>OZ004706.1:118723579-119378579 GCA_963924515.1 Vespertilio murinus
AATATGAATAATTTTAATCTCAATAGAATATACTAGACTATAATGATCTGCAGATATAGTATACCACAGATCAGTTGTGTAGATAAATTATAAAAAGACACAGATTTCAGTGAATATATGTTTAAGGGCTAAACATTTTGTTAATAAAATAATTTTAAATTTAGTTATTTTAAAAAATTAACAAAAATATATTACTTTTCTGAAATTTTCTTTTCCAATAGCTTTCTCTCATTGGAGGGGGTTAGTTGATAGAGAAAGTTTTTAGTCACTCTTGGAAAATGTGATTTCCTAGAGCTCAGAAGAAAGAGAAATCACTTTAACTTTTCTCTCATATTTCAAAATTGTTATGTTTAGGGTTAGGGGTTAGGGTTAGGGATAATGTTTTATCTTGGAAATAATATGTTTTTAAAATATATTTTATTGATTTTTTAGAGAGGAAGGAGAGGATAGAGAGTTAGAAACATTGAGAGAGAAACATTGATCATCTGCCTCAGACACATCCACTATTGAGGATGTGCCCATAACCAAGGTACATACATGCCCCTGACTGGAATAGAACCTGGGACTCTTCAGTCTGCAGGCTGACACTCTATCCACTGAGCCAAACTGGCAGGGCAGAAATAACATTTTGATCCAACAGAGAATTGGTCTTCTGTAGCCAATACTGTGAATATCTGCCAGCATCAGTGCTTTTTAGGAATTATATAAATGTTATCTGGAAAACATTGTCACAGTACATGTGTCAGGGTTAAAGATCCTTTTAGCCAGACGCACAACTTAATACTTGTAACAACTGGCCTTGGTTAGCAATTGATATATAGATATATACATTTGATAGAAAAGTGTGGCAAGCCAGAATTAGTGGGTTAAAACTAAACTGAATTCTATCAATAAGTGGTAAAAAAAAATTATGTTTGTAAATTATTTTGAGTGACAGAATTTGTCATTTAGTGCATAATTACTGTAAATTAGGTTAAAATAACAACCTTAGAATTTATGATTTTGTCATGTTCTCTTTATTAAAATTGTTTTATGTCAAATTATCACCTAGTTAAATATTAGGAAATATGGTACAATATTGATCCTTAAGAAATGCATTGTGTCATAATATTGAATGCCCAAGATGGTAGTTATCACAGGTAACTTGTGACAAAGCAACTCTATGAATTGTAAATGTACTTTAGATTTTTCAAGAACAAGAAAATAAGACCCATACTTTTGAGAAGTGATAGATATATCAGGAAAGTTGAACATACATACCAAAACTATAGAATGCAAAAAGTAAAGGACTGGTATAAAAATACTCAGAATCACTATCATAAAAAATTCAACAATCTAACAATCAACAAGTGCTGGTGGAGATGCAGAGAAAAAGGAACCCTCATGCACTGCTGGTGGGAATGCAGACTGGTGCAGCCACTGTGGAGAATAGTATGACATTTCCTCAAAAAAAATTAAGAATGGAACTCCCATTTGACCCAGTGATCCCACTTACAGGAATATATCCCAAGAAATCAGAAACACGCATCAGAAAATATATGTGCACCCCTATGTTCATAGCAGCACAATTCACCAAAGCTAAGATTAGGAAACAACCTAAATGCCCATCAGCAGATGAGTGGATTAAAAAAAAAAAAGTGGTACATTTACACAATGGAATACTATGCTGCTGTAAAAAAGAAAGAACTATTACCATTTGCAACAGCATGGATGGAACTGGAGAACCTTATGCTAAGGGAAATAATATAGTCATAGAAAAATATCACATGATCTCACTCATTTGTGGAATGTAATGAACAGCATAAACTGATGAACACAAATAGATCCAGAGACAGAGAAGCATCTAACAGTCCATCGATCTTATAGGGAAAGCAAGGAATGAGGGTGGAGGTTGTGGTAAGAGATCAACCAAAGGACTCCAATGCATGCATAGAAGCATAATCAGTAAACACAGAGACTAGGGGGTTGAGGGCATGTGCTGGGGAGTGGGGGTGTCCAATAGGGGGAAAAGGAGAGATATGTAATGTTATGTGTAATATTGTAAACAATAAGATTTTAAAAAATAAAAATAGAACATCCTATTCAACTCTTTTAAATATTCATTTGTTTTTTAAAATTAAAGTTTTTTCAATTAAAGTTTGCATTCAATATTACTTTCATTACTTTCAGGTGTATAGTATAGTGGATAGACAATCATATATTTGACAAAGAGATCTTGCTGATATTTCAAGTACCAATCTGGCATCATACATAGTAGTTATTACAACATTATTGATTATATTCTCTATGTTGTACTTTATATCCTTGTGACTACTTTGTAACTAGTAATTTGTACTTCTTAATCCTTCACCTTTTTTCACTTAGCATTCCTTCACCCCTTCCCTCTTGCAACCATCCATTTATTCTCTGCATCTATACATCTGTTTCTGTTTTGTTTATTTATTTATTTTGTTTCTTAGATTCTGCATATAAGTGAAATCATATGGTATTTGTCTTTCTCTGTTTGATTTATTTCAATTAGCATAATACCCTCTAGGTCTATCCATGTTGTTGCAAATAGTAAGATTTCTCTTATTTCTTTTTTATGGCCAAATAATATCTTATTCTATATATTGATGGGCACTTTGGTTAATTCTATATCTTGGCTATTGTAAATAACACAGCAAAGAATATATATACATATATATATATATATATATATATATATATATATATATATATATATATATTCAGAAAGTGTTTTGAATTACTTTGGATATATTCCTAGAAAATGAATTATTGGATTATAAGGCAGTTCCACTTGTAGTTTTTTTGAAGAAAATACAGGCTGTTTTCCATAGTGGCTGCACCGATTTGCATTCCTACTAAATATGCACAAAGGTTTCCCTTTTCTACACATCCTTGCCAACACTATTGTTTTTTGATTTATTGATGATGGCCATTCTGACAGATGTGAGACTATGTCTAATACTTTCTATTTGTTTTTATTGATTTGAGAGAGGAAGTGAGGAGAGAGAAACATCTCTCAGCTACCTCCTGCAGGCCCCCTTGTGGATGGAAATTGCAAACCAGGCATTTGACCTGACCAGAAATCAAACCAGTGACTTGTGCATAGGATGTGTCTAAACCAACTGAGTAACACAGGCCAGTCTATCAGTGGTTTTAATTTGCACTTCTATGAAGATTAGTGCTGTTGAGCATCTTATCATATGTCTCTTGGCCATCTGTATACCCCTTTGGAGAAGTGTCTATATCCTCTGCCCACTTTTTATTTGTTTTGTTTTGTGTGTTTTTTGTTTTTTTTGAGTTGTCTGGTTTCTTTATAAATTGTGAATATTAACTCCTTATCCTATGTACCACTGCCAAATATCTTCTTCCATTCAGTACATTGCTTTATCATTTTGTTGCTGATTTTCTTTGCTTTGCAAACACTTTTTCATTTAATTTAATTCCATTTGGTATTTTAAAGAAAGTAGGAGATATAAGATAAAAGGACATTTTATACAATGTAGGGAGTATGCTAAAAGACTTATTGGGACTTCCAATATATTTACACACAGCCTTCTTATCTTAACTATTGTCTTTGTTTGGGTTTCCCAAAAAAGCTGTGTCTTATGTAGAGACTTGTGTGCAAATAATTGTGTAAGGAAATGATTCTGTAAAGGGAAGAAGTTAAATTGATATGTGTAAATTAGCAGGTTACCACTGTGGGCAAATGGAGCTCAAACTTATTGGTAAATCCAGAAGAGAGAATGCAGCTCATAGTTGTCCAATACAAGGTGAAGAAGCTGAGATTTAGTGAATATTTATTCACCTGCTCATCAGTTATTGGTTAAAGACTTTTCCCAGGGAAGGACATTAAATCCCTGCCTTTCTAGCCTGACCTACTAAAGAGCACAGGTGTGTGCAAATCAGAAAAGGCTTCCAGGCCTAATGTTGCAAGAGTTTGCAGTTAAAATACTAAATGTTAGCCCAAACCGGTTTGGCTCAGTGGATACAGTGTCAGTCTGCGGATTGAAAGGTTCCAGGTTCGATTCAGGTCAAGGGCATGTACATTGGTTGCGGGCACATCCCTGTTGTGGGATGTGCAGGAGGCAGCTGGCTGGTGTCTCTCTCTCATTGATGTTTCTAGCTCTCTATCTCTCTTCCTTCTTCTCTGTAAAAAAATCAATAAAATATATTTAAAAATGTTAGTGGTCAGTGTTTGCTGTTAATATATGAGCAGAGTACCTACAGTTCTTTTAAATATGGACTAAGTCTTTGTTATCAGAGTGCAAAGAGTAAAAAATAATTTTAAATATATATCTATTTAGCATAGACTATACATGTAATTAAATCATTTGTGGAAGTGGGTTAAAGTGGATTAATAATTTATATTCAAATTTTATAATAATGATACCTTGGCAATATGTGTCTGTTTGGAATGTGACTAAACTGGAGTCAAACAGCAAGTTACTTGTCAATGTGAACAAATATGGAAAAGATTAGTACTGTGCAGAGAGGTATGCTACTTAGGAATGGCATCCAAGGGGACTGAAACGTTTAATTCAAACAATAAAAGTGGCTAAAGCTTGTTTTATTCAAAGAGCATCTAATCTGGTCTGTAGGCTATTACTTGGGAATCAGGCAGAAATGGGCAATACTCTAGCAACTCTGTGAGAAAGAGAGAGAGAGAGAGAGAGAGAGAGAGAGAGAGAAGAAAGGAAGGAAGGAAGGAAGGAAGGAAGGAAGGAAGGAAGGAAGGAAGGAAGGAAGGAAGGGAAAGAAAAAGGAAGAAAGAAAGAAAGAAAAAGAAAGAAAGAAAGAAAGAAAGAAAGAAAGAAAGAAAGAAAGAAAGAAAGAAAGAAAGAAAGAAAGAAAGAGAAATTCCAGTTAAAGAAAAACAGCAGCTTCACAAAAGAGAGGGTTTAATGTATGGTGCAATATAATCAGTGAAATGTAAAAAGAAAAGTAGAAATCCTATCTTTTAGTTAGGCTATAATAGACTATACTATCTTTATTAAAGTCTCACTTTACTCTGCCTCTCTCTCTCTCTCTCTCTCTCTCTCTCTCTCTCTCTCTCTCTCTCTCTCCCCACACACACACACACACACACACACACACACACCCTGATTTCAGAGACGAAGGGAGGGCAAGAGAGAGAGAGATAGAAACATCAATAATAAGAGGGACTCATGGATTGTCTGCCTCCTGCTCACTCCATATTGGGAATGGAGCCCACAACCCGGGTATATGCCATGACTGGGAATCAAATCATGACCTCCTGGTTCATAGGTTGAAATTCAACCACTGAGCCATGCTGTCCAGGCTGGATTACAATATCTTAACTCCAATAGTTAATGTGATTTTTTCATTTACAAATGAATTAAAGTGTCTAGAACTGTTTCTAACATTGAGAAGGTACTCAATAATTATTAGAATTGGTATGCTGGGTCTGGGATAAGAAAGTACAATGAGCCAGGTAAAGAGCCTTTATGGAAGGTGAGGCAGTGTGGGAGAGAAACAGAATAGGAATTCAGCTGGACTACTCAAGTTTTAGCACTAAAAAGTGACTTAATTCAAATTTCCACTGGATTTAATAATGTCTATTTATAGTCAAACATTCTATTTGCATTATACCCAGAATAAAAAGGAGGTATTAAATAAGTTTAGATTTCAGGATCTCAGAAAAATTAGGCATATTATTATTTAGCACTGCCTTCCAAAAGCTCACAAGAACATGACATGATGATGAAGGAATTCAAAGTAGGAATTAGGAAGCAAAGACAATTTGATCGACAATAATTGTACCTTAGGGATAAAGGTAAAAAAACAGGGTATTGGACTTTGTGATTCAAAAGAAAAATGAAACAGAAGAATAGATGAAATAGTTATATGAGTGCTTTTAGAGTGCAATTTGGGAAAGATTTGTGTGAGCTTAATAGTCTAAACTAATATATATATATATATATATATATATATATATATATATATATATATATGAATTGGTGATCTTTCTTCTTTTAGAAGTGTTCAGGAATTGGAAGGGTATCTTAAAATTTATAATCCAAAGGCATGAGAATGTCTTACTAGATTTCAGATGAAGAGATGCCTAGACTCACACAAGCAGGAAAACCATTTTGTGTGAGAACTAAGAAATGCAGGCATTAAAACATAAATTAAAGAAAGATTTCTTAATGTCTAGCTTTCTCACTTCTCCACACGGCCCCAGTTTTGTGAACCTATTCTTTTAGCTCCCAAGAAGTAAAAAAGAGCTTGGAAGAATATAAAAAGTATGAAGTTCTAGACTCAGAAGTGATACACTTCACTTTTGTTCATTTTCATCATCAAAAAATCAACTTCAAGGAAAATTGGTAGCCATCTGCCCTGCTACAAAATATATTAGTAAGGAGAGATGACAAACAAAATTTAGAAGGGACATAACAAATTTGTGCCAGATATCAAATAAAAAGCAGAACATGAGGTATCAGCGACTCAAATAATGAGGATGTTTGATATATTTTTAAATATTTCCCTAGGACAGTGGTTGGCAAACTCATCAGTAAACAGAGCCAAATATCAACAGTACAATGACTGAAAAAAATTTTGAGAGCCAAATTTTTTAAACTTAAACTTCTTCTAATGCCACTTCTTCAAAATAAAATTGCCCAGGCTATCGTATTTTGTGGAAGAGCCACACTCAAAAGGCCAAAGAGCCACATGTGGCTTGTAAGCTATAGTTTGCCCACCACAGCCCTAGGAGTATTTATCTTCTGATAAATGAAGAAATATGAAAAATCCCATATATAAAATGATATATAAAAATCTACCCCCATTTTCATTTCTTATTTACATTATTGCATTCTTTATGCTTTTACTGAGAAAGTTTATTCTATGGCTGACAGACAAAAACATACCTCCAAAACAAAAGATAAAACAAAATAACTAATTGGCATTACAAACATAATATTCAATATTGTTCTTAAAATAATTGTAATATTTGTATTTTAAATGTTAATATTGGTCTTTACATAAAATAAATCCTGAATTCTAATGTGCCAGTCATTTTATTCCTCAGACATTATCTTTAATTCAGGGATCTAAAATATTCTAAATTTTAATTTAGCCTTCAGTGTCTAGGTAAGTGTAATAGGAGCATTCTTTGACAAATAGAACTCGATGAAAGTCAGTTGAAGTGTATATATTAAAGTAATTTATTTTTTTTTTATTCTGGTGACATAATGGAATGATTTATATTTACTAATATATTTTTACACCATAGCCTTCTACCACTATTTAAATAGTTTTACATTTAATATTTACTCTTTTTTTGCTCATTTTGTTCATTGCTAAAATATTCTTTCTTAATTACACTAAACATTTTTCTTGACTTTGTTGTTATTGTTAACCCTCAATTGAGGATATTTTTTCATTGGTTTTTAGGGAGAGTGGAAGGGTGGGAGGAGAAACAGAGTGAAAGAAACATTGATGGGAGAGAAACACATTGATTGGTGGCCTCTTGCACATGCCCCAAACAGGACTGAGGATCCAGTGTGCAACTAAGATGGGAGCCTTGACTAGAAGTAAACCCAAGACCCAGTCTGCAGGGCTACTCTCTATCCACTGAGCTAAACCAGCTAGTAATCCTTAACTACTTAATTGCCCTGGGGGAAATTAGATTTTTATACACATAAGTATATGATATAGATAGATGTACACACACACACACACACACACACACACACACACACACAATTCTACAGTGTGTTCCTAGGTCTTATTATAAAATTATGACTAATGTTATACAACTGGGTCATATTAAAATATAAACATACATATTAAATATTTTGGATAATAGTCTTTAGCAATATGCTTAAAATGCTCATTATTTGACTTGGATAATTTGAAGCTGGAATCAGATTATCTATGTTGAGGGAGATAAATATAATTTATTAAGATCCTAGTATGCTATCATGTGTTTTATGTATATCTTTTCTATTCTCACAAAACTCCATATGTTAGTATTTTTACTCCTCTTTTTTTTAATTGATGAGAAAATTAAGTCTCAGAGAGATTAAGTATTTTGACAGTGCTACTGAACTAACAATTGAAGTTTGAGCCCTTTTATTCTATCACAATATATGTATTCCATTTATAAATTGCTACTAAATTTCTATTGATTCTATATTAATTCATCAGATTTTTTTTTACGAAATAATGATGGCAATAATGCCAATATTGTATTTCTATATGGTAATGTGTAATTAATAGTGTACCTATTTTATATATAAAATGGAATATTTCAAATAAACTGAACAGTTAACTTCATTAACTATAAATTTATTTCATTAGATTTACATTGTCAGTTACTACAATGCATTTTACATTTGCATCAAAAATATTGTTCTTTGAAAATTCTTCCATTCAAAATGGAATTTCAATAAATTACTCTATTAATTATTTTACTAATCACGTGAGAGATAATGAGGAAGTAACAATCATGGCGAAAATTCATTAATATTAAATATTTTCCACATAACTCATCCTTATTGGGAACAGCTGTCGATAAAATATGCCCTTACTCTTGACAAGTAGCTCCTGTGTTTTGCTTGTAGATTAGCTTGCAGGCCTGCTCTGTATTCTTTATCTTCATCACTGCACCAGTCCTTTAATTAGGCAGTGAAATCTTCTGCATAGTGATTAGGAAAGCACAGTTAAGAAGGTGTTACAAAGAGATGTTTCTGGAAACTATTCTTAATACTTCTCTGCTTTGGAAATTCCTCTATGTACAGTATCAAGGAAATGTGTTAATATTTCAAAATGAAAGAGACATCTGACCTTCAGTTAATCGGGTTCACCTTTTCTTTTCTTTATTGATTCAGGTATTACATATGTGTCCTTATCCACCCATTGACTCCTCAACCCCACACTCATGCCCTCACTTCCCTGGTGTCTGTGTCCATTGGTTAGGCCTATATGCTTGCATAAGAGTCCTCTGGCTGATCTCTCTACCTTACAATCTCCCTCTCCTGCCTTCTCTCTGAGGTTTGAAATTCAGATCCATGATTCTCTGTCTCTGGATCTGTTCTTGTTCATTAGTTTATGTTGTTCATTATATTCATCAAATATTTAATTCTCAGTCCTGAAATGATGGGTGTAACCAGAAAAAGTCCTAAGCCAAGGTTGACAAAGAATGCAACTTCATTGTTTAACCTGTGAAGCAGAGGTGGTGAAGTACTTTTATTTAAATGTAAACTCATTTTTGCCGAAACCGGTTTGGCTCAGTGGTAGAGCGTCAGTCTGCGGACTGAAGGGTCCCAGGTTCGATTCCAGCCAAGGGCATGTGCATTGGTTGAGGGCACATCCCTGGTAGGGGCTGTGCAAGAGGCAGCTGGTTGGTTTTTCTCTCTCATCGACGTTTCTAGCTCTCTATCTCTCTCCCTTCCTCTCTGTAAAATATCAATAAAATATATTTTTAAAAAATGTAAACTCATTTTAGAATTCAGGAGTATGTATATAATTTTGTTACTATTTCATGCTACTAAAATTTAAAAATATACATTAGAGAATTGAGAAACATTCATTTTTCATAATTATCCTATTAGGAAACATTATGAAAAGTACTAATTTCAGAAACAAAATTTATATTGATCAAGGTAAATATGAATTGATAGTATCTACAGTACTTTAGTGCTCAAGAGACAGGTCTTATTTACATGTAGTTTTATAAATATAGAGAAACTTATTTTTATTATTATATCAAATATAACATTAAAGTTATTACTATTACACAAAACTAAGGTATGGAAAGATATTGATGCTGTGTGAAAGTTAAAGACAAAGTTTTAATAAAATTGGCAAAGTAAGCTGATTGATATGTTCCTAGCACACTAATTAACATTTTTAAAAATTTGTTCTGTGATTTGGATGAGTTTGTAGTGAGGATAAAGGTAAGGAAAGGTTCACTTGGGCATAATGGTACAAATATTATTAGCATAATATTAAATGAAAAAAATGAAGCATGTTTAAATCAGTATTACTATATTATTTTAAAGTGTTTAAAATAATGTTACAATATTTTATATGGAAAAGGATACAAATTAATATGTTTTACCAACATAGAATCACTTCAATCTAATTCCATTTTTTAAATTAATGATTGGAATATTTAATAGTGAGTAGAAGTAATTAATGATTGAAATATTTAATGGTGAGTAGAAGTTTGTCTTGTGGTTAGACACATTCTAGAGATAATTCTAGATTTTTTTAAAGTCTGGTTATAGTCTCTGGGGCAGCTTGTTCTATACTTTCTAGTTTCCAGTTTTTTCTCTGATTCATTCTTAGGTCTCATAGTTCTTTTATACTTAAGAACAATCATTTCCTACCTGTAAGACTACTCTCATGGGCAGAAAATTATAGTTCTTAAGTATAAAATCTGTGAATCTAAACTTTCTGGGTGGAAATCCCAGTTCATGCCACTTGGACAAACGCTGTACTCTCTCTATTCCCCAGGTTTCTTATTTGAAACATAATAACGACAATAATAATAACAACAACAACAATAATAATAATAGCCTTATGGAATGTGTTGATGAAATTCATTAATATAGCTTGAATTCTTGGGACAGTAACTAACAAATTATAGGCATTGAGTGTATTAATTCTAGGCCAATAGAGCTAATTAATGTGTTACTTTGCTTTCTTGATGTCTTTTTCATCATTTTGGGTCATTTCCCTACAATCAAATGAAAAATATAAAAGGAAAAGCAGGCCACACTGGAGGAATAGTTAAATCTTTGAAATAGAAATTTGATTTCTGTTATGCCCAAATTTCAAGATCCCCAAGGACCACCAGGGAGCCAAGTCTGATGCAAAAGCACAAGAGCCTTTATTCAAACTCGAGCCTGGTTTCCCTGCCTCTACTGATGCAGTGGCAGAATGAAGAGAGCTCCGAGCTCTGAAAGTGTAGTCTTCTTATAGGGTTTAGGGTTGGGTGGTGGGGTGATGCTCTGACCACTGAGTTGGCTGGTTCTGTTTGGTGGGGTGAGGGCCAAAGTCTGGTTATGCTGGGTTACTTCCCTCTGTATTTCTACTGGCTGATTTAAGGGTGGGTTGAGTAATTGATACATTTTATATAAGATGCAAGATACAGTACAAAATGAAGTCAGTTCTGTTGTGTCTTTGAAAGAAGGCCTAGGTGCTGGGAAGGGGCCATGAGGTCATATCTCAAGGCCTGGCCTGGTGTCAGCACTGATAACTCTATCTGGGACACAGTCCACGGCCTCTCTGGAAGCATGCTCCAACATTCTCACTCTCTTACAATTTCAACATTCATGGTTTCAAAAATTATGTACATATTTATATTATTTTACTCTGTCCTAGTCTGTTTCTCAACTCAGAAACTCTCGTGTTCATCTTCTCCAGATATTAAATCAGTAGGTTTTTAGTTTTTGTTTGTTTGGTTTTAACTTGGAGAGAATGGGAAAGGAGCAGTTTTGTTGCTTCCCTGAACAGACATTAAACCCTTTATTACCACTTTTATTCATAATAGTGAAGATTCCTTTAAAGGCCAAGATTTGGAGACATTGTGCTGTGTATATCAATTTGGTCTCTACTTAAATCACTAACAAGTTAGGATTCTGTTTCTTCAAAGAATCTGCTAAGTAATATATTTGCTTCTCTGTTTTCTAGCTGACAAATACCTGTCCTCCTCTCTCTCTTCCCTACTTTCCCCCCAAAATCAGTATCATTTATTTTTTCCTGTGGTGGGACAAGGGAGAATAAAGTAGAAGTGCATGTCCAATCAAGAATTTTGACCTAAGATCCTAAAGAATACTTTTAAAAGTTATTTCTTAATTAAGGTGTTACATTTAGTATTACATATGTCTCCTTTTTTCCCCAGCGACCCCTCCCGGCCACCCCACCTCCCAGCACATGCCCTCACCCCCTCCAGCCTCTATGTTCAGTGGCAATGCTTGCCACAGCCCTTTGGTTATTCTCTTATCCCCTCTCCTGACCTCTCTGAATTTGAAGGTCTGATCCATGCTCCCCTTTCTCTGAATATATTTTGTCCATAAGTGTATGGTGTTCATTATATTCCACAAATGAGTGAAATCACATGATATGTATCTTTCTCCTAGTGGCTTATTTTACTTAGCTTAATGCTCTCCAGTTCCATCCATGCTATTGTGAATGGTAAGAGTTCTTTCTTTTTTTATAGCAGCATAGTATTCTATTGCGTAGATGTACCACTTTTTTTTTTAATACATTTTATTGATATTTTTACAGAGAGAAAGCGAGAGTGATAGAGAGCTAGAAACATCGATGATGAGAGAGAAACATCGACCAGCTGCCTCTTGCACACCCCCTACTGGGGATGTGCCGCAACCAATGTACATGCCCTTGACCGGAATCGAACCCGGGACTCCTCAGTCCGCAGACCGACGCTCTATCCACTGAGCCAAACCGGTTTCGGCTGTACCACTTTTTTTAAATCAACTCATCTTCTAATGGACAGCTGTTTCCAAATCTTAGATATTTTAAATTGTGCTGGTATGAACATAATAGTGCATATGTCCTTTCTGATTGTTGTTTCTGATTTCTTGGGATATTTTCCTGGAAGCGGGGTTACTGGGTCAAATAGGAGTTCTATTTTTAACTTGCTGATGAAATTCCCCATTGTTCCCCACAGTGGCTGCATTCCCACCAGCAGTGCACAAGGGTTCCTTTTTCTCAGCATCCTCGCCAGCACTTGTCCTTTGTCAATTTGTTGATGATGATGTCCTTTGTCAATTCTGACAGGTGTGGGATGGTACCCATTGTCATTTTATTTGCATTTCAGGAATGATTAGCGACTTTGAGCATGTTTTCATATGTCTTTTGGCTTTCCTTGTGTCTTCTTTCTAAAACTATCTATCAGGCCTGTTGCCCAATTTTATTGTGTTTTGATTCTACCAATTAATGAACACAGTATATTCTTTCATTTGTTTATGTCTTCCTATATCTCTTTTTTCAGAGTCCTGTAATTTTCTGAATATAGGTCTTTATCTCTTTGGTTAAATTTATTTCAAAGTACCGTATTTGCCGGCATATAAGACGATTTTTTGGCCCTGAAAAATACGTATTTGCCGGCGTATAAGACGACTGGGCGTATAAGAAGACCCCCTAACATTTCCACTAAAAATACAGAGTTTGTTATATACTCGCCGTATAAGACTACCCCCCGCTTGGAGGCATATTTTTCAGGGCCAAAAAGTCATCTTATACGCCGGCAAATAAGGTACCTTAATTTTTGTGTTACAATGGTAAATGGGATTGATTTTTAGTTTCACTTTCTGTGAGTTTATTATTGGTGTATAAAAAAGACATATATCCTGAGTTTTAATTGTGTAGCCTGATACATTGTCTCATTTATTTATTAAGTCTAGTAGTTTTTTTATGGAGTTTTTAGGGTCTTCTAAGTACAATATCATGTCATCTGCTAATAATGACAATTTTACTTCTTTTCCAATTTAGATGCCTTTCATTTCTTCCTTTTGTCTAATCACTATGGCTAGCACTTCCAGTACTATTTCAAACAAGAGTGGTAAAGTAAGCATTCCTGTCTTGTTCCTGTTCTTAGGAGTAATGGTTTTATATTTTGCCCATTGAGTATGATGCTGGCTGTAGGTTTGTCATATAAGGCTTTTATTATGTTGAGGTATGATCCCTCTATTCCCACTTTTCTGAGCGTTTTTATGAGGAAAGTGTGTTGGATTTTGTCAAATGCATTTTATGCATCAATTGATATGATTATGTGATTTTTTTTGTCTCTCAAATGGTTTATGTGATGTATCACGTTTATTGACTTGTATATAAAGCCCACTACATTGGAGAACATATTTTCCAATGTTATCACTGATAAGGGATTAATTTCCAACATTTACAGGGAACTCATACAACCTAATAAAAGAAGGGTAAACAATTTAATTTAAAAAATGTGCAATGTCCTAAGTAGACACATTTTGAAAGAGGACATACAGAAGACTGAGAGACATGTGAAAGCATGCTCAAAATCACTAATCTCCAGATAGATGCAAATCAAAACAACAATGAAATAGCATCTCCCACCTGTCAGAAGAATGGCTATCATCAACAGATAACAAGTGCTAGCGAGGTTGTGGAGAAAAAGGAAGGAACCATTTGGCACTGCTGGTGGGAATGTGGAAAACATTACCGATGCAGTCACTGTGGAAATCAGTATGACCTATCCTCAAAAAAATTAAGAATGGAACTTCCATTTGACCCAGTAATCCCACTTCTAGGAATACATTTCAAGAAAATAGAAATACCAATCAGAAAGGATATATGTACTCCTATGTTCATAGCAGCATAATTGACAATAGCTAAAATTTGGAAACAACCTAAGTGCCCATCAGCAGATGAATGGATTAGAAAACTATTGTGCATCTACACGATGGCATACTATGTTGCTATAAAAAAAAAGGAACTTTTACCATTTGCAACAGCATGGATTGAACTGGAGAGCATTATACTAAGTGAAATAAGTCAGTCATAGAAAGGTAAATATTGCATGATCTCACTCATTTGTGGAATTAATGAACAACATGAACTGATGAACAAAACAGAACCAGAGTTATTGAAGCATGGAATAGACTGCAACACCTATGAGGGAAGGCCAGGGGTGAGCAGGTAAGAGATCAACCAAAGGACTTGTATGCATGTGGATGAGCATAACCAATGGACACAGATGGGGGTGGGAGCAGGTGAGGGAATGTGCTGCGGTTTAGGGGCAGCCAGGAAGTGGTCAATGGGGAAAAGTAGACTTTTGTAATACATTAAACAGTAAAGTACTTAAATTACAAGCAATACCACTACCACCACCACCAAAAACAAACAAATAAACAAAAACAACAACAACAACAAAACTCAAAAAAACAGCAACCCTAGGCTGTGGAAGTCTCTACAGGAAAAATGACCCACTGTTTATTTGTTTTTACTTTAAATTATAAGAAAATTAAGCAAACAAACAAGCTAAACTAAAAAGAGGAAAAAAATAAATTAAAAGAACAATACTTTAAAGTAATTAAGGCTATTTAATCCAACCTGCTGATATTTTGCCAAATTTTCCAGTTCCTTCGGGGGGTAATATTGTTTTGAAAATATAGATACAATCTCTTTTTTTTTCTATAAGCATTTATCCACACCAGGGGCTTCTGTGAGGTCCTGCTTATAGAGGGCTCTGAGAGCTCCTGTGCCCACCTGTTGTTCATCCCCCCTTTGCTTCAGGCTTGGAGTCATCTTGCTTGTAGACTATGTGAGCAATAAATTGTGTAAAATCATGAAGAGATAGATTTTATTTTCTTTTTCATTTTTATTAAGGTTTTATATGTGTACACATCTTGCTATTGTCCCCCCATCTTCCCATACATGCCCTCACCCCCCAGCGTATTGCATCCATTGTTCATGCTTATACGCATGCATACAAGACCTTTGATTGATCTCTTATCTCCCCCACCTCTCCCTAGCCTTTCTGCTGTAATTTGACAGTCTGGTTGATGCTTTACTGTCTCTGTAACTATCATTTTGTTTATCAGTTTATAATGTTCTTTATTATCCACAAATGAATGAGATCATGCAGGCGAGAGTGACATTTCTTAGGATATATAATTTTAATGAAATATGGATAAAACAATTTCTATTTCAAAACTTAACCTACTTTAACAATTATTTCTGTCAGGGTCCTTTTCAAAGTGTGAGAGACAAAGGAGAAAGGGAAGTTAGTGCACAGGAGATGTTCCTGGTTTTCATAATTTTTGTGCACATGCATTCAAATTGGTTTAACTTGAATGGATTTTAACCACATAATACTTTTAGTTAAAGCCAAGTTTAATAATGATCCTTAACCTAGTTAAGAAGTATTATTTTTCTTTTCTGTACATTATTTTTTTCAATCCAGGGAGGAAAAGATGAAATTAAAAATATAACATCAATATGTTTATAGACCTGCCCCTAATTTGTCTTTATTCAACAAGTAAAAGAAGGAATTATGTTGAATGGCATTTGCTTTTGATTTTTTGTTTCTCTTAAAGTGTCAGAGAACCCAAGACTAAGTGTATTAATGGTTTATGGAGGCCAAGAAAGAAAGATAACTACAAAAACAATCACAAACCGAGGTTAAGTCCAGCATTTCTGACAACTTGGGGCCTCAGTCATGTTAACTAACCCCTCCTAGCTACAGTTCCATTATTTATGAATATCATTAAATATAATCTTTTCTTTGCATTCCTTCAGTATTGTTTCAAAGATTAAGCGAAATTTTACTAATGAAAGTACTTAAACTTAAGTGGTAACATATGATATGCAAAGTTAATATTTTATCTTCTTATCCTGTGTGAGAATTCTCCAAAGAAACAACCTATCATGATATATGGGTTTGTTTGATGGGTGGTATGAGCCAAACCCCTTATAGATAATTCTGGGCCTGGGGTCTGGGCACACAGGTACACGGGTGTTTCTAATCCCAGGACTACATTGCCCACCTCATAGATCCCATGAGATCCCTGAATGTCCCTTTTTCTCTGGAAAGAGGGGTGGAAAAAAGAGAGATTAATTTTCAGAAATTGTCATTCCTAAACATGAGTCTAGGATAAGTGTAAATTATTGCTAAACTATCATGGACTTTATGGGTACTAAGGACTAAAATAATTCATAAATAGACAGTCCCACCAAAATATTTAAAAATGTTATTGAAGCAATATCATATGCTAATTTAATCATTTAAAGTGCTCAGATGAGGAAAAAAAGTAACTTCTAAAATTAATGGAAATTTACATCTCCGAAAGAAATTTAAAGAACCAGGTACTGTTTCTAGTTTTTTTTATTTATTTAAATGTATTGTTATCTCATAACTTTAATTAAAATTGAGATAATTCATTATTTTTCAGAGCTGCTAATGTTTATAATATTCAGATTTGAATGTCTGTTATATTAATTGCACATGTGGTACTTAAAAAGAGCAAAAATAACAGAAAACTGTATCATCTAAAGACAAAATAATGAATCATTGAAGAAAAAAATGCAGGCTGTCTATGTTTCCATCTAATTATACACTACCTCAAATGTTATACCAATTTATTGAGATATCTGTTTTTCTAAAAATAAATTTGCCTTAACAGATATGACACACAAAAAAGTAAATTGCATATACTGTATTGGATAAGGTTGTTTTGATAGGTTGACATGCAAAGTTTTGAAAAGTGTTTTAAGAAGAGAGCTTCTTCAAAAACCTTTATAAAATCGGGAAGAAATAAGTAGCACATTTTGAACTTTTAGTCTAGCATTTCAATTACATGTGTGCACTGTCCCAGCATTTAAACTATCTATGTATGCTAGAAAATGTACCCCTTTTACTCTTTTTAATAATACACATATTAAAAGAAATATTTCTTCATTTAAAATTATATTTTTAAAAAGGAGTATAGGATGGTTGCAAGAGAAATTGCACAAATGTTGGATTGAAGAAGTAGAAGACTTAGCTCAGCCTTTGTTTTGTTTCTTATTAAAGCCTTCCTTGAAGACTTTTTCTTGTTGTTTGCACATTATCTATCATAACCCAAGGTCAATAGTTTGCCAATGTACTAAAAAAACAGCAGTAATAAGCAAATTCTGCAGACCACTTAATCCTTTAAAATCTATGCCTTCATTTTTAATAATCAATTGCCAAACACAAAATAAACTATCATTCTTAATGCTTGGCTTGCAAAATAATTATGATCCACAGATGGAGCAGAATCTACTTTAAAACTCCATAATCTTGAAAAATGTATCATGCTTCTTTTAGCTATCGGTCTATCTACCTATCTGTCTTTTAATCTATATACCTACTTACTCAGCTATCAATCTTTAAACATTTGAGTAGAAACTTAAGAATTTCCATATATTTTTGTGGGAGCATATGTTTTAGGCACACCCACTGACTCATATACCCATCCATTTTGTGGGCAATCCAGTGTTTCTGGCAGATAATAATATTTTATTTATTGCAGTACTCAAATGACCATATATAAATCCATTAATGGCATTCTATTTTCAGTTTATGTGTTTTACAGCATGATATATTAAAAAACAGATTAGTAGTTTGATTAATAAAGACTTTTGCCTGAAGACAAAATTATTAAATGTGTGTTTCTCATACCTCAAGAAGCAAGAATACCACACTATCAAACATGCTGGTTTATTTCATCTTAATGGCTAAAAAAGCATGAAAATTTTGCTGTTAAAAATTTAACAGGTCTAATATCCCCCCTTTTTGTTTACATAGCAGAATTATTTATTTATATAAATTTCTCTATTAATAGTCCTTTACTTTAACACCTGGGTTGTCAACATCTTTACATATCTAAGGAAAAAAAAAGATTTAAGCAGAATATGTGTGTGAGAAAAAAAGAAAGATGTGTTAAAATTCTTAGAAGTCGCCGAAACTGGTTTGGCTCAGTGGATAGTGTTGGCCTGTGGACTGAAAGATCCCAGGTTCGATTCCAGTCAAGGGCATGTGCCTTGGTTGCGGACACATCCCCAGTAGCGGGTCTACAAGAGGCAGCTGATCCATGATTCTCTCTCATTGATGTTTCTATCTCTCTATCCTCTCTTCCTCTCTGTAAAAAATCAATAAAATATATTTTAACCAATAAATACATAAATAAATAAATAAATAAATAAATAAATAAAATTCTTAGAAGTGGAACTAAATACTGTGAACTATAACTTAAGATTATTTAAAATATATGCACAACCTTTTAAATGTTGTGGAAGAGTAGATTAGACCCTCTTCATATATATATATATATATATATATATATATATATATATATATATATATGTGTGTGTGTGTGTGTGTGTGTGTGTGTGTGTGTGTGTTTGTGTGTATGTATATATATGTATATATATGTATCTGTATATATTATATATATATGTATATTTGTGTTTTCATAGAGCTAACACTTAAAAGAAAGAAAAACACAACAGAAAGTAACAAAATGATGTTTTACAGTGTTATGATGATTATAAAACAGTAGAATGATTTAGTCAGATTGATTAGATAGATAGATAGATAGATATAACATATCCTATCTAATAAAAGAGTAATGTGCAAATATTACTCCAACACACAAATATGGCTGCCCCCATGTGGTCAAAGATAGCTGCCCCCATGTGTGCACAAGATGGCCACCATAAGATGGACAGCAGGGGAGGGCAGTTGGAAGGCACCAAGCCTGCAAGGGTGGGCAGATGTGGGCAATCAGGCCAGCAAGGGGGGCAGTTAGGGGTGACCAGGCCAGCAGAGGAGGGAATTTGGGGGCGACTGGGCCTGCAAGGAAGAGTAGTTGGGGGGATCCAAGCCTGTAGCGGAGAGCAGTTGGGAGGGACCAGGCCTGAAGAGGAAGGCAGTTAGGAGCAAACAGGCTGGCTGGGGAGCAGTTAGGCATCAATCAGGTTAGCAGGAGAGTGGATAGGGGGTGAGCAGACTAACAGGAAAAGTGGTTAGGGGAAATCAGGAAGGAAGACAGGCAAGCAGTTGGGAGCTAGCAGTCCTGGATTGTGAGAGAGAAGTCTGACTGCACGTTTAGGTGCATTCCTACCAGGGCTATATAGGCAGTTGGTCATCCCTCAAGGTGCCCCGGATTGGATAGGGTGCAGGATGGGCTGAGGGGCACAACCCCCATGCACAAATTTTCTGCACTGGGCCTCTAGTCCTATATAACAAATAGGTAATATGCAATTTGACCATCACTCCAACACACAAGATGACCAGCAGAGAAGGGAAGTTGTGGGTGATCAGGCCAGCAGGGTGTGGGGAAGTTGGGAGGAATGAGGCCTGCAGGGGAAGACAGTTGGGAACAACTGGGCTGCAAGGGAGGGCAGTTGGCTGGATCCAGTCCTACAAGGGAGGGCAGCTGGGGGATACCAGGCCAGCAGGGGAGCACAGTTGGAGGGAACCAGTCTTGCAGGAGAGGGCAATTGGTAGTGACCAGACCAGCAGGAAAGGGGAGTTAAGAGTAATCTGGCCAACAGGGGAGCAGTTAGATGCCATTCCGGCTGGCAGGGAATTGGTTAGCAGGTGATCAGGCTGGCAGGCAGAAGTGGTTAGGGGAAATCAGGCAGGCAGGCAGGCAAATGGTTGGGAGCCAGCAGTCCTGGACTATGAGAGGGATGTCCAAAATGGACAGTAGCACACACCTCAATGGTTCCCAGATTGGAGAGGGTACAGATATCGATGAGAAACACACACACACACACACACACACACACACACACACACACACACACCATGCACTAATTTCATGTACCAGGCATCTAGTCTTATAGAATAAAGAGCTAATATGCAAATGGTCATCACACCATTGTACACTAGCGACCTCACATCCTCACCCTCACACTGCACACCATTGTACACTAGCGACCTCACATCCTCACCCTCACACTGGGGCTGGGGGATCTGAGGCCACACCTCCTGGCTAGCAGGGCTTGACAGGGAACCTGAGGCTGTGCCCCATATACTGTGGGGCTTGATGAGGGTAGGGTCGGCTGGGTCTGTGTCTCAAATGATTTCAATGCTCTTACAGGAGAGAGGGGACTTGATGCTGGGTCCTGTGGCATGCCCCAGACTCTGACAGGAGGCAGATTTTCATATACATTTAACTAATTTTCTTAAGTCTTTGACACTTCTATTATAGAGAAAGGGCAGATAGCAATATTAACTATTTCTTCTAATTGATTCCCTTTTAATGTGAATGAATTTAATGTACCAGGCCTGGTGCATGAAAATTTTTGTGCTGGAGGGGGGTTGTCCCTTAGCCTGGACTGTTCTCTCTCACATTCTGGGAGCCCTCTGGGGTGGGAGGTGAACTAGTGATCAGTGGAAGGAGATGCACCATCACACCTCTGCTGTTGCCACTGCTGACAGTGCTAGCCTTGGCTGGCCCTGGTTACCTGAGCCTTGTGCTGCTGTCTGAGGTTTGCCTTATCCTTGTGCCAGCCCTGGGAAGCTGCTCAGCTTCCGTGTGAGGCTGACCTGCTCCTTGGGCCGGTCCTGGGCAGTTGGGGGGCTGAGGGGACTGGGGACTCTGGAGTCCGGCATGTGAACAGCAGGCAGGCCCAGCTTCCATCTTGTAGCTTTGGGTGCTGCCATCTTTTAGGGGCATTCAGTTAGCATATTCCCTTCTTGTTGGCTGTGGGTGCCACCATCTTTGTGACTGGATGAGGGTCAATTAACATATTCCCTCTTCATTAGATAGGACATAACAATTATTTTATTGATCTCTCCTGGACTATCTAGATAATGCACTGGACTTTCCTCCCCCCCTTTGGAGAAATGATGAGAGAACTCAGGAAGTTTTGTACAATGAATAAATGGGATACTCTGACCCTGAATAATTTAAAAGAAGCTCCATCTGACTCTATCCTTATAAATCACTCAATAGATTATAATATCAAAGTATTAAAATATTTAATTATTTTAAAGTTTATTTACTTCAAAACATAGTTGAAACTATTAAGAGCAAACCATAGTTTGAAATAAGAATGATTTTGATATATTAAGTTATTAAACTTCAAAAATTTTTCTAATAAATATTTAATGTCTTTTTAAATTATACAAACAAAGGACAAGATAATATGATTTGTTTAGACACCTTTTATATATTAATTATTTATATAATATTTACTCATGACTTTTATAAGCTTTTCCACAGTATACTATATGGCAATCCAAAGGCAAAACATTTTAATGAAGTCTAAAGTTCTTTGACTAACCTAATATACTTGTAATAATGTTGAAATTTGAGATTTTCATCAACAGTGCATGAAGCCATATAAATCACTTTGGCTTACTAGTAAGTTTTATAAAATAATTGAGCCCTGTTATTAAATATTTAATTTTTTAATCTGGATCACTATTTCTATAATATCTCTGAAATTATGGGTGGCAATGTAAACATTGAACAAGATGCTTTAGAGTGATAAAGAAGTTTTGTTGCATTAAGTGACAATGGGATTATGTACTTCATTTTATTTTAAAATTGGTTGGAATAATTAATAATTTATCAATAAATAAATAAAAAATGGAAACGTATGCATTATATAGGAGAAGTAAAAACCCAGGAAATTTAACTATTGCAGAAACACATAAAATAAGGGATGAGCCCAACACATTTTTTGTTGAAGTGAAAAACTTTCATGTTTTCCAATATTTTAAAGTTCATTGAAATCTGGTGGATTGAAAAGCTAGAGAAATAGGGTGGTGGGAAATGAGGAGATGAAGAAGGAGGCATTGGACATGGTCAAGGGACAATCAACAATGAGAAGTCATGTAACAAGCAAAATAGAGACAAACACAAACAGAGCAGGCAGATACCTCTGATGCTGTGTGTGTGTGTGTGTGTGTGTGTGTGTGTGTGTGTGTGTGTGTGTGAAGGAGCCAGGGTTAATGGAGTGATTGAGAAGAGAAAGAGAGAGAGAGAGAGAGACAGAGACAGAGAGAGAGAGAGAGAGGAGGACGAACTTATGAACATAGACATAGTGGTGATTGTTGGGATAGGGGTGAAGTTGAAAAAGGGTACAAGGAAATAAGTGGTGATGGGAAAAATATAGAAGAAAAAAGAAATAGTGTATTTATATGTCTGATACTATTAAACACTTCAATTTGCCCAGCCTTACTTCATGTTTTCTTTATAAGCATGTATCACTTACTTCTTTGGCCACATATCTTACGTATGGACTGTTTTACCAATTGGACGTGGAAAAGATAGCCATTGATTGGGGAATGTTCCATCTAGAAGACAAGCATCAGGAGAAGTTTCACATAGGGGAGAGATAAAATGAAGTGAACTAAGCCATGTCAAGTGCCTATGATATGCATGACTAGGTTTTCTGCTCCATATAATGTTATTACATAAAATCCTGACAACAACTTTCAAAGGTGACATTTGCTCTTTCTGATTTTATAGGTAAGATAAACAATAGGCTCAAAGAGGTGAAATAACATACCTGGGGTCACATAACATGATTAGTACTGGAGTAGGGATTCAAATGCAGACATGTCTATTTTCCAAACACTGATAGTTTTACAAAATCTCAATGTATACCCATCACTACTCTTGATTCACTCTATAGGAGAAGCAGGGCAACCTCCATCTTTATCCTTCTAATTTGTATACCCCTACTTATTGGTCGGTTGGCATAGATGAGTGATAGTTAATTTGCATGTTTCTCTTTTAATGGTATAGATATATCTGTCCTAATTACTTTGTTAAGTCATAATTTATTAGGCAATAACTTAATAAAGCATACTTTACTGTCAACAATGACTTCTAAATTTTGGTGAAAATTGATATATTTTGTTTCAATTTTTCAACTTCTGATGGGAGTTAAGTTGAATTAGAATATAAACAAAGACTAAGTTGCCTAGTTATTTCATTGGCAGTCTTACTATTTTTTGTTTACTTTCTAACTTCGTTGTGTAGATGGGATATTATTTTATAGGATGTTTATATATTTTACTCTCTAGAACCCTACATAGGGAGTAGAATTTTCAAAGAGAATCCTAATACATGTTCATGGCTTTGAACTAAAAGTAATTTTACTACTTTGATAGTGGAGGTGGTCAAACCAATATGATTGATATCAGATACTGTTATTTTGGTCACTGCATATATCACTGGATATTTCCAATATTGAGTGCACTTGTCAAAAAATGTTTTGTTTCTTTACCTACTCTTCCATTATCATTGTAAGTTTTCTGTAAATTTTTATTTGTTTCATCAACCTCATTTTATCCATTATCAAGACTATTTTTAAAAATCTGTAGAAAAGGTAATATAATGGCTGGCCAAGACAGGGACTGAGTGAATTCATATTCAGTCTCTGCCCTTCTACTTTGTTACTATGAGCAAATTATGTGCCTTGAATAAGTATTTCATACTTATATGCCTCACTCTCCTCATCAGTAAAATAGGTTGAATAGTTATGCCAATACTGTGAGTTTATCACTGATGATTAAGTAAGCTAATACTTGTAAACAACTTAGAATAATATTTATCACATAAGTAAATATTATGGAGGGTTTGCTTTTCCATGTCTGGATATAGCAATTTGAGTAGACTCATCTTTAAATTAATATCTATATCAAATAATGTATATGACTTGTGCAGAATCTCATGACCAAATCATAAGCTTTTATATTTGAAGAAAGGGATAATCACATTGGCAATTTACCCTAGGGCACATGTTTAAATGCCCTCAGTTGTATGATGACAAGATATAAAATATAAATTTGCAGGTTAGATACTAGTACATACACAATTTTTAAAAATAGCCACAAACTCTTCAATATCTATTGTGCAATCTTAGGTTAATTTAATTTTTTCGCAAAATATTAATGTTAAGAATACTCTTCTTTACTCTTGGAAATAATTTTTTTCTCATAAAGCATAAACTTTGTGTGATTTTTCAGCACAGTTGGGAGTCTGAACTTGATTCATTTTCATCTCTTTATTTAAATCCTATATTTACATATGAGAGGAGTTTCAAAGTAGAAATAAAGGTAGCTATGTTTGATTATTAATTTTGTATTTTACTTATAAATTTTAGATCTGATTATATATACATTAATATTCTTAATAATTATATATTTAAACATCTGTTCAACACATGCATAAATTATATATAATTATCATATTATATTTTACTTACTAATGTATTTTATAATTTAGGTTATTTATTTATGTATTTATTTATTTTGTTTCTATATTCTAGAATGTTTAGTATTGATATGTAGGATCAAATTAATGTGCATATTAAAATGATTACTTTATCAACAATGGTCTAAGAAAGTGCTTCAATATTGGAATTCAAGACAACGATTTATTTTTTCATATTGCTCAAGTCTTTTCTGTAAATTCTGCAAGAGTGAAAAGATTCTTATTTAAATGAATAACTTGCTTAGTTGGAATCAATCTACTAATAGCATGACTGTTAAGATGGTGAATAAATACATTGGAACAATTTTTATTGAAAAGTGAGAAAAGGCAGTTTGATTTGTTTCCAACTTGGTAAAGCTTTTGTGATTCCCACCCATAAACACGGGAGGTAGGAGGTGAGAAGGTTTTGTTCTATAAAAATGAAGATAATTGCCACTGAGATGTTAGGATGGGGGCATTTAATATTCTCTAGAACAACATCAGTTTCTCTCAAGCATGTTTGAATTCTTGCACTAGGATTTCTGCGAGCACAAGATACCAATCAAAGTGAAATTTCTTTTTTTCAGATATTCAAAAGAACTTCATTCTTTTTATCCCCTTTCTTACTCTTAAAACATAAATACCCTAATGAATACTTTATTGATGTTATTAGTGTTCTTTGTGAGTTGGAAGAAAAGTGGCACTTCAATAGAAGTCAGAAAGAATTGAAAATACAAACAATAAACAGAGACAGTGCATGGTGTTTTCTTTTCCTACTGGGCAATTTCAATGTAAATGGGGAAAGTACACGGGATAATTTGATTCACTAGAATACATATTACAAAAATATTCTGTTTTTGTAAATATTTATTGAAATGCAATATATTTATCTTATTCTTAGTGCATATTTGATATTTTCTCTGCTCATTTACTGAGTTTGTAGCTCTGTGAAAATGGGAATTTTTCATGGACCTACTATAACCAGGAAATATCATACAACTTCCTTTCTCCCAGACAGAGAGAAATGGAAGTTAACTAGATTGCAGTTGCAAATGCTATCTTTAATGAAACACTTTGGAAGCATTTTTGTTACAGTCATGAATCTGAGGGTCTGAATAATACATAATAATGATGGGCAGTTTGTCAGGAACTTTCCAAAATAATGGGACATGCAAATATAATGAATGTCATTTCTAATATTTTTTAAGTTAATTTTAAAGGCATTGGCCTATCAAGCAATCTCTTTGACTTTCTACTATTTCGATTTTGGGATGAATAATTCTATATTTAAAAATATATTGTTGTGCTGAACATGAGACTAGTGTATGGCAACCTTCAATTCTAAGAAGTTAATGTAAAAATATTTTAACATGTTACATGTAGTGTTTAGCTTGATATTTTCAAAGAGAACAGTATTTAAAAAAATAATTTCTTAATAGTCATGAAGAAATTATTTTACAAAGGACATCATAAACTAGAGAGTAGTTTTTTTTTTGTAAATATGTGTGTATTTTTTAAAATCAATCATATATATGGGAGGTTGAGGGGGGACGGGGAGGGGGCTCACGGGGTCGTTTTCCCAGGAAGAAGGGGCGGCGGCAGACCCCGCCCCATATATATATGTGTGTATATATATAAATAGTAGAAAGTTCTGTGATGAAAATAACCTTATAGAATTTTGTGTTTTAAATGGATGGTATTGCTTTTATACAAATGATATTTTTACTTTTAAAAGTCTTCCTGAACAGCTATTTTGTAACTCAATAGAAGTTATCTTCTGGTAATTTCTGCCTTTAAAAATCCTAAGGTATATAATTTCACGAAATTTAGTTACTAAATTTATGCACTTTCTTATCCTAATGTCCTATTTTTAAAAAACTATTCAAAGTGCTGGGTTCATTTTCTCATACTTTCATTATTATAACTGCTCTAAAAATATATAAGCTTCTTCCTCAATGGTCTAGAGTAGCTTGGAAGAAATGTGTGTGTGTGTGTGTGTGTGTGTGTGTGTGTGTGTGTGTGCGTGTGTGGCATTGGAGGGATCTCCTGTGCACCTACAACTTAATTTTAATAAATATGACAGGTTACAGAGATACTTCCTGAAAGTGTTTGAGCAAGGTCTGTTGAATTGGTTATCGAATAGTATTGTGTACCTCACATGCTTCTAAGGTAACATTGACTTTAGCATTAAGACTTCTTGCTGTTCATGCTGCCTAAGTTCAGTATTAACACACAAATAGCCATTTTTCTAAATTGAAGCTCTTCTGCTTTCTGTATTACCTAATGGACATGGATTTCCTGGAATTATATTACCCTTAAGAAACACTACAGCCCTAGATAGTCTGGCTCAGTAAATAGAGCATCAGTCTATGAACTAAAAGGTCCAAGGTTCAATTTCAGTCAAGGGCACATGCTTGAGTTGTGGGTGTAATCCCAAGAAGTGGGAGCACAGGAGGCAGTTAATAAATAATTCTCTCTCACCATTGATGTTTCTCTCTCCCTTTCCTTTTCTCTCTGAAATCAATAAAACTATATTTTAAAAAAGAATCACTTCATAAAGGAAAAGTGCCAACAACACCCCATGCCTAGAAACCTACCCTTTCTCCCAAATCAAACTATGCAAACTTCTATTTTGTAATTAATTTTTACTTATGAAATGCCATCAGTTACATTGATAAGATTTCTCTATTTTAGGGTGTCTAGTGTATTATCAATAACTAACTTTTCTTGTAATCCACTTTATGCATTCAGGTAAAAGGTCTCCTTATAAGTGCGTTACCTTGAAAAATCACATCCCTTCCTCTTCACTATCCCTATCTCCTCACCTGTCAGCATAAGGGCAATGAGTTTAATTTCCGATTTAAAAAATTCCAAATATGGTAAATTACCCTAATATTATTTATCCTTAACATTTAGTGGCCTCACAGATTCTTCATCAAACTATTTTTAAAAACTCATATTTATGTCAAAACTGGATTGGCTCAGTGGATAGAGTATTGGCCTGCAGACTGAAAGGTCCCAGGTTCAATTCTGGTCAAGGGTATATATCTTGGTTGAGGGCTCATCCCCAGTAGGGGGTGTGCAGGAGGCAGCTGATCAATGTTTCTCTCTCATTGATGTTTCTAACTCTCTATACTTCTCTCTTCCTCTCTGTAAAATATATTAAAAAAACAAACAAAAATCATATTTAATCTAACCTATTTGTCATGCTTCTCTCATACTCATATAGTTATATGAAAGATCATTTTTATACATATTGTATGGGCATAGGCACTCATTGTGTTCATGTGATTTGCCAATATAGCATAGCAATGATGATACACATTTGAATTCTCAGAAATCCTCATCAATATAGTAATATTTAAAGAATAAAAACAAATAGTAAAGTGACTTTAATACATTGCAACAATCTAGAATAACTTCATGGATTACAATTTATATTTTGAAAAATGAAAATATGGATTCATATTGTCAAGTTTATATGTCTTCCTAATTAACCATAAAGTGCTTTATTACCCAATAAATGCTTGATGAGAATCTGTTATATGTTGAGCACTATCACAGGTTTAGGAACACAAAAAGAGACCAGACAAAGGTACACACGTAACTTATGTTCAGCTGTATAAATTTCTAAATGTCACCTATTTAAATATTAAAACTATTGTTCCATATTTTGAGAATAAATTGCTATGATCTATGAAGAAAGATGTCTGACTCTATACCTCTTAGGATTTACTGCTCTATAGAAATTCATATTTGAAAATTGTCCCAAAGCCTTATTAACTTACTTCCCTCATGTTTCACTACATATATTCAGACCTAGGCTTCAAATGATTCATTAAAAAACACCAGCAGGTAATTGATAACCTGAAGAACAACCATATCCATGGGAATACATAAAAAATATCAACATCCTGCATGTGTGATAGACGACCATTATTTGAGCAACTGTGTGTAGCAATAGAATTTAGTCATTGAGCCCCTAGAATTCAAATTGACATCAGCAAAATCAAAATTAATTGCTTGTAAACTACCCTCTTGTCAACATAATTATATTTTAGTAACATGAAAAGTAACCATTTATTACATTAAATGTAACCTAAATTAAAAAGCTTTCCGATTTATTTTTTTCATCTATAAGAGTCATGATTAGAAGGAGAAACAAAAGGTTTTACCCCAGGAGGCATGTCTAACTTTATGAGTAATTCACTAGAAATTCTGTGATGTTTATTGAAAAGAAAAATGATGAGTATGAGGTAATTCAAAACCTCATAATGACTGTTGCAGAATTCAAAGTCTCTGCTAGCATAAAGAACAGCGTTTTGTACTCAGTATAATCCATTTTTAATCATGACCTTCAGAATTTGCTCTTATTTATTACTACTGAGTTAAGAAGAGTACCAGAGTAGAAAATGGTGACAGCAGTGCCACAGCAGGTAATTTAGGTACATTTAAGTTAAACTCATCTACTTCTCAGGGAAACATACAATTTACAGTTTCCTATATTGCAAAGTATTGAGATAAGTTTGACATTAAACTGCGGTCTTCAGAAAACTACTTAAAAACATTTTGTTTTGTTTTGTTTGATCTGTAGGAATTATAGAAAGGAACACCATTTAAAATTTTACAGGATGTATAATTTACACTGCAAAGCTAAGCAATTTTTTGAAGCTGGTAAAACTGCTTTATTTTTAAATTATTTTTAAATTTAATTTACCAGGATGACATCAATTAATAAGGTCATATTTGTTTCAAGTGGACATTTTTTGTGAAACATGATTCATATATTGCATTGTGTGCCCACCATCCAAAGTCAAATAATCTTAAATCACCATGTATTTGGACAGGTATGTATTTTTAGAGACAATAATTGAAGGAACAACAATAATAATAAATGGAAACATTTTTTTTCTTACTATAATGTGAATACTTACACAAACTCATAAGTCTGTTATAAACTTATTTATAAAAATATTCTTGATTTCCATATTAACATGTTATATAATAGTTTGAGAAGAAAGATTGTAAGTTAATATATTTTAAGAATAAATACATAAGTAGATTATATTTCAATTTTACTTTCACTTATTTTAAATAACTGGAAAATTTTAACAATTAGTGTGGAAAAATCTATGCTTTCCCATTCTCTATAATATCCAACTGTATCCTATCAATTGACTGCAAAATAGAAAATGCTTTTTAATAGGTTCTATTAAAAAGTTTTCCAAAAGATTTAATTATCCTTTATATGCATATGTACAATGGTGAGACCAATTGTTATAAATATATTTTAAAGTTATTTTATAATAGATAACTCTCAGTAAGCAGAACTATACCAGAATCTGTGTAGCTTTCTAAAATTTTAAGTAATAGAAAATAAAAAAAAATCATAGAGTCTCAACATGAATTTCTATGGAATATATCAAATTCAATGTAGTGTAAGTCAAAATATAATGTTAACATTTTCCTTTGAAAATATAACATAGGTAGGTGTAGATAAAACCAAATATTTAAAGTAGTCCATTCTGTTTACTTAACTTAATGGATATTCCTTAAGGATAGGACATCATCTGGTTACATATTGATAAAACTGAAAAGAATTTCTGAAATATCAAAATGTTTGGCCTCATTTTTTTCCATTTTCACTAACTCCTACCTTGATTTATCAGTAACATAATGTCAATAATGAACACTACCACCAACAAATTATATATATTTATATATATATATTTTTTTAGGTTGCCGAGCTGTGTTTGAATCGTTTATTTCCCTTTTGTATCAGTACATGCAATACTAGAAATTTTCAAATGGATCATTACAGTGTGTGCCTGTGTGCACGCACATCCATGCATAATTTGGGAACCAATGCAAGAAACTATCTGGGAATGATGCATTTAATGCCTAATACAATCTATCTGACAAATAACACCTGATTCTTTGCTTTCATTATCAATGTTAAGATCTAATTTGTTCATACAGTCCCATCCTTGGTTAAAATACAAGTTTGCTTCTTTGTGCCTCCAAAATGAACACTAATTTACAATAAATAGAGCATGTTCTTTAATATTTCCTATTCACTTTACTTACATTCACTTTACAAAGATATGTAGTATAATATTTTTTAAAAAATTACCCATCAGTAAAAAATAATTTAGGAAGTTACCTAAAAGTAATAAAAAATGGCATTTTCTGTGTTCATAAAATTAAGAATGCTTTCTACTCTTAAAGGCATTAAAGGTCATACATGTAATAGCGTGGAAAAGACTGACTCCACCAAGCCTGAGGGCTACTCAGTGTTTCCCTCACTCAAATCTATACTGACTGTCAGAGGAGAAAAGAAGTCCACATATAAGTTAAATTAGTTTTTCCAAACATCCATGTACTTTTATTCCGCAAGAAAGAAAGCAAGTGAGAGTCCACGAAAGAAGGCGAGGGAAAGTCCATTTGCATTTATATTATATTTTTATATTAAAATTATAAATTTGGCATAATTTTAAGATAGGTACTAACACATTTTCAAGTACAATGGTGTAGTAATAAGACTGAACTTTTAAAATATTTAGTAGTCCCTAAATATTTGTGTGTGCTTGTCTTAGATGGGTGTGTTATAGATGCAGCCCTTTCTGAGGATGATGAAATTATATAGATTACTTTATTACTTCCTTATTTTTTTCTTCAGTGTTAAAGAAAGTTGAGGTTCTGTTTGTACCTCATACATGAAGATATAGTAAAACATCAGTACAATGAATCTTAATTTAATAAAATAAAAAAAAATATATATATATATATATTTACCTCTGTTGAACATGCTCAGAATATTGTGCCTGTCCTATCTAATAAAATAGTAGTATGCAAATTGGCCATCACTCCAAGACACAAGATGGCCACTCCCATGTGGCCAAATATGGCTGCCCCCATGTGGGCACAAGATGGCCACCACAAGGTGGCGGGCAGGGGAGGGCAGCTGGGGGAGACCAGGCCAGCTAGTGAGGGCAGTTAGGGGGGAGGGACCCAGGCCTGTAGGGAAGGGCAGTTGGGGAAGATCAGGCCTCCAGGGAGGGACATTATTGGTGATCAGCCAAGCAAGGAGGGCAGTTAGGGGTGACAGGGCCAGCAGAGGAGGATAGTTGGGGGGGTGACCCAGGCATGCAGGGGAGGGCAGTTGGGGGGGACCAAGCCTGAAGGGGAGGGCAGTTTGGGGATAACAGGCCTGCAGGGGAAGACAGTTGGGGGGGGGGAGGGCTAGGCCTGCAGTGGAGGACAATTGGCACTAACCAGGCCTACAGGGGAGGGCAGTTGGGGGTGAAGTTTGGCAGGAGAGTGCAATTAGAGGTGAATAGACTGGCCTGGGAGCAGTTAGGCATCAATCAGGTTGGCAGTGGAATGGTTAGGGGGTGATCAGGCTGGTAGGCAGAAGTGGTTAGTGGCAATCTAGCAAAGGCAGGCAAGCATTTGGGAGCCAGCATCCTGGATTATGAGTGATGGTCTACTTCCAAGGCCCCTGTGTCCATGCCCCACCCCCACTAGCTTCTCCCTATGTACAGCCCTCCATGTGCCACACTCAGTATGACTGGGTGAGGGGGGAGGTTGGGCAGCTCTGTGGTGGTCAGCTGAATAGATAGCACCTTTGGATTGTGTGTCATTGTGTGTGAGGGTTCAAAAACCTTCAGGGACCAGGAGTTTGGCTGGCCGGGGCTTTTCTTCCCCCGACTGCTGGCAGTCAGCTCTGCTCCCTACCTGCACCCACCTGGGCCTGGCACCACCCTTGTCTGCTGCCATCCATCCTCAGTTCCCCATTTCCCATTAGGTGGTCGGTCCCTGATTGCCGGAGTGAAGGACCAGAAGGTTGTCCAGCCAGCCCCAATCAGGTGATGTGAGTGGTCAGCATATATCATCATGACCAATGGTTCTGGTCGTTCAGTCATTCTGCCCTATAGGTTGCTTAGGATTTTATATATATATAGGCTAGAGGCCCAGTGCACAAAATTTATGCACAAGCAGGATCCCTAGGCTTGACGGTCAATCAGGGTCCATCTGTGGGGCAATCAGGGTCCCCTACTAGCATCTGCTTTGGCTGACCTGAGGCATGAGGGCTGGGGGAAGCCCCTGCATTGATAATCTGCCCCCCTGCTCAGTGCATGCCATAGCTACCTGATATTTCACCTTTTGGTCTATTTGCATATTAGGCTTTTATTATATAGGATGAGGTTTGACATATTTAAATCACTTAGAATCATGGAAGCAAAGAATATAATGATGGTTGCAGATGATTGAGGTAGGGAAGGGGGCAGTGGCTAATCAAATTTCAGGTGTGTAAATTGAATAGGTCCTAGAGATCTGATATTGTGACTACAGTTAACAATACTGTACACTTAAAGATCTGTTGAAAAGGCTGATTTCATGTTAAGTATTCTTACCCCATTGAAATAAAAGAAAAACTTAAAGCTAAAATAATTTCAATTATTCACAGTACCTTTTTCACTCAATATTCTGCTTAATGCAAATTTTCTCTTACTGTAATCTGGAAAAATATCTATTGATTGCCTCAACATGTCCAATGTAAAAGTTTAAAAAAAAACAACAAAAACACAATTAATAACTCCCTTCTTAAAACTGCAGTTTTTGTTAAAATGTTAGTAGTTAGATATTATCTCTTTAAAAAATAAAAATGATATTTAATATTCCACTATTTTAAGAATAGTCTGCTATGTTTAAGTGTCTCACTCTTATTTCTGATATCTAGGACAGAACATTGAATATTTCTGAGATTTTTTGCACTATATACCTTTCAAAAGTAATCATCTTTCTGTTTTTAAGTCATTAATATGTGATTTGTCTATCAATAAGAAATATCAACTCTTAGTTTTAAGAAAAATAACATGGTAGAATATGCTTGATTCAGATAGTTACAGAAAAATCATATATATATATATATATATATATATATATATATATATATATATATATATATGCCACATGTACACTAATGCCACATGTTCACTAATGAAAATTTAATTTATTTTTATTTCAAATGCATTTTTAGGTATTTAAAAGAAACATAATTTTTCTTGCTCTGAACTTTTCTCAGAACACTTAGATTACCAGTTGTCTTTTTAAGGTAAAGCACTGAATGATGTATTGCATCATACAATCTGAAATGTGTAAAATGCCCGTGCAGATTATATGTGTCTTATTATTGTGATATTTTGCTCATTTTCAAAGTCAACATGGAAGGCCCTTGCCTTATATAAGACAGAACAGTGAAAGTATAGGATGTGAATCAACCACTTGTGTAGTTATATGACAGCTTAGTTATATACCTGTATCATTCTGAATGGAATGGGTGCATTAGTGTTGTTTGAAATTGATTTATTTTAGAAATAATTCAAAATAAAAGAAATAGTATAAGTACGTCAAGGAAGATCATTACTGAACTTAATTTGATATTTTCCCCTGTAGAACCAAAGCTTCTATTTTGTGTATTATGAATCAATTTCTGAATTATTTTGCTTCATATTTGTCTAATAAAGTTACAGCAATGAAAACAACCAAGGTTCTATTGTTTGAGTCTATGATATGTTTATTTGCTTTTCTTGTTTGTTCATTTGTTGCATTCCATTTTATATCTCACATATGAGTGAAATCAGATGGTTCTTGATATTTTCTGTCTCACCTATTTCACTTAGCATGATATTCTCAAGATGTATAGATGTTTCAGATGGTAATAGTTCATCTTTTTTATGGTTGAGTATTTTTTCATTGTATATATGGACCACACTTTCTTTATCCAATCATGTATAGACACTTCAATTGGTTCCATGTCTTGGACTCTGCACATGTTCTATCTTGTCTTCCTCAAAAGCTGTCAATCTATAACTTCAGTGAGTCTGTCTTTTTATTTACACACTTATTCAGTTATTTTTTGCATCTATGATAACATATTTTGGAAAGTCAGAGTAATATCCTTTTTCTAGACCCCTTAGGCGCAACATTCCACCAGAAATTAAGATCACAGAATCCTTTATTGTTCTCAAACCCCATATCATCTCTATGTGCTGTCCTTGTTAGCTGCTAACTATCCTATACTCACCAATGTAAGAGTAGTCTTTATTTTTGTTTTACTTTTTATCCAACTTCAGAGAGTTCCCCAATTTGGTTTCTCCCCTCTCTTCAATCTACCACCAGTAGATCTCATGTATCTCCTTTATGTTTCCCCTTTGATTATGATGTGTAAAATAAGTGATAAAACTTCCATTTTCTGGAGAATTTTCCTAATTGTTTGAGATTTTGCTTTCCAGTAATTGCCATCAGTTTGACTCAAATAAACTCATAAAACATTTTCTTTTCTACAGATTTGGACATTTCTATGTCAACCAACATACATAATTTTATTAAGCCATGCCACCCCAATAAATGTAATTTAAAAAAAGAAACACAGAGTAGCATCAAGTGAGAATGCATGATGTGAAAAACTTTGGATGTTACACTTAAAAAATTATAAAGTTTATTTAAATTTTGTGAAAAGCTTATTTATGCCACTACCTTTGACACATTCACTCTTGGCAATATACCAATTGTGGTCACATCTACTCTTCTAGCCACTTAAGTATCTCATGTTCATAACGTTATTATAGTTCTCTAGAGTAGATACCAAATACCTCTAATTGGGAAAAATAACATTTTAATCAAATTTCAGCATTTAATCATTATTTATTGCATTCTAATTTTAGGAAATATTTTTTTAAAAGACAAAAAAATCCTTATTGTTTTCTACTTTAAGAAATAGCAATGTGATTCTACATATTCAGTTTTAAAACATAAATGTTAAAAATAAAATTCAGAAGTAATTTAATTTAACTATTTAAAATTGAATGTGTGATACACTTTATTGGATTATTTTCCTCCTTTAATCACAAGTAAGACTTCTCATTATAAATAGATTGTTTCTAGATAAAGAAAAATTCCACCCTATATAATAAAATCCTATTATGCTAAGTGTCCAGTCATATGGCTGGCCATTCAACCATTCAAAGTGTAATATGATAATACTATGCTAAGTCTGCTCTCAACCACTTGCTATTATGTGCACTGGTCACCAGAAGGCAGTCACCCGGTCAACTGGTCAACCAGTTGCTATGGTGTGCACTGACTACCAGGTTAGTTGCTATGACCAGTAGGTTAGCTTGCTGCTGGGGTCTGGCCAATGGAGACTGAGTGAGATGGGCTGGACACACCCCGGAGCCCTCCCACAGCCCTTCCTATTCTGGCCAAACTCTTCATCCCTCCCTGGCACCAATTGTGCACAAGTGGGGTCTCTTGGCCTGGCCTGAACCCTCTCACAATCCGAGACCCATCAGGGGATGTCCGAGAGCCACTTTAGGCCAGATAGTGGAGTGACTGGTCACTATAACATGCACTAGACCACCAGGAGCAGACACTCAATGCAGGAGCTGCTCCCAGGTGGTCAGCCCACGCCCATAGCAGGAAGTACGGGGAGCATCACTTAGTCAGAAGCTGAGCTCATGGCTGGCGAGATCAGTGGCGGTGGTGGGAGCCTCTCCCACTTTTGTGGCAGTGCTAAGGATGCCCAATTGAGAGAGAGAGAGCAGGAGAGCAGGCTTTACCTGTCAGTTGGGGATCTTCTGAGGGCTCCTGGACTGCAATAGGGCACAGGTCGGGCTGAGGGACCACCCACCGCCCCCGAATGACCGAATTTCAGGCCTCTAGTTTATAATAATAGAATTGTTTGTATTATTTTTACTAATCCAGCATAGATAATGTTTATCATTTAAAATTATATTTGAATTAATAGCTTCTTATCAGTAAGGAGTTATATCTGAATATGTAACATAAAAAAAAAACAATACAGAAGATTCTTAGATTTTGCCAAAAAGTAAAGACATCATTTAAGTACAAGACTTATTTGATAGGAAAAGATAAAAATGCTAAATATATTAGCATATAGTTATTACTATTTCTTCTGGTACTAGATTCATGTTATTTCTATTTCAATATAAATTGGAAGATATTAGCCAACCAAGGAAGATGTAGAGGGAAGACTGGTTAGAAAAGAAGTCATTTGTTATGGCCTTAGGCTACATGGGAAAAATAACTCTGTCCTTATAAATATCAAAATCAACTGCTCAGTGTTGGATCTACACTTTTATTGGATATGCTACTGAGTTTTTAAGGAACAATATTAGTAACTTTACAAATATAATCACTTTAATATAATTTCAATATATACTAGCATATAATGAAAATACATAGAATAAATTAGTATAGATTTATGTAAAGAAATATTGTTTTAAGTTTTTCCAAATAAATTTATGTGATTACCAACTAAAACAAAAGGGCCTTTGCCTTGTATATATGAACCCATTGCCCTTCAATGTGTTCAGTTATCCTGACACAACTATTAATTACATCCTTTTAAAACTACCAAGTTTCATTAATATAAGATACATATAGACTATATTAAATGTTATGGCTTTAATTAGATACTGTACATGTTTCCCATCTATGTAATTTCTTTCAGAAGTATTTATGAGGAATAACCATCTCCTGTTAAAAATATAAATTATTTGCTGAAAAAACAAGCCCAGGCATTAAGCTGCCAATTAAAGTGAAGTGAACTATCACATGAAAAATTGTAATTATACTTCATTCTACTAGAATGCCAACAAACACGGCATAGGTATGCTTCCTTGAACAATTCAGCTCCAGAGTTTACCTGAGGGAATCTCTGTTCCTCACCTGTCCCCAGGAATGTGGTCATTGCCTTGCCTGTCTACTGAGTTGCTACTGGGAGAAAAAATGAGCATTTAGATTTCTTGAGAACTCTAAAATGTGTGCTTCTGGCAAGAATAAAAGGATCTGTCACCTGAGCATATTATTGTTGAGGTATGATTTCTCCTAAGTGATAGATTATAACAATTCTACTTTTATGGAAACTGCCATTTAAACACTTAATGGCAAGTCTTATTTCCTGGAAAAATAAATTCTCACATGTAACAACATAACAGAAAGGTTGAAATGTTAAATGCCTAGGACAGCTGTGCTGAAAGAATTGTTAAAATATGAAATACCTGACTATTTATTCAGGGACTCTGACCTCTTTTACCTTAGATTGTCAAATAAAAATAAATTGACATAGCCAACACAACAATAGCTGGCTGGTATAAATGAATCAAAATCATACCTATTTTTTTTCTTTTTTGTCAGATTGGCAAATACATATTTTTGGTAAATTATATATATATATATATATATATATATATATATATATAGAGAGAGAGAGAGAGAGAGAGAGAGAGAGAGAGAGAGAGAGCAAAGTGAGTGGAATCCTGGAATGATGGGAACAACTAACAACTGGTTGCTTTGAGGTACACTGTCACCTGATTGGTCCCCTGACCCCGAACTATGGTGAGGCCAGACCACCCATAACCCCTCTCCCCGCTGGACCAAACAGTGCAGGGGTGGGGGTGGGATGATAGGCAGCAGGGCTGGCTGGCCAACTGCTGATGGCCCCTCCCCTCTGCAGGCCCATCCAGATAGGCCCCCATTGGGGCAGGCCTTCCAAACACCACCCCTGCATGAATTCATGCAGCAGGCCTCTAGTTAGTTTATATGTGCCATGAGAAGGAAAACAGTTGAAAATCACTGCCCTGGGAATGCCATGAGTTGTTTTTTGTTTTGTTTTTTGTTTTTTTAGGTTTTTGTTTGGAGTATAAGTTTTTGTTAAATGCATTGCAAGATCAGCTTTAAAAAATTAAAGATATGACAACAGCCCAAGTGCCCATCAGTAGAAGAGTGGATAAAAAAAGCTATTCAGGGGATGAGGGCATGAGTGGAGGAGATATGGACACATATATAATACCTTCATCAATAAATAAATAAATAAATAAATAAATAAATAAATAAACTGTGATAGATTTATATACTGCAATAATATGCAGCGATAAAAAGGAGGGTCTCTTATTCTTTGAGACAGCATGGAGGGATCTAGAGAATATCATGCTAAGAGAAATGAAGTGATCAAAGAAAGACAAGTATCACATGATCTCACTCCTTTGTGGAATCTAATGAACAAAGTAAACTGACAAACAAAAGACATCCAGAGACATAGAAGCATAGAACAAACTATTGAATCTCAAATGGAAGGTGGAGGAAGGCAGATGTATGGGAAAACCAAAAATGTTGTAGGCATGTATACATAAGGCATAACCCATGGACACAGAAAATAGGGTGGTGAAGGCCTGGGGCAAGGGGCCACGGGGGCTAGAAGAGGTCAATGGGAGGCGGGGGGAGGGGAGAAGAAACATGTAATACTTTCAACAATAAATATTTGAAAGTAAAATAGACTTGGAAAATATGGAGATTTAGAGATATTCTAAATTAAAGACAGTAATTTACTCAGTTATACAATATTAATTTTGGTAACAATTTAAAAAAAAAGTAACAAATGAGTGGACTTACTTTTTTTCCTCTCCCTTTACAAATGATTACAGACTTTATTGTTTAGCAACATTCAAGAGCACATTTTTCCCTCTGATTCTTAGCCTCTTCCTAAGATAGATGGATGTAAATATGATAGAAAAGACTCTTATTCTTCTTTGTCTCTTTTATTTTTCAATTATGGTTTATATTCAATATTATTCTGTATTACTTTTAAATGAAAATAAAACACTAATTCTCAGTTCCTCAGTTTTAAATTGCAAGAAAAAATATGAAATTCATACTTCTTAAAATACAATAGTCAACTATATTTGTTTTATAATGTTCTAATTCATTTTCAGTATGATATTTGTTTTTTTTTACTTAAATTTATACAAAAAATATTAGTCTGCATTTTAATAAACTGGGAGTAACAAAAAAACATGTTTGCAGTCTCCAAAAGCATATCATGTATTTTACATTTTTTTATTCATTTCAGAAAGGTTAGTAGTTCCTTCTTAATATTCACTCCATAATTGCTTGTATACAGCACTGTCTCAGGCATAAAGTTGATCTCTGGGTGACCTAGAGGTTTATATACTTCAATGGTAAGAAACTAAAAACAGGCATTAGACATGGCTGTACTACCTAGACAAGGAATTGAGGTGACACATTAAGCCATCGTTTCCATTGAGGGTTGTATTGACATACTGCATTATTTTAATCTTAATTAAAAATAATTGTGCTGCGTGTATGCTTTCTTAGCCTTTAATTAACATAAGCTCTTCAGAACCAAAGTGGCAGCATAATAATGCATTTATAATTTATAGTGTAAATGTTGGCCCTAGGGAAAATGTATTGCTGCAATTCTTTTGTAGGTCTGCTGAAGTCACACTGTTGATGAAAATGCCAGTCAACTACCGCACGAAAGGGAGAAAGAAAGCATTAGACATGATTCATATTTTTTAAAGTATTGAGTTTCTTTGTTTAACCATCATGCATGCCAATTACTTAATGCACCCTTGTGTGTGTGTGTGTGTGTGTGTGTGTGTGAGTGTGTGTGTGTCTGTGTGTGTGTGTGTGTGTGTGTGTGGTATAATGTGGAATATTTCAGAATCAGGTGTATCCCCAGTCCATTGTCTGCTTAGTTTAAACACTACCGGCTTTCATTAGAATTCCAGCTATGTAGCCTGCAAGTAGTTAAAGAGAGATAGATGGTTATGGCTATGGTAAAGCTAAACCAGGATCCTCAGTTACAGCTACATACAATGTCAATTTTCTCTTCCATTATTATCTTTACTCACTCCTAGCTTTGATGATCTGCGCTTTTGTAAGGGATAATGGGGCAGATAATTTAAAAATAACCAACAATCCCCTAAATAATTTACACATGATCTTGGGAAGAATGTTATAACTTGGACAGGAGACAGATTCACATTCCTGGTTATTTCTTCATTTAGCTAAAAGTGCAATGTGAGTTGGCCCAGAGGAATTGGAGGTAAAAAGGGAAAGTCCTAGAGTTACTAGTTCAGATCATGCGTGCATGCATTTGCCTCAGGTCATTCTGCTTATTTCTATAAGAATCTAGTGTCTGCTTGTTCTTTGTTATTCTGAAGATTTATCCTACCTGAGACCAAATCAATGATCACAGGCCAGCAACTCCTGGGTCTTCTTTAAATAAAATAGCAAATGTTAGACTATTTCATACAAAATACAATAAAGTGTAGTATAATGTGGCATATTTCTGAATCAGGTTAAACTATTGCATACAAAACACAATATATAAGTTTGTCAAAGAAAAACTATAGATTTACTTATTTATTTACTTATTTATCTTTGTCCCTAACAGATAAGCACTGGCAGTAAAACTGCAGCTGGCTGTGTATGGCCACTAATTGGTGCAGGAATATTTTAGAGCTGCCTATTGCAAGCCAATATGAAACAATTTCTCTCTTAGGAAGTAGATATTTTCCCTCTATTATGTAATGCTTACTAATCTGAGGAATGTCTTTACCTTTCTCATTTATTCTTTCTAGTAAATAAAAAGATTATTGATTTTGTTTCTGGATATAATTCTGAATATATGCTTATTTTAACTTATGTCCCCCTCTGGGGAGAGAGAAATATTGTCTCATATACACTTTATAGAAAAACTATTTTTCATTTATAAAAAGATAATATGTATAATTTATGTGAAAAATGTGCAATCCAATTAGTTCTACATTAATTACAAAATTCATTTAAAGATTCTTTTCTTAGACTCAAATTTTTTAATCAATCAAGTTATATCCACCAGTAATTGTGCATTTGTTATATAGAAACTAGTTACCACAAATTATTTCATCATTACTGGTGCAATCAGTAGGATAATCATTATTATCATTATTAAATTTATGAATTGTTATCTAATTTCATTCTCATACTAATCAATTCTGAAATGTTTTCAGTTTTGTATTCATAACTGAAAAATTATGAATAATAACTAAATATGTATTATTAAGGAGTAGAATAATTTTGGATTGAATATATTTTGAAAGTAAAATTTGTTATTCAAAAATCTCCATATTCTAAGAGGAAAAATAGATAAAATAGAAAATTGAAATGAAGTTTAGAAATATTTCCTCTCATGGGAGGAATTCTTTTTTAATCATTTAACACAGATTGTTGACAACTCTCTTCCTATTCATCTATTGAAAAATATATCTTTACTTGCCAAATAACCCAAGCCCTTGTAAGATATCTTTAGAATTAGAAATTCTCTCTAAACTTGAAGACAAACCTAATTTTTAGTAGCTTCTAGACATTTGTCCTGGTTATATATTCTTAGAACAAAGGTGCTATATACCTCCTAACTCTGCTTCAGAAAGTCTTTTATATAATTGAATAATGCTTTTATCTTCTAAATTATCTCTATTTTTCAGATAAATACATTTAAATCTTTTAACATTCTTTGTATTTCCTACCTTTATTTATTTTTATTTATCTTAATTGTTGAAATATTACAAATGCCCCCCCCCCTTTTTTTTACCTTTGACCTTCTTCACTCCACAAAGTCAGTCTTTCACCAGTGTGTTATCTAAATCCACAGGCTATGCATGTATGCATATAAGTTCACCAGTTAGACACTCCCCATCACCCATCATTGATGTTTCTGTCTCTCTCCCTCTCCCTTCCTCTCTTAAATTAATAAAAATATATTTTAAAAAAACACACAGCCGAACCGGTTTGGCTCAGTGATAGAGCGTCGGTCTGCGGACTGAGGGGTCCCGGGTTTGATTCCGGTCAAGGGCATGTACATTGGTTGCGGGCACATCACTGGTGGGTGGGTGTGCAAGAGGCGACTGGTCGATGTTTCTCTCTCATCGACTTTTCTAACTCTATCTCCCTCCCTTCCTCTCTGTAAAATATCAATAAAATATATTAAAACACACACACACAAACTACTAGATTTATTAAATGAATTCAGCAGTCTAGACCAATACAAAATTAACTTCTAGAAATTTATGGCATTTTTATACACCAATAATGAACTCTCAAAAAGAGAAACAAACTAAAAAGCAAAACAAAACAAATTCCCATTTACAATGGCAGCAACAACAACAAAAAATCAAGATACTTAGGAATAAACTTGACCAAGGAGGTAAGAGTCTTGTACTCAAAAACCTATAGAACATTGGGAAAAAAAAATAGAGTAATATATAAACAAGTCAAAGAATATACCACATTCATGAATTGGTAGACTCAACATCACTAGAGTATCTTGATTACCTAAATAATGTAAATTAAATGCAATCCCTATTAAAACACCAATGGCATATTTCACAGATCTAGGAAAAAATACTAGAAAACTTATATGGAACAATAAAAAAACCAGAATAATCACAGTAACCTTGAAAAAGAAGTACAAAGTTGAAGGAGTCATAATACCAGATATTAAGTTATACTCTAAAGCCATTGTACTCAAAACAGCCTCTTACTGGAACAAGAACAGGCATATAGATCAATGGAACAGACCAGAACACCCAGAAATTGGCCTAAGGCATTGTGCTCAATTAATGTTTGTCTAAAATGGCAATAGCATACAATTGAGTAAAGACAATCTATCTATAATAATAAAAGCCTAAGTGACCATTGCAACTGAACGGACAACTACACAGGCTGCGTGGAGTGACCAGAATGGCAGGGGAGTTAATGAGGGATGACCAAATGACTGAACAGCAGGCTGTGTGGGATGACCAGGCCAGCGGGGGACAGTTGGGGATGAACAGGCTGGTGGGGTTGGGGGGGGGGCAGTGAGGGGCGACCAAATGACAGAGGAGCAGACTGTGTGGGGTGACTAAGCCCAAAGAGGGGGCAGTTGGGAGAAACCAGGCTGGCAAGGATAGCATTAAGGCCGGTAGGGGTGCAGTTAGGGGAGACCAGGCTGATGGTGGGAGGGTCAGTTTTGGGTTCCCAGGCTGGCATGTGGGGCAGTAAGGGGTGACCAGGCCAGTGTGGGGAGGGCAGTTGGGAGCAACTAGGTTGGCAGGGGCAGTTAGGGATGATCAGGCAGGCGGGCAGGAGAGGAGTTAGAGCCAGATTTCAGACTCTGAGAAGATGTCTAACTGCTGGTTTAGGCCTGATCCTGGCAGTTGGTTGGACATCCCCTGAAGGGTCCCAGATTGAAGAGAGTGTAGGCTGGGTTGAGGGGACCACCTATGCACAAATTTCATGCATTTCATGCATTTCATGCATTTCATGAATCAGGCACCGTGTGTGTGTGTGTGTGTGTGTGTGTCCACCCACCAGGGGCCAGGCACATAATGCAGGAGCCACACCCTGTTAAGTCAGTGTGTTTCCGTAGCCAACCTCCCATTACTTGCCAACCTCCTACGGTCCCTCCCCTGGCTAGCAGGACCTAATAGGATCTGACTTACGCTGATTGCTGGACAGGATGAGGGACCCCACCTGTGCATGAATATGTGCATTGAGCTTCTAGTCTCTTTATCAAATGGTATTGGGAAAATTGCACAAGTTCATTAAGAAAAGTGACATTAGACCAACAACTTACACCATTGACAAGGATAAACGCAAAATATATCTATGTACTTTAAATATAAGAATTTAGTGCTTCCTGAAGCCAATTATTTGATACTCATTAGCTTCCCATCACTATTGAATCTCCTGATTTCCATAAGCTCTAAAAAATCATGGATTTCCTTTGGAACTTATCAGCATGGACTGATGTTCATAGCATTGTTTTCTGTTTGTTTGTTTGTTTGTTTGTTTGTTTGTTTGTTTGTTTTTTACTATGGAATATTCCAAGAAAATTTAATGAATGATTTATTTATTTATGTAATTAATTAATTAATTTATTTATTTATTTGTTGTTGTCAAGGACTGGTGATAATATGAAAAGAAAGATACCTCCCAGATTTCTACAAACACAATCATTTACATTTATTCTGGATTTCTATCATTATTATGTAATTATTTTATTTTATTACATATTACTTCATATTTCTTCATTTACTGAAAAATTTTTGATAGAATTATTGGTAAAATATAGATATGATAGCTTGGAATTTAGCATTTTCTTTAAATATATTAGATTAGTGTAAATCCAGAAAAAAGGTAAAATAATTACATTGGGGTACATTTGTTTCTTAAATAACCTAATATAATACAAATTAATTACTTATTATTTTTAGTACTTATGAAATCCAATATTTTCCTATTTTAAAAATATTGTAGAAATATTTAATCTGTAAAATTCATTTTATAGGGTCCCCTATTATTTGACTCACAATATTATTTATTTACTAGAAGCCTGGTTCATGAAATGCATGCACTGGGAGGGGGGTCCCGAAGGCTGGCCCGAACCCTCTCAGAGTCCAGGACCCCTTGCTCCTTGCTGCCCGCCTGCTGACTGCTTCTTACTGCTCAGCTTTCTGCTCCTTAGTACTTCCATGGAGGCAAGAGAGGATCCCACCACCACCACTGTGCTTGCCAGCTGTGAGCCTGGTTTCTGGCTGAGCAGCACTTCCCTTGTGGGAGTGCACTGACCAGCAGTGGGCAGGTAACATGTTGAGAGTATGCCCTCTAGTGGTCATTCCATATCATAGTTACCAGTCATAAAAGTCCCTCAGGTTTTTATTATATAGATCCTAGGGGCCAGGTGCACAAAATATGTGCATGGAGGAGGGATGTGTTCCTCAGCCCAGCCTGCACCCTCCCAAATCTGAAACCCCTCGAGTGACGTCCAACTTGCCCTTTTAGGCCACTGGAATCAGGCCTAAATGGGCAGTCAGACATCCCTCTCACAATCCAGGACTGCTGGATCCCAACTGCTCTTTTGCCTACCTTCCTGATTGCCCCTAACCACTTCTGCCTGCCAACCTGATCACCTCTTACCACTACCCTGACAGCCTGATCGATGCCTAACTGCAATCCTGCCAGCCTATTTGCCCCTAATTGTCCTCCCCTGCAGGCCTGGTCATCCCTAACTGCCCTCCCTTGCAGGCCTAGTACCCCTAAGTGCTCTCCCCTGCAGACCTGGTTCCCTCCCAACTGCACTCCCCTGCTGGCCTGATCACCCGCAACAGTCTTTCCTTGCAGGACTGGTCCCTCTCACTGCTGACCCCTTCTGGCCATCTTATGGTGGCCATCTTGTGTCCACATGGGGGAAGGATCTTTGATCACATGGGGGCAGCCATCTTGTGTGTTGGAATAATGTTCAATCTGTATATTACTCTTTTATTAGATAGGATAGAGGCCTGGTCCATGGGGGGGCGGGCAACTAGTTTGCCTTGAAGGGTGTCCGGAATCAGGTTGCGGGTTCCCTTGGGGCATGGGGTTGCCTGGGAGAGAGGCCTGTGGTAGTTTGCAGGCCTGCCACACCCCCTGGTGATGAAAGTAGAGTTTATTTATCTTCCATAATTGAAACTTTGTAGCCTGGAGCAGAGCCAAGCCTTTTGCTTGCTCCATGGTGGCAGCCATTTCTGTTGGCATTTATGAAGCTTCTAGAACTGAAACTTTGTAGCTTAAGTGGTGGCCTGGGACAGCTAGGCTGTATGGAAAGCCTGGCTTCCTTCATTGCTGGGGGCAACCCTAGCCTCCTGCTCTTTAAAGCTCCCAGGCTGTTGCCATTTGTGTTTAGATTTATATATCTTCTATCATTGAAATTTTGTAGCCTTGAGTTGAGGCATAGGCCATAAAAGGAAGGTGGAAAGCATGGCTTCCTCCATTGCCTAGGAAACTCAAGCCTCCCTCCTGCTCTCTGTGTTCATAGCTATCTTGGTTGGGTTTATTTGCATATTTGCTCCTGATTGGCTGGTGGGCATGGCTTGTGGGTGTAGAGGAGTGATGACTGATTTGCATATTACCCTTTTATTAGATAAGGTTTTATTTATTTATTTATTCATTTATTTTACCATTGATTCACTCAGTTTATATGAGTCAATGCAAAGGAAGACTCAGGTCTGCATGTCTAGCATCTTTTTATTTTAAGTCACAATAGATAATGACTCCATAATGTCTATTTTGGAGATTAGTACTATTACTATGCCCATAACAAGGAATCTTTATATATCTGTGCAACTTGTGGAGGTAACATAATAAAACTATCATCATCAGGTGACTAGCATGTGCAACAAACATGAAGAACACAAGGTACTTTCTAGGCATAAAGTATGAGGAGGAATTAGCTGAGAATAGAGCTAAGATATTTGGCTCTAGTGTTTCTTATTGTTTGAGAGATTAATAGAAAGTTCTAAGAATGTTATGCTTTTACATTTATATACTAAAATAATGTACTTTCATTCAGATAAAAATAACTATAGAAAAATATATTGAAAGTATTTAATTTTTGAACATATTTAAAATCAAAAATATATTTTAAAAAACTCTTGCAATTTTTAAAAACTTTATAATTCTCATCATTTTATGATTATTTATTGAATTAGAAGTGTAATGTCAATAACACATACATTTTTATTAAAGAACAGGTAGGATTTCCTAAAAATACATCTTTACTTTATAATTCTTTTTTTTTTAATTTTTCTTAGAGAAATTTTTCTTAGAGAGGGTACAGGAGTAAGGTCAAGTGTCATGGGATAAATGGTAAAATTGCCAAAATAATTGACTGTTGAATATTAAATAACTGACATTTTAACAGTATCTTTAACTTTTTATTAGGATTTCATTTATTTATTTATTTATTTGTTTATTTATTTATTTATTCTCTAAAGTTTTACATATGTCTCCTTTTTCCCTGATTGACCCACAGCCCCAGCCAATCCCAACCCAGACTAGACGCTACTGCCCTAGTGTCTGCTAATATGCATGTATACAAGTCCTTTGGTTGCTCTCTAACCCCACTCACCTGCCATTTGTCTCTGGATCTATTCTTACTCATCAAATCATGTTGAACATTATATCCCACATATAGTGAGATCATATAATATTTATGTTTTCCTTCTACTGGCTTATTTGCTTAGCATAATGCTCTCCAATGGATTAAAAAAAAAACTGTGGTACATCTACACGATGGAATACTACACTGCAATACAAAAGGAGTTTTTACCATTTATAACAGCATGGATGGAACTGGAGAGCATTATGCTAAATGAGATAAGCTAGTCAGAGAAATGCAAATATCACATGATCTCACACATTTATGAAATATAATGAACAACATGAACTAATGAACAAAAATAGATCCAAAGACAGAGAAATATCGATTAGACTGTCAAACCTCAGGGGGAAGACAGGCGAGAGGGTTGGGGTAACGGGGAGAGATCAACCAAAGGACTTATATACATGCATATAGGCCTAACCAGTGTACACAGATAACAGGGGAGTGAGGGCATGAGTGGGGGTATGTGGAAGGTAAAGGGGGTATAAGGACACATGTAATAACCAATAAATAAATAAATAAATAAATAAATAAATAAATAAATAAAATGATTAAAATGTCAAAAAATAAATAAAACATACCAAGCTATATTTTTAAAGGTGAAAGTATTGCTGTGAACACAGTAGTTACTCAATAAATATTTTTGAAACAGAGAACAAACAATTATCAAAGTACCGGAATTATATGGATTTTTCAAAGTTTATATTGATTATTAGCATAAAAATAAATATGACTAGGATAAAATAAAATATATTTATAGCATATACTTCTTACACATATTTTCATTTATATTTACATGATTTTGTATTTAATAGAGATATAAATAAACTAACATATATACCAGTACACACAAATATCCTTTGTGTAATAACCTTGGCAATACTTTGGTACCAAATGAAAAACTGTTCTTGTGTTTGATAATTAGTTAATTGTATAAAAAATATATTATATTAGAACAATGTAAATAATTATCATAAGGAATCCAAAATAAAACATATTGTGTACCTTTCTTTTTCTTACATAATACACAATATATTTCTAAGGTAGTATACAAGGATGTCCTAAAATTGGCATAAGACTGATATATTTCTTTAAAAACATAATACATTTAAACATTGAAAAATGTAGAGTCTACTTCAATAAGATAGGATGAGAAAGATGTAACCAAGGCTTTAGGACTCGGCAAAGTGCCCATCAGAATGAAACTTCATTGGGAGATATTTCAAGGAAGGCCACACGTGGAGTAAGTCAGCTAGTAGATGAATTGACTGACAAGAAATATTATTGTGATATAACACTGTACATTTAGGCACAGTTTATTTTTCTTTAGAAACTTGTAATCCACCTCGTTTCCTCGTAACCACTATTTCTTGCTGCCTTAGTGAATGTATTTCAGAATGTTGTGGATTTCAGATCTTGCCGAGGAAAACAAAATTGCTCAATTAGGCTCTTGGGAAAGGCTTCATTTGTCATTGTGAATTACTTTGGTCATTGGCTACTATTAAAGAGGAAAGGGGGGAAGGAATGAGGAATCATGCTCTGTGAACAGGTCAGATTACACTAGCCAGAAGGGTTCATGGTGTCATTCATACTGTAGAAAAAAAAAATAAAAAGAAAAAGAAATGAGATTTGATAGCTTATAACTTAATTATCTGCCACTATCAGTTTGGAAGAACTTTTAAACATGTCCAAAATGTCTACCAAATTTTTAGGAGGAGTGACAGTAGATTTTTAAGTAAGGATAGAAATGCTGTAGTCTTTCTAGAATAAAACTCTGACAGACTATGATGAATTACCTTATTATAGTTGCTCACATGACAAATGTAGTTGATCAGTGTTTTTCCCTGGGAATAGTTGAGCTTATCCAGAGGCAAAAGTTGAAAGGAAATAAGAGGTAACTAACAATCCTAAGTGTAATACATCAGTATTTCCACGAGAGTATTCAAGAAAACCTTATCAATTACTGTTTATGTCAACATAATTTTTTCCCCATTCCCTCATGGTATAACCCCTTTTTGAGAACTTAAGTGGCTTTTCAAAAGGAAGATATAGATCATGTAGAACATTTTAAAAAACTTTTTTGACATGTCTTATTAGTTATTCAGCTTCTAAAAAATTATTCAGACATGTTCCCAGTTCAAGTTTTATGACACTATAGCTACACATTTTTCACTCTTCCTCCAAATACAAACATTACCATTTATTCAAGTATTTTAAAATAGAAAAAAAGAGCACTTGGATAAAATAATGAATTAAAAAAACTGAGTGCATTTCTAGAAATATTTAAATCACTAAGTAATAAACTTGTTAATAAGTTTATTAAAAAACACACACAGTAATTTCAAACTATGTTTGCACTTGCATAACCCTGTTGCTGCTATTAGAAAACATGATCAGAAAATCAAAGGCATTGCCCAAAAAGTTGCAGTTATTTTTTAAATTTTGGTATTATTGTTTGGCATATGTGTTTTCTATGATTCATATAAGTTAAACACTACCTTTATCATGTAGTCTCATTCTTCTCTGTTTTTATTTAAATACATTTTATTTCTTGAGTAGTTATTTTCATTGTTACACAATGCATTATAGTTTAAAACAATGCATTGCCAACACTGTTGTGTATCTCTTCACACATCTATTTAGATGACTGAGCAGGTCAAATGACAAATATACAAATAGATTCTTAATGTACTGTCACATCTGCCTTAAAAATAGGGTTATATGCCCAGATGGTACATGGTATGGTGTTGGGTGAACATAGTTATCTGTGCCCGCTCCTTAGCTTCAATGAATACAATCATTTATTAAAGCTATGTACATAGGCAACAAATAAAAGACTGTTCTTGAGTCTACCAGCATTTATATATATATATGAATGAAAATATATAACATACAATTTCCATCCTTTTCTTCCAGTATAGTTCACATTCAATATTATTATGTATTAGTTTCAGGTGCACAACATAGTGATTAGACAGTCTATACTTTACAGAGTGGTCCCCCTAATATTTTAAGTACCCCTGCTGGACCATACATAGCTATTATAATGTTTTTTTTATCCTTTGACCTCTCTCTGGCCACTCCCCCCCACAGCACCTGCCTTCACCAGCTAGTGACTGTATCCATCCATAACTCTTATATGCATCCATACAAGTCATTTGGTATCCTATCTAATAAAAGAGTAACATGCAGATTGACCATAACTCCAACACACAAGATGGCTGTCCCCATGTGGTGAAAGATCCTGCCCCAATGTGGACATAAGATGGCCACCACAAGATGTCCAGCAGGGGAAGGCATTTGGGAAGGACCAGGACTGAAAGGGAGGGCAGTTGAGGGTGATCAAACCTGCAGGGGAGGTCAGTTAGGGGTGACCAGGCCACCAAAGGAGGGAAGTTGGGGGTGATCAGGCCTGCAGTGCAACACATTTGTGGGGGACAAAGATTGCAGGGGAGGGCAATTAGGGGTAACCGGACCTGCAAGGGAGGGTAGTTAGGGGCAAACAGGCTGACAGGGGAGCTGTTAGGCATTAATCAGGCTGACAGGGGAGTGGTTAGGGGCAATCAGGCAGAGGCAGGCAAGCCTTTGGGAACCAGCAGTCCAGAATTGTGAGAGGGATGTCTGACTGCTCATTTAGGTCCCATCACACCATGCCCAAACAGGCAGTTGGATATCCCTTGAGGGGTCCCAGATTGGAGAGGATGCATTTGGGGCTGAGAGACAACACCCCATGCACTAATTTTGTGCACCTAGCCTCTAGTATTTTATAATTTTATTAGAACATATGATGTTCATTCAGGATGTATTCCATGTGAATAAGAACTGAGCAGTAATTATGAGACTGCAGGATGTGACTTATTAGTGAGTCATTTAACAGTGTAGATGTTTATGACCAGTATTTAAAAAAAAGAAAATAAAAACAAAAAAGTATATGAATGTTTATTATTTTACAAAATTATTTTCAGTTATATATATGTGCTTGTACTTATACATGCAAATGTTTTCATAGGGTCACATCACACAATGAATTTTTTAAAAAATAATAAATATTTATTGTTCAGATTATTATAATTGTTCCTCTTTTCTCCCCCATAGCTCCCCCTACCTGGTTCCCACCCCACTCTCTGCCCTTACCTGCCCCCATCCATAAGTGTACAATTTTTTTCCTGTCTCTTCCTACACCCCCACACCTCCTTTCCCTTCCAGAATTGTTAGTCAACTCACTTTCTATGCCCCTGATTCTATTATATTCACCAGTTTATTCTATTCATCAGATTTTGTATTCACTTGATTTTGATTCACTTGTTGATAGATATGTATTTGTTGTTTATATTTTTTTCTTTGCCTTTTTTTCTTCTTCCTCTTCTTAAAGAATACCTTTCAGCATTTCACATAATATTTGTTTGGTGATGATGAACTCCTTTAGCTTTTTCTTGTCCGTGAAGCTCTTTATCTGACCTTCAATTCTGAATGATAGCTTTGCTAGGTAGAGTAATCTTGGTTGTAGGTACTTGCTATTCATCACTTTGGATATTTCTTGCCACTCACATTTGGCCTGCATAGTTTTTGTTGAGAAATCAGCTGATAATCCTATGGGTGCTCCCTTATAGGTAACTAACTGTTTTTCTCTTGCTGCTTGTAAGATTCTCTCTTTGTCTTTTGTTCTTGTTATTTTAATTATAATATGTCTTGGTGTGGTCCTCTTTGGATTCCTTTTGTTTGGGGTTCTCTGCACATCCTGGACTTGTAAGTCTATTTCTTATATCAGGTGGGGGAAGTTTTCTGTCATTATTTCTTCAAATAGGTCTTCAGTATCTTTTTAAAATATATACTTTATTGAGTTTTTACAGAGAGGAAGAGAGAGGGATAGAAAGCTAGAAACATCGATGAGAGAGAAGCATCAATCAGTTGCCTCCTGCATATCCTCAATGGGAATGTGCCCACAAACAAGGTACATGCCCTTGACTGGAATTGAACCCGGGACCTTTCAATCCGTAGGCCGATGCTCTAGCCAATGAGCCAAACTGGTCTCTGAGGTCTTCAGTATCTTGCTCTCTCTCTTCTTCTGGCACCACCCTTATTTTGATGTTGGTATGCCTGAAGTTGTCCCAGAGGCTACTTACACTATCTTCATAGTTTTTGGATTCTTTTTGTTTTGGTTGTGTGGTTTGTGATTCTTTGTATTTCAAATCTTTTTTTAAAATTACTTTATTGATTAAGGTATTACATATTTGTCATCATCCCCCCATTTCCATCCCAAATTCCTCCTCACACATGCCCTCGTCTCCCTGTTGTCCATGATCACTTGTTAGGCTCATATGCATGCACACATGTCCTTTGGTTGATCTCTCTCCCTTATCCCCCCCTCCCCTACCTTTCCTCTGAGGTCTGACAGTCTGATCAATGCTGTTCTTGTTCACTAGTCTATGTTGTTCATCATTTTCCCTTGTTGAGAGAGCTTGTGTCGCACTAGAAATACACTTATAAGAACAGATTTAGACATGCAATAATGGTTATGCTGAAAGGAAAATGAATCAGCCTATAGTAAGTTTCTTTCTGATCCAAGAGTTCTTTTGAGTCCCAATTTCTTTGTCAAACATTTCCTTATGTGTACATGCCAGCAATGATATTTCAGAGCTTGTATTTTCATCATGCTATGCATATATAGCTGTAAACTTATTTATTTTTTCTGAGAAAAATAACAATCCATATCTACTTCTTTTTAAACAGAACAAGTTGGACAATATTATGAAGAATTATTTATATTTAAACCATTTTTTTCACTTTGCAAATATATTTTCCCCATTATAAAATATCCCTGATTAGTCAAAACTTTTTACTTCATAGCTCTAGAGCCTCTCATGTTGTTTAAATGAGTTAATGAAATAGAAAATAATTTTGTCTGTCTGTTTCCTTAGAAATATTTTATTTATGGGTTTACAAATATCAATAGTTTCTGATCTCAGATATGAAGCAAAGAGAACTAATAGATGTAACATTCTCTTAGGAATGATTTAACCAATAACCAATTTTGAATTCATGGCAATAACCAGATATGCAATTTCAAATAATATTTCTTACCCTTTATTTAAACTACAATTGTTGTTTACTCAAGTTACAGAAGTTTGCTTAATTGTTCCCTAAATGTGCATTTTGATCAATTTTAGATAGTAATGAGTATTTTAATTAATAGTAATAATTTATAATATTTCCATCATAACTCAGTATAAAATATCTTTACACAGTATCTAATCTATGTGCCTTCAACATGTAGGTCAGAATATAAAGTGCAAAGAGCCAGGCTGGGATGGCTCAATGATAAAGCCTCAACCTATGAACCAAGAGGTCAGGGTTAGAGTCCCCATCAGGGCATATTTGGGGTTGCAGGCTCCCCCAGTAGGGAGCATGTGTGAGGCAGCTCATCAATGATTCTCTCTCATCATTGATGTTTCTATATCTTTCTTCCTCTCCCTTTATCTCTGAAATCATAAAACAAATATATTTAAAGAAAATACAGTACAAAGAGGTAAAATCCTAGAGTTGTATTCATGGACATGCCCAAAATAGACAGTGTCAAACACATACTGTATTTTTCATTACATCCTTGTTCTCCTTACAACATATTACTTCCTTTGTTACAAAATCATGAGTTGGTAAGGTATTCATTATTAGATTTTCCCCCCTCAAAATAGCTAATACCAGTGGTCAGCAAATTATGGCTTTTTTTTCTTACAGAATTAGTTTCCTGATCCCTGATTTATTTATTTATTTTTCCATATTTTTTATTAATATATATTATTGTTCTTTTACAGAGTGGAAGAAAGAGGGATAGAGAGTTAGAAACATCAATGAGAGAGAAAAATAGATTAGCTGCCTCTTCCACACTCCCCACTAGGGATGTGCCCGCAACCGAGGTACATGCCCTTGACCTGAATCGAGCCTGGGACACCTCAGTCAGCAGGCTGACGCTCTATCCACTGAGCCAAACCGGTTTTGGCCTATTTCCTGATTTATACTATGTTATAAATAATGTGTATTCCCTAAAGAGAACAATACTTTAGTTCTGTGTAAGCAGTTTCTTAGCAAACCTTGTTTAAAACAGAGTACACTTTATAAAGACAAACCCATTTTCAACTTCCAGTTACTTGGAAAGGTGACCTGAGAGGGGTTGAGGTGACAGTAAAAACAAAAAAAAACAAAACAAAAAAACAAAAAAACAACACACACACACACACACACACAAAAAAAAAAAACAAAAAAAAAAAAAAAAAACAAACAAACACAAAACAAAACAAAAACCAACACCTTGATTAGTGTGAAATAGAAGGGCTCTGGCATGAAAGTGTTCAAAGGGAAACTAAAATAATGGTACAGAGGGAGGTTGGGATACTGATACATTTTTATCTGAGGCTATAAAGTTCATTAAGGAGTAGGGAATAAGATGAGATATGTAAATTTCCTCAGTCTTGTTTTGAATTAAGAGGTGACTTATGTCAAGTAGTTTAGAACTAGAGAGATTTTAAAACCTGAGAGCATAGTAATAAAGTTGCTGAGCAGAACAGATTTTCTGAACAAAATGAAGAGCCTGTCACTGAGAGGATATTGTGTGTTTATGTTGTCCCCCCAAAGTAGGTAGAGATCACTGCCCAAAAGAAGCTGAATTATTTTATTTAAATTTTAATATGGATTGTATATATGTTACAAAGATTCTGTGAATATATTAAATGAATTTGGGATTGATGTTTTCATAAAGAATGTATTATTTTTGGAAACAGGCAAAAGGAATAATCATCTCCTAAGTAAAGTTAGAAGACCATTGAGTTAGAAATCAAGATCTGTATGAGCTTAGGCAAATCCCTCACTCCCTCTAGATGTTAGTGTTTCACATTTAATATATTAGAACATATCTAATGTCCCTGTAATTATTATATTTGTGTAGTCAATCATCCAGGAAATGTGGGATATATAAATAAACCTCAATAAAGCAAAATGGAAATCGCCATAAACTACAGTGCCTATGATGGAAACATAATGCCTGATGATATCATTATCACTACCATGGTGCAAATGACATTGCAATTCATATCCCGAGAGGCTACTATGGTCTTGTTAGAAAATTGTTATACTATTTAGGTATCCCCGGTGACTGCATGTTTTTAACAAAAGGTATAGACACAATTAGATGACATGTTTAAAGGATTTAAGTTATATCATTTGTTTTTAGCTGTTAAATATAACACCCATGTATGTAAGATGAAATTAATTGTACTTTTCATTCCCATGGCCAGTAATCTGTACTGCATTAAAAGTTTTGGATTGTTAGCGATGCCATGTTTCTGAGAGGAGCATTGTGGACTGTGTGACAATAGCAAATAATTACATCAGAGTGAAAACTGAAGTAGAACCAGTCTATAGATAGGCTTCTGATTTCAGACACTGCCTGCCACAGTTGCAATCATATTGTGTTCTAAGCACAGTCTAGTCATGTAGGCAATACGCAAATTAAAATGATCAGCCCATGAAATGCATCTCTCCTAAAAATATATAGTACTTAACTCATTATGAAATAATAGAGAATCTTCTCATAAATCGAACAGAGTGGCAATCTTCTTATAATTATGGTAATAATAATTTTGAATATGCCCTTTCAAAAAATCTAGGACAGTCTACAAATAATAAACAAAAAGGAAGCAATCTGGGCTCACTGCCCAGATTATCACAAATATGTATAATGGAACAAATTAAAAAAAACACATACTTATAAGCACAACTGACTCCATGAAGAAGAAGAAAAAAAAAAGACACACAAAAAAAGACACACACACACACAAAACTGTAATTGGTCAAAACCATGGTAGAAAATAATTACAGGCCATTCATAAATCTTCTTTATAAAAGGCTATATGACATCTGCAACTAAGAAATTTTTTTTTGTTTAGAATTCTTCAGAATTCCTTTGAGGTAAATACAAAGAAAGCTACCTGTTTTGTGTTCCTGCTATTTTACATGGAGGAGAAATATTACTCAAAGAAATTGCAACTTTCCTAAAATGTGCAAATCTGCTTTAACTGTGTTAATTGGAAAATCAGCATATTCCAATTAGAAATTCTACCTCTCAAAACAGACATTATGTGAAATGAATTGCATCTTTATCGGTAAATAGCTACCTAGAATTGTTGTTTTAGAGACATAAAATTGCCCAAAGTTGCTCTCTAATGTCCCATTAATGTGTCATTCCCGTTTATTGAACCACAAATCACTGCTGCTTTTTTTCCCAGTTTTAATTTAAAAAGTTTAAGAAAATTTTATTTTTTAGCTTTTCCAAGTGAAAGATAAATAACCAATCAAACAAACATACCCTGTGTATTTAAGAGTCAATTCACTTGGATTTTATTGTACAGTACCTTAACTTCCAGGTGTAGTTATTCTGTGTAATTAGTTCAATTGTTTTTCATAAATCTATTTATTCTGTAAAAAACAACAACAACAACAACAACAAAAAACAGACAAAACACACACATGAGTTTCAATTACATATCCAACACTGTGCTTCATTTTAGGATAAAAAAGCAAATATGATTTCTGATATCACGGCATTAAAAAATAATGAATACAAGAAAAATGACTCTGATGAGGGGGAGCACTAGTCTAGAACACGCACTATGAAACACAGACTCCAAAGTACACACATGACAATAAGCAGCTAATCATTTCACAAAATTAGAGTTTTAAATGTATCTTTTTCAAATTTATAATCCCAAATAAGGTAATCCTTTATAACAAAGAGGTACTATGAAAATTATCTCTCATGCCCTCACAAGATGGCTATCTACGACCAGGCCAGCAAGGGGGTTAGAGAAGTTAGACTGTACGACTGAACAGCAGACCGCACGAGGTGACCAGGCTGGTGGGGGGTTTGTGAAGGGAGACCTGGCTGGCAGCAGGGACAGTTAGAGGAGACCAGGACGACAGGGAGGACAGTTAGGGGAAACCAAGCAAGTAGGCAGGTGAGCGATTAGGATCGAGTGGTTCAGGAGTGTGAGAGGGATCCCCAGCTGCTGGTTTAGGCCCAATCCCTGGGAGCTGGACATTCCCTGAGGGGTCCCAGATTGGAGAGGATGCAGACTGGGCTGAGGGGACCCTCCCCCACCTGGTGCAGGAATTTTGCATACTGGGACTCTAGTATACTATTTTACACCTAAAACTTTGGAATGTCTAATCTGACAGTTCAGGTGATGTTATCTACCTCTGCTTAAAACCATTCCTCACCCATAGGGAGAGATTAAGGTGCCCTTTCTCACATAGATTGGGTTCCTTTATCAAATTTGGAGATGTAGAGGAAGATAGAACAAAATTTCAACTTTCAAGGGTCATGATTCCAACAGCTAATTTAGTGATCTCTAAGTTTACTAATATAAAGTAGAAAAGAGTGATGTTTAATTTCACCATAAACCTATTATTTGCTTATAATTCATATATATATATATATATATATATATATATATATATATATATATATGAATTTGACGTGGAACCTGGAATATAATGTGTAATTGATAGATGTAGCATAATTAATTAGACACTTCATTATTTCTACTCTAGTATTACTGAACTGATTTTAAATACCCACCTGCATTCTAAAATTTCCCAGGCAGGTATATGTGGCATAATTGATACTGTGATATAACTACATTTGTAGTAAAGATATTTCCAAGATCTTTGGGGAAGTAATACAATTCAACAAACCTTTTGCTATTATCTTTTTATTTGATTCATTGTATGCTGGTAGCAGAAAAGAAATGGCAAACATAGATGTTTTCAACTCAATAAAAATGTATTTGCCACCAAGTCATTTGTAAAGGCTCTGGCTATGCAGTTTTGGACCCAGCTAAATCCATTGGATTGAGTGTCACATTAATAAAGATCTCTGGGAAGCAAAGGAATATAGAGGTTTTAATGAGAATTGTGATTATTTATTTGGCATGTCTTATATTTTCCACTGCAAATTTCAATAACTATTCCTTTGAAACTAACAGGATTTTTTTTCCTTTCTGTTTTAGGTAAGCACATTAATCATCCCTGGTATAATCAGACTGAATCAAGGTAAAACAAGAAAAAGCAGTATAATTATATTTCATGTGAATGATCAATTTGGAAATATATTTGAAGTTTTTTTGGAAAATAGTCAAAACCAAGTTTCTTTTTGAAAGTACCTGTGGAAAATCAAAGTGTTCAGTTTCTTGTTTGTCTTAATGTCTGATGAGAATGCCATAAACTTTCAGTACTTGAAATTGTTTATCATATGGGGTATTAATAATACTTGTTAATTTTTAAAGAGGAAAATTAAAATCAGAATATATTTTAAATATAAAACAATGTCAATATGTAAATCAACATTTTGCAGCTATACGGGGTTTAAAACTAAACTGAAACATAGCAAAACAGTGATTTTCAAATACCAGAAGACACTTATACCTATTGTCTTTAAATGATACATATTTTTAAATGCATACTTTTAACCAGAAAAAAACAGTGATATTAATCAATGTTGTTAATTATTCTGAAGATAAGTTAGCAAAGTACCTGAAATAAACTTCTCTATATATTAATCATTTTTTTCAGTAGAATATGCTGCAGTCTATAAAATTCATACTATTGCTTTTTTCTACAATAAATCAGAGTTAAATATAATGATTTGGTATACACAATTGAAAGAGACAAATGTAATCATAGTTATGAAAATAACTAATAATAATCATAGCTATTTTCTGGAAATATATGAAACACTTAAATGAATATATTCATAGAAAATATTTGTTCTAATTTTCAATATTTTTAAATTACAAAATAAAATAAGCATTGTTTATTTAATTTAGCATACTTCTTTGACTTTTACATTGAAGTCCTGAGAATTCCAGTTTGTAGATGTATATCCTTTATAGGTAGGCATTTGTAAGGCCCCATAATGAAATTTATTTCCTTTAGGAACAAAGACAACAAATTGGTGGTTCAGGGATTTAAATGGATTTATAGTTAAGTACTTTTGAGCCTAGAATCACTGAAAGGGAAAATGAAGGGTCATTATTCCAGAAAAGGAGAAAGTACTTTTAATTAGAAGAAGAGCCATCATCTTTCATTATAATAGTTTGAAAGTAAATAATGTTCTAATGATGCAGGAAGGGTCTTCTCCTTCCTCAAAATGCACACTTGAGCCACATCTTTAGTAAGTAGAGAGGCTGAAGTTTACTTGCAGTTTTTAAATAATCATGCTAAAGATATGGTTTGTTTTTCTGAATGTCATAATTTGATGGTAATTTTAAACTAAAATATTGTATGATTGTGAATATGATACACTTTATAGCAGTGAATGGAGAAGAGAGAAGGCTTGTTTGGCTATTGTTTGACTTTATTTTTGCTTTTTAAAGTTTCTTTTTTTATTTGCCTTTCCTTTATTGTGATTCATTGGGACTCTGTTCAGTGTGCTTTGTTTTAATTAGGAACTAATATTAATGGAATAAATTAAGTTCTCTTTCTGTTAGCATAAATGTCTATAGTGTTAGCAAGTATGAGGAGCTTTCTAAATGTTATGCAATTGTGTGTTTATCTGGAACGGTTTAGTAACAGTATGGTTTGAATGAATATTGTAGTTATGTATCTACTAAAAAGAAAAAGTTCAAAATTTTTGTCAATGTGCCACCTATTTTTAATGAGAATGAACTATACATAATTTTAAAGACATATACTTTCAAAACTTCTCTCAACTCAATATGAAGTATTTTGACCTGCTCCATTTTAAAACACCTGAAATTCAAGCGAAGAATCTCATGTTTTGATTAAACAAACCTTAAACAGAAAATAATTAATTTTAAATTTTGTTGATGAAAAATATATTTAAAATACATTAGCATGCCAGCCAGTGAGGCTCAATGGTTGAGCATAGACCTAAAAACTATGAGGTAACTATTCAATTCTAGGTCAGAGCAAATGCCTTGGTTGTGGGCTAGATCCACAGTGGGGGACATGCAAGAGCAAGGAGATGAATTATTCTCTCACATCATTGATGTTTCTATCTCTCCCTCCCCCACTCTGAAGTTAATAAAATATATTTTAAAAATACATTAGCATAGTTTCTCTTTAACAATATAATTAGAAATATATTTAATCTTTCTTTGATGACTGCAAATTATGTCATATATCAGAATCTATTGTAATAAATGGCCTAATACGACATCATAAGACTGAAAGGTAAAGATATCTATATATATTTATAAATAAAAGCTTAAGCCACTGAATGACTGAATGACTGGTTGCTATGATGTGCACTGACCACTAGGGGGCAGACATTTAACACAGGAGTTGCCCCCTTGTGGTCAGCTCACTCTCATAACCAAACTCCCACAGCCCCTCCCTCTGCCTCTGTCTTGACAACCTCCCTTAGCCCCTCCTCCCGCTGGCCAACCTCCCATGGCCCCAATTGGCCAAGTGACCCCTTCTGTGTACAAATGTGCACTGGGCTCTTATTATGTATGTATATGTGTATATATCCTATCTAATAAAAATAGAATATGCAAATTGACCATTATTTTGTGACAAAGATGGTGGCACCCACAGCCAATAAGGAGGGAATATGAAAATGTATGCAACAAAGATGGCGATGGCCTGGCGGGCACACTGCATTGTCACCATAGTGATGATATAGGCATTCCACACTGCTCCCCACTTCTCTGGGCTTCTGGGCAGCACATGAAGGCAGAAGGCGGCTCTGGACTGGAATGAAGGCCGAAGGCTGTAGTCAGAGCAAAGGCCTGTTTCTTAAGTGCCAGAAGTCAGGGGAAGGAAGGCCTAATCTTGTATGAATCTTTGTGCATTCCGCCTCTAGAGTGTCTAGATAGATATAGATAGATATAGATATAGATATAGATATAGATATAGATATAGACATAGATATAGATGTGTGTGTATGTTTACAAAAAATAAGATGTATAAAAATAAATGATAACACAAAATCTTAGTCATCTCATGCAACAGCATATTTTATTTTCATTTGGCATTTTCTCCTGAATGAAAAGTAGCATTATTTTTAGCATTTATTTTTAGTTGGATTCTAACTAATTGATGATATACTTAATGGTAGTATTCCATCCAGATTATAAGATAGATGTGTCTTGTCCATTTGAGGCTACACTTTGAATGCGAACATCCAAAAATGACATAATAAGTCTAAAATATATTATTTAATTTAGCAACAATTGTTGTTTGATATACTCCATGCAAATGCTCTTCCTTAAAATGCAACACACAATTTAATTTACACTCATGACATTGGACCTCAGCATAAGAATACTATTGCTATGATGCACAGGTTATAATCAATAGTTGTGTTTTTAGTCAAATAAATGTCTATAGACTTGGTCATACATTAGTGGTAGGCAAACTCATTAGTCAACAGAGCCAAATATCAACAGCACAAAGATTGAAATTTCTTTTGAGAGCCAATTTTTTAAAACTTAAACTTCTTCTAATGCCACTTCTTCAAAATAGACTTGCCTAGGCCATGGTATTTTGTGGAAGAGCCACACTCAAGGGGCCAAAGAGCAGCATGTGGCTAGCAAGTTCGCAGTTTGCCGACCATTGCTGTACATAATTAACATTAATAAGAACAGTAATGGGAAAACTCTTCCAATCCTTTACTCAATATATTGACACTAGGGGCCCACTGCATGAAATTCTAACACTTAGGGGGGGGGGGGTCCCTCATCCCAGCTTTCACCCTCTCCAATCTGGGACAGGGTTCGGATCTAAACCAGTAGTCGGGCATCCCTCTAAAAATCCAGAACAGCTATTTCCCAACTGCTTTCCTGCCTGCCAGTCTGATGGACGCCTAACTGCTCCCCTGCTGGCCCAATTGCCCCCAACTGCCCTCCCCTGCCAGCCTGGTCATTCTTAACTGCCTTCCCCTGCCAGCCCAATTATCCCCAATTGCCCTCCTCTGCCAGCCTGGTTTCCCCCAACTTCCCTCTCATGCAGGCCCTGTCACCCCTGACTTCCCTCCCCTGCAGGCCTGGTCCCCCCTAACTGCATTCCCCTGCTAGCCTGATTGTCCACAACTACCCTCCCCTGCAGGCCACATGAATGTGGCCATCTTTAAACCACATGGAGGCGGCCATCTTGTGCAAAGGCATGAGGGCAAATTTGCACATTACCTCTTTATTATATAGGATAGCATTCTTTCATATTTAAGGGCATCTAAAGTTATTTTTTCAATTAGAAATCCTTTCTTTTAATGCTTTGGAGAATGAATAAAGCACAACAATATATGTTATCAGAATGGTATTCTTTTTTTATTTTTTTTTTTATTTTTGTCATAGTATTCCAAACATGTCATATTATACAAAGAGTTACAATGAGAAAAATATCCAGAGACAGACACTACTGTTCATTTGATTCTCTTATCATGTTTTGTAATATGCTGAAACACAATGAAAACCAAGGTAATTGTGACTGGATTACACTGTTTCGTGGTTTATATTGAGATATATAAGGACTTAAGGTACATATAAGAATGAGCATGCTGAGGATTAGATGTCTATGAAAATGAAGCAAGGGTGCGTTTTTCCTAGGTAAACTAAGAAAAATCACAAAATGCTGTAATAGCAATTACATGTATTGTACTTCTAAGGTGACCTGATGTCCTATAATGAAATATGAATCAGATATATTCTATAAGGATTTTTTGTTCATTATTAACAATCCAGTGATATCTTGTGACCTTTTCTATGCAAATATGAACAATGTGAGGCTCTCACAGTCTCATGCATTGTTCCTTAAAGGGAGAGGCTTAATTGCTTTTAGAGCAGCACTTTTATTTTAACCTTCGATACTTATAACATCATCTTTGAAGCTTGAAATTAACATTTATTTCTTTTCCATTTTATCCTTTCCTGTTTTAGTAAGTATTAATTTTACTTTTCTAATGAAGGTCTGGAGTGTTTTATGAAACATATATATAATTAGTTATATCTGATAAAATACATCTTTATTATAATAATACTGAGGGAGGTCTCTCAGCATGGCCTGCTGATATTTGGTCAAATTTGGCAGCCCAATTCCACCTCCCATTTCTGCCTCCTGCTTCCGCTCCTCCTGGCCCTGCTGAGTCTGCCATGGGCTCACGCTCAATCAGTCCAGATCAAGAGACATGGCAACAGCAGTGCCACTCACCAGCTATGAGCCTGGGTCCGGGCCTGTTGGTCCGCTGAGCAGCACTCCTGCTGTGGGAGTCCACTGACCACCGGGAGGCAGGTCCTGAGTTGAGCATTTGCCTCTGGTTGTCAATGCATGTCATAGTTACCGATTGACTGGTCATTTGGTTTCTTAGGTATATATATATATATATATATATATATATATATATGCATTTATTTTCCATGGAGATCAATCAAAGATGTACTCTTCTTGTTCACATGGAAATTAATGACAATTTAACAGTTATTACCGTTTGGATTGTCTTTTCTTATTTTTATTTTATTTTGTTAAATTTTATTTTATTTGTTTTATTTTGTTTTGTTTTGGCATAGGTTGAATATGTCATACCATCCTTAAAGTTAAATGTATTGTTATTTACATATCCGCCAATTACTGCTGAGTTATGAGGCAATGACAAAGCGTGTTTTCTACTCTAAAAATTAAATAAGGCAATTTAGCCTTTGTGGTCTTTAAAATTAGAAAATGGTGGAACCTTTAATTTTTAAACAGCACAAAATTGTCATTCTCATAGTAGAATAATTAATTACTTTAAAGTTTCAAATGGGCAATGAATGTACATTCATAAGAAAAATTCAATAATGTTTATGATCATCCTGGCTTCATTGCCATAGTCCTCACATGTTTGAAGCTATCTATCTATCTATCTATCTATCTATCTATCTATCTATCTATCATCTATCATATATATAAAGAGCCAGTGTCATAACATCCAAAATGACTGAAGGCTTAATCAAATGTCAGGCTGCACACGCAGCAGGCAAGCAGGCTGAACTGCTGACCTGTTGGAGAGAGAGACAGAGTCAGGGCTGATCAACAGTGGCAGCAGTTGCTTCCGAGGCCCAGAGAGAGAAGCAGGGTGAGAAGACCATGCTCTTGTCTTCAGGTCTCGCCCGCAGCCAAGCCTCTTTCTCTTCCAGAGGTCAGCAGTTAGTTCATCCTGCTCGCCAGAAGCCTGGGGCAAGTACTCATCAGCCCTGCCTCTATGATCAGGCCTCGAGATAGCCCAGAGATGCTGAATGGCATAAAAACTGACCAATCACAACCTACTATGGGTGAAATGCGCAGGCAGAACCTAAGGTGGGGGCTGAGGAGGGGTTTTAAAGACAACACATGTTTGACGAAAGACAGTGGCCAGCAAGCTGAGGCTTGTGAGCCACATCTGGCTCTTTGGACACTTGAGTGTGACTCTTCCACAAAATATTACTTGTGGATGCACATGTACAGTGCAATTGAAACTTCATGGCCCTTTGGTGCAGAAGTTGTTTTTCAGCCTGGGTGAGTCTATATTGAAGAAGTGGTTCTAACACCAAGCCACACTCAAGCGGCCAAAAAGCCACATGTGGCTTGCAAGCCACAGTTTGCTGACTACTGGTGTAAGGTCTAAGAAAGTGATTCAATTTTTTTTTAATGACCACTTTGGCAGTATAGTGTATATGGCTGGCTATCAGTCCAGATATAGGGGTCATGTAGTTTTGTCTGCCAAGAGCATCTGCTCCAGCTGAAAAAGTCTCCCCCACCAGTCCTTTGGTTATTGTCTTATCTCCCCCCAGGTCTCCATCCCTTCCCCACTGTCATTTGACAATCTGCTTGTTTTATGGTGACTATCTCAGGATCACATAAATAGAATCCGCTCCTCATTTGGCAGTCTGCTTGTTTTATGGTGACTATCTCAGGACCACACGAGTAGAGTCCGCTCCTCCTCTGGTTCTCACCTCCCCTCGCCCTGGGTCCCACTGCTTCCCCTGGGACACAGGACTCGCCCGGGACACACAGCCCCTGGGACACACGGCTCACCCTGGGCACAGGGACATGGCTCACCCGGGACACCCGGCTCCTTTGGGAGACATGGCGCACCCAGGGCACATGGCCCCCTGGGACACATGGCTCACCCAGAGCACAAGGCCCCTCTGGGGTGCTGTGGTTGCGTATTGAAGCCGCCGCACTAGCTCCTCATTAGCATGGCTGTCAGGCTAGGGAGGCTGCAGGTGGTCTGAGATGGCTGCAGGCGGGTAGACTGCCCTCAAAGGTGTCTCGTTCGGTGCAGAAGCGGAGCAGCTGCGTACATGGAGGCTAAGTTCTGAGGGCGCCCACTCCCTGAACCCGGGGTGTAGTGAGCTCTGTTCTTGGTGGATTTCCTTTATTCGTGGCAGCTGTGGCGGGTGGCAGTGGCGGGTGTGGCAGTGACGGTAGCTCCTGTGGTTCAATTTCCACTGTAGTTTTAAAGTTCACATGGCGGCAGTGGCGGGAGCTTCGGCTTGGCCATGCAGCGACAGAGGAAGAACTTGCTGGGGCCGCTAAGGGAAGGCGCCGCATCAGCTCCTCACCAGCATGCGCCAACTCCTCACCAGCACGGCGGGTGTGCTGGGTAGGTTATGGGCTAGCTGAGATAGCTGCGGGCAGAGAGTCTGCTCTCAATGGTGTCTCCTTTGGTGCGGAAGCAGAGCTGTTGTGGATGCAGAGGCTAAGTTCTGAAGCCATACTCTCTCTGAGCCCAGGGCGTAGTGAGCTCTGATTTTGGTGGATTCCCATTCACAGGGGTAGTGGCGGGGGTGGCAGCGATGGTAGCTCCTGTGGCTCAATTTCCCCTGTAGTTTTAAAATCCACATGGCGGTAGTGGCGGAAGCTTTGGCCTGGCCATGCGGTGGCAGCAGAAGGACTCACCGGGGCTGCAAATGGAAGGCGCCGCTCTAGCCCCCCATCTGCACGACGCATGCGTAGACCGGGACAAGCTTGCAGTGGGCCAGGAGACGCCGCACCGGCTCCTCACCAGCACAGGGGGCAGACTGGGACAGCAGCCTCCCGGGATGGTTGCGGGCAGGGAGGCTTCTTGTCCAGGCAGGTGCTGAAGGCGCAGCGGAGGTCCTGTATCAGCTCCCTGGTTCCCATGGGAGGCTGATGGGCTGGCCCAGTCCTTGGGCCCCGGGGTGGAGTGAGGTCTGGCTTCCCTCATTCCAGGCAGCAGCGGCTCCAGCAGGTCCAGTTTCACTGTAGTTTTAAACTCCACATGGCAGCAGTGGCGCCTTGTTTGGTGTCTAGTTGTAGTCTTCCCATTTTGCCAGCTTTCCCGTGGGTCTGGTGCAATCTTTCGATTTTAGCTGTTTTTTTTTTCCAAATTGTTGATGAGGTGGCAGCCTAGGAGTCTGCCTAGGCCTCCATCTTGTTTCAGTCTCCCCTTATATTATTATTTTTTTAAATTTATATTTCAGCCACAATGGACATTCAATATTGAATTATATTAACTTCATTGTATAGCATATTGGGTAAGCAAGTATGTCATTTATAAGATGATTCACTGATATTCTATGTATCCACTTAGTATCATACACAGCTATTACAATACCATTGACTACTACCAGCCCAGTGCATAAATTCATGCACTGGGTGGGATCCCTTGGCCTTGCCTATTTGGGGGCAGGCCCTATAGGGGGAGAGGCCTTGAGAGGTTGGCCAGCCAGGGAGAGGGGCCACAGGAGGTTGGCGGTGGAAGTGCACTGACCACAAGGGGCCAGCTCCTGCATTGAGCTTCTGCCCCCCATGGTCATTGAGTGCCATAGAGGCCTGGCTGGTCAACATGTTGTTCTGGTCATTCTGGTAGTTCAGTCATTACAGTCGCTTAGGCTTTTATAGGTATAGATATTTCCTATACTGAAATTTACATTTCCTGACTAATTTGTAAGTACCAATTTATACTTCTTAATCCCTTCCCTTTTTATTTTTACCCCTTCTCTCTTGAAAGTGAAATCATATGGCATTTGTCTGTCTCTGACAAATTTCACTTAACATAACACCCTCTAGATCCATCCATATAGTTCCTCATGGTATAATTTCTTTTTTTCCTTTTTTTTAATTACCCATTATCAGATGTATCGTTGGCAAATATGTCCTCCCATGCAGTGGGCCCCCTTTTCATTTTATTTGAGTTTAAGTGATTTATAGATGGTCATTCATAAAACCAGGGAAGGAGCAGGAAATGACAAAAAACACTATAATGGTACACAAGTACTTGAAAAAAATGTTGCATTGAACCACTCATACTGAAGGGGAGATAAGCCCTCCCTAAGGGTTGTGGTTCCAGGAGAAGTAGTGAAAATCCCTAGGCCGGAGTATTCCAGTGATAGTCATTGGTCCAGGGTATGCAAATGGGTCCAGGGTCTTCATAGGTCTGGAGGTGAGTGATTGTGGTTTGGGGAAAGTAAACCTCTTTTGTTAAATATAATTTTGGGGGGGTCTTCTTTACATTTTTATAGAATTTTCATGTATTTTATCCTACTTAATCTCTGCTTACTTCTCTCTTCTATTCATTGATTCAGGTTTTACTGACTTTATTTTATCTATAAGTATATCAGTATCTATAAGTATATCAGTATATCAGTATCTATAAGTATATCAGTATATCAGTATCTATAAGTATATCAGTATATCAGTATCTTATGCTCTCCTTTGCCTGTTTCTCATCTTCTTAATTCCCTCCCTTTCCCTGGCACATGTGTGTGTGTGCGCACACACACACACACACACACACACACACACACACACACCTTGTCCAATTATATATTAATGTAATCATTTTATTCTGAAAATATTTAAGAAAAGATTTCTTTATTTTCCTCATAATAATTAATCTTCTTTTATAGTTATAGTTGAATCAGGTTAATTAACTTACATTTGTAGAAATGTTTCATTCTGTCCATGCAACAATATAGATACAAAATAAATGATAATTTCTTCATAGTATAGAGTTCATCTTATTAAATAACTATCAAAAACTGAATAGTATAGTTAAAATGTGATATAACAAATATTGATATTTTAAAACTCAAATGGCAGTTTTTGTATTTTTCATGATTCTAAATAAATCTGGAAAATGCAGTTCCAGAATAACAGGTTTATAGACTGAATCCATTAATTACTGTTGGACTCCCTTCTGTTACTCCTCTGTTCTGTTCCACAAATTAATTAAGAAGTGTGTAAATTCACTGCCTAAAGTAGGAGAAATTGACAAACACACTTAGTAAAATCTGAAGATTAAAATAAGAATAACAAATGTCAGAAAGTCAAATCTATGGGACTGGGAATTAGGGAGTGACCGTGACAACATCAGGAATTCTCAGGGAAAGAGAGGAGGGAAAGAGAGATAAGGAGGCCACTGGTAAGGGCATGGATCCAGAAGATTTAATGTAAGAAATCAAACAATGGGTATGCAGTACTATAGAAAATATCTATAATAATCAAATAATAATATGCAAATAGACTTAACTGCCAAAAAATGGACCAATTGTCTGAATGAACTTCTGGATGAAGCTGGGCTGTGAGGGCAGGTCAAGGCAGCCAGGGATGCAAAGGGTTACTCTTGCATGAATTTTGCGCATCAGGCCTCTAGTCACAATATAATTTATAGTCCACTTACCTCAACAAAGCAAGGAAACCTGAAGGAAGAGCAATAAACACGCATCTCCTCTGACCAGACCCCCACACATTAGCTAGATTAAGTGTTCATTTGCATGCATGTATCCCATACAAGTTGTAAACTACTTGAATGCAGCATAGAGGCTAGGACAGATTCTCATTAATTTTTATTTATTTCTCATGAAACAGCTCTTAGATGTAAAAACCCTCCATATCCATCACAGCTAGAGGAAGGAAATTTCATCATTAAAAAATTGAGTTAGGTGTATCTACATATGATTTGTAGATTCATCATTTGTTCATGAATTAAGGCAACAACAATGAGCTATGTCTCTTTCCTTATCTGTAAATGGTATTAATAATGAAATATCACTAACAAGATGATTTGAAAATGAAAATGTAATTATATAGACAAAGCACACTATGTATATATAAAGCATTCAATAAAATGGCAACTGGAAATAGTTAAGTACACATACCCATGTGTTTCATTGGCAAGGAGTAATTTTTTCCCCAAATATACATCTTCCTAATTGCTAGCTTATCTGAATTTTTCCTACAGCTTTCAGTGTAAATATTCTTAGTAAAATAAATAACATATCAGTCGGAGTGAGTCTCTGTCACTGTATGAAAAACTGATTTATTTTTCTCTGTTCTTTTGTTAATGAGAAAGCATTAGAACATGGGAAGGTCTGGATCTGTAATGGGGAAAAGTATGACCACAGAGAGGAAAAGTCAGGGCAGAGTTTTGTTGATCTATTTACAGATCAGCAGAAAATGAACAGTGGTGGATGTGTACGCCTTAGTCCAACAAGAAAAGCTGATTGCTTATTGGGTGATTAAATCTGAACATGTTTAATGTCTTGTGAGTTAATTGGAGATAATATAGTTTGAGGTGGCTATTAATAAATGAATTCCAAATATAAATATATGTGCAGGATGTAAGGAAGTCATCAAAGGCTATAAAGATCATCTAAAAGAAACTCTACTTATAGTCAAATTAGACATTTTTTTTTCCTTGTGAGTTACCACCTCCAAAATAATATTGACCAGGGGTTGATTGATTTTATTGAGCTTTTTTTATGAGGGAGTGGTTTTCATTTATTAATTTCCACTTTGATATTTATTACTCCCTTTCTCCTTTTTTACATTGTGTATAATTTACTCTTCTTTTTTTTCTAGTTTCTTAAGGTTAAACCTGATGCCATTGATTTGATAAGATTCTTCTTTTCTAACAAAAGTATTTTAACTGTAAGTTCCCTTCTAAGTACTAATTTAGCAGGATCTCACAAATAGGCATACAGTGTTTCTCATGTTCATTCAGTTATTCAAATGTGTGTTATTTTGTTTCCAATATTTGGGCATTAATATTCCATTCTTTTCTTTTTTGATTTAATGCCTCAAATAATAAATTTTATACTACTTTAACTTTTAAAATTATCACAATTTGTTGTATGGGCTAGTATATGTTCAACTTGGTGAATGTTTCGTGTGCACTTGGAAAGAATATGTAATTGTCTGCTGGTGGTTCGAGTGTTCTCAACATGTCAGTTGGGATAAGTAGGTTGACAGGATTTTTCAATTTGCTATATTCTTACTGATATTAATTGTGTCTACTTGTTCAATCAATTGTTGATCAAGAGATTATCTTAGTGTGTTTGGGTTACTATAGCAGAATGTTATAAATTAGAAGGCTTAGAAACAACATGGATTTATTTCTCATAGTTCTGGTGCTGGGAAGTCCAAGGTCAAGGCACCAGCAGATTTGGTGTCCAGTGAGGATAGTTTCTTGGTTCATAGTTGATCACCTTTTTGCTGTGTCTTGGAAGTCTTTGAATGGCAAAGGAGTGAGGAAGCTCTCTGGTGTATCTTTAATAAGGGAACTAATCCCACTTATGAGGTCTTCACTTTCAATTCCTGGTCACATCCAAAATACCCCACCCCCTAATATCACCTTATTAGGAGTTAATAATTCAATATATGAAACTGGGGGAATATAAACATTCACTCTATGGCAGTGGTTTTGAAATCTCAGATTATGATTGTGGATGTGTATTTTACCCTTGTAGTCACATCACTTTTTGTGTTATATATTTTAGACATAAATGTAAAATATATTTTATATATTCCTGATGAACTGACATATTTATCCTTAAGAAATTACATCCTTCATGCCTGGTAATATTCATTGTCTGAAATCTACTTTGTCTAATATTAGTATAGTCAAATTATATTAATTTATTTTAGTAAACTTTAAACATTTTAAACAGTTTTATATTTACAGCAAAAGTTTAAATATAGTACAGAAAGGCTCCATCTACCTTCCTGCCAGTTTCCCCTTTTATTTACATTAACCATCATTATGGCATTTTTCTTACAATTAATAAAACAATAATGAAATTTGATTATTAACTACAGTACATAGTGTATTCATTTCACCATTCCATCCAGATTACCACACTATAGTTAGTACTTATGTCTCTTTAGATTTCTCTTGGCTATGGCAGTTTCCAGTTTTTTATTTGTTTATTTGTTTGAATTACTGTTAGCATGCTGTCTTTTTGTAAGACCTACATTTATCATGTGTGTATTTTTTATTTTTTCCTTGAAGTATGTAAATACTTTAAGCAGCAAATAGATAGGTCTTGTTTTCCCTTCCCCTCAATATGGTAGTATTTTTAAAAATAGTTTTATTGATTTCAGAGAGGAAGGAAGAGGGAGAAAGAAATAAAAACATCAGTGATAAGAGATAATCATTGATCAGCTGTTTCCTACATAACCCCTACTGGAAAGAGATCCCACAACCTAGGCATGTGCCTTTGACCTCATCCAAACCCAGGACCCTTCAGTCTGCAGGCCGAGTTTCTATCCACTGAGCCAAGGGCAACAATATTTGTTTTTTAATTGGGCCAATCTTTACCTATTAATCATTCCTCTTTAATGTGATTATTAATTTAGTTACTTTTGAGTTTATCATCTTCCTAGTTGGTTTTTATTATTTTAATTTGTTTCCATTTTATTTTTTTTAATGCTGAATATTTTATAGTTTCATATATTTATTTCTTTTTTGTGGCTTATTGTCAATAGTGTTTTTTTATTTACTTATTTTTCATTAAAAATAATTTATGCTCTTTTTAAGTCATTAGAGGCCAGATGCATGAAATTCATACAAGAGTAGCCCCCCCCCCCCCCTTCTCTGGCTGCTAGCACTGGCTTCCCTCTGGTACTCAGGACCCAGACTTTCCACCTGCTGCAGGCAGGCACCTGGAACTGGGGCTTCCCTCACAGCCTTGGCTTCACCCAGAAGGTCATCCAGAAGGACATCTGTATAATTAGCATATTACAATTTTATTATTATAGATTTTAGCAATTGTTTTAGTGTTTATAGTTTATGTCTTTGAGCTATCAAACTGTACTCTCAACTGATATTATGCCACTTCATATAGAGGAAAAGAACTTTAATATTGTATATTTCAATTTCTTCTCTCACAACCTTTCTCCTGTAATTGCCATACATTTTACTTTTTTTATATTTATTAGAGGACTGATGCATGAATTTGTGCACAGGTGGGGTCCCTCGGCCTGGCTAGCAATTGGGGCTGATCAGGGCCAGCTGGCAGAGAGAAGGGACTGCGGGAGGTTGGCTGGCCTGGGGGAGTGATGGTGGGGGGTCGGCTGTCATAGTGACCAGGCAAGCAGTCGTTCAGTTTTTCAGTCATTCAGTCTCTTAGGCTTTTAGATAGACAGGCAGACAGACAGACAGACAGGCAGGCAGGCAGGCAGGCAGGCAGACAGACAGGCAGACAGACAGACAGACAGACAGATAGATAGATAGACAGACATACATTCCATTGTTAACATTTTTGTTCCAAAACTCAATTATCTCTTCAGCACTCTGTTCTGAGAACCATGGGCACCATGGGAGTAAGCCAGACCCTTTCTGGGTTTCCTAGCTCTGCAGTAACACACAACATTCTCTCAATACAGAAAGCTGGATGATTTTAAGGGCTTACCTTATTTGTTGTCCATCTTTCACAGCCCAGTGTCTTTTATTCACTGATAAACAATGTTTAGCAAACTGCTACATCATATATCATGTTTGTATCAATGGGAGGTAAATTTGGTTCTTGTGAATGCATTTTGGCAGTCTAATATAAACGAAATTAATAGTAGAACCATAGCCAAACCAGCTCGCTCAGTGGTTAAGCACTGAACTATGAATCAGGAGGTTGCAATTCAATTCCTGAGCAGAGTGCATGCCAAGGTTGCAGGCTCCATCCCCGGTGTGGGGCATACAGGAGGCAGCCTACCAATGATTCTCTCTCATCATTTATATTTCTATCTCTATCTCCCTCTCCCTTACTCCCTGAAATCAATACTATATATATATTTAAAATAGCAGAGCCCAGGCAAGATTACTAAATGGTTAGGACATCGGCCTGCACACTGAAGGGTTGCCAGTTAGATTCCCTGTTAAGGGCACTTACCTGGGTTTCAGGTTCACTCCTGCCCCCATTCTTATGTGCCTCCTTCCCTTCTACTCTTTTTGAAAAGCAATGGAAATAGTGTCCTCTGGTAGAGATAATAATAATTTTTTAAAAAAGAATACTTTTAGCAGGAATTTAGGAACTCATGGGAAAATCTCTCTCTGTCAAACACACACACACACACACACACACACACACACACACACACACACACAGTTTAGCTTCTCAAATCCTGGGCTTATTTGTACTAGAAGTTATGGAATTACATTTCACACAAAAATGTAATGCCACATAGTAATGAAATGCAATGGGAGAAACACCAGGCCTGAAGTCAGGTCACCTGGATTAAAATTCAGAAAGGTCGCTCTGTGATTCTGAAAAAAACGACATAGCCCATCTCAGACTGATTTTTCTCATATGAAAAACTGACTTAATGATTCCAAGCTTGCAAGGCTATGTTGAAGACCAGGATGCCAAGCAAATTATTGAGCTCGTAATAGATCCTCTAAAGTGCTTGTGGTTTTCCCCATTAAAATGGGCTTGATTCCATGTCAACTTGCATAAACTTGAATGTTCAATATACACTGGACACCAGAATTGTTATAATTACCATCTAAAAATAAACTACTGTACTACCCTTTAAATAGCTAAGGAAATAGAATCTCCATAAAATAGATCATCAGGGCTGCATGTGCAGAATGAGAAAGTATTTTCTATAGGACTTGAACCTGGTTTAGTTTTGACCCACACTTTTTTCTTCTTTATTCTGCAGAGTTTAACCCTCCTTTTCATAAAATAAATTATATGAACATTTTCAAATATTCTGTACTAGTGTTTCCTATTTAATTCACTATATATATATATATATATATATATATATATATTTCCATGGAATCTATAGTTATGCACTTTCACTTCCATTAATTCTACATTGTAATAAATATTCAAGATGTCACTTTTCTGTGTGTGCACTTAGTTTTATTTATTTATTTTTAATATAAAATATATTTTTGATGATTTTAGAGAGGGAGAGAGAGATAGAAACATCAATGCTGAGCGAGAATCATTGATTGGCTACCCCTGCATGCCCCTGACCAGGGATTGAGCACCCAACCAAGGCATGTGCCCTGACTGGGAATTGAACCATGACCACCTGGTTCATAGGTCAATGCTATATGGGTGAGTGCACTTAATTTTATATACAAAATTAATATGGCAAACTGTTATTGTTTCCCTTTAAGTATTGTTTTTTGCTATGGCACTCTCAAAGTATTCTTAATTAAGCCTTAAAATAATATAAAAACACACAACTTTGAGAGGGCAGCTACCACTTCTTATAGTTTATAATTCAGCATATTTGGTTATTATTTATCATCTTTATGATATGATAATTTCTATCACAAGACTGCAAATGCACAATATTAAAAAAAAACAATATTTTAGAGGCCTGGAAAAGGCCATAACCTTCCTTAAAAGCACATGCTGCTATTTCATGATAGTATGTTTAAATGTTTTGCATTAGCAGCACTCTGAATCATTATAGTGAGGATTACATTTTCCCCCTATTAGTAGTATCTTATACTCTTTCGGTAAAAACAAAAACTGACAATGTCTTTTGGTCTATTTTGCGTTGATATCTCTTTCTATCAAATATTCTTTGGTAAAAATGTTTTCATAGTACATTTCTCATATATGATCTTTGAGACTGAATTTATCAATCTGATTCTGTGTCCTACCCGCACTTATAGACACATGCTGCTTTTACCACAATCTCAGAAGCACAGAACATCACTTCTGTGTCACCTTCCAGTTCTACACACTTTTCCACTGGCCAAGATCTCAAGGACCTATCTTGTTACTTTTTCATGTTTCTCTCCTCAGCCACCTCTGCTATCACCTTCCAGTTACCCTATCACCTACCCAGTTACTCCAGGCACCCTAAGTACCACACATCCATTTGCTGCCATGTTTGTTCATGTCATTTTTGAAAAGAAAATTATAGAGTAGCTTAGGTCTAGACCTGTGGTTGGCAAACTGCATCTTGCGAGCCACATGCAGCTCTTTGGCCCCTTGAGTGTGGCTCTTCCACAAAATACCACGGCCTGGGACAGTCTATTTTGAACTAGTGGCATTAGAAGAAGTTTAAGTTTTAAAAAGCTGGCTCCCAGCCGAAATCGGTTTGGCTCAGTGGTAGAGCGTCGGTCTGCGGACTGAAAGGTCCCAGGTTCGATTCCGGTCAAGGGCATGTACATTGGTTGCGGGCACATCCCAGGTAGTGGGTGTGCAAGAGGCAGCTAGCTAATGTTTCTCTCTCCTCTATGTTTCTAGCTCTCTATCTCTCTCCCTTCCTCTTTATAAAATATTAATAAAATATATTTTTTAAAAATAAAATTAAAAAGCTGGCTCCCAAAAGAAATTTCAATTCTTGTATTGTTGATATTTGGCTCTGTTGACTAATGAGTTTGCCGACACTGGTCTAGACCAATACTGGGAAACATCAGCATAACCATGCAGTAAACTTTTCCTTCCTTCCTTCCTTCCTTCCTTCCTTCCTTCCTTCCTTCCTTCCTTCCTTCCTTCTTTTTCTTTCTTTCTTCCTTTCTTTCTTTTGAAAGGGTGAGGCTAGAACCCTGCCTCCTTGTGGGACAGGGCGGAGCTATCCTCCATTTTGTGGCCGGACCCTAGCCCTAACCCAACCAATCAGGGTCATATCCCCCCCTGTATAAAACCCATTGAGATGTTACATTCGCTCTCTCTTCCACCATGCTGTCGGTGTGAGTGGGACAGAGCCCATGCTAGCATGGAAGAGGCTCTTTTGTTTATTGCATTGGACTCGGCTCCCTGGTGGTCCTTGGGGATCACGAAGTCTGGGCATAACACTTTCTTATTATAAAAGCTTAGTGGTTTTGGACTCAGAATCCTGGGATCCAAGTGCAGCTTTTTAAATAATAACTGCAGGGCATTCAACACATTTTTTAGCATCCTGTGTTTCAATGGGAACAATTAATGTGCTACCTATGAGTGTTATTATGCTTAGAAGAGGACATAGTATATAAATTATATGTAAATGCTAGCTATGACTAACTAGAGCTAATGCTACTATTAGTATTGCAATGACTATTACTGTTCTTATAGTAAATGTAAGAATTAATCTAGGCAAACATATGCCAGAAGCAAAACATTAATTTTTGTGACTCTGTATTATACCTTTCTCTCACACTGACCACTAATCTAGAAAATTCCTACTAATGTTACTTATTTTCTTCCTATCAAAAAAAAAAAGTTTTCTTTCAGGAAAACAAAACAATGGAACCATCAAAAATAAAATATGATTTTAATTATGATTATAAAAATATTTGCTGTCAAAATATTTCTATTTTTAAACAAAGAGACAACCAAACCAAGGAAATACTTAACTGTTTGAGGAAAATGTATTTTGAATGTTAACTGTTGCAAGACTTTACATGTATCACTTTATTCAATCATCCAACCGGTAGTCAAGAATGAGTTACTGTAAGTGAAGTTATGAAGTTCATAAAAAATGAAATAGCTTGTTCAAGGTCATATATAAAGTAAGAGTTCATATTGAATATTGAGCTCAGTCTTCTCTGGTTCCAGAAATAAAGAAATGAAATCTTAAATATAAACTTAAAATTTATAATTAAGTTACCCTTCTTAAGTAGCTGATTAAGAAGGTGTTTTAGCAGTTAGTGATTGAGCATTTTTTTAAAGAATACCTGCAATTTCTGCTTATATTTAACAACTTTATGATTCTAGGCCTTTCTCAAGCTTGGTAAATAGGTAAGCAGCAGATATGATTACAGTGGGATGAATGCACTACTCTTTTTCTGTGCTATAATAAAAAGAGCTGCCAGACTTGTCTTAGGTCCACTGATTTATTCAGCAAGTGATCTAATTAATCCTCAGTACTATGTGAGGCCTTGTTGCTCTTTTAGTATGCTATTCGCTTAATGTTCAATTCTAATTGCTATAAAGGTTATTGTTTAAAACCATAAGTGATGGTTTAGATCATTGTCTTAGCTTGGGCTGGTATAACAAAATGCATGTAAGTGGCTTATATGGCAGGGATTTATTTAACATAGTTCTGCAATCTGGGAAGTCCAAGATTAAGGTACCAGATGATTTTGTTTCCTGGTTACTGCTCTTTCCTGGCTTATGGACGTCTGCCTTCTTGCATGGCACAGAGTGTGAGGTCTGGTTTCTTATAAGGACACTAATCCCATCATGGGGCCCCATCCTCATGACTTCATCTAAATCTAAATGCCCCACCTTCAAAAATCATTATCACATTAGGGTTAAGGGATTAAAGATATGGGGGTGATACAGACATTCATCCTATAAAAATCATGTTGTTTTTCTGTTTCAAACACTTTAATGATTGCCTATTGTAATAAAAGTAAAGCATTTCACCTTGCTCCCATGATCTGCTGGTGCTGTAACTGTAGCCTCCTGTGGAACCCCTTCTAATTATTTACTGCTCCTCTCCACACTGACTTCCCTCTGCTCTTGGAATGTATTTCCCACCTCAGGGATCAGCATTGCAGGGCATTGCTCCTTCTACCTGTGGTATTCATGCTCACTCCCCTCCAGGTTAATTCATATTCAGGTCCCTCTTCAAAGGTTATTTCCTGGAGCTACCCCTTCTGAATTGCAACACCTTATATAGCCACCCCCCTCATTTTCTCTGTTAACTCCCTTCTTTTCTCTCACAGAATTTATCAAAACATGCATGTGTATATTTACTTATACTTATTTGTGTAATGTTATTTTACTCCCACCTGGAAACTCTGTAGGTCAGGTGACACATCTTTCTTGAACAAACAAACAAACAAAAACAACACTATAATCTCAGCATCAGAAAGAGTCTTATACATAGCAGGCAACTAATAAATAATTATAAAGGAAATGTATGATTAAAATGATAGATAATGTCTTAGAAATTAGTTACGTGGGCTTTGTAATTAAATGGATATATGTTGAAGAAAACACACAAAAAATTTTTCAATGTATGATGTTAAGAAGATTCCCCAATATTCTTTTGGAAATCAGTTCCCTGTCACTAATATGGATATAAATATACCCTCTTGAACAGAAAATAATATGAGAATTAAATGTATAAACCTGCCTCAATATGTGGTGGTTACATTCTCTTTCCATTATTGACCTAGCACTGATATATACACGTGTACTGTATTCATTGGTTATCCTTCTATTATAATCATAACTGTCTTTTAAGACCAGCTCTTTAGTTTTCTTCTAATTGGTTATTATTTTCATATATATATATATATATATATATATATATATATATATATTTCCCTCACAGCTCATGACTAAATGTGGTATATCTTTCTTTTTTTAAAATATATTTTTATTGATTTTAAAGAGAGATTACAGGAGAGGGAGAGTCAGAGAAACATCAATGAGAGAAACAGATTGTATGCTTCCTGCATGCCCTCTACTGGAGATCAAGTTTGCATCCTGAGTATGTGCCCTAACTGGGAGTGGAACTCTCAATCTCTGGGTACATGAATTGATGCCCAATCAACTGAGCTACACTTGCATGTGCAGTGTCAATTTCTTGATCCCAGTAAGTTACAGAATGATCAATATAGTTTTAACTCACTCAACTCTGTTAATAGTTGCAAGAGTATGTTCACCATTCTTCCTACTGAGTTTATTTATAAATTTCCGAGTTGAGTTCTTTCTCATCTTCTCCTCTAGAAATGTTATATTTAATAAAGATAGCTAGGAAAATAACTATGAAAAAATACTTTCCTCAAATCCAAAAATATTTGCATAATCTATAAAGAAAACCACACACATAAAAGTAGAGAAGTCAGAGAAAAGAATGTGAAATGAAACAAAGTAGGCAATATTCATAAAGCCAATTCTTCAGTTGCTGTTATTATTGTCACTATATTTGTTTATAAATGGTACATGTCTGTTTTAATATTTTATGAATGTCAAAAATAAAAATAGAAAGAAATATATGCAGTTGTGATGTTAAAACTGAAAAAAAAACTAGTCAATATTTTTCTAGATAAAACTGAAATAATGTAAAGTATTTGCTATTGTTGGTGTGATATTTATGAAATTTAGAAGAACACTATCTTCATAAGCATACCTGTGCCATCCCTGTCTCCAGAGCAGGGTTTCCATCTTCTGTTCTTTATTTAAATTGGTAACTGCATTAATAGATTATCATTTTAAATTAAATATATTTACATTTCTTAGCAGAGTAAATCATTATTTTTGAGCTACAGTCCTCTTCTAGTTAAGCCTACTTTGCTTTAGGTACTCTCATAAATCACTACCCATGGAAAGACTTTTTATGATTTTAAAAAATATATTTTATTGATATTTTACAGAGAGGAAGGGAGAGAGATAGAGAGCTAGAAATGTCGATGAGAGAGAAACATCGACCAGTTGCCTCTTGCACAACCCCTACTGGGGATGTGCCAGTAACCAAGGTACATGCCCTAGACCGGAATCGAACGCGGGACCTTTCAGTCCGCAGACCTATGCTCTACCACTGAGCCAAACCGGTTTCAGCAAGACTTTTTATGATTTTAATAATAGGAGCATCAGTTAGGGTTAGGGTTAGGGTTAGGGTTAGGGTTAGGGTTAGGGTTAGGGATAGGGTTAGGGTTAGGAATGACTGGAAACTCAAGATTCCATTGGCTCTTTAAGCCTAAAATAAAAATCTCAGGGAAGTAGGTTGCATGCTGGCCATATCTGAATGAGTTACCTAGGCAACTTGGTGCCTCTATAAGCAAACCATATAGTTCCTGTTCTGTGCTGACCAAATGGAAATAGAGGCAGTCTTTCCTAATGCAGTAATCAATAGCACTGCACATGAGCTTGATTGATGATTTACATGGGGAACTTTTTACTTTCTTAAAGTTCCCAACCTTGACAACTAGCCAAAGACTAATTTTTAAAATATTTTTTGAGAAAGCAAAAAAAAAAACAAAAAAAACAAAAACAAAGATTTTAGGTTGTAATAAAGAATTTAAAAAATGAGGGGGCTGAGTGCAAAAAGTTGAAGGGATTAAGAAATACAAATTGGTATTTATGATAGTCTTGGGATATAAATTATAACATAGGGAATATAATCAATGATATTTTAATATTATGTGCAATGCCAGGTGAGTATTTAAAATATGAGGGGATCGCTTCTCGGCCTTTTGGCTAAGATCAAGTGTAAAATATGAGGGGGCCGTTTTATAAAGTATATGATTGCCTAACCACAATGCTGTACATGTGAAACTAACACAAAATAACGTTGAATGTAGATATTAGTAACAAATTAAGAAAATAGAAATAAAGTAGGCTTTTCTAAAATGGAAATTTAAAAAAGGTAAATTTATTTGGACACCAGAAAGGATTGCAATCTGGAGGCACAGATTTGGGTAGCAACCTGAATTGTGCTCTAAAGTGAACAAAGAAAGGGAAGGTTTATAAAGGCAAGACCAGGGGAGCTGTTCTCATTAGGATCCTCCATGAAAAGAAAGGAAGTTGGTTAGGGCAGTTGGGATTGGTTTAGGTCCACTATACAAGTGAAGGATGGTAATTGTTGAAATGGATGGGTTCCTTTCAAGGTAAAAAATACACATGGTCCTGTCACCATGATTAGGAAAAAGTAAACTTTATATGTAGCAGTAATTGATAAAGGATACTTATGGTTCAGCTTTGAGCTGAGTTTAGCAACAGTGAAGCAAGTTAACAGTAGTTCCAAACACTAAGACATGAGGTGAACATAGGCCCCACTTACTTAATAGAGTACTAATTTTATTTCAAGTTACTCTCTTAGCAATGCATATTCCATTTTATTTTCTCTATTATCACAGCATAACAGCCTTTCTGAGATTTTTATCAGATTTAGTCATAAACAAAAATTTAGCCTGTATGAAATTTATTTAAATGGCAAGTGGCATGAACCAAAACAACATACTCATTTATACAAAAAATAAAAAAGTGTCTATATATCTATATACCTATATCTATATACTTTTTAAAAAGTAGTTTTACACTGTTTGTGTGGAAAAATATATTATCTAAAAGATAAATCATAAGTAAATGAAATAACAATAAACCACATAATAGAAATAAATAATTCAATAATTAATAAAATAATGTAAGAATAACCTCTGTTTTGTGTACTCACAACTATTATATATATGTATATATATAATTTTTATTAATATATCATATATATTAAATTTTTCAAACAGTCATGGTGATTATTACAAACACTTTTCTTCTGAAAGGAATAAAGTCCTGTAAATCCAGACAGAAATAGGGCAGATAGTGTGTTAAGTAATTACTGCAGCTGAGGGTCATTAGCTATAATCAAGGGCCAGCTTAGACACAGAATATGAAGCAGAAGGTGAGTTTGATCTTTAGCCAGATCAGAAGCCACGCACCATGGAGGCCATCTGGATGCCAGAAAGTTAGGTTAAATTGTGGCCTTTGATTTTCATCTAATTTGCAATAAGTCCTTAAATTCTAAAGCAAGAACAAATCTTTATATTGATAGGCTGGGGATCTCCTTTTCTTCGAATGTCTTGTTACTATTGTAAAATATTCAATGCCTATCATTTAGAAATGCCACTGTCAAAGAAGCTAAGATAGAACAATGTGCATTATACTTCAACCCTAGCAAAACTGAAATCTGAATATTTACTCAGATGTGCACTGTATCTTGATATTTTCCTTTTTATGTTCCTTAGGAGAAAGTTCACTGTCCACTTAGGAATATTCTGAACTAGTTTTTGTTTAAATAGTGTTTGCTGAATTTGAGCTATCTGGTTTCTTAAAGAAATCTATTGTCTTGGAATGCTAATGTTCCCCATCACTCTTGTTACTCAGCTATTATGGTTACATAGAACTATCTGTCTCTGTGCTGTTCAAAATAGTAAGTGTTGGCAACTGATAGCTATTTAAATTTGAATTTAAATAAACTAAAATATATATTAAAATGCAGTTCTTCAGTTATTGCATCTATATTTCAAATCCTCCCTAATCACTGGTAGATTTGGATTATTTCCATCATCAAAGAAAATGCTATAGGGACTGCACTATTATAGATCAGTGGTCAAATCCAGCCCCAGACTGATCCTGTGAATGATGTTTAATGGAACATAGCCATGACCACTCTGTGGAGTGTTGTGTATGTACAGACACAGTGTTGAGAAGTGGTGTGACAGATGACAGTATCTTCCACAGAGTCTAATATATTTACTGTCTGAACTTCTGCTAAAGCTGTTTGCTGAACTCTTATCTAGACCATGGTATAAAGTACATTTTTAAGGGTAATAAAAATGAGTAGCTTTGACTATTGTCTTAAATTCTTTTAATTTTTATGTAATGTCTGTTTTGCATAAGTATGTTTCAATGTCCCCATCTTTTCCTATCTTGGGTTCTCCTTGCAGAGCAATAGCTTTAAGTCAGCAATTTTCAAGATGTGAGCTGCAAGAATTTTTAAAATATGCAATGCCTGACTGTTTAGTCAAGGGAATTGACCTCTTTTCCCTTATAATATCAAATTAAATAAAAGACAATAGCCAACATATTATTAGATATTCAGTGTGAATGAATTAAATGTATACCTTTTTCAGTCAGATAAGCAAGAATGATGTATTTTTGATATGTCACAGAAATTTAGTAATTGGTTTATGTGTGCCATGAAATAAAAAAGGTTGAAAATCTCTACCTGAAGCGCTGTTTCAGAACCAGGTAGGAAAATGATTGCAAAGAATGGCTACCTTAGTTTTTATATTGATCTGAGGTCATAAATTATCTAGATACTGGGGGGCTGGGTATTACAGTGGCTAAGCCTGTCATCACAGCCACAAAACATATCATAAATCTGTTGGAGTTGGGAATGTGTATAAGCCTCTTTCTTCATGTCTATTTTATAAGATGTAACAAATTCAGTTCATGTTGTTCCTCAGTAATTTGAAGCTCATTTTGTATTTACAGATTTGATTGCACTTTATATGCAAATGACTCATTATACTTCAGAAAACAGTATGTTAATTTGATTAATTTCTTACCTTATTTAAATCTTATAAAATGTCACCTGCCATTCAGTCTACACACTGGTTATAACAACACAACAAACAATACAAAAAAAGAACTGAAGCATTAAATTTATCCTAATCAGAAGACAGGTGTGACATGACTCACTTTATGCACATATGAATACTGGGGTATGTTGGAGATTTGAAACACTTCGCCACTCACTTTTGCATGGGCCCTAAATATCACACTCTATAATAAAAGTGTCCATCTAAAATAGATTCCTGGGAATGCTTTTTCCATATTCTATGTTGTTTCAGTTTACGAATTAGGCAATTTCTGTTTGCAAGTCTGATGTACAATATAAATAAAACATTGTTTCGCAAATATCTTATGTGGCAACACCTTGTTTCTAACATGATGCTATCCCCTTTGAAGGAGTCCGTTTCCTCTTGTCGTTGCCTCTGGTCATTGGTAATGATAAGGATAATTATGTCGTCTACCCTGGTGATACTTGGTGCTGTGTGTGTAGCCTTGGTAGGATGCCATAGTTCCTCTTTTCAAAGCAGCTTCCGTTCCTTCTGTCCACTGACTCTGTGCTTTAGGAAAAGGAGAAATGTACAGCATGACACTGAGGGTGAGGATATATTCCTAGAACAGAAGGGAAATTAGTATGGTGAGGTAGAAAAAGCAACCTACAGCAGAGTAACCTTGTAAGGTCACTTGGCTATCACCTACTAAAGCTGTGAGTGGAAGGAATGCTATGTAAATTCTATACACTTGCATCCTCATGTGGTTCTTGTGGTATAACTGGATGATATATTAAAAAGAGTGGAACTCTGGGACTCTTGTTTGTCCCACAAATGCCGCTGGGAATTGTCCCACAGAAGAAATGCAGTGATGGAGAAGTCGGGGATGAGTAGGTAGTCCTGGGCTATTTAGGAAGCAAACCTGAGAAAGGAAACAAAGACATTTTGTGTTTAAGAGGATAATTAGTAGAAGGGAATCATTAATTTCATTAAAAATAATAACAATATGGAAAAGGTAAAGAGGATTATTTAAATAAAGAATATTCAAATGTGAGAAAAAGAAAAAAAAACACATGCCTTGTATTCATTCAGAAAAGGAAATTCAAACTGAACACTACAAGCTCAATAAAAAAGAAAGTATAATAAATCTTAGTAATGGGTTTGATTAATACATTCACAGCTAGACGTTTTTTGTTTATGTTTCTGTTCAAAATTGACCAAAGTCTGTATTGTTTTATGACTCTTTCAGGTAATCAGATATATTTATTCCTTTTTGGGTTTGGCAAGAGCAGTTCTTATTTTCATTGATTCCATCAAATGCTATGTAGAATGCTCCTCTGAGGTTGTTTGGACTTGTCATTTCTTCTCACTCGATCACTTAATATAAACCCTTTTAGACTTTTTTTTACTGAGGAACTTTGTAGTGACCTTGACTAAAGTAGGAGTATGTAGGCGGACACCGGGCAATTCAGGGATGTGTTGTTTGCTCATGAAAGTATAGGAAAGATTTAGTAAATATGAGAGATATGTATAGCCAGATTAGTAGAATATTATTAATGAACTTAGACTACAGTATATGTTTTAATTGATGTTTATAAATAGCTTTGATCCCTGAGGTTTTATAATATAACATTTACCAAACTTCTTTTTTGATGAATTTACATATGGCACATCAGGATGATTAAAAGCCAGCAGTCTTTTCACAGCATGGCAAAAAACAGGACTTGATTTATCTTCACGCCTCGCCTACCACTTGCTGTGACTGTACTTTTGAAATTTTAATATTCTCATTTCTCACAAGGAGTATGTTATGTAAAATATCATGTAAATAACTTTTAGCATTTCTAAGAATTGTTTTTGAATTTCCATGCTATAAAATAATTGATGAGAGAAAAGGTATGCTTGGTTCTCACAGTCTGTAATGTTGTCTCAAGGGATATTATGTTTTAAAGTAAACAGAACTGTACATATTCTAACATATTGGGGTACTGAAATCATTAATACCATAACTTTTTAACAAGTATTCAAAATACTTCAAAGTATTATCTAACTTGGCTTATATTAGCATTGCTGGAATATTGTTAAAAAATAGAAGATTAACATAATTGAATTTGCAATTCTAGAAGCCAATGGAATTCTGAATTAAATATTAAATTGATGTGATGTATAGAGTGGAATATATGATGAAATGTTATATGGTTATGAATGCAGATTGATAAGAGTAGAAGTGTGTGTGTGAGAGAGAGAAAAAGAGAGAGAGAGAGAGAGAGAGAGAGAGAGAGAGAGAGAGAGAAAGAGAGAGAGAGAAACAGAGAAACAGAGAGAGAGATATACAACATAAATATAAGAAATTACTTTATTTTCCCCACTAATAGAATAATCATACTGATTGGTGAATGTAACTCATTCATATTTTAATGTGTCAGGGTTATAACAAGTTAGATTAGGTAGAATAGACTCCAAACATTTTTTAATGATATCTCCTGATTTTATATAAAATTGAACTAGCTACAGTGAAGTAAAAACACATTATGCTTGAGGAATTTAACAAAATAATATTACTTCAGCATTATCATAAGCTTGAATTATAAGTAACATTAAATTCTGCAAATGGGATACCTCAGACTGGGGTGGTGGATTAACATGGTAAGTGGTCACAGATAGCAAAGTCAAGATTTGAACCCCAGGAGAAAGGAATGAAAAGTACAAGTTGGTATTTACTAAAGGGTCACAGGGATGTAAAGAACAGCATAGTAAATATAGTCAACAACACTGTGATAACTATGTATGAAGCCAGGTGGGTATTTGAAATATTGGGAGCATAACTCTTTAAAGTATATGATTGTCTAACCACTATGCTCTACATTTTAAAACTAAAAAAAATATATTGAATTTAAACTAACTAAAAATTTAAAATATAAAGAGATTTGAACTCAGATAGCAATAGCTAAACCCTGATTTTAACCAAAGTCTACATTGTTTTATTTAAAAATCTAATAATTCTCTATTAATGGAGATCAAGGTAATGTAAAGTTTGTTTAAATATGACAAACTGTGCTTTTTCTTCCAGTAGATGCCCCCTTGGGTATAGAGTTATGAGGTGCGTACTTACCATATTGGAGAGAACAGTTAGGAAATAGGTCCTTCAAATGCTGTAAGACACAGCTCTAGCAAGAACTCTCACACATACAGTCCTTTAACAGTGCAGCATTTCAGTTCCAGTTTCTGCACCACTTTCATGCTCATGGTTCCTTTTTGACCCCCATCGCTTGCCAACCACCCTGAAGAGAGAGTCTCATTAGACCCATGGCACTGGTGGAGACTGAGGCACCCTGTACGAGTGTCCATGCCTGTGAAGTGGCTGTGCCAGGCCCCGGTCCTGGCCTGAAGGGAGCGTGCCCTCTCACTTTCCCATCGCTGCTCCCATGAATGAAAGTGCGGAGAGCCTGCTTTGTTCATGCTCCTTTTAATGCTTCAGGAAACAGAGAAGTTTGAGATGCCGGGGAAGAGTTCAGCGTTGAAAGCCATGGGTCTAGAGGTCAGGGTCAGATGATAGACACTGTGTTGTATGAAGTTTTTATCAAGAATACTATTGTCAGGAAATTCTCTATGTGATTTCTAGCCTGCTTATAATAAAACCATGGTGGTAAGATAACTCCACATTCACTGCTTCCATAGATTTGATTCTGTCATATGTACTTGGGTTTCTGCCACGTCAGTCTGAAGTGGGAAGTGAGAGAGCTGATGGTTGGGTACAGGAACGAGTTCCTAATCAGCTACACTGACCTTTAAGGACTGTAATGTCGTGAGTTGAATACATTATATTGCAGAGCTATATATAACATTGTGTGGGGGAGGCAGAAGAATTTGAAATGTATGCCTTTTTAAGACTGAATACATTTTTTTGAGTAGGAAAAGCTTTTTAATACAACACTTACATTTTGAATTGCTCTGCCTTCTTTTATATAAGAAAGGTTGGATTTAATATCTCTATGATCAGTTTGTCAGCCTAGGCAACTAGTTAGATATTAACCACAACAACAAAGGGAACAAACCCGGCTGAGCCTAAGTCTGCTTAAGTCTGGAAGTACAGCTTCAGACACCCATGGGGCAGCCGCATCCTCCTCCCAAAAGACTCAATCCCCAAGCATGTAGCTTTCCAATCTCCCAGGGAACAACTCATGTGGCACCCAGATTACTGGGGGCAGGGCAGGGGGCGGCAGTAAAGGGGAAATTTCTCTGCTGAGGCCTGAGCAGGAGGAGCCAAGTTGGTGGCAATGGAGGGAGGGGAGGTGCCTAACCTGGGAAAAGGACTGGATTGGATAGGGGGCATGAAACTTCACCTCCATCCCCAAGATCCAGAAAAGGGATTGGTTATTAAAAGCACCCAGCACAAGCCTGTGAAGAACTAGGAAAGAGGTGGGTTGGTTTGAAAGAAAGCTTACCCTTTCACAAACCCAAGTGATGTAATCACAGCTTAACAGAAGGAGACGGTTCTTTGGATTTTGCCTTTAGTGGTTGGTTGGTTATCACACACTCTGTCTGTAGCAGTCACGTGGGCCCAGCTGCCACCAGGGCCCAAGTGCAGGTCCAAGCTCGCAGCCTTGTGGCGATGTGCAGATGGAAATGAGACAGAAGACAGAGATGGTCTGCATCTCTGGGTCCTGATTCTCCTGGGCCAGAAAGGCAAGAAGGCGGGCTTGTGCTCCCAGAGGCTGGGATGGAGCAGGGCCCTTGGTCCAGGATGAAACACCAGGTGACTGGGAATAATGATTTTGTTTTCACTCCAATAAAACTTGCCACTGTGCATCATGTCCTGCTTGTGTGGGTCCCCAAATGCTTTTCTTGTGACTCTGGAAAAACCCTATTTCCATCAGCAACAGATTCACAAGCATAATCTTCTTAGTTTAAATGGCACTTAAAATTCTTTCATAATGACAACTTTTGAGATCCAAATTATTAAGATTACATTTTAAAAAATATAGCATAGCTTAGTTAAATTATCCAGTGCTTGACTTATGATTTCACACCTTCACTAAGTATGATTACAAATGAGAATGTCATAGATCAGGTGACTAAGATGAATTATATTGACTCATAAATCAACATACCCTATTAGTCCACAGTGCCCTAACTTTATCAGTAAAATACATATAAGATAACACAAAGTTTATAAACAGACTTCCCTTTTTCATTTGCAGCTATGAGATGTCTCTGGAACATGGGAAGCCCTTGCAGTTTTCCCTGTTCTCTGTTCTGCTTTATACCTCCCCACATCTCAGAGGCCCAGGGTTCAGGAATTCCTTTGAAATTCTACCCCAGCTCCTCTCTCCCTCCCTTACTATTGTTACATGCTCCAGCTCGGTGATTCTCTATTTCATTTCATTTCATATATTTGTCTTAAGTTCTATTCTATTAGAGGTTCGCAAGGTATTTTATCCAAATCTTTATAAATAGTCCATGCTGTTCTCAGTGACTGAAACAGATTTCTCATAACATTCCTTAATTCATTAGCTCTTTTCAAGTGAAAAGAGAAGTAAAAAGGAAATGGATTGAATAACAGAGGGAGATCAATTAAAAACAACCAATATTTTTGACTTGAGCAACTGGATGGATGAGAGTACCATTTTTTAAATAGAGGAAAATAGACAAGGTGAAGTTTAATAAATAAGCACGTGGGTGATATTGTATAAAATCAAGAGCTCAACATGGGAAATATTAATTTTAAATTGCCTGTGTGACTGCAAAGAAGAAAGGTTACTTAGAAAGTTCAATATATGAGTCTAGAGTTAGGAAAGAAATATAACCATAGTAATAATATCTGATTAATAGAATATATATTATTTTCTTAGGAGAAAATAAAAGAGAAAAGCCCTGGGAGAAAGCCCTCACTCAGGATCTTCATCATGACAAATCTATCCACCCGTTAAGTGTGATTTTAATGAAATTTTAACTTTCAAACTTAATGTTATAATGAAATCCCTTATGATTAAATTTATTTTCATCAACATCTGTAGGATACAGGTGGCTATAAATATACTAAGCTATCACCTCTAGTATACCAGGTGTCTTAAAATATATTTAAATGTTCAAAGACTAACAAACTAGAGCCTCTTATAAGCAGTCTACCTACAAAATATTTTGCCTCTTTTAGGTTCTGGGCTTTTGTGTATGCCTTTGTTGAACACAGAAGTCAATAAAGAATATCATAATATTTAATTGTCTTCTTTAAGTACAAGCAGATTCTTTACATGTTAGACTGAAGACCATTTGAAACATATTGAATGTAAAACAGATTAGAGAGGACAAATATGTTCATCCATGCAGCCAACCTCAACTCTCATGCCAGTGGAAATGTCATTAACATTTATAACACAGTATTTTTGAGTCTAGGTCTGGCTTTAGATTACCCTGTACATCACAGAGACTATTTCAAACTCTCATATTTGATTAATCCCATTTATTATCCCTCACTATGATTTTAATGTGCGTCATATACTTGTCAAATAACTACTTCATTGAAGTAATTTATGGTGATCAGTATTGGATTAGCTTGCTGGGACTATCATAACAAAACACTGCATTCAGTGTGGTTTAAACAATAGACATTTATTTTTCACAGTTTTGGAGTCTGAAAGTCCAAAATCAAGGTGCCAAAGGTGCTCCCCGGCTTGCTGATGGCTGTCATTCCTGTCTCCTCACAGGATTTTCTCTGTGTGTACATTCCTGTTTCTTCCTCTTCCTGTCAGGACACCAGTCCCCTCAGATCGGAGCCTGCTCTTCTGACCTCATTTCATCGTAATTGACTCTTCCTAACTCCAAATTTAATCACATTTGGAGTTAGGGCTTCAACATGTTAATTTGAAGTGATTCAATTCAGTCCATAATAGATACTAAGCCCAACAAAACAACTGTTAAAAATAAGCATGCCCTTAAATATTATCCAGCCAATTTGGCACAAGGATATGTATTTACATATTCATTATATACCTTATCTATCTATCTATCTATCTATCTATCTATCTATCTATCATCATATATCTATCTGTACAGGTTGGGACAAAAATAGGGTTACTGTAGTAAATATACAAATCACATAGTTTATTCTTATATTATTATTTATTAATTTTTGTATTATTTTCTCAATGAGCAAATGTAAACCTACTTTTACACCATCTTGTATATCTGTATCTTGATCTGCACATACATATATACCTATTTTCCCCAAGTATTATAAAAGGTATTCTGTACTAACTTTTTTAGGATAAGTATAAACTATTACCAGAGTTTAGACATGCATTATTAATCAGTACATAAATAAAAGGAATGACCAGAACAATATTTAGGGAGATAAGGGCTATATATTAAATAATTACTAATACAGCACTGTGGGAGTATTTGTGCCAGGCTCCAGAGGTAAACTAAACTGGATGAACTTGCTGTATAGCTGAGATCAATTAGTACATTCTCTAACCATCATAATGAAAATAATAATAATTAGTATTAAGGGAATTCAATTGGATTATATATGTAAAGTGTTTAAATCAGAAGCTGGTACATAATAGGAGGCATTTTTGTTGTTGTTAATCTTCACCAAAGAATAATTTTCCATTGATTTTAGAGAGAGTGGAAGGGGGGTGAGAGACGGAAAGAATCACTGTGAGAGAGAGAGAGATGGATTGGTTGCATCCCACACACCACCTGATTTGAAGCTGGGAATCCAGCCTGCAACTGAGGTACTAGGCAGGTGCCCTTGACTGAATGGAACACAGGACCCTTCATTCTGTGGGTCCATGCTCTGTCCATTGAGCCAAACCAAATGGGCTAGGGAAGGAGGACTTTACATATCCCTTAAAATTAACTGTAGGGTCAGGAGAAAATAAAAAATGGTCAAACACATAGAAGGAACACAATGAGTATGTACTGGTAATATTTTCTTAATAGTTTAAAAAATCTTCCTCCATGAATATGTGCAGTGGCTCTGACCAGTTGCTCTCCATTACAATATAATTTATCATTTCACAGAGTGATAGATTACCTGCCTCTTCTCGGGAGTTGATTGCATGATGGCAGCCCATAAATTTCACTCTCTTAAAACCTTAAGATGCCTTGTGACATCTCTCAGAGGTTTTAGAGCTGTCTCTCACCCATTGAACCAAAAAATCAACCTTGCCCCAGAATGTGCACACAGTAGGAAATCAGTAAGGCTGCCTGCCCCCAGAGTGGCAGCAGGAGAAAAGGGACATCTTACTGACAGACTTGTCTAATCCCTGCCCTGGGAACTTGAGCTTATTCTCATTAAGGAGTTTAGCTTAACAGTAATGCAATTTGTGTGTTGTTTTTCTTTTTTTTTCTTTTTTCTTTTAATTCAAAGACTTTATTGATTATATTCTAGATACTGCTACAGATTTTTTTGGAGTGAAATAAAAGAAAAAACTCTTTACAGCATAGTTACTGTTTTTTGTTGTGTTTTTTTGTTTGTTTGTTTGTTTGTTTTAAGTTTGGCTCTTCAGAGGTCATACATCTTTTTTAAATATATTTTATTGATTTTTTTACAGAGAGGAAAGGATAAGGATAGAGAGTTAGACACATTGATGAGAGAGAAACATCTATCAATTGCCTCTTGCACACCCCCTACTGAAGATGTGCCTGCAACCCAGGTACATGCCCTTGACCAGAATGGAAACTGGGACCTTTCAGTCCGCAGGCCGACGCTCTATCCACTGAACCAAACTGGTTTTGGCTTGTTTTTGTTTTTGTTTTTCATTATTTGTTCACTTTTCCCCCTCTTAGGATAACTGTGTATTATATTTACCAGGCTTTTATTGTATCCTAAAAACTCATGTAAACACTCTACTGTCAAAACAAGAGTCATGATAGGAGTCATAGAATGGTCTTATGACAGAATAAAAACCTCATTTTAAATGGTGTTTTTGAACAGGCTGTGTCCTACCTCTCCTGTTAAGCTTATATTTAAATATGTTGCCACAGCTATTAGAATTGACTGCGTGTCCTCCAGCTACTGCCAAAAGGGGGAATATTATCTCCATTGCTGTCATGGCTTTATCATTTCTACTACAAAATGGAGTTGGGAGCATTTGAACCTCTTAGCTAATTATTATAAGAAAAAAGTGTTTAGCATCAAGTGTATGAGACCTAACTACAATTTTGACAGATACTCTACATGTAACTGAGCAATACTTCATGGTTTCACTAAATAATTCAAATCAAGTCATTCAACTACTTAAGGTGACCCTGTGCAGCTAACTCATGCTGGAGGATCAATAGAGACATGTTAGTGAAATTGCACCAAGAATATTTTTTAACATAAAATGTTCTTATTATGTTTATGTTGGAAAAAACTAGAAAACAAAAAACCATGTACAAATTTTTCTGTAAAAATAATGTTATTTTCTCAAAAAATAATTCTTCTGATGAGAGAAGATATTCTGGTTTGCTACCTGCACAAAAATAAATCAGATTCCAAAATGCACACCACAACAGTTACACTGCCTCTTAGACTCACATTTAAAGTAATAGAACTTCTTTGGCTGAAAGCAAAGGGCATAAAATATTCTGCACTCAGTAAACAGTCATTGTATCCCAGAGTTCAGATAGCATCTATTTTCCTACCCTAAACTAGTATCCCCCTCTTCCATTTTAAAATTTATTGTGTGTGTGTGTTTCAAATTAGAAATAAATTTATATATTTTGTGGTTGTAAATGGAAAATAATTGAAATGATCCTATAAAATAAAAGGGTAATATTCAAATTAATAGTCACTCCATCAGAAAGATAGTGGCACCCATAGCCATAAGATGGTGACTCCCAGTCCTCTCAGCCCTGCTGGAATCCCCCAGTCTCGGTGTGTGTGTGTGTGGGGGGGGGGCTGCTGAAAGTGGGCAGCGTGGGCGGCCTGGCAGAATGCTTGCTTCATCACCTCTGCGACGAGGCAATCATTTCACCCTGCCTTCAGAGCGCCTCTGGCCAGTCCGGGGAGCGGCTGGGCCTCTGCGCTGTGGAGAGCCTCTGGGCAGCGGGCACCGAGCTGCCAGGCCCCACAGAGAGCTACTGGCTCGTGGATTCGTGCGTAAGGCTACCGGTAACTTATAAAAAATGACGGTGATTGAGACACAGGCAAATAATCACGTATTTGCTTTTGACCGCATGCATTCTGGTTAAATGTAGAGGAAAGACGCATTCAATGTAGGGTCCATGTGTGAGTGCAAACTTCAGGAAGATCTTGAGAGCAGTACACACAGCTGACTTAATATACTTACGCAAGGAAACAAAAGAGAAAAAAATCCTTTAGATAATTTTGTGCATAAAAGTACAAGAGCTTATGCAAAGGATCAAAGACAAATGCCAGAAAATGGGCCAGTTGATGTGGCAACTTTATTTCCGGAATGGAATTCCTAGTTTGGACATAATAGACAATGGGCCAGTTTTATAAATTTTTATATCTAATGATTTAAAAAAAAGTTTGGCAGTGACATGTGTCCACAATAAATGAAGGGGAGGAAAAGAAGAAAGGAAGGGTCTGCTATATTTAACCGCTAAATGCCTTGTAATTTGTAAGGTCCTTTTGTCAAGTCCAAGTAGGACACACCTAATACAGGCAGAACAGACTTGGGCAGAGCCATCAGCTCTGCTATACATCCCGAACACTGGCCACAATTGTGGTTTCGGATCAGGAATGTGAGGTCCTGTGTTTTCCAAGGCACGTTTTCTTCCTGTCTTATACTCTCTCAATATATTAGACACCATATTAGGATGAGAATACACAGATAAAATGCCTACTAATTAATTTCAGTCCAGTTTATTTTCTGTCCAGTTTCTCAATACAAGACAGGTGACCACATATGGGAAATTTTACACTTTTTTAGGAAAGTTTTTATTTTCTTAAAATTAAATATCACATACCATAGACAGTAGTAGTGTGATTTCCTAATATATATCAGACCGTAGCAGCTCAACATACAGTAAGAGCTCTTAGGATTGTCCTAAACTGTACTGCTCCATTGCCTTGATGCTCAAGTCCCTGGGATATAGATTTTTGCATACCTAAGAAGGTGATCTGATAAGGATGTTCTTCAAAATTCTAACATCATGCTGAGCAAATACTGGGTAGGCCTGTTGTTTGTCAATCTTGACATCTCTTTCATTTTTTGATGCAATTAATCACCTGCAGAGATACTAAGGTTTGCCTGGATTTTTCACATTTTGAGTTGCTTCTTTGATAGCGTCACCCAGGTTTTATTTAAATGGGAATTCGAATAAACAATTAAAATAGCTAATATGCCCCTACCATCTCTTTCCGCTTGATAACAGATACAGAAAACGTTTCTGTCTTTTCTCTGTTTCACTTCCCCCACCTTATTCTTGTTTTGTTTCAAAAGCTGACTAGAAGTAAAATATCCTAAAAACATATAACATAGCATTTATTCACACTCAAATGTATTTACAAAAATACAAGAGAATACTTCTATCATTCATATACACAGAGCAGGTTAATTGCAATAAAAGACCAAAAAAGGATGTAGTCAACTTAATTGCAGATTATCAGGTGCAACTTTCAGACGTGCAGAATACTAAAATAACTGCTTCTCCGAGGCTGTTCCGCTGATGATGTCTGACTTCTATGCTGGTGAAGCACAGATCATATAATCAAATGGAAAGAAGTGAGTAAAATGAGGCCAAAGAAAGTAAATGGAGTATTATATAAATCAAGCTGTAGTCAAAGGGGGAAAATGAGATTTCTGAGCTAAGATTCTGTGCATGTTTAGCAGAGAGAAATGCATCAAACACCATGCTTTTTATTATATTTTATATTGATATTATCTATATAAAATATTGTTTTTAAATTTTGTAAGCTAATTATGGCTTAAATGAAAATGAAAGTTTTTCTATTTCCTTATTTTTAATATGTGTACAAGTAGAAATTCAAACACCTAAATAAACTATGTTTTGTTAAATATTGATCAAGATGAATATATATACACACACATAAAATTATCCAGGTAAAATGAATTAAGTATTTGTTATTTTGATGGAAATTTTATTTGAAAACTACATTTTTTCAAGCTAGTGATAGCAGATTTGTAATATAATACCCAGCAAATGGATAGTTCTTTTCAAATATTTGTTCAGTGTTAAGCACTTAAAATTTTTGGCATGGTGATTTCATAAAATTCAAGCTGCTATTTATGATTGTTTGAATTATACAGTGCGATGGATGGCAGCAATTAACTGAGAAAATATGAAGTGAATTATCCAAATAATTAAATCAGAGCCTAAGCTGTAATTACATATTGAAAATCCACTTGCAACATTTAATAATTCAGTAAGACTTGTATTTTTTTCTTTTTTCTTTTTCTCCTTTTTTTCATAGGAAGCTGTAGGTCACTGTGGAACAAAAGCTGACCTAGCAACCTGGAACCTTTGGTTCTACTCTCAGTTCCCAAACTAACCTACTTGTGATCTGAATTCCTCGCAGGCTCTATTTGGCTTTACAACACAAAGGGAATTGGCTGCTTAGGCCCTTTCCATCTCAGACACTGTTATGAAACCACTGACAAAGTTGAAACTCCACATGCCCAATGTGTTATGCAGTATTTTCACTTAAGGGGTCATTGGTGTCCATTATGATTAATAGTCAGTCATTAGTCATAGCCAGTTTTGCTCAGTGGATAGAGCGTCAGCCTGCAGACCCAGACCGATGTGTCCTGGGTTCCATTCCGTTCAAGGGCAAGTACCTCGGTGGCAGGCTCCTCCCTGATCGGGGCCCATGCAGGAGGCAAGCAATCATTGTGTTTCTCTCACATTGACATTTCTCTCTGTCTTTCCCTCTCTCTTCCACTATCTCTAAAAAGAATCATGAGAGAAGGTTGGGGGTAAGGGGGAGAGATCAAGCAAAAGACTTGCAGGCATGCATATACTAGTAAGCATAACCAATGGGCGCAGCCATCAGGGGGATGAGGGCATGAGTGATGGAGGGAAAGAGTAAGGGGGATAAGGACACATATGTAATACCTTGACTGATAAAGAAAATTTTAAAAATCAAAGAAGAAAAACAAGAGATAACAATCAATGAAAAATATCCTTAGGTGAGGATAAAAACAAAACAACAGCTTTAAATAAACTTTGAAAACTTTAGCACTAATCTTAGCAGGGAGATCACAAATCAATTAATAGAGTTGGCTTTTAGAATAAGTTGGCCAAAATAATTAAAGCATTACTTGCCCAATACCGTTTGATGTCACTGACAAGAACAGGTGAATCTTATGTGAAAAAGTGCTGCACGATACGGTAGGGAATGGAGTAGAGTGCTTTGTTTAGGCGCCTGATTTCAGATATCAATCCTGAGTTATAACTCAGCCTTGGCGACTGATTTGCAGCATTAAGTAAGGCAAGTTATTTTACTTTCCAGGATTAGTTTCTCTGCCTATAAAATGGTTTCTGCTTCATAGCATTCTCAAATGACTAAAGAAATAAGGTGCTTTGTTGTGGATTTACTATAGTGCTAGCCAGACAACATGCGTCCAATCACTGCATTCAGTACTATTATGAGAGCAAGTATTGGTTGTGAAGGAAATAGGATAAGAGACAGAGTGGGTAACATGGATAAATTAATTCACATGCTTTCCCTAAATGATTGCTCTGCTAAGGAGACAATCCCTGGAGTTTATTCCCCCCCTGGAGACTTGGCTCATTCCCATTTATTTGTGTTTTGTGTTTTCACAGATGTCTAAGAGTAAACTCGTCTGGTAGGTGCATGCTTATTGGAGCTGTATACATTCTTTTTAAGTTACACCCAGCAGCTTATCTTTGTTGCACAGGACAGCATACAGTACACAAGAATGTTGGCTATTACAGAGAAAGCCTCTAATTCTGTTAGGAAGATTAAGACACTGCTGAAAAAATGGCCCCTTTGTCTAGCACGGGCCAGCGAGAACACAGGCTGCAAAGCTGCCTTCTTCCCGCATCCCTCACTCTGCTCTTCGGCCTGCCCGAAGGGCCCTGCCACGCGTTCCCAAAACCACTTCTCCAGGCCTCAGGAGTGGTGCTGCAGCGCCACTGATAATTCTCTCATACAGAGAAGAGACGGGACTGTCTCCCAGCATTGCTTGCCTCTGTCTTGTGGCAACACTTACCAAGAAAGGCCCCTATTATGTACCAACTGCCAATGCATAGAGAGTCTAAGTTGAAGAATAACTTAACCCCTTTTACAGAATTTTTAAAGATTCAAATGATCATAACGAATATGATAAAAGTTTGAAGGGGCCTTAGCAAATAAGCCGCCCTCTATCTCTGCCTTGGGTCACTTCAGGCAGTGTGTTGTGTGAGACGTGGCTCTGGGACCTTCTCTGTGGCACTGTTAAAGTAAACATGCGGGAGCTTGTTAAGGCACAGCTGATTTGGATTTCGACTAGCCTGCAACTTGCTTGGAACACCCATGTAATCCTCACATTCACCTCAAATCTCTGCTGATTCCATCCTTTTTCATTGGACTTGAGCAATATCATGTTATGACCTCAGAGATAACATGCCGTAGTCGGAGGTGTTTAGTTAACATAAAACTATTTCAGCCCGTGGCTTTGCCTAAGGACAAATCTGTGCCACTCTGGCCAACATGAATGGGGAATTTGCAGCAGTGAGAGCTCGACAGTCTAATTAATTATTTAGAGGCTTCAAGAGGGAGAGAGAAGTCTAGAGTCCCAGAGTTCCCATTTGCAGTGCATTAAACAATCAGAATAATAATAAGAAAAAGCAGAGAGAGACTGTCCTGGCTGTCTGGAATGTGTAGGATGTAATTTAAGGGCCCAAATTAGAAATAACCTAGGATCTTAAAGACAATTTTCAGGCTGAAGGTTACAGAAAGGCAAATCCTTCTACAATTGCAATACTTTTTTCCCCTCGTTCCTTTGCCTTTATCTATGTGTCTTGAAATGTCTGCCAAGCTTTACTTTCTTGCTTCCTATATTGCTTTCATGCATTTTAAGTCTTTGGCTGAGCATATTATTAAAGAGCCCAAATGTGAACACCAGGGAGAAAGGTGTCTAATAAAGTAAGTGGCAAAAGTGAATTTATTAAAAGTAGGTCACGTCATACATTGTAATAGCCTTCTTTAGCATATCTCCTCACTTAGGTGATAAAAATAATGAAAGGATATTGCATACTTAGGCTTGAGAAAGGCATTTGTTAGAGCGCCGCAGAAGAGATGCCTATAAATTAATTGCATAAATACCTGAAAGAAAACCCGGTTAAACAAAGTGAAGGAAGCATAATCAATAAGCCCAAGCCCTCTGAGTGGTGAGCTGCAGGGATGTCTCAAGGGGTCAGTATTAGCACATGTTAAGTCTTTTGTTAATGACATGCTCACATCTGTGGAATACATTTTCTGATACCAGAATCAAATTAGCCAGGAAGCACACAGAAGGGCAAAGCAACCTGCAGAGCTAACCGTCGTGAGATGAAAGTCATAATGAATATAAACTAATATTAAAGTAGAGAATACACAGAAGAAAAATGTAGCAGGAGAACTTGGTCTGGAAGATATGGAATTGGAGAAACATGCATGATACATACAGGCTTAGGTAATTAATTTTCAACCATCCTTATACTTACAAGCAATTGCTTGCATAGTAAAAATAACTATATATACACAAATTCACATAATAGAGTTTTTCTATATACTTTATAATAAATGAATAATCAGTAGATGGACATTAAGAAATAAGAACAGATACTTGATGAAAAAGTACATACAAATGGTTACTAATAATTATAATGTTTCCACTCTTTGGTTACTTAAGACATTTAAATTAGAACATATTTTTTACTACAAAATGATAAACTTAAAAATTGATAGCAATAACAACAGCAAACATATACATCACTTGCTACCCGTGTTTCCCCGAAAATAAGACATCCTCTGAAAATAAGACCTACTTCATGGAAACATAATACATCCCCTGAAAATAAGACCTAGCGCATCTTTGTGCGCAAAAATTAATATAAGACACTGTCTTATTTTCGGGGAAAGAGGGTATATCAGTCTTTGAACTAAATAACATATTAACTTATTTAATATTTGCAACTGTTTTAGGAGGCCACTATTGCCCTAACCTTATGTAATTATCATCCTAGCCTTATACTGATGAGGGAGAGAGTTGGGTAGAGTAGCCTAGGGTCAGACACGTTTTGTTGGTGGGATTAGGATTCTAACCGAAGTATTCTAATCCCAACATTTGCACTTAGGTTCATTACTTTGTTCTATGGCTACCCATATTTCTGGGTTGAAAAGATGTAGACTGCATCATGTATTTTAGATTCAGGTACTATAAACTATTAAGTACTTCTCATCTAGGTAAGGCATACCTAAATATGGGAGATAGATTCAAAAGTCTAGGTCCATGGGCCATCCATTGAGGTCAATGGTTCTCTGTGTGGTCTCCACAGCAACAGCTGGGATCTGTTACAAGTTTAAATGCTCAGACCCTGACCCAGACATGAATACATTGAATGAGATATGTGGGAGCTGGTCTTGGCATCTGTGTTTTACCAATTCCTGCGGGTGATTTTGGTATACACTCTCAGGTTTGGGAATCACAGATCTAGCTAACATAAGCTCTTTCCCACTGGTTGAGTTAGATAACCACAGATTAAAGACAATTGTTTTAATTTCCTAATCTTGTATGAAGGATTTTAAAAGCAGCTAATTATGTTGCTACATCCAAACACCCTCTTCCCACAAATAAACTTTTCATTCTTCTGAAGCAAAAGACAGACGTTTTCTTGAAAAAAAAATATTTGTTGTTTATTGTATTACAGATGTCTGATTTGCCCTCCCCCATTGTCCACCTCCTCCCCACCCCCTCTCCAAGCCATTGCCACACTGTCTGTGTCCATAGGCTATATTGCTCTCTGAACCCTCCACCCCTACCTTCCATCAGTCTGTTCATGATTCTGTATCTCTGGATCTATTTTGCTCATTAGTTTATTTTACTCATGAGTCTCCACATCTAAGGGAGATTATGTGATGCTTATATTTCTCTGACCAGCTTATTTCCTTTAGCATATTACTTTCAGGTCCAAGATGCTATCTCAGGTGGTAAGAGATCCTTCTTTTTAACCGCTGCATAGTAGTCCATTGTATAAATGTACCAGTCTTTTTATCCATTCTGTTCATGAGAACTTGGGCTGTTTCCAAATTTTAGATGTTGTAAATTGTGCTGCTATGACCATATGGGTGCATGCATTCTTTCTGATTGGTTTGTCATGTTTCTTAGAATATATCCTAAGAATGGGTTCACTGGGTCAAATGGGAGTTCTGTTTTTAATTTTTTGAGGAAACCTCATGATCTTCTCCCCAGTAGCTGCACCAGTCATTCCAACCATCAGGGTCCTGGGGTTTCCTTTGGTCCACATTCTAGCCAACACTTGTCATTTGTTGATTTGATGACAATAGGCATTCTGACAGGTGCGAGGTGATATCTCATTGTTTTAGTTGGAATCTATCTGCTTATCAGTGAATTTGAACAATTTTTCATGTGTCTCTTGGTCTTCTGTATGTCCACTTTGTAGATCTATCTATTTAGATCCTTTGCCCATGTTTTATTGAATTTATTGTCTTTTAACTTGACCTTAAAAGCCTTGTTTTATCATTTGTCTAGCTTCCTATTTAGGATCATTTAAATTAAGTTCCCCTTTGCTCCCTTTAGTCCAACCACTGCACATTCAACCCCTTGTGGCCATGACTTTTTCCAAAGTTGATAATAATAATGTTTTACATTCTCTACAAAACTCTGAGTTAGTCTTAGATTTGAATTTAATTATTATTTCATATTGCAATAGTACATTTTTATACTTACTCTCAAATTAATATATGTTTCCTCCACTGAACTGTGAGCTTCATTTGGGTTGTCTTAGATCATATGGTGATTCTTTAAATAAATAAATGAATTCATTCTTACCACTTTATTTTTTTTAAACTCCAAGCATGACATAATTTCTTTTTAATTAGAAAATAAGAATTTGTATTTTCAAGAATCAGTTAATATCTTTCTATGTAAAGAATGTTTTTATGTTTGTAAAAACAAAACAAAAAATAAAGAAAAACTCTCAGTCAAAGTAGTATTATTCACAGTGTTATACAGCTTTTCTCATATCAGTCACCATACAATGCAACACATTTTAAGTACCTTTTAAAAAAAATGTAAAGCAAATTCTATACTCTCTCTTTAAAAAATGTTCCTGCTTTGCATATAATTTCAGAGAAATAACTGACACCCTAAATTCCAGGTAAAAGACTATATTATATAATTTTGCCAAATGAAAATTCTGTTTTGTCTTTTTTGAGTTATGCTTTACTTATAGTTATTAATTTAGAAAAAGAGGGCGTGCCAGTAGCACAATCAGTCCGTGCCCAGGATTCACTGGGCAGTACCTCCGCGGGAGATGCTGAGATTGCCAGTTCAAGCCTCACCTTGACGAAACTGGTTTGGCTCAGTGGTAGAGCATTAGTCTGTGGACTGAAAGGTCCTGGGTTTGATTCCAGTCAAGGGCATGTGCCTTGGTTGCAGGCACGTCCCCTGTGGGGGGTGTGCAGGAGGCAGCTAGTCGATGTTTTTCTCTCATCAATGTTTCTAGCTCTCTATCTCTCTCCCTTTCTCTCTGTAAAAATCAATAACATATTTTTTAAATTAGAAAAATACTGTAAATCCTAAATTAATGAAGTTAAATGATTTTAGTATACATCCATACATACTTTTGTGAGAAATTAGAGACTTCAGATTCTTAGTACACTTCTTAAATTGTAAAGGCAGGTACATTGTAATTACTATTTTAAATTTTTATCAGATATATCATGTTTTAACAGAATCAATTAGTGGGACAAGTTAGTGCAAAAATACTGTGGCTAAATAAATATCATTTATAGAATTATAAAACTTTAAAAGTACAAAATACTTTAAATATTAATTATTCAAACATTTTATTTATAGGTGATGGAATTGAGGTTTAAATGTGATAATTGACTCATTAAAGATCAAACAATTAGGAAGCAGAACTAAAATTAGAGCTCAATTCCACAATATTTGTGTATGACATTTAAAAAATAAATTGGAGACAGGTGTGCTTTATCAAATATTAGAATCCCTGAATCTCGCAATAATTAAATCACTGAGAACCTTTTAAGCAGACCTCCATTCTGAAGGACAATCTCATTGGAAAAGAACTCTACTGTTATGTGATGCGTTCCTTTAGAAATGTATCTTGTTTTAGTTTCTGTTTAAGATTTTATGGTTTTTTTTGCTACATATGTTTTAACATAGCTGATCAATTTTACACTCTTATGAAATCTATCTTTTCTATAATTAAGGTGATATTATTCACCAGAATATTTAAAAACAACAATGCAGTATTAGGGTAATCCAAGTCAGTAGACAAATGACCACAAGGAAAGAAAACATTGGTGTTCTTCTACAACAGAAATGGAATTAGGACCAAAAAATTAGTGATGATGGTAACTGTTTACAAGTCATCTCCTGTATTAGATACTTTATTTTTTTAAAATATACTTTATTGATTTCAGAGAGGAAGGGTCAGGGAGAGAAAGAGAAAAAAAATCAATGATGAGAGAGAATCACTGATAGGCTGTCTCCTGCACACCTGACACTTTAACCCGGACTCATGCCCTGACCTGGAATTGAACCATGACCTGCTTGTCCATAGGACAATGCTCAACCACTGAGCCATGCCAGCAGAGCTCATGTAGTAGATACTTTAGATAACTCATTGTGTTTTATTATTTTTAAAAGGCAGATATTATTTTTCATAAAAATATACAGAAAGAACATGAAATTCCAATGGAGACATAATTGGCAAATGCTTCAGGCCCATCCTATTTTGAGAAAAGCTGATTTGAGCCACTCTTCTACATCGAGTATTTACTATCACTTGGGAAAATTACTTGGCCTTAATTTCTGTACAAAACATTAGAGTTCTGTGATTTATCTATCTGATTTCTATGCTGCATATAAGCCACTACAAACTATAATGTTCCCCTGTAAGATATTGGTACTCAAACGCTGATGTACAGAAGGATCCTAGAAAAGCATGTTAAGAATGCCTCTTCCTGAGCACCTACTGCCTGAGATTCTGATGCAGGCCTTGTGAGGCACCAGGAATTTGCATGTTCACGTGGACATCCTGTGCAATGTACATCCAAAAGGGAAGGTGGTCCCGGGGCCCTAGTAATGGAGAAAACTATTAGAAGTGAACTCACTATTAAAGGTATTAGAACACTTACAACATTATTATAAAAACATTCATTTCCTACCTCTAGGACTAAGTATCCATAAACTTTATACTCAACAGACATGAGACAGATTACACAACGATTTTAATCAGAAAAGCTCCTGAGTATTTGTTCTGAATGAAAAGGAAAAATATGGAATACGTGTGAATAAAATCTCAATGTCGCAAATTGGTAGTGAATTGATCCACTGTCTATATTTCAAAAGTAATGTGAGCTGTGTTCTAAGGTGTTCTTGTTTTATCTTAGAGATCTCAGTAATGAGAATTTTAAAAAAATGACAGAACTTGAACATGGTTTGAAAGAGCTTTATCTACCTAAAAATCATTATTACTTACAGGTACAGGGAGATAAATTGTCATGTTTGCTAAAATAGATTTCTAAACAAAGTCCATACTGGAATTTTTAAATTTAATTTGCTTTAAAAATGGCATGGATTTATTCAAAGTTTGCCTATCTTTAAAAATATATTTCAGAGCATTATATTACCAACTTAAAATCTGGTGATCTTATTTTTAAAAAATCTAAGTGCTCCCTTCCTTCAACTGCACTTTTACATACAAAGTAAAACTTAGAGCTAAGACAAGTCATTTCAGTATAATAATTATATTAATTGTATGAATATTTTATATACAAAAGCAGTGTTTCATATGTGACTTATAAAATACCGAATGTGTGTGAACCTGGTTTTAGATACATGTCAGTGTGTTTGATGATTTATGATCATTTAAAATATTTTGTGTTGCGTCCATCACACTCTCCGTTTTCTTAGTTCGCATTTACAATGCAAGGTGACACTTTTTCTACCACATCTTGGATGCTATTCTTTAAAATAACTGCCTCCGTTCAGAAACTGACAAAAATGCTGATGAAGAAAAGAAGGCTGAGTGTCCAGTTGTATTTCTGGTCTTTCAGTGCAATTTAAGTTGATTTAATCTAAGTTCATTTTATATAACCAGAGCAGCAATTATGCTGTCAGATGATAGGCAGGGGAGCAGGAAATAGATGAATCCACCTTGAAATCTGGTGTTTTTCTTATGTGGTATCCTGAGTCTATATTATACTTTTAAATTGTTGTTCAATACATTTGCTAGGAAAAACAGTAAATTATATGATATATATATATATATATATATATATATATATATATATATATCGATAGATAGATAGATACCTTATAATTTTCTATTAAATACAACCTTAGACTGTCCTTTGTTTCATGAGGTATTTTAAATGTTCACAGGATTTATACATATATTGTCATTTCCATTATTCTTTATTAACAGGATCAATAATTATATATGACCTATAGTTTATAGGTCAGTTTGCAATTTTATTGAATAAGTTAGAAAGTTGTTTGAAGTATTGCCATATTTAAATTATTTTAATATTAAAAGATGTTAAGATTTGATATATTTTAATCTTTAAGATGTTTATATTTAACTAAAAGCCAGAGTAAGAGCAAAATTTAAATAATACATATTATCTATATGTAAATTATACATATATGGATATATGTTATTGATTTTACATATTCTAAAAATATATCTTAAAATTATACTGCAACCTTTTAAATGTTCATAAGTTTACCTTAAACAATGTTACTATTGAGAATGTTATAGTAAATTAAAAGAGCCATGCAATATAAATAAACTATAAAATTTACAATTTACAATGGTACAGATAGTATTTAAGTCTTAAAACTTATATCAAAATATCATATTAATGTTCCTCAGACCAGTTGAGAGAAAGCACAAATTGCTTGAGGAGGACAGAGACACTGTTTGTTTCACAATTGCAGCGTTCTGAATAACTTTATATTCTCTCATTAGGAGCTACAGCATAGGAAATCAGTCACCAATCATTTTACAGTGCTCATAATATCCTGTGCATGCTTAGGCAACTATATGGTGATTTATAAATCAGGACAGGCATCAAAATTGCTGAACTCAGAAAATAATTCACAGTGTCAATATGAATACATTTTTAGATTTTGACAATATATTTAGTCCAATAAAAATTGTTTTTATTCATGAACAAATTTGAAAGGTATTCAAGCAGGACTCCTAAACCATTTACTCTGAATTATTAGCTTTATTATTTTAATATCATTTTCATGTCACTTTGTGGTAACCTTGTGATTGCATAACAAAACTAGGAAAAGAGATCAGTGCTGGGCACGATAGGGAGTTATAAATCAACATGTATGATTCTTTTTTTCTCTTTAGAGAAGGTAGAGGGAAATTATGGGTTATAGTCAGTTACCTAATGCATCAAGGTTTCCTATAAGAATGGGCTGAGGTGATAAAATGTGTGTGTGTGTGTGTGTGTGTGTGTGTGTGCGCATAATTGCAGCTAAGATGAAAATTATCTGTTGCTCATTAATTTGGAGAAAACAGATATTAGATAGTTTAAATTGGAATGAAAATAAAATAACCTACCCACAATTTTATTAAAATACTAGAGGCCTTGTGCACAAATTTATTCACTTGGCCTGGCCAGTTATCGGGCAGATGGGGGGGGGGGGGCTGGCCAGTGGCGGGGAGGGACTGCAGGAGGTTTGCTTGCCAGGAAGGTATTGCAAGAGGGCTTCAGGATGTGTCTGGCCCCACCTCATCCATTCCCCATTGGGGCCAATTGCGACCATCTCACCCAGTCCCAATTGGGGCCGATCAGGGCTTGCAACCCCAATTCGTACCCCCAACCTCACAGCCCCAGCTTGCAATGCAAGCCTCGTAGCCCTGCAATCCAGTCTGGCACCCCGCCTTGGCATGGCACTGCCCTCTCACCTGCTCCACTATCCTGCCACAGTCCCACTACATCTGGGCCCATAGGAGCTGGCAGCACCTTCACTGCCACCTGCTGCCAGCATTGTGTCACTGACACCGCCATATTCTACACTGTTACCCTGTGGTCAGTGCATGTCATCACGAGGAGTCAAACACCTGGTTGAATTCCTGATCAAACAACCGCCCAAGGGAACAATTTGCATATTAGGCTTTTATTGTATAGGATGGACCTTGAAGTTTTCAACATAATAGTAAAATATAAGTTAGTGTTTACCCTGTAGATTTTTATTACCTTAAACTAGAAGCCCGATGCATGAAATTCATGCAAGGAAATCCCTCACAGCCCCTGCTGCCTCATGGCCCCATGGCCCCACCCCCCTCTCACTGATCATTCTGGAAGGCCGTTCCCCCTTTTGGTCTAATTAGCATGTTAGCTCTTTATTGTATAGGATATTTTTTCTTAGGAAAACCAAAGATAATAAATATGATTATTACTGACATAAAACCCAGTTTGTGGCTCATCTGAAGAATTAAATAAAATAGTAGCCCAAACTGGTTTTCCTTAGGGAGAGTGAGATCACTCATAGTAATAAGGTACTGCATTATAAGGATAATAGTTTTGCGCTTTTTTGATGAGTATACTGACACACCAAATGGTTCTCTTAGTTGTAAAAAAGTCAATCCACATTACTTTAAATAAGCCAAAAGTAAACATATGTTCATTGTGCCACTTGCAGACACTTGAGAATACTTAATCTACTATTGAATCATTAAAACCATGTTCCATGTCCATAAATGTGACCCTTCATAAGAAATTACTTCACTATTATTATGATAATATTAGTTAGGTGTTACTCAAAATCCAATTTCTTGCATAACCCAATCGACATAAATCTATATTTGTGACAGAAACCCAGTCTTAAGACAAATAATTTAAGTATTAAGAAAAAGGAACAGGTGGCATGCTTTCAAGTATTTCTCATATTTGCTTGTCTACTCATAAACCTCATCTAATTAAACTTTAGGAATGCAGGCTGAAAATTTTCCCTGGTGTGTGTGTGTGTGTGTGTGTGTGTGTGTGTGTGTGTGTGTGTATGAGAGAGAGAGAGAGAGAGAGAGAGAGAGAGAGAGGAGTCCCTGTGTGTGTGTGGGGGGGGGTTGGGGGGGTTGTGCATGCATGCATGCCCACGCATGCACTCTTGAGATATTATGTTCTCCACAGTTTTTATTAGTAATTTGTAAGTCCTCATGTATTTCTAATTAGATAGAATTAATTGTAAGACATATAAATATATCTGGAGAAAGAAGCCTTACTGTTGTTTTGAATACAAATTTTGCTAATGGTTGGGTAATTTCATGGTTTGTAACAAAGAATGGCTAAGAAGTTAACACCTCTATTTAAATAATAGGTTAAAAAGCAACAATAATGTGGAGTATTTTTATAAAATATCTAGAATGAATTTTCTTTTTAAATGGCTTTCAAAATATTATAACAGTATAGTTAATATATTTATATTTTTTTCTTACTAGATTCAATTTATAAAATATGGAATGAATTAATTAAGAATTTTGTAGACTTGAATTAATGGTTCTGATAGTCATTTCAATTTTACAAAGCAACATTTCCTATAATTTTCTATGAAAATGTGTGAATATTTGTACGTTATATGCTTACAGCTACTTGATAATAATAACTTGAATTTTTATAACCAAAGCTTGATTATCTCTTTCTTCTACTTTTCAGTTAGGAGAAGTGTTGATTGAGAAGCTTTCCTAATATTTAGCATCTATGAGGTCCCGTGCAGGGTACAGATGGCATCTTAACCCCAACCATATGTTTAAAGCATCTCCTTCATTTGGAAGTCATACAGGAATCAAAACAATCATGGAGAGAGATGGTCTTTAAATTTTAATTTTATTGCAATAAACCATTTCTCTTGTGTACACATCCTTTGCCAAAAATGAATTTTCTTCAACAGACAGCAAGCCAAACATATTTGTGAAGGCCTAAGCAAAGACTGATGAGCATGCACTTGATTTGATGAGAGTTAGATTGAATTATCTCTGTATGGAGATATGTGGTGTTCTTTGTTTGTTTGTTTGTTTTTACTTTTATGTGTACACATTTTTGAGTATTTTCAAATAATATAATAATAGCTTCTGCATATCTTTGGAGAGTTTTTAGGATTTTACTCTCCATTTCTTTAAATATCTGTAACATTGTTATATATCACATATTAAAATTCATTAGCAATAATTTTACTCTAAATGTATGAAAGTAATTTACATTTTTTTAGATTTTGCTTTTGTGTATGAAGAACTCATCTATTTTGATAAATTTATTATCCTATATATTTTCTATTATAATCTAAATGGGTATGCCTGTCTTTGTAGGTTTTCATTTTTCAAAATGTAGTCTGTATTTTTTGGCAACATGAGATTTCAATGTTTTTTAACCTTCTAAATTAATATAATATATAATAATATATTAACAAACTCATCAGTCACAACTTATTTCCATCAGACTGAGGTTTGATGAGGAATTGGATAGTAAAGTTGTTTCATTCTTTTTGTTTGTTTTAAACTGGTGCATTAGACACTTAGAACACAATACAACTTTTTAGAAAATTGTTTTTATTACCTAAGTCCTAATTCTCCCATAATTGAAACTGGATTGACCTTGAGTTTGAAAAGAAGTCAAGATTTGTGGGAAGATGGGTAGAAGGAAATTCTATTACTAACAACAATTTTTGAATGATATTAGTTTAAATGGATTTTCCCATCTGTCAGAAATTTTTCTTCAAAAACCTCCTAATAAACCCACCTAAATAAATGAAAATAAACACGCCCATGTGAGTATTAAAGGGTCTTGGGATGGGGAGTTCTTTGAATCATAGCTCTAGTTTTGAAACTCAATGCACTCTCTGCTAGTTCTGAAATGCATAAACTTCTTTTTCTGGATTAGGAAAATGCAGAAGAAATCTTAAAGTGAAAAAAAAATGTGTTTCTGGGAATGTCTCCCAATTTTCCAGGAAACATTTCTACATGCCTGTAGTTTCTTTCAATGCTAATCTGGTGAATGAGGGGACACCAGTTTTATTCAACGCCGGCCTCTGCACCAGCAGCAGGTGCACTGGCTTGATGACCAGCAAGGTCACTGGTGCCACAGAATCGGAGTTTCTGGCAATAGTCACTTTGTGTGAACACCATTATTGATGGTGGTCCAAGCAATATAGAAGTTGCCAAGGAATGATCTGAAGGACTAGATAGTGCTTTAAAAACGTAGATAAAAGAAAGAAAGGATGAAAGAAGTAAGAAAATAAAAAAAGACCCAGATTCAAGCACTTGGCTTACTTCTTACACTGCACCTGCCAAATCCAGCCCACGTGGAGCTGAGAGTTGCTGCCACTTGAGAGGCAGACACGCTGTGTGGAGGAAGTTGGAAGACTGAAAAGTCAGCGCCGAAACTGAAAGCGAAGAGTGCCAATTCAAATGCTGAATTGTGCACAGAATGCCTCCCCCCCCTTTTTTTCACACTGAGGCATTTCTTTTACCACCTCCTGTTTTGATCTAAAACAAAAGTTCTCAACTCTCAGTAACCAAATTGCTATGGTCTTCTTATGCACAGTTATACAATAGTTCCAAGTGAATAGGGTTATTAAAATGGCTTAATCTGTAAAATAGTCAAACTTTAAAACATACACAATATAATATGGCAGTCACTCATGAACCCAACCCCAAATATCAAATGAGAATATGTTGTTGAATTTCCTTATGATTTAAAAGTAGTGAGGGGAAAATCTCAGTAGTACCTTTTCCATATGTATTTTTGAATTTCATGGCATCACTGTGCATCCGTAATAATAAGATTGTTTATTTCAAAATGTAAATTAATTGTTTTGTTCACTACAGCATGTCTCTTTCCTAAAACAATTATAGTTGCATAGAAGATCCTCAAAAAGGTGATACAAATTTTAAATGAATGAGGGCTAATGCATTGTGTTATCCATTCACAATTTTCTATTTTACTCAATAATATGTTTTTGATATTTACTCATGATTCAGCCTCAGTATGTGATTCCACGAGAGTTTCTTTGGTCACTCCAATATCCTCTTAAACTTATAAACAACATCTAGTGAGCTTTAAATTAAAATTCATCAATACCGCCGAAACCGGTTTGGCTCAGTGGTAGAGCTTTGGTCTGTGGACTGAAAGGTTCCGGGTTCGATTCCAGTCAAGGGTATGTACATTGGTTGCAGGCAAATCCCCAGTAGGGGGTGTGCAAGAGGCATCTGGTTGATGTTTCTCTCTCATTGATGTTTCTAGCTCTCTATCTCTCTCCCTTCCTCTCGGTAAAATGTCAATAAAAATATATTTTTAAAAAAATTATTGATACCTTGGCAACATGTTTAAGATGTACAGTATTTTAGGCTTAATAAGATCTTAAATTCATTGGAATATTAATATTACCTCACTTTCATCATTACCGCCAATAATGTCAACCAATTAAAAATGAAGTGGGTTTCTTAGCTAAGGAAACTCCCACTTAATAATTAAATTTAAGTCAGAGGACAGCTAATTTAAATCTTCCATGGAGTTTCACATTCCCTGATCTGTCCATAATAATAATACCTTGACTTTTTGTTTAGGAGATCAAAACAGGAGGCAGTCAAACATTATGAATGTCATTTACTTGCCAGCTACTGCTTAGGCATTGGGAATACAGCTCTGAATATAACCATCTGTTCATTCATTCATTCATTCAATAAAAATATATTATAGCACTCTTTTTTATGTGGACAGGCATTGTGCTGTGATACAATTTTAAGGGTAAACAATATACAGACATTGATTTTATGTAATTTGAGACTCTACTCAAATTGTCTAGATATCTTGCCTCTGCATATTTATGTCAGCTTTACAATTTCAGAAAATGGCACTTCTCATTTATTAAAAGCAGGAAATAAACAAGAGGGGATAAAAACATTTGGTATGGAGGTGATAATAATCAGGCAAAATCTAAAGATGATTTTGTAAAAAGCACATCTCAGATTATAGGTAATAAAACAAACAAAAACAACACAGCTGTCTAGTAAGGCTACAGATGCTCTTATAAAATTATGTCAACTTTGGTACATGAAGCTGGGTAGTGTTCACTCAGCACCCAATGAGTTCTTTGTTTAAGTACTGTAGATACTTTGGGGGGAATGTAGAATTTAAGACATCTAGACTTAAGTCTGCTAACTAGTCTTCGGAACCTTCTCATACCCATTAACTACAATACCTACTTAGAATTGGAGACATGCATTATGTGTAACATAATTGCTAACCTTTGGTGTAATCTTAACAACTGCTAATTTACTTGGAAATTACTATACATCTCTCCACATTTATGGCCTGATTGAAAATATACACACATTCATCTTTCTCCTCTATGCACTTTTATTTTCTTGGTACTAGAATGATAACAGATATATAAGACAGCTAATAAAATGTGCTATTATACTTTGTTCCTGTTTTACTGCATGACCCTTGCCTAAATCCACTTACCTGACCTGTATTAGAAATGTGTCCACTTCATTCTATGTTGTGAAGCTATATGGTGTGGAGAAATATCTAATTTGTGGCTTTAACAAGTTATTATATAAGAAAGACAGTAATGTCCTTACATTTGTTAATCAGTTTCCTTGAAAAGTGAACGCGGTGCCATGCTGTAACACTGTTTCTGACATCTTGCTCAATTTATAAATTGGAACTGATGCTATGCTATCACACGGGAAAATAAGATTCTTTATATTAGAAAATTATTAGGCAACACAACTGTGCCAGAATGTAAAAGTCACTTAGCAAATGAACTTAATAAATTATTAAAAACTTGAAATTCTGTTGGGGGTTAAGAGAAGGACACTGCCACATAAAATTCAAGCAATAGCAAATCTGGCCGAGTACCTGCAGGGAAATCTGTATATAGTAATATTGATTTTCAGGAGTTTAGTGAGTAGATGAAAGTGGATATTTGATATTCAATCAAATACCTACTTACCCAAACCAACATTTTAGATCTTTGGCGATCTAGAAAATGTTTCCACATAGTACAAGAACAGGGCATTTTCGATGGGGAAAAACATACTTTTCCTTAAAGCCCAAGACCAAAACTAAATTAGCTGATATTACATAATTATAAGGAGACAAAAACACAAGGAAAATAACCACTAGGTCACTTTTATGAAATTGTGCATCCCATGTATATTTATTCTTATATAATATACTGAGAATGTAGCTATTTAAAAATAATCTGCATCATGTTGCAATTAAGTTAAAAATGGAAATATTTTAGAGCAAGGCTTGACAAATTGAAATCAGTCAAGTAAAACTGTGAAAGGACTATAATAAAACTGACTTTTGCAATGCTAAAAATACAGGATCTATTATACTTGAATAGAAGTATATTGGTATTTCAAGATAAAGGAGAACCACTAGTTTTATTTCTCCTTCAAAGTGCAAGCAAAGTATTTTTGAAAGAGAGAGATGCTATAGAATAGATTAGTGTTATTTTTAATTCTTTTGTTATCTATGAACTTGCCAGCATACCCTCTTGAACAAAACCCTAGATCTATACAGAGGCACTGGATGTCACCAGGGATACTCATTATCTTGGGAACTTAAAAAATAGGTAGCAGAATCCCAGATCTTTGAGTCAATATCTTCCTTCACATATGGAGCCCAGAGGACAGATGCAAATGAAAATGAAGTTAGTAGCTACCATTTTGCACATAGATTATTAACCCTGCAGCACTGTCATATGTGTTGACTCAGTGGCCTGTGGGAAGCATGGGGGAGTGGACATCCTGGGTGCTACAAACATGCTTCCTGTACCAACAGAACATAGATATCCAATGAGTTCCAGCGATTCTGTATTCATTCAAGTGTTTAATTTGATCCAAGCATATTTTAAGTGTCTTCCTCTGGATACCTTGATCAGCATTTAACTCTATACATTATTTTGTCTTCACAATAGGAATGTAAATGATTTCACAACAGAGTGTCTTATGTCCTTGTTTACATTGCTTTGAGTGGTTCTAAACATTTAGTTGTTCAGCCCTAGCTGGTTTGGCTCAGTGGATAGAATGTTGGTTAGCCTGTGGACTGAAGGGTCCTAGGTTTGATTCCAATCAAAGGCACATGCCCAGGTGGTGGGCTCAATCCCCAGTGGGGGAGGGAGGACATGCAGGAAGCAGCTAATCAATGAATACCTCTCTCTCTTCCTCCCCCTTCCTCTCTAAAGTCAATAAAAATATATTAAAATTATTTGTTCAATACCATTAGTTGAAATTTCTGTGTAACAAATTAAGAGAACATGATGTATTCTTTTTCTCCAATGTTTGTGCTAAATACACATAACATAATATCTAATATTTTAACAATTTTTAAGTTCATGAATCTGTGGTAGTAAGCGCATTCACATTATTACACATTCTCCCTTAAAACAGTTGGGCTTTATTAATAATTACAGAACAGAGAACTAGAGATGAGATATGCCTAAAGGAAGTGAGAAATCCCATAAAATAGTCTAATCTTGGCATTCTGGTGGCTTATGATATTAAAATAGTAGAGTTAACTTAGACAGCATAATTCCCTAACACTCTAACACTGTGTCTCTATTGATAGTCCTAGAGTCTGTTACTTTATTTAAAATCTTTATAGTATCTTTAACTGCACAAAGTTAGTAAGATATGTGATAGATTTATCTTCAGGACACCAACTCATGCATTTATATGTAGGTGCTTGCTATAATAATTTATATATTTTTCTGATTTTATATATATATATATATATATATATATATATATATATAATCAGAAAATATATTGATTGTTTTTAAAGAAATAACTAAACTTCATGGACACAAGATGTATAGCTCAAAATTTCACATATATGTAAATATAACTTATGGCAATTGGCATACATCTAGCAGTATTAGAAGCTGGACAAGACATCACTAGCCATTGTGAACAAAACCAATTAGCTAGGATACGGTGTTCTTAATTGCAATGCTATCAAGCCAATCTATTCACACTCCATGGGATTTTTTCCTGTTTATGCTCACTGAATAGCACTGTTTATAACTGCTCACAGAGTTGTTTAGCTTTGTTCCTTGTGCATGTATCCGCCAACCTGCTTGTAAAGAAAAAAAAAAACACAATAATTTGAATCCTATTTTAGGTTATTTGCATTAACTATATTTTAAAAAGTTTTAGAGTATTTTAAGAGACTGACATTTAGAATGTATAATCTTTCATGTAAGAAGTTTCATTTTTGTCTCTTGAGACTTCTGTTTATGTAAGAAGAAAACTGTAATGTGACATTTGCTGAGTGTATGCTGAAATAATGCTACATCTTCCAGGCACCCCTCAGACTTGTAAATGGTGGCAATTATTAATGAAATAAATGAAAGCATTTTAGAGCACAAAACTATTTTAAAGTAAACTCTTTGCATTTGATGCATACTAACTTTTCAGCCCTATAATAAAAAAAATTTGGATTTAAAAGGTCATTTCTCTTTATGAATCATATCTTTCTTCTGTCTAAACATAAAATATGCATGTTTCTAATGACTGCTTATTAGGTGTGTAAATGTGAAGAAGACAATCTCTCAGCTAATCTCTCCTCATTTCTAAAATAGAGATAATAACATGTTTTTATTATTTTTGAAAATCCAATGAGATTATGTACTGAAAATAGCAGAGGTGTATTATACATAAAATTCAATATTAGCTAAAATATTTATTCAGAATTATTTTACATTTAAGAATCCTTAATCCCTTCCATCTTTAATTTTAACGTACATTTCTGTCTTTCTTTTATTTTTGTTTTTGGTTTGTTTGGAGATTCTGACTTGTTTATGAGTAAGGGCTTCAATGTCCACCAAAATCTACAGCATGGAAGGTGACTCCAAAGGAAATGAGGGCAGGCCGCAGCAGACTGCCTCTCCCCAAGGCTCACTTGAGTTGTAGAAGACAATTGAATGTGCTTGAGACACCAAAACTTTTAGGGGGAAAATGTTGCTAAATATTTTATTTTGTTAATTTATCAAAATGATGGCTTGATAAGATAGTCCAATTTTTAATTCTGCAAATTGCTAAAAAAACAAAAACAAAAAAGGGCTCTAAATATCTATAGCAAATGATTTTTGCATCTAGTTCCAAGGGTTTATTTTAATAGATTCTACATAGGATCCCATCAAAATGTGTTAGTAATAATAACACAAAACAAGAAATTATACATTGTATTTAGGTGTCTTAAAGGTGAATGGTGAATTATCAGACCTAGAAACTGAGAACCAATTTATGAATCTTAAAATGTTCTTGATATATACTTTATATTATAAAAACAATTTACTCTCTTTCCCCCACTCTAAAACTAAACTGCTTAACGATGTATGTGTGGTTTCATTGTTATAGCATCCTCTATTTTAAATCTAATTTAAAGTAAGTCCCAGAAAATCAAATGGAAAGTGAAAATGAATAATTTAGTGAAGTAAAATATAACTACAAACATTTAATAATATCAACTATATAAACAGGAATTATAGAATAATAGACTTGTAGGATAATAAAATTATATAATAATAATTTAATGTTTAAATCGTTGCATTTTGTTACAAAAGTTGACTTTAGATTGCATAATCATTTCCTATATTGAGTGTATGTAATCTTACACTTATTTGAATCAATGAGAAACATAAATACTAAACAATACAATTCTTTCTAGAAAACACTAGAAACTTGCTAACAGGTGGAACTCTCTCATAGTGAAATGCTATGTAATAACATATTTTATAGTAACTGAGAAGATGGAAATTTACTTAAAATTTTCTAAAAGTGTTCTAATACACCATACAAGCAATCTGTGGAATATATGTGTTTAATTACTTTGCATATTTAAAAAGGAAAATGTTCTATTGAGCACTATTTTCACTTTGACCCAAGACAAGTGAGGATCGGGCAGACATGCTAGGCTGAGACTTGCAACACCATCAGACCACAGCAAGGATCAAGTTGAAGAACATGTCATCTTAATGGCTCAACATTAGGAAATCTACTCAGGCTGTTAAAATCTGAATGTTTTCCATTTTTGTTTTTAGTTGAGTTGAAGTAGGGATTATAAACATTTAGTAATTTTAGGAAATCTATGCAGCATCATTGGATAACCATCTAATTGCAATTGGAAATAATAAGAAAGTTATTCAATATACTTTCCATTGTTTTGATGCTGTCCTTCTGTTAGGAAGGCGGCAGACTTAATCTGTCCTCAACTCCTGGAACATCTTGGTTTTCACAAACAACTTAATTCCACAAAATGAATATTGTGACTTTTAAGTGACCCAGTTTTCCTCTTTGACTTGGCTCCTAGAGAGCTTATAGCCAAACATAGTTCTAATTTTTAGGGAATTAAATGTACATGAGACATATCCCCACTCTGAATCTCAATTTCTTTATTATATAATGAAGACAATGACTATTTCCTAGGATAGTATTGAGCCCTGTAGTATAAAGGCCCTGTAGGTGTGTGGTATGCAACATGCGAGCAACATATCTTAAATGAATCCCTTTGGCACATTTTTTTTCTTTCTTTATAAAAATGTACTCAACATTGTTATATTACATGAATTTTAAAAGCAACTTAATTCTTCTAGTAGAGTACAAGTAATAAAATAAACAAGTTTGGATTATTTCCCTATAACAAGTGTTTATATTGTTAAATGTACTTAGAAAGAAAGATGTGTTGTTTGGCTTCTCTATTCTCCTCCCTGGTGGCCATAGTAAAAACATTTATTAGTATTGTTTTGGAGAAGAGAAAGAAGAAGACTGTGGGCAGGATGTGTAACATGTATGAAGTGTGGGTTGCAGGCAGAGGTAAGGTGGGAGAGCGGAACAAGTAAAGATAATAAACGTCTGAAGGACACATTCTAAATGTCCTTACACATAAGACACTGAGAAATTTTTAGTGCTTGGTGAACACCGTGAAGTCATCAAAGTTTGTTGTTGTTTTTCTTGTTGTTGTTGTTAGTTTGTTTATATAAGCAAACATTTAATTTTGGGACAATTATAGAGTCATGTGAAACTTTAAGATATAATAGAGACATCTCATTTATCTCATTTAACCTTTACCCCGTAGTAGAACACAGATAATGAACTGGTAACTTACAAAACCAGGGTACCGTATCACCACCAGAGTACTGACATCAATACAGTCACCACAAGGATCCCTAGCATTGCCCTTCAGTAGCCATGCTGACCACCCCTCCACCCCCATTTCTGATCCCTGGCTGTTACTAAAAAGTGTTATCTAAATGGAATTAAATTGAAGGTACCTTTTTAAATGATCTGGGGTGTTTGGTGTTTAAAAAAAAATTCACTCTATTTTGGAGTTATGCAAGTTGTGCATGTATTGCTACTTTATTCCTTTTTTATATCTAATGGTAAGAATAATTATACAGCCGTTGGAAGATATCTGGATTGCCTCTAGTAGGCTATTATGAATAAACTACTATGAACGTTGTGTACAGGTTTTGGTGGTAATGTTTTATTTCTCTGTAATAAATGCTCAATGGTGCAATTGCTCGCTGGTATCATAACTGCATGTTTCGTTTTATAGGATTCTGCCGAACAGTTTCACAAAGTGACTGTGATATCTAGACTCCAACCTGCAATACACAGGCTATCCAGTCTCTGTGACTGCATGTTCGAATTTGGTATTGTCAGTATCTGTTTTAGCCATTCTGTGAGGTGTATCATGTCACCATAGGTTTTTAGTCAGGGATGAATTGATTTATCAGTGTTTTAGAAAAAACTTTTCAATGGCAACAAAATGGGAACTGGAATGAAATGGGAGAAACTGGAGTCGGTGAAACTACCTAGAAATCTTTGCATGACTTCTTCACAGAAGAAGACCTGGTCAGAGGAGGGCAGGGGGTGTTGGGAGGGACTCCTGCAAGAATCTTAGAATCTTATAAAGATGTTATACAATATTTCTAGACATTTCTAGATTGGCAAAATAAAGCTGATCATTTGATTCAAATTCAAAGAACATTTTCTTTGTTCTCCAGTGGCATAAACACTTATTATATATTATACATTATACAATGTATACAAATTAATACAAACTTATTATATATGACTGTTATTCAGAGAACACCTAAATAACACAAATGCTTAATGATTATTTTTAAGTTACATTGACTTTATGAGTATAGTTTAAACATTTGATATAATAATCTGAAAACTCAGGATAGATAACTGCTAGAAGATAGACTGATATAGTTTTTAGTCTATATATTCAGTTATCAATCTATCTGTACAGTAGCTATACCTAAAATATCTATTTGATTCATTTCTAATCACTTACATTAATTCATTTTAGTCCCAACAGAAACCTCAATAAAAAAGGGTTAAAAGGGAATACACATTAAAAAATTCTACCCAATATTACAGAAAAACTACATTATAAAACCCAGGTAAGATGATTATGAAACCCTAATAAATAGAGATGAATATAAAGAATGAAAAAGGAGCCCTAACCGGTTTGGCTCAATGGATAGAGATTTGTCCTGCAGACTCAAGGGTACCAGATTCAATTCTAGTCAAGGGCATGTACCTTAGTTGCAGGCACATCCCCAGTAAGGGATGTGCAGGACGCAGCTGATTGATGTTTCTCTCTCATCGCTGTTTCTAACTCTCCATCCCTCTCCTTTCCTCTCTATATGAATTCTAACACAGTGATTGGAAATACTGTACATTATTAGAAATGGTTATTTTATTATCTAAGGGAAAATATATAATTCTGGTTCTTTCCATTATAGATAGTATCTATTGCCACACATCTGAAAATCAATAAGGCTTGTTTTGGGAGAGTAAATGATTACTTGATAATTTAGCTTCTACACCAGTGTTTCCCGAAGTGTGGTACGCGTACCCCCACGGGTATGGGAAGGGTTTGGTGGGGGTACACATTGCACCGGAGTTTGGCAGGGATATGCACTGCACCACGCTTAGCTGCGCCTAATTCTATGTTCTCATGAGTCAAGTCAAGACAGTCTTGCGAGGCATGAGATGATCCAATGTACAAATAAATGTTATTTATAATATGACTTTTATTTATATTTTATTATGAATAATTTTATTTTTAATTTATTATTTTGTGTATGTACCAAAAAAGAAGAAAAAACAAATATATTTTGTTTTTAAAATGCATCCATTTTTTTGACGAAGAGTACTCAGCATTACAAAAATTATAGAAGGGCTACACATATGTCAAAAGTTTGAGAAACACTGTTACCATCTTGCAGTAAAAGTATTATCAAAATTGTGTATGCATCTAATCAGGTGTGCAGTGCTATTAGAAAGGAAGAGTTTCAATGCACAAAAGGGAAATTTGAGTTGAGATTTTAAAGAATTACCTGAGAATCCGTTACTTTTCTACATGCATAACAATATTAGCAGCATGATCAGGGTTATTCTTATTCATGCTAATTGTGCAAACTCGGTGTTTAAGTGTGGGCTTATGTAGAGCTTCTGGTAGACTGCTCTAGAAATAAGAGCTTCAATCTTTTGCAGTCTGAATTTGTCACTCCCTATAATTCGGTTTGTACCATTCTGAAGTAATAATGCCATACAGAGACCTTTATTTGACATAAAGCTCTAATAATGTTACCAATGAATCTGCAAAGTAAGAACATTAAACTAATAAATTATCTATATAAATGTACTTTCAAGATGTTAATAATTTATTCCAGGTAGACTCATTTCATATAATTTCTTTTCTTCAAATAGCTTTCTTCAGTTAAGTTATAAAGCTTAGTGAAATAGAATTATAGCCTTGAATTGTTACACTTAAGAAGACTTTCATTATAGTTCTCTAACCAGTTTTCTTTTCTGCTGAATTTTGTAGGCTACTAATTTAGAAAGATGTCAGCTTGTTGTTTGTGTATGTGTATGTGTTTAAAAAGTAGTGATAAAGTAAAAGGAATTTTAAAAATAACAAAATAGTGGTTTAAAATTAAACTTTCTTGTTATTAATAACAATTATAAATATGTTTTTGTTGTTATGCATATTTGAATAACTATCTATGATATATTGAATTATTATATCACATTGTAGACTAATATATTTTTCTCTTGCTTTATCGAGAATTCAAGTTAATGTCATTTTTCCCAAATATGTTTATCTTGCAATTTTCATTGTTAGTTGTTGGTAGATTATATCATATGTTAAATGAGTTTCTGGCAATGATGGGTAAGTAAATGACTATTCATTTCCAGGGTATGCTGAATTCATACCAGAGTCACCAGCCCTACTAGTTGGCAGCTATGGAAGGCATGCTCCTGAGACCATGGGTAGGCATAGTTGCATAGAGAACTGGAATTGCCAAAGATGAGGACAACTTCACAGTTTATGTTAGTTGTGCAACTAACAAGCCAACATATAAGAACTTTGTTTTTAAACTTTGTGTGAATTTTTATGTTACAAAGCTTTATATAAAAATATATGAACTCACATAGTTTTTTTTTTCTTTTTATTTCATGCATGCAGACACAAACATTAAATACATGTGCATAGTGTTCTAATGGGGCATACATAAAATGAAATTATTTTAGCAAATAAAATATTTTTTACAGTGCAAGCTCTTGCATGACAATCCAAACTTATTGAACTACTGATGCTACTATATAAAACTGCACCACTTTTCCTTTACATTTGGCCACCTCTAAGTTGTTACAACATTAGCCTGTTCAATTTTAATAATGTGATTCCCTCTTGAATAGACACCCAAATGTAAATGCCTATAAAGTGTTAACTGAAACAGCAATAGCTACTGCAATTTAGGTCTTGGGACCAATTACACATGCTTAAAATTACTTCCCACATTCACATCCACCATACTTGTCCACAATTTAACATCTCAACATAGGAAACAATCACTAACAGGCAAAATTACCAATCATGTATATTTCCTATTACAAATATGCTTATGCCAGCAAGTAGGGAATTCACAATGAGAAGCTACAACTGCAAAATCTTTAACATAATTTACAAAATTGTTAAAACATTAAAAAAAAACTGCCTTAGTTGGTTTGTTTTAGTGAATTAGGCATTGGCCTCTGAACTGAAAGTTCCCAGGTTCGATTCCAACCAAGGGCACATGCCTGGGTTGTGGGCTCAACCCTCAGTGGGGGACTTGCAGGAGGCAGCTGATCTATGATTCTCTCTCATCATTGATATTTATATATCTCTCTCCCTCTTCCTTCCTCTCTGAAATCAATAAAAATATATATAAAATAAAAACATTTAAAAACTCTTTGAAAATACTCACTTTGTTGTAGACCCCACTGTACACACAACTATCAATATTGTTCCCTATGTAAACAAAAAAATAAACATGTAAGAGATTTGAAAAACATATATGTTTGCTTCCTAACTGATATTAAAGGCTACGACTTTAATCTAAGACATTATACTGAAAAGACTATTGTATAAAGACGAAATCACCTTATCCACAGGTTGTTGAAAAAGATTATATATATATATATATATATATATATATATATATATATATATATTTACAATAAGCTACAACTAACTTAAGAAGGTAAGTTATCTGGAGTAGTGTATGTAGGAGTGTAGGAGCTCTTTGGACTTTCTCTTATTATGCTTAATTAGTCATGATTTTAAGGTTTATATTACTGTACTCTCCAATATAAAGTATGGGGCACGTTCAAGCATGTGGTACGCCAGTCGCATATATGTGCACATTTGTGGGTGAACATGTCTCTCAGCAGTAAGAGTGGATTGCAGCCTCTGGTGTTACCAGCTACATGCTCTAGGACTGTTTATAAGTAATAGTCTCTCTTGTGATACTAGAAAGTGATAGAATGTGCAAACGGATGTAGTGGCTTCCTCCCGCCTCTTGGAGGGTACCACCTAGAAAGGCCCTTTAAGATGCTGGTAGGGCCGAAATCGGTTTGGCTCAGTGGTGGAGCATCGGTCTGCGGACTGAAGGGTCCCGGGTTCGATTCCTGTCAAGGGCATGTACCTTGGTTGCGGGCACATCCCCGGTAGGGAGTGTGCAAGAGGCAGTTGGTCAATGTTTCTCTCTCATTGACGTTTCTAGCTCTCTATCTCTCTCCCTTCCTCTCTGTAAAAAATCAATAAAAAATATGTATATATTTTTTTAAAAAGATGCTGATAGGTTTGGCAGCCTTGGAAGGCTAGCCTATTTGATTGGACAGCAGTTCCCCAGACCTGGCTCAGAGCTGCAATGCACTTAATATGATAAGCAACTGACACAATGGCATTGCTGGGCTTCCCCGGACTGGAGTTTTTCTGTTAATTTGCTGCAATAGGTCCTAGAAATTGCATTAACATTTTTAAAATTATTTTTCAGAGGAATTTTAAGAATGCAGAGTTGTTCCATTGTCTTGCTAGATGTTGACCTCCTTCCTTTCCTGCAACTATTTTGTCTTCAGCGTCACACTTATTACAAACAGAATCACTGGAACATCATCAATGTCATTAACTTGAAAAATCCGTCCTCTCAGATATTGTAAACCATTAAATGTGGACTGAACTGTGATGGAATAAACTACTTCACAGCCCTGTCTATTTTCCATGTAGCCCCTCATTGCTGTACACTGTTCCGTTACTTCAGTATAGAGATTTCTACCTCACTGTGTGCATCTGCTTCAACTTCCTTTTTATGAGAATCTGCCGTATGATCATATTTTTCAACAAAAATTCCTTAAACAAACTGTGCAGTCAGAGCAGATTTTCCAAGGCCTCCTGAGCCAAAAACAACTAGCTTATGCTCACGCGTGGTGCAGACTTGTCAAAAGCTGGTTCCTCTCACACTGTCACATGCACCTGCCATAGTACTCTGGCTGGTTCACAGGCCTGACTCTGGGCAAGGTTTTTGCAAGTAAAATATTTTAATGGAAAAGATCTCATTGCCCAAAATGGCAAAGGGTTAATTGAGACAATAATAGTAATTTAATTCATAATCCAAATGTCAGTAACAATAACAATGTAGAAAATCATGTGACCTTAGTGACTGTCTCTTTACTATCTGTAAGTAATAAGATACAGTGAAAGTTACTGGATTAGAGATCTTTGAATTCTAATTCAGGTTATGATCTTGCATAAATATGTGATTTTGGGGGGTATGTTTTCTTGTACACATTTTGTGCATAAAATGTAGTAGCTGGATTAGAGTTCAGATCCAAGAAATCTGTAATAAAACTATGACACTCACAGTGGCTTGCTGAGACCCTACAAGTTGATCCAGTCGTGTCTCCAGCTTTACCCTTTTCAGAACCTGTGACTATCAATGTCTAGCTGTGCTATTGTAGCCCTCTGTATGACACTTCCACTCCCAGGGACCAGGCCCCATGATCCCCACCTCATCACGGAAACCATGTGAGAGCCTATTGTATTTTGTTCATTAGATGAAACATATTGTATGAGTGAAATCATATGGTATTTGTCTCTCTCTGACAGTGCATGTTGGTTCCCTTTTCCACATCCTAGCCAGCATTTGTTGTTTGTTGGTTTATTGATGACAGCCATTCTGGCAGGTGTGAGGTGATATCTTTTGATGGCTTTAATTTGCATTTTTCTGATGATTACTGATGATGATCATCTTTTCATATGCCTCTTTGTCATCTTAAGTCCTCTTTGGAGAAGTGTTTATTCAGGTCCTTTGCCCATTTTTAATTGGATTTTTTTAAATGTAGGTCTTTATAAATTCTTTATAAATTCTTTATAAATTTTGGATATCCATCCCTTATCAGATGTATCAGTGACAAATATATTCTCCCATTACTGGCCAGTCTTTTAATTCATGTATAGTGTCCTTTGCTGTGCAAATACTTGTTAGTTTGGTGTAGTGCCATTTGTTTATTTTTTTTCTTTTGTTTTCCTTGTCTGAGGCGATATATCAGAAAAAAATATTGCTATGAGAAATGTCTGAGATTTCACTGTCTATGTTTTCTTCCAGGATTTAGAAACTGACCCATAGATAGTTTCTGACTGACAGTTGCCAAAGGTAAAGTTAAGGGGTTAAGCAAATAAAAAAATAAATAAATAAATTTGAAAAACCTCAAGGATACAGACAGCGGTGTGGTTATATCATAGGGATAGGGAGTGAGGGCAAGTAGAAGAGGGTAAAGAGGGGATAAATGGTGATGGGAGGAGACTTGATTTGGGGAGGTGAACACACAATAAAATAGGCTGATAATGTATTATGGAATTATATACCTAAAACCTATATAATTTTATTAAACCATGCCACCCAAACAATTCAATACAAATTAGAAAAATAAAATAATAAAAAATAAAAAAATCTATAGTAGTAAGTTACACAAGAAGTAAGTGAAGTTCAGCTTCTGCTTCCCCACCACCGAATCCAGATTCTGCCTTGTTGTATCCCTAAAATATCTTGCTTTTTCACACTATGCACGCCTCTACTTCACTTTACCTGATTCCTTTACCCATGTGGGGTCAGACTTTGTTCAGTGGAAGTTCAAAGCCCTTGTTTCTGGTGCTCAGTTTTGGCCAGCATCTTAGTCTTGGACACCTCCTTGCTCTTTTCTGTGCTAATGGGTGTTTGGACCTTGATGCTCACTCAGCACTGCCACTCAGTGCCTGAGCATAAACAAAGGATGGGTTTGCTTTAGCAACACAGTTTATCTCCCTGTCTAATTAGTGTGTCCTTGGCTGGGGTGCTACTAAGATAGCAGAAATTTGGCTTCTAGTCTTGTGCTGCTAATGAGGATTTTCGTCTGGAAGTATGCTTTGCCTTTAGCAACTTAGTTTATTCTATTCACTTTGGGTCCACTTATTGTCAGTCCCTTACGCTGTTCCAATTTTGTAAAATGATGCAGAGTCACAAGGATGTCTTCCTAGTATATATCCAAGGCAGGATCATCTGCAAAAAGTGTTCCCTGACTGAAGCATGTACAGAACCCACAAGTTGTTCAGCTCCCCATGGCATTACTCACCTTCAAGGACTTAGTGGCTTCATCTCATTTAGAGCATAGAAACATCCAAATAGACCCAAGATATACAAAAAAAAACCCATCTTGGTAAATGTACAAAAGAAAATATATACTCAACAGGAAAGCCCACAATTGCATCTTCTATTTTGTTCGCTATGTATCGGGAGTAGTTAGCTCTTAGTTTTGATATGAGAAGCCACATGTACACATTGGGAGATTTCTGCTCTCACTCATGCCAAGTGTTTCTAATAAAATTAATCATTAGTGTACGTTGCACACTCTCTGACTACAGGAAGGGGCACCTGGCCTTGACCTAGGCAATGCTGGAGCTTTATCCTTTTCCCCAAATGGAGGATCCATTACCCAAGCTGGACGAGAGTCTTTCATTGAGATTAAATGGATGTTAGAGGATTCCCTTTCTTCTTAAAATTGTATTTTGTGAGGATATTTAACTATTTAATTGGTAAGGACCCTTTTTTTCTGCCAGTGCTCAGCAGGGTATGAAACAGAGACAGTGAAGAAGAAAGGGGCATTCAGCTGTCTGGATGTAGGCAGCTGTTAAGTGATTACTCCTGGAATAGTCTTTGACAAGTTCCAATGAGTTCATCTTTTTCTTTTGCTTAAATTACTTTTTGTTAGATTCCTTGAACTAATAAATTTTAACTTACCAAACATATACTTTTAAAAACAATTGTTAGTAAAGTGATAATCTAATGGCTTGCTCATTTTTTCATGCAAGATAAATGGAGATAATAGTGACTATATCTTTGACATGATGTAGCTATATTGCATTAATTATCTGAGATTATATGCTTTATTATATTAGTATGGAAACGTATAACTTAAGAAAACTCTATGGTATGTAATTTAAGGATTATGTGTGCAGGATATGTTTTCTCAAAGACAACATATTTTGAGATCATATCTAAAGGGCAATAAGAAGTTACTCTATTGAATGAGGGAAAGGATGTGAGAATACAAGTGGGAATGTACCAGAAATATGATTCTTAAATGGCATGCACAGATATGTGAGATGAAAATTTTCAGGAAACTGTGACTAACTCAAATTTAGTATTGAAGAGTATACTCAAGTCCTACAAGGTAGCTAAGTTGCCTCATCTTGTACTTCAAAGGGTTGAGGGTTCAATTCCCAATCAGAGCACATACCCAGATTGCAGGTTCTATCGCTATGCTGGGCAGATATGAGAGACAACTGATTGATGTTTTTCTCTCACATTGATGTTTCTCTTTCTCTATCCCTCTCTCTCTCAAATCAATGAAAAACTAAACTCGAGTGAGAAATAAATAAATGAATAAATAAGTAAGAAGACACTCAAAATGTACACAAAAGTTTAAATATTAAGAGCACTAAACACCTCTAACCTTTGTGAACTTTAACTCCTTCACTTATTATGTGTAGATGGGAAAATATATTTCCTATAAATATTTGTGAGTTTTAATACAATTTCCACAGTGCTTAGGAAAAAAAAATGCTATGTAAATGACTTTGCATTATTATAGAGATAATGAATTATGTGAACCCCCTATTAAATTCCTAAGATAGCCAGCTTTATTTTAAACATAACTTATATGTTATAAAAACTAGCTATATAAATGATAAAAATATGTATTTCCACAAAAAGATGTTTTCTTAGAAACTATAACCTATTTAATCATCTTTTGCCTGAGGAATTAGGCAAGGGTACCCTCTAGTGGTTTTATCCTAGAACTTCAGACATACAGTCCTGGTATCTGAGAAATTCAAAGTACCTGCAGATTCAAGGCACTTGGTGGCCTTACTTGAGAACAAAGAAAACCTGACAACCCTGGAAACATCATGTAGAAATTCCTACGTTATAAATTATATTGTTTCTTAACCTATTTTTTAAAATATGAGTTTAAAGTGTTACTTCCCAAAGACACTAAAAATGTTGAGATTACACACACACACACACACACACACTCACATACACTAACACACACACACATACACACACACTCACACACCACATACACACACACGTTGGTATGAAATGTATTTATTCTCTTAGAAGTATCCTATTATTTTATAAAATGATATTACATTGTGGCTTGTTTATTTATTCATTTGGATTTAATGTTCTAACTTTTCAAATTGAGGATTTGCCAGTCCAATTTTAATTTGCACATTTTTTTCAAAATTGTATTTTCTTCTAAAACAAATAGTTTGAAAGAATTTTATCTTTATTTTATATGTAAAAATCTCCTCTATTTTGTTTTATAATAGTCCTTTAGTGTTCCCCAAAAGCCACCCAAAGGAGATAGCGACAAATGAAACATAATTGTGGGCAATATCTTATTATAAGTTAGTGTTAATAAAGATAATTGCAACAATATTCTCCTCAATGTCAAGTTCAGAAAAATGAACTTTCTATATAGACAGTGAAGTCTATATAACCCATCTGAATGTTTCATGGATTATTTCTCCATTTTTGCTTACTTACAGTGGATTTTTCCATTTACATTGTGGATTCACCAATAACAAACAGCAATAAAACAGTTATTTAATGTTATCTTATTAAAACATTTTAAATGTCTTAAATTTAGCATTATAATCTTTGATAACTATTGTTTGTGGGGGTTTTTCTGGTAATTTTAAAGTGAAGTTTCTTAAATAATCTGCTATACTTCTTTTATAAATAAATCAGTGTAAAAATAGACAAATAAATGGCATTTCTAAGAAAAAATGCATTTTTGTTTAGAAAATACATATTTCATTTAGTATCCCAAATGAGCTCTTCTGTTCCACTGAAATCTCCTCCTCTAATATTATAGGATTTATATAAACCTTCTGTATTCATCTCTTCTCATTTTTCCTATGTAGCATTCACATAGTGACAATAGAAATTTACCAGCGTCGGATGTGCTGATGATTATGGAGTAGTTTTAAAGCAAAGCTAAAAGCACAAATAAAACATTCTGAAAGGTAAATCAGAAGACAAACCACTCATCACTAACCCTTTACATAGCAATGAACAGATTGTTAGTAATATCATTTTGTGATTGGGCCTTGGATTTTTCTGTAAAATAGGTTTTCATACTGGTATGATAGAGATGTTTTATAATGAGAGTTAAGTGGGGTTAAAAACAGGGTAAAGGCCATACAATTAAAAAAAATAATCTAAATAGATTAAGACTCTAGAGTTCTTTCGTTCAACAGCTCTCCAGAATGCAAATTTTTATGCAGTTCAAGCACTTGAAATTATAATTTATTCACCAGCATCACTTTCTCTAGTTATTCTTCATGGAACAGACTCATGGAACTTTGCAATGGAATGTGATTGTGTAACCTCTTATTACTTGTGCATGTGCTGATAAAGGGGGAAGTGATAATTGTATTCTTATTTTTGAATACAATAAATTTCAATTTCAATTAAATTAGATTTGATATTCTGTTCTGTCATCTTAATTTTAGCTGGAGGCCTGATGCACAAATTTGTGCATGGGTGGGATCCTAAAAGGGGTGGGTGGGGCCAGGATGCAAACAGCCCTCCTGGTGAGTGGAGGGATGTCCTTGCCAGCCCAAGATCTGAATCCATCCTGCTGACTTTTTCACCGTTTGTGGGAGTCACCTGGTGGCTGCTTTAAAATTATTTCTTCCTTGTGGAGCATCTAGGGAGGGGAAGCTGCCACAGTGCCCAAGGTCGACTTTCAGGAAGCTGGCAGCACTGTTGGGATCATGCTGGTGGCACTGGTCTGTAGGTGCCTGGCCCATTCTTAGGAGATTGGACCTGCAGGACTACTGAGGGAGGGAGTGGCTGCCTCAGGGCTGGTGGGCTGCTGGCACTGGTCTCAGCTGAGTGGCACTCCCTGTGTGGGAGCTCCTGACCACCAGGGGGCAGCTCCTGGGTTGAGCATCTGCTGCCTGGTGGTCAGTGTGTGTCATAGTGACCAGTGGTTCCAGTCATTCTGGGCATTTGGATGCTTAGGTTTATAGATAGATGATAGATAGATGATAGATAGATAGATAGATAGATAGATAGATAGATAGATAGATAGATAAATAGATGATAGATAGATATATATAGATTAGTTGTGATTAGTTTCTAATGTCTATTCCTGTTGATATCAACTTTATTACTCCCATCTGTGAATATGAAGTCAAGGCATTCGTATCTTTCCATTATATGTATTTGTATTTTGAATTTACCAAGTTGTCATTAAAGCACAATGTGAGTTGTTAAAGTCTATAGCTGATAAAAGTTTTAAGTTACTTTCAAGTTGTGTTTTATTTTATCTAAATCAACTAATAAATAGATCTGAGCAAATAGGTTTGAATCATGAACCTGATATTTAGTGTTTAAAATCTAAGAATTTAAAATCTTCCTACAAACCATCATTCTTCCTACTTTTGATCTTTTTCCTATATTTCCTTTGCAACTTATTAAATCCCAGGCATCCGTTGCCTTTATGAGTCTCTTTTTTACTTCTCTTTCTTAACTCCCCCACACTTCTTTGGTGTAGTATTGCTGTCTTATCGCAGGGCCAGGCCATCTCTCCCTTTGTGCCTGCAATAGCCTCTTAGGTGACATTTCTAACCAGCAAATTCCTCCTCCAGGTACCAGGCTGACTTGTCTAAAATGCGAATGTAGCCATAGAATTCCTTGACTATCCATTGCTTAATGATAGAGTAAAGTTTAATAAAGTGAAATGGAATAGCTACTGATTTATTCCAGGTAATTAAACGTATACTTAATTTTGAGAATATGATGCTAAAGTTAAGTCTTAAAGATAGTGAAGCAATGTCATAGGCCAAAAACCTAGAAGGTATATGGAAATATAGATTGACATTAAATTGGCTTTGATTACTTCCAAGAAACTAGCTCAGGAAAAATCTCACTATAACTGAAATTATTCGACTAGATATCTGTGTATTAGCTATTTTTTTTCCAAAAGTCCCTTACTGACCTTCCTTTTGTGTAAAGCAAGACTTATGGCTGGCTGTCAGAAGATAACTGGGTGATAAGAAGACTTTCTCTTTTTTTTCCAACTCAACTAGCTGAGAAGTCTCTTTTATGCTTGCTGCCTCAGTCTTTACATCTGTCAAATGGGGATGCTAGACCTTTCTCCTAGTGGGGAAAATGAGAAAGTGATGTCGCATTGTAAGAAATACGGTAAAAGCAAAATGTTTTAAAATGTTTTAGATCTCCGAAACCGGTTTGGCTCAGTGGATAGAGCGTCGGTCTGCGGACTGAAGGGTCCCTGGTTCCATTCCGGTCAAGGGCGTGTGCATTGGTTGCGGGCACATCCCCAGTGGGGGGGGGGGGGTGCAGGAGGCAGCTGGCCAATGTTTCTCTCTCATCAACGTTTCTAACTCTCTATCCCTCTACCTTCCTCTCTGTGAATAATCAATAAAATATATTTATAAAATAAAAAAAATAAAATGTTTTAGGTCATTGCAGCCTCACAATAAGGCAACTGTTAAAGCTTTACCAGATGCTAGACACTCTTCATATAGCAAATATTTTACCATGCCCTATTTACAAAATGAGGTCCATACATAACACAACTTTCATACATGAGATTTTTAAAGATAATTTCAATAAACAAAGATTATTTTTAAAATTACATTACTGAAATTATTTAAGTGCACGGTAAAATAAGAGTCAGTTCCTACATTTAAAATAATGGATGGCCCTGTGTAAATAAGACAAAAATGGGCTCAAATTATGTCTTCAACTTATCTAAATATATGTATGTGCTTATGTGTGTGTGTGTGTGTGTGCACATGATTGTGTGTGCAGACATACATCCCACAGTATATGTATATGCTTACATAAGATGTGGGAGGAAGTCATCAGTCTGAGCTATTGGTCTACAATTGAATAGATATATATTTCCACTCAGATAAATATCTGTCAATGGCTTAACATTTAAATTAAAAAAAAGACCCACACACATAAATAATTAGTACCATTATCTCTTCTGTTTATACTACTAGTCATTTGAAATTATTATAACTTGGGAACTTTATAGTTTAGGTTATTATTGATCTATTTTAATCATATCAATTTTTTACTACATCACCATCAACCATAATTTAGATGTAATTTATCGTTTTAAATGCAGGGGGACAATACTACCAGTAGAAAGTTTAAAGTTACATATTACTTATGTTTTGGTATTGCCTTTGTTCCATTTAGGAAAAAGAAAAAAAATACTTATCTGATGCATTTTAGTTTGTGAGAAACTGTGGGTGGTAGTTTTAAAGGTGGTTAGAAAATTATCCCCTAAAGACATTTTAGGTTAAACAACATTCAGAGTAAGAATGGAACCAGCCCAAAGGTATTGGAATGAAGGGGTGATGCGGGTGGTAAAGGTGGCTTGTGGCTACAAACTAATTAGCATTGAATAAATTACTAATCAAATTTCCTTTTTCAAATATAGATATGATTTATTCCAGGAGGGTCTTGGTATAATTGACCTAAATATTGACCTATTTTTGCTATCTTTCCTGGTATCAAATAAGACTCTTCATAAATGTGAATTTATCAAGTGACTTTCTTAATATTATTTCATTAATGAATTTATATTTTTCTACACTATAATATGTAGCAATCCAATTTAAAAATGTTGCAAATGTCCAAAACTTTGTTTATCATACTCTTGTGTTAGTATAGTATTTTATTTTTGAGAATTAAGCATTGAGAAGTACTCAGAATATTTAACTATTATTATTACTTTTAAATGAAGATCCATTACCATTTATAAATGTGTAGATGTCTATGCATAGGAATTTTAAGGAGTTGTTCATTATATATACCCAGCATTATTTTTGTTTTTGCTTTGTTTTAACTTGTTGACTTGTTGACTAGGGAGATAAATCATCATTATGTGGAATGTTTCCATAGATTTTTTAAAATAATTAATCAATAAAGAATTTTTTTAAAAAAGAAAAGGAATAAAGAATAAGAAATACAAACTATTGAACAAGAAAAAGTATTTTTTTAAATCTTAAAAATCACAAATTGTACCATTAACTTTACTGATACAAATAAAACAGGAGTGTGCAAATTTCAAATAAAAGATAAGAAAACAATTTCTTTTCATAATACATTTTCAAAATGTTTATTTTTCTGGAATTATTTTAATCACGTGAGTTTACATTTTACCTAATCTGTTTTAGTATTAATTAATATCCATATTTGAATGCTTTTATAAAATATGTTCATTTCATCCTTTCATTCTTATCAACCATCAAACCACAAAGATATTACACATTGTGCACAGATATTTAAAGCATCCATTTTAGGAATGAAACTAATATCTAAAGGATGAGACTTATATAAGTAAATGATTAATCTCTTGTCATAAGTGCTCAGCAGAAGCTTATAAAAATTAGAACAAATCCTTTCTAAAGAAGTCAAGGATATCTTCAAAGAAACAGAAAGGTCTTTAAGGGTGATTAGGACTTTATGAAACAGAGAATGAAAGAATCGGTGAGAAAAAAAAGCATGTTTCAAGAAATGTAGTTATTTTTACAGTGACTTATTTTCTGTATTTGCAATATGATAACAAAAATTCTTTGTTTAATTACCTTTTACTTAATAAGATTTTAGAATTGAAACCTGTAACAGTTGAGAGCTTGATCAATAACCCTGAAGCCAAAATGAACTTGTTAATATGTAGAAAGCTGGGCTATCATCACTTTCTTTCCAAATTCCTTGACAATGACCTGAACATTTCTAGACAGAAATAGAGGCAAATAAAGGCAATTAGACATTACCAAGTGTTAAGTGATCTTCATGAGTATTTAGGATTCAAAGAAAGGTGAGCCAAACATTTTAGGTATATAGTCTGGTCAAGATGAACTTTAAACAAAGGTATTTAATTTGTAGTTGTTATTAAAGAGTGACTCAGTAATATATTGAAATTAAAATAAATAAGACTAATAGAATAAGAAAAACATGAAAAGTTGCAATAAGCCTGAAATTATAAGTAGCGAAATCAAACAAATTAACCCAAAAGTGTCCAAGTAGATTATAAATTATTAAGTTGGCATGTGTAGTATACAAAGTATTTTGAAACTATTATTGCAAAAGTAATGCATGAGTACTGTCCTATTCAACCTGGGATGCCATAACTAAATGCCATAGACTGGATGACTGATGTACTTTCTTATTTTTTTACACTTTTGCAGGATTTAAGTCTGAAATTAGAGTGGTAGTATGGTCAGGTTTGGTGAGAACTCTCTTCCTTGCTTATGATGGCTTCCTTCTTGTGTCCTCATATGGCAGAAAGATAATGATTTTTTTTCTGATACCCATTCTAATAATGGTACTATCCATCCTGACTGCTCCACCTGCAGGAGCTCACCTAAACCTAACTACTTCCCAAAGACCTCATCTCTAATTATGGTCACCTTAGGAGCAGGGCTGCAACATATGAATTTGAGAGTGACACAAGTCAATATATAGGAACCACTTAAAGTAGAGTTATCAGCATGGGAGAGCGAGTTATCTTGGGAGGTCTATAATAGGTACTGAGAAGCTAGTAAAGAGTTGAGTGAGTGGAATCCTTGTTTCCTCACATTTGTCTTGCTGATCATTGGCAAGTCATTTGTGTACCTTCTCTAAGCTTTTATTTCCTCATTTTCAAAATAAAGGAATGATACCTAACAAAAAATTGCTCAGGACTGAATGAGATAAACTGTTTAACTATATAAACAGTGTCTGATACATTGAAAGTGCTTAATAAATATAGCTTTTCTTTCTTTCTTTTTTAATTTTTTTACTGTCTTTAAGAAGTAATTAAAATGGATTCCTAAACTTTAAGGACTTTAAGAAGAACATTTTCAAAGTTCTTGCATAGTTCAGGCACTCCTTGGCAGTATGTGAACATGCACATCTCCAGCAGCCAAAACTACTGTAACAGAAGCCAAGAAGACTTTGAGATTTGTGCAGCTTTATATATTTCAAGTTTCCTTGAATTAATGAAGTCTTAATCCATTTAATTCATTTTGTATAAATAGAAGGTAGAGTTAGATATTTTACTAGGTTTTCATTCAGGTTAAAATACAGTAATATGGCACATTATTAAAATTGGACAGCAATAATGTTAATTTGTTATCATAATTAAGGAGTTACTTAGGTTAAATTTAGTTTAAAGATCATCCAGTATTTGTATAAATTTGTACTACAATGAGATATATGCACTTTAGTCATGATATTTAATGGTCTATTTCTAAGGGCCTTACATATTTCAACAAAAATAAGAAAAAATTTAGGTGTCAGAAAAGCAAGCAGTGGAATGCTGATAATATTCCACTGGGAACATTCTGTATATTTCAGTTTATAGGAAATTAATCCTTTTATATTAATCATGTCTACATAGATTCCTTGTTATACTAAGATATAAAGTTCAAAATGTAAAAAATTATGCAAATACTATTGTGTGATCTACAATAATGCAAAATAATTCTAAGACCTAATTTATTGTGTTTATAAAAATATATGTTTAAAAATATATGTTGTATTTGTCATCAAAAGAGAATAAAAGGGTTTTTATAATTTATGTGTTTATAAATTATTGTATGCTATTATGTGTTTATAAATATGTTATGTTTTTTGTTATCAAAAGGGGATAAGTGGATTTCCCTACTTCTCTGAAGATGGGGCATTTAAAGTGTCAGTGCCACTGGTGATATTAAATTATATTTGTATGAAAGAGTAACACCCCTTTTTTAATTCAGATGTTTACATAGCCAACATTCTGTGTTTTTGTTGTTTGTTTGTTTGTTTGTTTGTTTTAAGGCAATGAGAGAAACAGGATGGTATCCTTGGTGAGGAAAGCACAATATTTTAAATTTTTAATGGGTTCTGAGAGAGACTGCTTCAGCTAGTAATGTCCGAAAGTTACATTTCAGCTCTCAGAAAACTATGATTTTGTATAATTATCTTAGAAATTCAAAGCTGTGCTTCTAAGATAACTCCTTGTAGGAACCATAAATATTTTATCAATTAAAATTAAGCTTTTTTGGAGAACAAACATGAAGAACAATTAGTCAAATCAAATCTAGTGGTTTTAAAAATGTATCAAGATTTGTTGTGTATCTGTATTTAGGATGTAATTGATTTTTAAAGATAGTAAAAAAAATCAGAATAATCCATTGTATTATATTTGGAGTTGGAATCTTGATTATTTTAATTACCATGTTGGATAAGTTGCTTAATGAAGCTAAGTCTTATGATTTTGTAATATGAGAAGAAAAATACATTCCTTATTTACCCCACAGCGCTATTGTAAAGATCAGATGAGGTAATATGTGTGTGGGAGCTCTTAATAAAACTTGAGCCATATAAACACAAACGATACCATTCATTTAATGGATATAATACTGCTTAATTAATCACATCTGAAAGTTAAACCTAGCCATGCTCCTTCTAGGAATTTTGTTCTACAATCTGTGATTTTGTGTATTGGAGGGCCACCGCTAATTAAAGTGTGGTTGATGTTCCTGCTGTTCACATTTGTCCAGTATTTTACCCAAATCTACTGGCAGTAATTAATGAATATTTAAAATTCACGGCAGCAGTCTGCTCCAGCATGGCCTATCTCACACTGCCCTTGCTCACGCTGGGCTTTCACAATGGAGCCTGCTGAGACAAAACTGTTTCACAGACTTCTGAGGGTGGATCACTCTCCATTTATCCATAAACCAAGTTCTAAGCAATTCGGAGGGAGGGGAAAAAAAAGAAGAAGAAAGCACACAGAATGTCTATGCAAATTAAAGTCTCTTTCTCCTAAAGAAAAAGTGAATGAAAAGGTAAAATAGGGTAAGAACAAACACAATATTTCATAATAAAACTGTTATTTCTCATTTAGATTTTGTTATAAAAGCTATGGAAATATGTAATGTTACAGAGTTCTCAATTTTTACATTAGCTAAAAATAAAATTTATTTTTGGAAGTACAAATATCAATTAAAATAATACAAACACAATAATTTTAAGCCTGCATCTATTAAGTCCAAAAAAAGTACATATACACCTTATACCCAAAATTGTCCACACAACTTTAATAAATAACATCTTACATTCTAAATCTAAGATCATTTTGATAATTCAGTATTTGGTAACATCTCTGAATAACTGTATTTTATTATAAAAGAGAAAAGTTATCCAAGCATTATGTCAACTAAGTAACCTAAAATAGTCTTCACATTCTGGTGTGCATGCCTAATGACTTTCCACTATGACAGGAGTTAACTACTTTTAGCCCATAGACAACCATGAGTATGACCCTACAAAAGGTAGGGGGCTTGCCAAATGGGGATTCCAGTACATGAGGGTGGGGGGGCAATGAAGAATGGGTAGCAAATGGGATTCATTGTTATAAAACGATTTTGGTGCCTTACAAATGAAAATTCTAATCTTAAATACAGAAATCTTCCTGAGATTTAATTATCTAGTCTGAAATTAGGCATAGTAATACCTATCTTATTGGGAATCATGGGGACAAAAATCTTTGTATATAAAGTGGCTAAGATAGTGCACTGCTGAAAGTGTATTGTGAGGAGAAGCTACTAAGTGTTTGTCTCTGGGCGGGGGAATAGGAAGTTAGACATAAACCAAGGCCCACATGACAAAAATACAGCTACTCCTGGCAGACATTATTAATCCATCATGAGAAAAGTGAGCACACGGAAAGAACTTATTAGCTCCAGTAAAACTAGGGTGTATTCTTAAATGGCATATTATTTGATGAACTAATGAGTTCAGCTGGGTGTCACTTCACCTATATAGTAAATGAAATGTCTTAAGTTATGAATTCAGATTTTATATTCTTAGGAGAAATGGCCTTGATACAACCTGCCACTGAGTACATACTAAGGTGGCAAGATTAGAATTCATGGTGACACTACTAGTCACCTCCTTTGATCCTGGCACATCTCTTTGAACCCTGTGTCCCCACTTTCACCTGGTGACGAGTGGCTGTCTGTACTTCATGGGTGATAGATTAAATAGAGAAGGTAGACCGGAGACCGGGATGGCAGGACACACACGGGCTTTATTGGAGGGAAGAGTACCCCTGCCAGCTGCTTCCACAGAGAGGGACGGAAGAGAGGAAGAGAGTGAGGGCCGGGTTTCAAGCACCTTTAAGGATAGGGGGCGGGGCTTAGGGCACTCAGCACACACTGATTGGTGATTAGGGATCTAGGGACTTAGGAATGGGGGCTTAGGGTATTTGGCAGGTGCTGATTGGTGGTTCAGAGCTCAGGAATGTCTGGCCACAGGTGGGGTTTATGTCTGTCCATCAATTGAAGGAAAGGTGGATCTATCCAAGGGTTTATTTGCTACCCATGAAGTGTCTCCTCTGGAGACACTACAATGACAACAAAAAATAGCATGCTCACAAAACTTGCTGAATTTATCTAAATTCAATGAAAGAATCTTAAGAATAGGTAATTTGTAAATTTCATAGCTCACTTATTTCAGAAATAAAATATGTCACAGTAAATAATGCACCCTTCACATAATTTAATGCAATTGCCATAAAATATTGCCAAACAATGCAAATTCAAGTAACGGGAAGATAACAACATTGGTGAACAGCCTGACCACTGTTGAACATATATAGAAAAAATTCTTTTAAAACAGCTGTTATGATTTCAATAGAGCAGGAAGGTGACCTACGTGTGGTTAATTACGCAGATAGGATATCTAAAGAGCATGTCTGCTAGTTGATTGGAGGGAGAGTGCTCACCCACTACTGACAGTTAAGTTATGATAGCAGGGTTGCAGGGGGAAGACGGCAGGCAGGCAGCAATAAGAGCCAGTAGATCTGCATTCACATTTTATATGTTGAATTTAATAATATATTCTTCATGCTACATAACTTTCTGAAACTTATTTCATCTGATTTGAGATGTGATTTGAGGACTGCCAATATGTTAGGCAATCTGCTGCAAACTTGTCTATTTTCATTTAAGTACCTCTGCATCATCTTAGCTTTGCTTTGTACCACGTTTTTTTATGCAGTCCTATTCAGCAAGTCAGAGAGCTAAGCACGTGCTTCCAGTAGCAATTGTGCTAGGGGGATTATTTTAAACTACATTTGGAGGCCTTAAGCAAAAGTGTATGTCCACATTAGGGCAAACACTAGGGTACATGTAAATACCGCCCTTGCTCAGAGGACCAATCAGATTACACTGTAAAAGCAGGACGCCTAGTGGGGGTAACTCCCCACATCATAGGATTTTCAAAGTAGTCCAATCCCTGTCCATTTCACATATCGATGGTGAATGCATTAAATGTTTTATGGTAAAAGCTCATTCTTTAAGTCTTATGTATCCAAAATGCTATCTTTAATAAAATATAAATACCACAGAAGGGTTAAAGGGCAATGAATTAGATTAGAAAGACCACTGGAGCAAGTCCCCAGGAATAATTTTGATTAGGAAAGAGACTACTTCAAAGGATATAAATGTGTTTAGGTGCCAGTGTGTGTGTCTGTGTGTGTGTGTGTTGGGGGGGGGGGTTCTGTAAAGAACATTGCAGTTTACTACTCCTCTTTTTGTTTAACTCACTGCCCAGAAGTGAGAGTTGCAGCCTCATTTTAAAGATCCCGTGTATTCCTAGTTCTCCTGCTATAATATTTAAGCTCCTGATACTAAAAGCCAACTTACCTAGATGCAAGGGCTTTTAGTTGAATAATTTTATTCAGAATGTAGTTGCAGTCCAGTTGAAGGCACAGCAAAGTAATAATCAGTTTCATTTTGATTAGCTACAAGGCCTTTTAGCTATAACCGGCTATAGTCGTGCTTCTGACACCTGCCTCCGGAACCTCACACCGCTCCTCCGTATGTGCCAGCCATGTATGTGCTTCACCGTCCCTTATGCCGCCCCACCATTTGGTCTTGAACTTGTATTGATGTATAAATATGACAATAACCCCTGCATATACACATTGAAAATATGAAGACAACAGAAAAAGTAACATTGCTGTATACATGATTTTTTTTTTCTTCTGTTGAAAAATTTATCTAGAAATACATTGATACTCTTTTTATCATGAAAAGAGAAACAATTAAAATCATCATGAAAACACTGACCAAATTACATGAAAGTTGATGGAGTTACATTTCAAAATTTATAAAATGACAATAAATACAAAGGAGGAGTAAGAACACATTATTGAAAATACGTTAATGGAAGAAATGAGTAAAATATATAAATGGGAATAAACATCAGACTTAAGGTAAAGTGCCACAGAGATATCATGGTGCAAAGTAGAGAATCAGGAAATGAGTACTGCTCCAAGATTAGAGATAAGAAAAAAGAAACATGATCTAAAGTCTATCTTTATTTTAAAATTTATTAAGGTATTATATGTGTACATAGCTTACCATTGCCCTCCACCACCCCCCAACCAGCACCTCCCATACATGCCCTCCCTCCCCAGGGTTTTGTGTCCATTGGTTGTACTTATATGCATGCATACCAGTCCTTCCGTTGATCTCTTATCTCCCCCAGATATCCCTACCCTCCCAGCTGACATTTGACAATCTGCTTGTTGCTTTACTGTCACTATATCTATAGTCTATCTTAAGAGGCAGTTTTGCCCTGGCCATTTGCTCAATAGTTAGAACAGTGGCCAGCAGACTTAAGGATCTCAGGTTTGATTACCAGTCAAGAGCAAGTACCTCCAATCTTTGGCCCTGGTAGGTGCATCTGTGAGAAGCAACCAATTGATCTCTCTTCTCTCTTCTCTCTTCTCTCTTCTCTCTTCTCTCTTCTCTCTTCTCTCTTCTCTCTTCTTCCCTCTCCCTATCCCTCTCCCTCTCCCTTTTATTCCTCTCTCTCTCCTTTCCACTTTCTCTAAAAAAAAGTAATAAAAATAATAATATCCTCTGGTAAGGATTAAAAATAAAAAAGACAGTTTTTTTGACAGATATATTTAAGAACAGGCTCAGTGAGTGTATATTTGGTTTAGATGATAATAAATCTGACATGAAACTATTAATTTGGTGATCATTGATAATTCACAGAGAGGAGCCTTTCTGTAAAGTTCACCAGACATGTAGAGCCAACCAGAAGTCTGGCACATTGTCTATGGAATATATATTTTGCTAATTACATCTATACCAAAGTAGCCTTTCACATGTCCCCAAAGATCATGCCAAGGTATAGAAAACAGTTTTTCACAAATATCAAGAATTGAAGTCTTGAGGCAACAAGTGTGTGGAGGATGTGAGAAGGCAAATGCTTCATTGTGTTTGACCATAGTGAACTCATTACCTACACAATGCAAACTCACGGAAAGCAGGAAAATCAGAACAAGTAAATGGACTAGAATAAAAGCACATGGTATGTTAGAGTAATTTGAAAGAATATCTGAAGAAAGACTTACAAAGACTTTTATTTACTAGGTACCCTGACAATACAACAGCTAATTATATGAATTCCACTTTATATAAGAATGAATACTTTCATAACTGTTATAGAATTTAAAAGATCAGTATAGGGACAAGAATTAAAAGAATGTCATTGAGGAAAAAAATGGGTGAAAAGGGTCTGGAACCTAAGTGATAAGGAATTATTTGCTAAGCATAAAAGGAATACATTTTGTGAAATGAAAATTGCTCTGACAAAGACGGTGTCTTAGAAGAAAGCTAAAGCAATTGGCTGCCAACAAAAAATAGATTTAATGTTAGCCCTGACTGGGTAGCTCAGTCAGTAAGAGCATTGTTTTGATATACAAGGTTGCAAATTATATCCCTCCCTCCTTCCTCTCTTTCAAATTTAAAATAAAAGTTATAAAGCAAATAAATGTAATTGAAATATGTTCTTACTATAAGCAAAATAGAACTAGGAAGAACTTTTAGGTTACCTTATACTCAATATTTAAAAAAAATATCATCAAATCAAAATATTTAAGAACTCATATCCTTTTTATTATAATGTTTTTTGATTAGTATTTTGGAGCTCTTAAGCTAAGATGATTCTGGTTTGCAGAACCTCATGTAAGAAAATGAGAGTTTGCTACTAAGTAATATTACTCTTTTTGCCTAGCAATGCTTGAATGTAAGTAATTTTCCTGAAAAAAAAATGGTGTATTACAATTGTCTCCTCTTTTCTAGTTTAGAGGTTTTCAGTCTATTATTCATCTGAGCAGTCAGATGTTTTGTTTTGTTTATAATACCAGTGAAACTGAACCTTTATTGATGCTAAAATTCTGAGCAGTATGCAATCTGTGCAAATGAAAAAGAATTGAAGATGATCCATTTCCTTAGCATATGTACTTTTGCAAGTCTGGACAAGTAAGGATATATTTAAAATGCAAATATTATACTGAGATGCTAAAATAATTTACATTCTGAGACTGCAGTTTAAATATAATTGTATTACATTAAAACACGGTTTGGTTTATCGCGTGATATAAATTTGGTTTATTTCTTACAGATTTATGGTGACTAGGATTTTGTTTTGATCTTGTAGTATATACAGAAATTTCAGAACCATCTCTTAGAATTTGTGAAGCTTTAGCAGCAACATTTGTAAACACAAGGGGATGTTTTCACTTTTTAGTAGGGGAAGAGCAGATGGTTGGGATTAAGGGAATCGCTCCTTCGTGTTTAATAATGCAGCAGGGAAGGCAGTAGCAAGCTAACTTTTCACCAAGAGAGAATAATTTTTCAGAGCATCAGCTGGATCTTTCCGAGCTAGAACAGAGCCTCTTCAGATGTGTGCCATCTGCATGGGAGTGAGTCACAGCAAAAGATCTAATAATACTTGTAAAATACAGTTTGTTCCCAATGAGTTCTATAAAGAGAAAATACTTTCTGTATTTGGTGGAAAGGGCTTGTGAGGAGAAATCTGCTTGTAAGTAGAGTGCTTGTAGACAGAAATCCCATCAGACAACAGGAGGAATAGACAAAACAACAAAATATTAAAACAAACAAATAAACAAAAACACTTTTAGTACTTTTTTGCATTTATTGCAAGATATAAAATGATTCAATAGAAAAGATCTGATTTTATTTAAGCATAATTTATATATAAATTAAAGAGTTATCCAGGGAAGTTTTGGAAAAGAGTAATTTTATAATATAATTAAAATTGCATATCAATTGAGTAAAGTATGATTAAAATTAAACATTAGTAAAATTATATTCTATTACATAATGCAAACACAAAAGCACTAGAAAAGTATACATTGAGGGTTTCTAATGACCATAGATTTTCATTTTAATTTATTATTAAAAGAATTTGATATCCTGAAGATCAAGTGATTCCCTCACCACCTAGTTTTCGTATTCACCGCTAAGAAAAACACAGCATAACTGAAGGAGCTGCTGTCAAACCATCAGTTATACAAATCAAAGGAGAAAACTACAACCACAAAATCAGTAATCAAACAGAAATGTGGCCTGAATGAAATACAAGTTAGAGAATGGAATTTAACTTCTTTTCATAGTTTTGTGTCAGCAATAGTTTTATATATAAGCCTTCATATAAAAAAGAAAAAGCATGTGTTATAGTGAGTATGATAGTCTCATAGCCATGGATTTATACAAGGCCATCACTAGAGAAATTGCTTAATAAGAATTTTATGAATCCTAGATTAAAAAAACAAAACTTCTTCATATACTGTGTATTATGTCTACCTTCAAATGCTTTACCAGTGGTCATTGTCATATGGCTTTTTGGTTTCAGAATATTTTTCATATTTTATTTGATGATGGATCTTACATTTCAGTTTTCTTTTTCCTCCATATGTAGCCTAAGCTTAGGTTTTTGTTTGTTTGTTTGTTTTGTTTTGTTTTGTTTTTAATGTGATTTTATTTCTTTGAAAGACTAGGCAATAGAATTAGGAAAAAATCACCTTCCCTTTTCCCTTTGAGTTTCAATCCTGCCAATTAAAATTCCAGAGCCTTAGTTTCTTATCTCTAAAATGAAGAGAGAATCAGGTGATTATTAATACATCAGCCATTATAAAAGTTAACATAGCTGTATTATTGGCCTTTGTGGGGGTTCTTGTGGAAGCTTAAAACATTTGTTTGATATGGAGAGGATTTTTTCAAGGGATCTGCAAAAAAAAATACGATTAGGTGACATTCCCTGTAGACAGATGCACATATATAAGATCATGAGTCCTGCTGTGATCAATAAAATAAAAATTAATAGTTTCTAAAATAACTGATATAAACATAAACAAATGTCAGTGTTTGTCAAATATCCGATGTTCAAATAAGAATGTCATACTTTAAAGGGCTTCGAATATTTACATTTTACAGCAAAGCAGGAAGGAATCAAATGAGATAATTTGCATTGTGTGCTAACTGGGTCAAGGACTATTTCTAAATTCTCATTGTCACCACTTTCCTAATGTGAACAGAGGAAGATACAACTGCAGAAAGATAATAAAGATTTATTTATGTTAATTATTAGACAAATTAATGTAAGTTAACTGAATATTAGTATTGGAGTTGTATCAGCTGAATAGAATGAAGGGAAAACAGTAAAGCAGGTTGTAGTGAAATATCTCCAGTTTGTGCTTTATATCTTGGCTGTTTCTGGTTACGTTTTTGTTCATTTTAATTCTCAAAAACAATAAGTAGAAGATAAGACTTCTCAGCCTTATTTTTTAAATTATATGATCTTTGAAATATTTTCATTATTATGAGAACATTTGAGAGGTTAATTACAAATATCCATCATAAAAATTGCACAGATTTTTAAAGATTTTTTTAAAGATCTTCCATTTCCCTGGCTCAAGGGCCTGAGTTTTATCATGTTAGCAACATCTGTTTTTGTCTTGAATGGACACTGAAATATCTATATAACAAAAGCCTAAGCGACCATTACTGCAGAACCACTGGAAATACTGGTCACTATGATGTGCACTGACTACCAGGGACAGACACTCAATGCAGGAGCTGCCCCCTGGTGGTCAGTGTGCTTCCACAAGGGGAACGCAGCTCAGCCAGAAGCTGGGCTCATGGCTGGTGGGCGCAGGAGGTGGTGGGAGCCTCCCCTGCTTCTGAGGCAGTGTTAAGGAGCAGAGATCCAAGTGGTAAGGAGCACAGGTGGGTGGTAAGGAGTGAGGGATCCCGAATTTCAAGAAGGATGTCTGGCTGCCAGCTTAGGTCCCTGAGGGGTCCCAGACTGCAAGAGGGCACAGGCCAGGCTGAGGGTCCCCCACCCCTGGAGCAAAAATTTCATGTACCAGCACTCTAGTTAAAATGCAAAAGTTCCAAGGTTTAATAAACTAAAATGATTTTACACATTTAAATGAAAATATAGAAATTACAAGAAATTAAGTGGCAATTTAAAATATAATTATATTTTCCATGTTTTGGACTGTACTGGAGATATGAGGTAGTTGTTTTGTTGCTCAAAACTGGTTGTTAGGATGCGAATGATTAAAATTATGAATTTTTTGCAAGTTAGAAACAAAGCTATAGAAACAATTGTGTGTGTGTGCGTGCTCATGTGCATGTGTGTGTTTGAAATAAAAATAACCAGAAAGAGATAATATATGTATATTTAAGCTTCCATTTAAAAAAAATATAAGGGTATAAGAAATATGAGTAGAAATTTAAAATACAGAGACCATAAAATAATACAAATTACCACTACGTTATTAGGAATCTATTGTTGTGTTTTCATGAACAAGATATATTTTTAAAATATTTTGTTCACAAAACTCAGTGGCAAAGAGGCTAGTCTCCAGATTCTGTTGTATGTGAAATATTATAACCTGGGGCTGTGGGTTCATACATTAGCTATGCTTAAAGTGTGCTTGTTACTACTTGGCACTGTCAGTTTTAATGCAGCTTTTGTTGGCTTTAAACACTGAAACAAATAGAAAACAATCAGGCTCTAGTGGCTTGGAACCTGGACAGTGGCCCAGCTTTCATTTATTAGGACCCTTGGAAAATAAAAGGGGAAAATTTTCAAATCTCCTTTCAAGTTACATTTAGCAAGTACTTCTCCCAAGGATCTTCAAGCTCTCTTTAATTTACACGTATTCTGCTGATTGATGATATAAATTGTAGTTGGAACTAATGCATTTCACGACTGGAGTGTCTATTCAAATAATTATTGGGCCTGAATAGAGCACCAACATTTATAAATGACTCATAAATCAGGGGCATTTATTTATTAGAGTAGCAGCTGCAGCTAGGTATGTGAGTATGTACCATAATATTCATCTTCACATATATTCTGTCATTTGATAATATATTCACTGCTCTACTGTGACCACTGAACAATCTTCTAATACTGTCCAATTGAAGGGCATGGCTAGATTGGCAATGTATGTGACAATTTACAGAAATGTATTTTGTTGCTATGCTATTTGTATAGTTCTATCAATACTTGGACTACCTTAATCTTACAATTTAGTGATTGGTCTTTGGGTGTAGGCTTGTGAGAAATCAGTTGCAGCCACATTTGGAAAAATAATTTTAAACAATAAGCTACTTCTCATAGTACCTATTATATAGTAAGGTTGGTTAAAATATAAAGTACATAAAGCGTTTTAAGTATTTCAGATATTGAATCATAAATGTCCGTTATATTACAAAGCTGCTAGTAAAAATAGAACCTCATACAGTTCTCAGACCTTCTGTGTGAGTAGATTTGGGCCATATACTCTGTGCTGAATACTTCCAGAGAGAGATCACTTCATTTTATCTATTGATTTCTCAGTTTTAGTAACTTCCACTTCTAAAATTAAAATATAGTTATCTTGCTTATAATTCTAAAGAGCAATATTTAAACACAAAATGTTATAATTCTGACTTTTAATAAAACTATTAAAATAATGTATATATATTCATTGATGAGGTCTCCTGATATTTCATTCTTTTTTGTTTGGCCAGGAAGCTCAGGTGTGTGAGGAAAAAAATCTGTCTCTATGATAAATGACACATTTTTGTGAATTAATAAAGCTAAAATTAAAATATAAATCTAATTTTATAGTGTTTATTTGTATTTCAAACAATGAATTTAATTCCTAAAATCACTATTACCAAGATATTCATTGCATTTTTAAAAATCTAAAGTATATTTTGCTGCTTTTAAAAAGTCACTGCTTGTTGATTTCTCATGGAATAATAATTATATATATATATATATATATATATATATATATATATAGGCATATTTATTTAATTATATGCAAAATATGTTTTGTTCATTTGTTCATTTTGACCCACATGTGTCTCTGTGTGACTCTGTCTTCATGTTGGTTTATTTATATATTTTATTTTATTACCTTACTAGAGGCCCAATATGCAAAATTTATGCAAGAGAGGCCTTCCTTCCCCCTGCTGCTGGCACTGGCTTTCCTCTGGCACTGGGGACTCGGGCTTGCCTCCAGCCAACAGCAGGCACTTTGGACCAGGGCATCCCTCACAGAACTAATGCTTTTAGTTAACTTGGACCCAGTTTCATCTGGAAAGATGCCCAATCTAATTTTCATATTGCACTTTTATTATTATAGACTTGAGGCCCGGTGCACAAATTTTGAGGGGGTGGGGGAGGGTTTCCTTAGCCCAGCCTGCAGCCTCTGTAACGTGGGGCCTCTTGAGGGATGTCCAAGGGCTGGTTTAGGCCCAGTTCCATGGATCAGGCCAAAACCAGCAGTTGGATATCCCTCTCTCAATCTGGGATCACTGGCTCTTAACCAGTCGCCTGCATGCCTAATCACCCCTAACCACCTCTGCCTGCTGACCTGATGCCCCTAACTGCTTCCCTGCTTGTCTGATTGCCCCCCTAACTGCCCTCCCCTGCTAGCCTGATCATCCCTAAATTCCCTCCCCTGCCAGACTGATCTCCCCTAACCACCTTTGCCTCATTCCCCACCCCCATGAGTTTGTCTGGAAGATGTCCGGTCTAATTAGCATATTACTCTTTTATTAGTATAGACTAGAGGCCCAGTAAACTCGTTGGGGGGGGGGGGAACCGTAGGCCTCAGCCTAGCCTGTGCATTCTTCCAGTCTGGGAGCTCTCAGAGAATGTCTGACTGCCTGGACTAAGCTGGAAGTTGTACATCCTTAGCACTGCTATGGAGGTGGGAGAGGATCTGGCCATTGCTGCTGCACTCACAGTCATGAGCCTGGCTCAGGGTTTCTGGCTGAGAAGTGCTTCCCCTGTAGTCAGTGTGCATCATAGCAACTGGTAAATCTGTGGTTCTGTAGATTTGCATATCATCCTTTCATTTTTAACCATTAGTATATAATATAGTAACACATTTGAGGTCTCTTATGAACTATAGTTCCTACCTTGATCCTAGTTGTCACTAAGAGACTAAATGACTATACAAATCAAGTATGGAATATTTTCAGGTAACTTCAGATCATGAGTTTTGCATGTAAGGAGCTAGGAAGTCATCACTCCAGCCTAAGAAGTAAAACCATGAACAGAATAAAAAATCAACAACTCTTTTTGGATCCATAACAGAAGGGAGGATATAAGGCAACGTGCTACTCCCAGGAATGGATAGACAGACAAGTTCAGGGAGTTGAGGTTTATCCAAGCAGAGACTCACAAGCAGAAACAACCTTGCAAAACCAGTATCTGGGCAGGAAAACATGAATTATAACTATTGAAATACTGGAAGCTTAGTGCAGACAAATATGAAGTAAAAACTCCGGGGTGACTCACAATAGTGTGAGATTTGTATTTGGGTTGTTATTCAGCCAGGGAAAAAAGAAGATCCTGTTATTTGTAATAACATGGGTGGACCTTGAGAATATGATATCACTTACATATGGAATCTAAAATAAAAGTCAAATTCATATAAACAGAGAGTATAAATGTGGTTGCTAGGATTTGTGAAAAACAGGAAGAGATTGTTATTCACCTATTGTTAGTGGTTGGTAAACTCATTAGTCAACAGAGCCAAATATCAACAGTACGACAATTGAAATTTCTTTTGAGAGCCGACAACCAACTTCTGCACATGGGCCATGAAGTTTCAATTGCACTGTATGTTTTAATCCCACAGATTGTGGAAGAGCCACACTCAAGAGGCCAAAGAGCAGCATGTGGCTTGCGAGCCGCAGTTTGCCAACCACTGATCTATAAGATGAATAGGTCTGAGTATCTAATGTAAAACATGGTCACTATATTGATAACCCTTTATTGCAGATAACATTTTCTAATATAATTTAAAATCCCTCACTAATGTGGTTCACCAAATGGAGTGAATCCTTTCACATTGTATAACTATATCAAATCATCACAATGTATACTTTAACTATCTTATAATTCTACTTTAATAAAGTTGATTTTTTTAAATGAAGAACAAGTTGAATCAAAAGTAAGCATAAGAAAAGAAACAATAGGAATTAAAGCAGAAATAAATGAAATTGAAAACAAGAAATTATTAGATATCACCAGCAACACCAAAAGTAGTTCTGTGAAAATATAACTAAAATTGAAAGCCTATAATTAGACTAAGTAAGATAAAGAGAAGATACAGGTTACTAATATCAGAAATAAAAGAGAGACTGTCACTGCAGATCTCATGGAAATTGAATGAATAGTAACAGCATATTCTGAATAACTCGATGCTCACAAATTTTATTACCTAGATGAAATGAACCAATTTCCTGAAATACATGAGTTATCAGAACTCACATAAGTAAGAATGATACATTATCCAAATAGGTCTATATCTATTAAAGAAATTGGATTAAAATTAGTCACCTTCTAAACCAGAAATTGCTAGTCCCAGACAGGACCACTGGTAAATCCCACCAAACCTTTAAGGAAGAAGTTATATCAATTCTTTATAATATCCTTAGGAAGATGGAAGCAGAAGGAATAATTATTAACTCATCTTATGAAGATAACATTACCATAATACCAAAATTAGACAAAGGCATTATAAGAAAAGAAAGCTACAGATTAATATTTTTATAAACAGAAATGCAATAAAATATTTGAAAATTCTCAATAAAATATTTGAAAATGTAATCAAACAATGCATAGATACAACACCAAAGCCACAAATGCATGTTGAAATAATTGATAAGGCTGACTTTAAAACTTCCACTCAGCAAAAGACAATGCCAGCAGGGTTGTAGGACAGCCCCAAACTGGGAGAAAATATTTGCAAAAGATGCACATGATAAAGGACCCTTACCTAAAATACTCAAAGAACCCTTAAGACTCACCAATAAGTACACAAATAGCCTGATTAATAATATGCTAAAGATTTAACAGAGTGTGGCCTTGAAACCTGGAAAGTTCCCAAGGTAAAACCCAAAATCGGTCCCTATACACAGTGGGCAAGGAAAGACAGAAGAAAAAGTCACAATATTCTAGTTTGGCAGCTTACAGTCTTAATGAGCAAGGACATTTACATACCAGGCATGTGTTGAGTGACTGAAAGGTGAGTAGATCTCTTCTCTCACCTGCTAGAATCTTAAGAATTTACATAGAGGACATAAGGGGATTCAGTCACTATACAATCCAGATTATTTCAATAATACATTGCTCTCTCAAGGCCATATCCTTGAAGCAATTTCTAGTATGAAAACAGTGGGTAAATATAATTCCAAGGACAGGGAAGGGGATAAGAGTCCCACAATTTCCTGGCTCCATTGAGATGGTCACGTCCTCTTGATGACCATCTTCAACACAAATGCTTCACCAAAAAAGATATTGTTGAGTTTTTGGAGAGAGAAGATAAGAAACAATTTACATGACATTTCTAAAAATGGGCACAAGATTGTCAAGAGATTAAAAATCACTCTACGTAATAAATAACTCATTGTAAGAATCTCGCAGAACTCCCAAATCCTTCTGGTAAAGTTTAGATACTATCTTAAATTTATCTAAATCTACTTAGTACTAGAGTAATGCTTGCTCTAATGCAAGGTAACTCTGCCTAAACTATGCTTCTCTGTAAATGTACATATGGTAAATGCTGTTTATTAGTGCTAATCAGTGTAGTAGTATAATGTATCTAGTATAAATATAATGTACTAGTATAAATATATCTCTTTGAAAGTCACATTTTTATTTTACATTATATAATATCTGTGTAACTGTGATATTTTGGTTTCCAACTCCTCAGAGATTGCATAATAAGGGAAATAAATTATAAAAGCAATTATTTTTTTATATCTGCAGGAGCAAGAAATATTTGCTTTTAAAATTAATTATTAGTTTCAATACCTAAAATGTAGACAGTGCTACAGGTACTCAATCAAGCTGTCAGCATGTCCACATTTTGTCAAAAGTGTATCTGAATATGTGAAGCTGTCAGATTTATTAGACTTCAATAAAAAATGAAAAGCAGCGAAGTTGATTAGACGATTCTTTCCCTCTTTGATAATAACAGTACAACTCTAATTCCTACATACTAAAAACTCACATACTGCTGCTTTTCAGAATGTATTTAATATTCTTTATAGCCATCTGTTAATTATTTGTTTGGGAAAACATGTTTAATGCTGAGAAAGTTTAAACATTTACATAAACTTTAAATGTTGTAGATACGGTGGTTAGAATATTAAAATTAGATGTTATCTCTTTGTGATATAATTTTGATAATTTCCCGTATGATTTTAGGTTATGCAACCTGAATCTAACCAGATTGGTGTTCAAACCTGGTTCTCCTGATTGCCTTAGGAGACACATATTAGGGGGCATAAGTCTGATGCTATGGTAGATATTTGTAAATATGACTTCTCTAGTTTGTTGATACTATCTATACTAATTTAAAAAAGACTCACCAAAACAACATTTTAATAGAAACATTTTAAAAAATTGAATCAGAGTTTGAGTGTAGCTAGGCTTTAATCTTTCTTTACTCAGGCCTTTCCATCAAACAAACAAACAAAAAAACAAATAAAAAATAATTGGAGTTTTCTTGAAATTCACATAAACATAAGCACTCTTTCTCAGCCTCTTGCAGTATGCTAAAATATCTGGAATTTCTAAAATTAATAATATTTAGACATTTTTAGACAACATTTATTTCTCCATTTTGTGTCAAGTAATAGTTATATCTGCATAGTGCATTGTAAAACACTCAACATTCCCCATAGGGAACAAAATGCTATTAGATTAAGAATAATATATATATATATATAATACAACCCTAAGTGACCATTACAGTGTAATGACCAGAATGACCGGTCACTATGATGTGCACTGACCACGGGCGGCAGATGCTCAATGCAGGATCTGCCCCCTGGTTGTCAGGGCACTCCCACGTGGGGAGAACCACTCAGCCAGAAGCCTGGCTCATGGCTGTGGAGCACAGCAGCAATAGCGGGAGCCTCTCTGGCATCCGAGGCAGTGCTAAGGAGCTGCCAGCCAAGTGGTATGGAGCAGTGACCAGGCAGACAGTGAGGAGTGAGGGGTCCTGGGCTGTGAAAGGGCACAGGCGGGACTGAGGGACCTCCCCTCCCCCAGGGCACAAAGTCCATGCACTGGGCCGCTAATAATTTTAATAAAGAGCATTAAGGTGTAATGAGAAGAACACTGCTCCTGTAATTAGGCAACTTGAAAGCTAGCATGGGTATATGTCTATATAATGGGTTATCTCTCACAAAATGTTTCTTGACATAAACATAGTATAATAGTATTATGTGCCAGCCTTCCGTTATAGGTGCTGATGATTCTACATGAAAAAAAGTAAATATGAGAATTCAATTAGTCTACATCCTAGTAATAGAATAGATAGATACCGTATTTGCCGGCGTATAAGACGATTTTTTGGCCCTGAAAAATATGCCTCCAAGTGGGGGGTAGTCTTATACGGCGAGTATATAACAAACTCTGTATTTTGAGTGGAAATGTTAGGGGGTCGTCTTATACGCCGGCAAAAACGTATTTTTCAGGGCCAAAAAATCGTCTTATACGCCGGCAAATATGTTAATATCTAGGTCCATAGATATTTGAATGGACATATTTTATCAATATATACTGAGGACTTCTATGATATGAAAGAAAATATCCATTCTTTCTGTTTGATTTCACTAATCAAATCATTCCCATCATTTCAGAGTTATATTGAACTTCCTGTTTGCTGACGTGTAGCCCACAAAGCATCAGCCTTTCTTTCCTCTCACATTGCATGTAAGCTAGACACCTGATTTGTTAGCTGCCTTAGGATCCTTTTAGACATTGTAACCTACTCATTTTCTTTTATCCTTTGAGTCCTACCTTTTAGAATTGCCTGCTATAAAAGTTGTATTTGTTACAGAGCAATGGTTAGCAATCATTTTGTGTAGAAACCACTATTAGGACTTGGATATATTTTAAGATTAAATTATAGCATTAGGTTGTAGTTGGAATTATACTCTTTTTACTTGGCATGGATCTTCAAGATCACTGAGTACTATCCTATAATTTCTCAGAGTGTTTAACCATATAACTCAATATATTACATAGATACTTGATAGCAGAAATGGAACACTGCAGAATCCAAAGCTCTTTCTACTTTTTTCCTATCCACAAAACCCATGCATCAACAATGTTCCTCTTCCCCCCGGGAGCTGGGTTTAACCATAATAATGCACCACTTGGCAAAGCTTGTAATGCATTCTAAACCATCTTTACCCCCACAATTATTTTCTGTCAAAATTATATTCTCTAAAAAAAGAAGCACATGCTTTTAAAAAATTAAGCAAGCAACACAAATTTTATTAGAATTAAGGATAGGTGAGTATCAATTGATTTTAGATGTACAAGAGTCTAGAGAAAGAAAATTTCTTAGAGAACAGCAAAAATGAACTCAAAATTTATAAACTATTTTAGGAAGGTCATAACTGACACTCTCAGATATTGTTTTATTCTAATTCACACCAAGAAGTAGCTTAACCTAACACAGAAAAATTAAATATATATATATATATTTAAAAATTAAATTTATATATAATATAATATATATATATACATATATTTAAAAATTATATATATATATATATATATGTATATATATATATATATTTGTATATTTTTTCCCTCACATGAATTTTATTATGGTATTATATGTGTACATATCTTACCATTGCATCCCCCCACCTCCTATTCATGCCCTCCCTCCCCATAGTTCTGTGTTCATTGGTTGTACTTATATTCATGCATACCAGTCCTTCAGTTGTTCTCTTATCTCCCCCCAGGTCTCCTTCCCCTCCCTGCTGTCATCTGACAATCTGCTTGTTTTATGGTGACTATCTCAGGATCTCATGAATAGAATCCCCTCCTCATTTGGCAGTCTGCTTGTTTTATGATGGCTATCTCAGGACCACCCGAATGAAGTCTGCTCCTCCTCTGGTTCTCACCGCCTCTCCCCCTGGGTCCCACTGCTTCCCTAGGTCACACTGCTCACCCGGGGCACACGGCCCTCTGGGACACACGGCTCACCTGGGGCACACGGCCCCCTGGGACACACGGCTCACCTGGGGCACACGGCCCCCTGGACATATGACTCACCCAGGGCACAAGACCCCTCTCGGGTGCTGGGGTCTCGTATTGGGGGTGCCGCGCTAGCTCCTTGCTAGCACAGAAGGCAGGTTGGGATGGTTGCAGGCGGCTGAGATGGCTGCAGGCGGGTAGACCGCCCTCAAAGGTGTCTCGTTTGGTGCAGAAGTGGAGCAGCTGCGGATGCGGAGGCTAAGTTCTGAGGCTGCCCACTCTCTGAGCCCAGGGCGTAGTGAGCTCTGTTCTCTGTGAATTTCCTTTATTTGCAGTGGTGGTGGGGGGTGGTGGTGGCTGGTGTGGCTGCGACGGTCGCTCCTGTGGTTCAATTTCCACTGTAGTTTTAAAGTTCACATGGCGGCAGTGGCGGCAGCTTCGGCCCGGCCATGCGGCGGCTGAGGAAAGACTCGCCGGGGCTGCTAACGGAAGGTGCCATGCAGGCTCCCCACCCGCACGGTGGTTGTCCTGGGAAGGTTGTGGGCGGGTTGAGATGGCTGCGAGCGGAGAATTACCCCTCAATGGTGTCTCCTTTGTTGTGGAAGCGGAGCTGCTGTGGACTCAGAGGCTAATTTCTGAAGCCACACTCTCTCTGAGCCAGGGGCGTAGTGAGCTCTGATTTCGGTGGATTCCCATTCCCAGAGGCGGCAGCGGGTGCAGCAGCGACGGTAGCTCCTGTGTCTCAATTTCCCCTGTAGTATTAAAATCCACATGGCGGTAGCGGCGTAAGCTTTGGAGCTGGCTGCTGGTGGTGGCAGCGGAAAGACTCACCAGGGTGCAAAGGGAATGTGCCGCACCAGCTCCCCACCAATAAGGTGCGTGCAGAGACTGGGCCCAGCTGGCCTCAGGCCGGGAGTCGCCACGACAGCTCCTCGGGATGGTTGTGGGCAGGTGCCAAAGGTTCCATAACAGCTCCCTGGTTCCCATGGCTGGCGGGCTGGCCCAGTCCTAGGGCCCCAGGGCGGAGCGAGGTCTGGCTTCCCTCATTCCTGGCGGCAGCGTCTCCGGCAGGTCCGGTTTGCGTAGTTTTAAACTCCACATGGCAGCAGCAGTGCCCTGCTTGGTGTCTAGTTGTGGCCTTCCCATTTCTGGGCCGAGCTGGTTGCGGGCGGGGAGAAGCTGTATGATTTCTTCGCCAGCACAGTAAGTGCGGGTGCTGGGCCAAGCTGGTTGCGGGCACCATCTCTTCGCCCGGCGAGTGCGGGGGCTGAGCCGAGCTGGCTGCAGACGGGGAGACGCTGCGCCCGCTCCTCTCCAGCACTGCGGGCGGGCAGGGAGGTCGCGCTCACTGGCTTCTCGTCCAGGCAGGAACCGAAGGCGCAACATAGGCCCACATCAACTCCAGTGGTGGCTGGCAGGGCTGGCCCACTCCTGGGCCCCGGGGCGGAGCGAGGTCTGGCTTCCCTCATTCCTGGCAGCAGCGGCTCCTGCAGGTTCAGTTTTGCTGTAGTTTTAAACTCCACAAGGCAGCAGCAGCGTCCTGCTTTGTGTCTAGTTGTAGCCTTCCCATTTCGCCAGCTTTCCTGTGGGTCTGGTGCGATCCCTTTTGATTTTATCTGTTGTTGTTTTTTTCCAAATTGTTGAGGAGACGGCGGCCCAGGAGACTTCCTAGGCCACCATCTTGCTTCAGTCTCTAAAAAATATATTTTAAAGTGCCCAGAAAGAATATTATTTATTTATTTATTTATTTATTTATTTATTTTACAGCATTTCAATACAACTCTGGAAATTTAAAAGAGGTTTGGTTATTTCTCCAAACATAATGAAAAAAAAAATTTCATTCACAAGTATAGCAGTAAAATCTAAAAAGTAATAATAATATTTAAGTCTTGGTACAATCCTGCTCCACAGTAAAGCTTAGTTGATAATGTTTTTTTGTGTTTTATTTTATTTTCAAATACAAATTATTGCTTGGTAGGTGTTGATTTATAATATTTCGTGCCCATTTAAGCATCCTTATATGTTCAAATGCAAACATATAGTCTGTTTCTCTACAGCAACCAAGAGTTTGAAACATACCGAAAGCAACAAATGAATAAACAAACAAAAAAAAACAACAACTCATAGACACAGACAACAGTGTGGTGGGCTACCAGAAGGAACAGAATGTGTGGGTCAGGGAAAGGGAGAGGGGGACGGGTGCAAGGTGACAGGAGAAGATTTGACTTTGGGTGGTGGGCACATAATACGATATACAGATGATGTAGCATAGAACTGCATATTTGAAACCTATATACTCTTATTAGCCAATGTCACCGCAAAACATTTGATAAAAGAAAAAAATTAATTCTAAACACAATAGAAACTTTGACAGCCACAGATTAATTTAGACATTTTCAGATGAACTAGCTGAGGTTCTAAGGGATTAAGTAAAATACTGCAGCTCTGTGAACTCCATTAGGGCAGGTGGTATTTTTTTCTTGTTTCTCAATGCCTTGCTGTGGAACCACACTAGGTCCTCAGATAGTCAGGATCTGTGGGAGCACAGTGGCCTTCCTATAAATACACCAGAATGGCCAAAGGCTGCTCTGGGCATGTGCCTAAATAGGATGTTCAAGGACTGTGAGCCTGGGAATCCTAATCAGGCCAAGATACCATGAGCGAGTGCAAGGGCACAAGGAACACTGTGCCCTTCAGAAAACAATGTGATTGATGACAAAACCGTCTTTGTCTAAATGGTATAAAAGTAGGTTGCTGACCAATCTAGGCAGCTGAGGTGGGAGTGAGAAGAAGTCTGCTGGAGTATGGAGAGAGAGCAGCTAGGATGGAGTGTGTGAGGAAGTCTGCTATAGAGGGCACCTGGGCAAGAGAAATCGGAGAAGCTACTGAGCTGGAGAGCTCAGATACCACTACGATGTGAGGCAGAGAGCCTAGGAGGCAGTGTGCAGCTACTCAAATAATAGCTGTGGGTACAGAGACTGATGCTACTTTATGGGACAGATATACTGTAAGTTCACGAACCAGTGTCCGGCTGCCTACCTATATGGACTTTGCTGTGAAGAATTGTCTTTTCTAGTAGCTATATGGCCACTGGCTTCTGCAATAGACTCATTCTATATACCCACAGAATCGCATGGCCTCTGTCTAAGGCCTGATGTCCGAGGAGATCCAGCTCCAGGCAGAAGGTCTCAGGCCCAACACCTCTTACTGCTGAGCAGAGGATAAAGGAGGAAGCTGAGTTAAGTTCCCAATAGTTGTAGAGTGGGCAGAGTTCAAGCAGGAACCAGCCCTGGTGTAGACAAATGGGAGAATGCAGAAGGATACATGGATTCAGAACAACTCAGAGCACCAGAGTTCACACAGGATGCTGGCCATGCTCTGACACTTGCATGCCAGAAACAGAATAAATTCTCATTAAATGTCTATAGCATGCTATGATTTAGTGAACAAGAGACACTAAATTCTCTACAACTAATGAAATAAAATACTTTATCAGTTCACAAAAGACATTAATAGCAATACTGCTTATGTTTTGTATCTGTTTGAATTTTTAAGAAATTTGAACTTAAAAACTCTGCATCCAGAAGAAATTGATCAATAATTATGATAATAAACTAATGCAGTTTTCTAAATTTTTTTGTGATTTACTGTATGCTCTGTAATTGTAATTGGGTTTTTAAATTTAATACTGATAATTCTTATGATACAACAATAGCCAAATACAAATATTGTACAAAATGGATTTTTAATACATATGAATTATTTTGGAAATTTTCATCCATCTGCATCACTGCTCTACTTATTTATATAAATTTTTGAGGGGTTGATTCTGTAGAATTGTAAAGACTTATATGGTCAATTTAATTCAATTTACTTCTAAAACAGAATGAAAAAATAATTAGGTAGAAAATGACAGCGCTTGTCATATCACTTAACTGTAAATTCAGTTCCATTGACATGATCACAAAAATAAGAAGATATAAAGATATAAATGAGTAGAGATAAGTTCCCTAGAAATCATATATATATATATATATATATATATATATATATATATATATAGTCACATACTCTATCACCTATTTACCTATCTTTCTGTGTTCAATGTCAACAAGTAATGAATATACTATGCATGTGCATATGTGTATGTCATTTGCTCTCAAATGAAATACAGGAGAGATGGCATTGTGTGACAATGATGTCTTTCTATACTGAATATTTAGAAATATTTTTGAAATATGACTATACATGCTTTATTAATGTATATGCAAATATTTTCCCTTGACTGGGGAAATATCTTTATCAGAAGGGCATTTATATAAAAATGTTTTTTAAACATTATTTTGCAATTATGACATTTTAACTCATGTACATTTTATTTCAGAATATCTGAGTTTTGTAACATTGCACACAAAAATAAACCACAAAATATGTTGGTTTCATTATTTGAATAATTCAAATTTTAAATTAAGTCACAGATCCCAATGATACATTATTCTATTTGTGCACAACACAATTCTTCTTCAGATATATTTTTTTTAATTTATACTAATTTATACTAATCTCTTAAACTTTTATTCCCAGGTTAGTGTGTGTTTGAATCATTTCTTTGTTGTTGTTTTTTTAATCTAGAGCATAGCCCTATACAATTTTTTTTTTACTGCTATTTGAAAATTTTTGTTTGTATTATTTTATTATCTACTAGAGGCCCAATGCATAAAAATTCATGCACTGGAGGTGGGGTCCCTCTGCAAGGTCTGTCCCCTCTCAGAGTCCAGGAGCCCTCAGGGGCGGGAGGTGACCCACCGATCAGGGGAAAGCGACATCCCCATCACACCTCTGCTGCTTCCACTGCCAGCAGCGCAAGCCTTAGCCATCCTTGGTTACCTGAGCCTTGGGCAGCCCTGGGTGGCTGGGCAGACGCCATCCAAAGATTGCCTGTGCCTTAGGCTGGCTCTGTGTGGCTGGGGCTGAGGGGCCTGGTGGACCCTGAAGGCATGCATGTGGAGCAGCTGGACCCACTTAGGGGCAGGCCCATCTGTGCTGTGCACCTGCTGCCCTGGCAGACCTGAGGGAACTGGGAGCCGCCATCCTATGGCTGTGGTCACCATTATCTTTGAGGGTGTAGCAGTCAATTAGCATATTCCCTCCTTATTGGCTGTGGGCACTGCCATCTTTGTGAGGGTGTGACAGTCAATTAGTATATTTCCCCTCTATTAGGTAGGATTAGCTTCAGCGATTTTCATAAGTTTGTTTTTCATATTACTTCATACTTTTTAATTGTGTCATTTTTTTACATTTCTGTTTTCTTTACTTGTTAACCTCATATCTTATATTTATGAATTTAAATTTATTTACACAGGAGTATAACTTAAAACTGATGGAATATCAGCAGATATCTTAGGAAGGACAGAAAAAACTCAAAGCAACTCAAATTAAACCCGTCCGCAGGAAACAACTTCACACATCTTTTCCTTTCAATGACCACTTTTGTAATTCAATCTTAAACTTAAAATTAAGAGCAATTATGATTAAAGCTTTCCAATTTTGGTTTTTCATTAAAGTGTAGCAATGTTAGACTGTTAATGTTACAAAGGTAAATTTGTTTAAGAGTGTACAGTGGGGGATTTAAATAAAATGTGGTTGTTTAAAACCTTCTTAATTTATGTTCTGACACTCCTGCTGTTAGAACCTGTTTCAGAACTTAATTATCTTGATAACTATTATAAAATTCTGTGAGAAATTACCTTAGGAAATATAAGAACATAATTTAGAACAAAAAGGTTTAAAATTAACTATATTCTACTCATTGGAGTTCTACCGGGCAATCTTTGTTTTAAAACTGAATATTGATTGAGAGAGAAATAAAATAATTGCAAGAATTTTCATGCATTTTATAAAAACTTATAATCTTCACATTTTATGTGAAACAACAAATCACAGAGCACCATCTGAAAGCATGAGGCATTCCTCTTTTCAGTATTTGCTATTTTATATGAAATTCAATTTTATTTATTCATTAAAGGTCAAAAAGAACATGGGTCTTATGGCTTGCTTGCTGGTCATGTGATGGATACATTTCTAAAAATGACTGCTGTGAAGTGTACATTGTGTGACATATATAAAAATATATTGTATCAACTTATCCCTATGAAATTTGTGTGCATGTGTGAATATATGCAATGTTTGGCAGTAATACAGATTTTGAAACTTGCAATCGCTATGCATATATATGTGCACATGTATAATCCCAATTGTTGTATGATCTTTTTAATGTACTGCCGGATATCATTTGTCAATATATTGTTGAGGATTTTAGTATCTATATTCATCAGGGATATTTTCCTGTAACTCTCTTTCTTTGACTTTATCTGGTTTGGGGATTAAAGTAATGCTGGATTAATTAAAAGAGCTTGAAAGTGGATAAAATCAATAAATCAATAAATGACAAGTGATGGCATGAATGTGGAGAAAAAGGAACCCTTATGCACTGCTGATAGGAATGCACTTTTGCAGCCACTGTGGAAAACAATAGAGCATTTCCTCAAATATTTAAAAATGGAACTTCCACTTGAACTACCAGTAGTAATCCCATCTCTAGGAATATATCCCAAGAAAATAGAAACACCAATCAGAAAGGACATGTGCATCCCTGTGCTCATATCAGCACAATTTATGTTGCTAAGATTTAAACACAGCCTAAGTGCCCATCAGCAGTTGAGTGGATTGAAATATAGTGGTATATCTACACAATGGAATACTATGCCACTATAAAGGAAAAAGAATTCTTACCATTCACCACAGCATAGTTGGACATGGAGAGTGTTATGGTCAGCAAAATAAGCCAGTTGCAGAAAGGTAAATATCACATGATCTCACTCACTTATAGAATCTAATGAACAACATAAACTGATAAACAAAAATAGAACCAGAGACATAGAAGCATGGAATTGACTATACAACCTAAGAGGAAAAGCAGGGGGATGGTGGTAGTGGATGGATAAGAGATCAACCAAAGGACGTGTATACATGCATATAAGAATAAGCCAGGGACACAGACAGTTGGAGGATGAGAATCTGTGCTGGGGAAAGGGAGTAGGCAGGGACAGGTCAATGGGGAAATGACATATACCGTGGGTAGGGTATATGCTGCTCCACATACCGTATTTGCCGGCGTATCAGACGATTTTTTGGCCCTGAAAAATACGTATTTGCCGGCGTATAAGAGACTGGGCGTATAAGACGACCCCCTAACATTTCCACTAAAAAATACAGTTTGTTATATACTCGCCGTATAAGACTACCCCCCACTTGGAGGCATATTTTTCAGGGCCAAAGGGTCGTCTTATACGCCGGCAAATACGGTATGTAATACTTTCAACAATAAAGAATTTAAATTAAAACACACACAAAAACTCACACAAAAAAGAAGAGCGACAAAATTGGAGGAATCCCAATATCAGATATCAAGCTGTAGTACAAAGCCACTATATTCAAAGCAACCTTGTATTTGCACAAGAACAGGCCTAGAGATCAATGTAACCGAACATAGACCCTAGATATCTATCAAAGCCATATGCTTACTTAATATTTGACAAATAAAGCAAGCACATACAAGGGAGTAAAGACAATTTCTTTAATAGATGATGAATTTCTTAACATCAATAACAGAATGTTTTTCATGCTTATATTCTTAGCACCTCGCACAATGTTTGACACATAGTGGATCCAAAATTACATTTAAACCCTGTGTGCATAAAAATGTAGAAGTCTATCATTCTTGAGATTGCATCATGATGAAACTCAGTTCCCAGGATGCATTTCTACCAACAGTACTACTGATGGTCCTCCCCCCCTCCCCCCGAAATATGGGAGACCTTGATCTTTGGGATTTTTGCTCAACTATTCAATTATTCAACTTTGCAACAAAGGTTTTTAAATGACTCCCCCCCCTTTTTTTTACCCAGAAGTTTTTCACCCTCCTGGGATAACCCCCTCAGTAACTCACTTGTTGTTACTGAACTAATACTGATCCGCCCTCCCTCTGCTCCTGGAAAATAAAGAGGATTTATGTGTACTGTTTGTAACTCACCCCTTTTCACTAGCTCATCATCTGTGTCCAAGTCAATTGAGTTTTAGTTTTATTGGTATTTTCTATTTTTCATCTGTCCCTGGTTGTATTTTATTTAATTTCATTCTGAACAGTTGAATTTCAAGCAATACACTTAAAGACATGTTGTAAAAGTTTCCTGAATATTTTGGAATTGGGTCTTCCAAATTGATAAATACAGTGAAAAGTGGACTAGACTTCATAGGATGTTCTTCTCATCAAGAAAATAATTATCCACCAGGCTTTGTTATCTTAATGCTCACTCTTAAAAGGCAGATCTGTTATTTATAGTACAAGTGGCCCTGTGCACAAAATTTGTACACATTAAAATGGAATTAATTAGAAGAAACATTTTATTTATTTATTCTAAAATATATTTTATTAATTTTTTACAGAAAGTAAGGAAAAGGGATAGAGTTAGAAACATCCATGAGAGAGAATCATTGATCAGCTGCCTCTTGCACATCCCCCACTGGGAATGTGCCCTCAGCTAAGGTGCATGCCCTTGACCAGAATCAAACCTGGGACCTTTTAGTCCGCAGGCTGATGCTCTATCCACTGAGACAAAACTGGTCTTGGCTAGAAGAAACATTTTAATATTGCTATTTGCCCTTTCTCTATAATATAAATGTTAGAGATGAAAGAAATTTAGTTAAATGTATATAAAATCTCCCTAATGTCAGAGTCTGGGGCAAGCTGTGGAACCCCGGGTCAAGTCCCTGCCCACCCCGCACATGCACTTTGAAAATGCAGAAGACCCAGACCCAGCCAGCCCCACCCCCATTGGGTGAGACCCTCCCCCATCAGGCTTCTCCAAGCAAGGGGGTGCAGTCTCAGGTTCCCCAGCTGGGCGCCAGGGTGCAAGTGCAGTCTGGTGCTGGGGCTGGGCACAGCCTGAGGTCCCCTATTAAGCCCAGCCCCCTGCAGTGTCACATCAGCACCAATGGGCATGAGCACAGGCAGTATCAAGTTCCTAGCTGGGGGTGCAGGCAGGCAGCTTCACCTCAGTGCTGGATGGGGACCAGGTAGGCAGCCATGATGTTAGTGTTGGTGGGGGGGGGAGTCCCTGTCCCTACCCACAGACTGGTTGTGGCTGGGACACTGTAATGGACTAATTAGCATATTCCTTCTTTATATGTATAGATTTTAAAGTTCCCATCTGGTTTCTCTTTCTCTTTGATTGCTTACTTAAAAACGATAAGATTAAGAAAATATCTTCTTTTTAACAAAAATTTTACATCCTTAACCAAGAATATGTTTACTGGTTTTAGAAAGAGGAAGGGAGTAAGAGAGAGATGGGGGCTGAACCCTCAAACTTTTGGTGTATGGGATGATACTCCAACTAACTGAGCCACCTGGCTAAGACAAGAAAATATCTCCTTAAACTAATTATTTTATTTGAAGTAATTAGAATTAAACTATACATATTTAGAATGTGTTATTTTACTTTTGCTTCTCTGATTTGCTTTCTTTCATTCATCTAATCATCATATATAGGAGAAATGATAAATACCATATTCTTTTTATGCATATAATTTAATTAGTACTTTAAATTTACTATGAGCTTTAATGTATATTATTTTATTTAATTCTTACCACCACCCAATCAAATAGATAGAGCAGATGACAAAAATTACACTGGAGGAAAACTGCTGTTCAGAGAGAGCACAACATGGCTATGTTAAGGTGCCAAAGCTTCATCTCCTCTGGTCTTACATCTAGTGACTTTTTCATCTACCTCTTAATATATGGGCCAACTAATCCTCTTATTTCCTTCACTTATCCAACACCATTTCTAAAGAGTGTTGCCACCAAATGTACATTGTATGTCATATGTCAAGAATATACTGTGATAATTTACTCATATGAGGTCTGTGTGCATGTGGGAGTATATATAATATTTGCCAGTAATATGAATTTTAAATTTTAGAGTTGCTATACAATAATGAACTGTTGTTGAACAAAAACCTCACATGAATGATTTATCATTTATGCTTTCAGAAAGTTTAGTGAATATTTGACCAACTCCTTGGATCAATCTCATACCATAGTAAAGATTGATGCTAGCATCTTTTCACTGTGATGCTAATTAATTTCTGCCTAGCTTCTACCATTCTCATATATCTTCCTAAAGTGATCAATCATCATGCTCAGGCAAGGGGAATTCAATCCATCACTCCCGGATTTTGATAGAGGGCTTATGGGGAATGCAAGTCATCTCCCCAGCAGTAATCACACAGCTGTGATACATGCCACTTTACGCTCATATCATCATATAATAGATGGCTTTCCTTTCATGGAAACTTGCCTTAAAAATTTCCAGACAGATGGACTCTGATGCAAAGGTTTCATTTTGTGGAATTTAAGGCTGTGAACTAGTTATTGACAAATACTAGATCATCAGTTCCAGTTGAAAACACAGCCTAATAAGTAGAACATTGGCACTAATCCTTATTTAATCAGCCTTAAAATGGTAATTTCAAATTGATGAGGGCACAGGGAATAGATTTTGCTCTCATAAAGTACTTCTAAAAATACCAATAATGTGAGTATACAACCCAAGGATGAAATTAAAGGGACCCCCCAAATGTATAATAAGACACATAAACTACAAAGAGCATGTCAAAAGAATGAAGGGCCTTATGAAAATAGAAAGCTTAATGTTTTCTGGTCTCTCCAGTAACACATTTAGGTATAGTCTTGAAATGTAGTCCATAGAACAAATACTCAAATGATTGAAAGAGAAGGGTTTTAATATGAGAATATGCATATCATTAAGAACATTTGTTATTTCTGAATGCAGTGGATTCATACAGGGAGCAAGCTCTAATGTTGAAAGGAATTTTAGAACTCTTTGGTTCCAAACCAAGCATTGAATAGAAGTAGGGCAAGTGAAGTTAAATTGTGCAGATAGTGAGCTCCCAGGCAAAGATTAGGATTCAGACCTCCAGTTGCTCTGTTTTTTCTGTTCTTGTACTGCCTCTGTAACAACAGACCCATGAAGTAAGTATTGGCTTGTATCTGTCCCATGAGGAATCATAGTCCAATCCCCTGTATGTCAGCTTTAGCACTTCCAATTTGTGATGCACTAAAATGTGTCTAGCATAGCTTTCCAACTTCTCTATCCTTCCTGTGGCCAGTCATCCAGGACATGTCATTCTACACTTTTTAACGTCTTGTTAGACTTGATTTCAGTAAAATGTCTATGCACAACATATGACCACCTCATGTGTGTTAACAAGAAAACTTTTGTGCATCCCAAATCTAAAAAAATAAAGCTTCATGGCCTCAGAATGAGTCTATTTTGTGAAATTTTAACAGTTAAAAATAATTAGACCAGAATCTCTGTGAAGCAGCCATACCTTTCACTTTGTGCATCAGACAACTTTATACAGGAGGCTATTTCTTAGGCACTATAGAACATTTGACTTCAATAATAATGAAGGCAGCAACTATATATAACTAATATACGTGGACTGAACTTGGTACTAGGATATTTGCATAATATCAATATTTTCTTGATACATACTCTTAAAATATCCACTTTATATATGAGGGAAGTATGGAGAGTATAAATAACTCACGGATTGTCTTAAAGCTAGCATCTAAGTAGAAATCAAACTCTCATTATCAGATCTAAAAGTTACCTCCTAGTGATCCTAATGTACTACTTACCACCCCACACGCCCTTCCCTATGCTAGAATTCTCTGTCACACTGGCTTCTGCAGTCTTTACGTTTCCCATTTCTCAATGACTGGAAACTAGTGTGTTCATAAAAAAATTCTAGAGCCTACAGTTTAATTTTTATAGAATTATGAATTTAATATATCTCACTTTTTGAATTAATATAGGAAAAACACATATGTACACTGGAATGTTGAGACATTTATTAAAATTTTGTGGACAACTATCACACAGAACTCTGTGACTAAACAGAATTAAACTTTCAGCTTCATTATATGATAAATACATACATTAAACCAATATAATATGTAATATACTTTTCCTAGCTAATATCCCTGTGTATTATGAGTTTGTATAGTTTATTATATTTGGAGCACCTACTTCTAGCCAGTGTCTTGAATGGTATAAGATAAAGATAAGGTCTGAAAGAGATTAGTATATCTACAATATTATGATTGGAAGTAGAGAATATTAAAGAGATTTGAGTGTGGAGCTGGTATTTTTAAAAATTTAGCAATGAGAAATTTCAGTGATTGAATATGAGAGAGATTAAAGATGGAGAGGCCAATAAGAAAGCTGATGGCAGAAGCTACTTTACACATATTATTTTAGTTATTTGTTCAATATCTCTAAAAATCAGGTATTAACATTTTTTACAAGCAAAATCATTGAAACTCAGAGAAATTAGATAGCTTGCCCAAGATCATAAGACTTTTTAAAAGGAAGAAGTTTTTCAAGAGGTATATAAATTAAGGGTGATTAATATTTGATGATTACAGGGACATTGGTAAGCAATTTCTTTATAGGCGTGGATATTTAAGACAACAAGAATGCAAAAGTAAAATTAAATTTCCATAAATTGATAAATACATAAAATCTATAATGAAAGTGTCTCATAGTAATGAATGCTTGTATGTTCATAAAGGCACTATGGAAATGGATGATCTGATCATGGGGGTGTAAGGAGGGGAAAGTAGGATTAACTAAGCAAGCTCACAAGTGAAGTCAAAGGTGGTAAAGGATAAGGAGATTCTTATAGAATTTAGACATGAAAGTTAATAAAATTCAAGGAACTATACATTTATTTGAAACTAATCCTTTCAATTCTTAAATATATAGTTAAATTGTTTAAATGACATGTAATAAAGTTATTCTAGCCACTACAGATAAAGTTTTCTATAACTACCTAATATTTCAATGGTCTATTCTATTTTCAAAGTTTGTGGCATGTAATGATTCTGTTCATATGTTAACCAACTAAGTTTAGTTCATAGTTTTTGTTTGGCACCAATTATCTAATAAAACCTTATTTTTAAAATAACATTTATAAAAATTTTTAAAACCCTTGTTGCAAAGCGTTGTATTCTCAATAAATGTCCCAGACTCTAAAGGAAATTCTCTTGAATAAGACCACAGATTCATTAAGTCACTGTTGGCTAGATTTATCATGTACCATCACGCTGTAAGCTCTGAATTTGTGAATTCAGTGATATTATAGTGAATAACCAGAATGAAAAAGGTTTGGTTTTGTGTGTTTTTATTTATTTAAACTATGTGGGACACATTAAGGACAATATTGACTGGCTTTTAAAACTTCAGTAGTGACAAATAAGGCAATTTAAATGGCTGGATTTTGTTAACTCAGGGCAGACACAAATAAATGGCATTGCAAAATACATGGGATAAAGAATCCAAACATACAGCTATACCAGCATAAAAAGTAAATGTAATTCAGTTGTAGGTTATTATTTAAGAACCTTCAAGGATCTTTTTTTTAATTCTGACCAAAATAATTATACACTGTAGAATATCTTTAGAATAATTGACAGTCTATGTTATCACAAAGATTTCTCTTGTCCTGTTGCTTTGTTACTAGGTAAATTTAATTTGAAATAACTTTAGGGTAAGTAATAATAAGTAAACAAAAATATCTCAAAGGAGATAGAAAATACCAAGAGAGAATTGTATTTTGAAGATTTCTTGGTTTGTTTTAACTTATCTCAGCATGCTTGAGTTTGAAAATAAGTAAACTGAAGTTAAATCAACTCTTTGTTTTCATATCTACTTTTCCAAATTATTATTTAGCATATTCATATACTTATTTTATTGTTATTGAAGTTTAATTGGCATACAATATTCTGTTAGTGTCAGGTATCCATTATAATATATAATTATATATATATATATATATATATATATATATATATATATATATTGCAAAATGTTCACCACTATAAGTCTAGTTACCAACTCTCACCATACAAAGTCATTTCAGTATTATCAATTATATTCCCTATGCTGTGCACTACATTCCTGTGACATATAACTGGAAGTCTGTATCTCTTCAACACCTTTACCTATTTCTCCACTCTTTCCTCTCCAAGACTGCTCTCTCTGATAACCCCTTTTTTTTGTCTGATTTATTTCACTTAGCTCTAGGTATCCATGTATGCTATTTTCATTGATACTGTGTTCCCAAATGCCCACCGTGCTTTTACAGTTCTCTCTTTCTCAGCCTCTACTTTTCATCTACACTCCAGCAGAATGCCCAGTTTGTGACAAACTTGTGTAAGAAGTCCTATTCCTTGTTTACCAAATATCGGAATTGCTCTAGATTTGTATCAGTGTAATGGATGATTCCCTAGCATGTGTTTCATAAAATACCAACTCTCTAAACTTCTGTAGTCTGAAAGGCACTGGAGAAATGAAATACATCTGGCTAATCCATAGACATGCTCCATAACTATTATTAAATGGTTGCTGAATAGAAAATATTATAATATATCTAACTTCTATAGTTGAAATGTCAGACTTTGTTCTGTTCTGAAAGCAGGAAGAGTACCTGATAGATGGAGGCAATAACTCTTAGTATTTTGTGTTAAATTTATTTATCTAATAAAACTCTGCAAAATGAGAAAAAATAGATATATTGTATAAATAATGACTGGTCTGGTTGGGTAGCTCAATTAGTTGTCTTGATATGTCATTATTATGGGTTTGATCTCTGATCAGGGCACACACAAGGAGCAATTAATGAATGCATAAATAGGTGGAATAACAGTTCAATCTCTCTCTCTCTCTCTCTCTCTCTCTCTCTCTCTCTCTCTCTCTCCCTCTCTCTGTGTGTCTTTTTCTCTCTATTTCTATCCCTGACATATCTCTCTTAAATCAATCAATAAATATCAATAAAATAATTTTAAACAATGACCAAAATACTTTTGACCTATTAACAATTAAATAAACTAATATTTTATATTATTTAAAAGTAAATAGTAAGCTATATAATGAAAAACAAATACCTATTCCTGGAGCAATATGTTGCTCTCATGCTGAAATTATAAACACAGCTCATCAATAGTTATTTTATAAAATATCTAGAAAGACATGAATGCTCCTTTTGTCCCTTGTTTGAAATATTAAGCAACAGGCCAAAACCAGTTTGGCTCAGTGGATAGAGTGTTGGCATGTGGACTGAAAGGTCTCAGGTTCAATTCTGGTCAAAGGCATGTGCCTGGGTTGTGGGAACATTCCCCAGTGGCGGATGTGCAAGAGGCAGCTGATAGATGTTTCTCTCTCATCGATGTTTCTAACTTTCTATTCCTCTCCCTTCCTCTTTTTAAAAAATCAATAAAATATATTTAAAAATATATTAAGCAACAGATTGTTTAAAAAGGGCATAGAATCTATTAGGATAGAAAGATCCTCCATCAAGTAGAGTAAGTGATGAGTAATCACTTCCAAAAATTTCAGAGTAATGGCACATGCTCACATTCAAAAATGAACAAAGTTTGTGCCTTGCTTGGGATACAGTTGCCAAACGAAAAATAACTCCCAATTCTCAGAGTTTCTGTCTATTCCTAACAATGTGTTGAAAACACATTCAAAGTTAAAGATGTTTTACTCACTAAACAAACCAGCTCATTTTATAGCTTTATCTGATACTGTAGTATTGTTACTGGTGAGGATTCTCATTCTGATAGGACTTGGCACAGTGATGGGTACAGGGAGGGTTCTCAAGAATAAGTGTCGCTGATACCGGTTTGGCTCAGTGGATAGAGCATCAGCCTGCGGACTGAAAGGTCCTGTGTGATTCAGGTCAAAGGCATGTACCTTGGTTGAGGGCACATACCCAGTAAGGGGTGTGCAAGAGGCAGCTGATTGGTGTTTCTCTCTCATGGATATTTCTAACTATCCATCTCTCTTCCTCTCTGTAAAAAATCAATTATATATATATATATAATTGTGTGTGTGTGTGTGTGTGTGCGTGCGTGTGCGTGTGTATGTGCGCGTGCGAACACATGTGTATGTGTGTGTCAACTGATGGAGCCAAAATCCCTAAGTTTGAATATTAACATTTTTGCCCAATTGCTTATAAAGTTAAAATAACTTTCTTTGAAAAAAGGATGGGGGGATATTTACACATTTTATAATCAAGTCAACTTGGAGATTTTATCTACATCTCCAAAGCATTGTTCTGCTGCTTTGTTTTTAATGTTTAGTGAGTAGTGTAGTTACAAACTGATGTTCTAAATGGATAATTACATTTTTTTCTAATTTCTAAAATATAGTAATTGTAGTAGAGTTTTATTTTTTAGAATTAAAATAAAAAATAGAAGCATCGATCCTAGAGAAAGAGAGGATGCCTGTTTTTGTTGTTGATGTTACAAGGGACCAATGTATGTAAGAAGTTTCAGAATGGATCCATATACGTTAGCTGAATAATGTTTGCCATGTATTCCCAAGGCACATTTAATCACACACATCTGCTTTAATTCCTCCACTATGTTATAGGTAGCATGTATATATTACTTAAACACTACTGATTATCTTAAGCAGAACTCAAAGCAGGAATTTCTAATGGAACAAAGTGATCCATCTACTTTGTATACATTTGCATGTATAAATACAGCATAAATACCTGGACCTTAAAAGACTAAATGAAAGCTATCTTCAACAATCTTTTTGTATAAGATTTCTAAATACAAAAGTTTAAGTGGCTCCTATTTTGTAGTTATTTGAATTCAAAATAAGTATATTTAAATATTTATGCTTATATGTAATAATAATTTTAGTGCAGTTTATTTTAAAAAAATAATCTTTGGGACAATCAATAGTGTCACAGAAGTTTATATTAAAGAGTTTATATTAATAAAGATAAGGCAGTTGATTAAAATTAAAGCAGGTTAATGAGTGAATGTTTTTAATACATGCAATATACCAAGCACTCTTACAACTTGTTTATATGTATTAATTGATTAAATCATGCAATATGTGATGGAAGCTAAGGCACAAGAATATTGAAGAATTATCATCAAGGTCACACAGCTGGAAAAAATAGATTAGAGATTAAACTCAAATAGCATTGTTCCATTGATTGTGCTCTTAACTGCTTTATTAGGACAACTCAATAAATGTATGAAATAAAAGTGCACTTGTTTTTTTAAGTTATAACATTATTTTAAGGTGAGATACTAAAGATATCGATATAATTGAAGTTTTAAAATACTTTCAACGTGATTACGACTTAGTTTGTGTTTGATTTTCAGTAGGGTCAATTAATATTGACTATTTTATTTTATTTTTATGTGTGTCACAATCCTCATGTGTGTAAAAACTTGAAATATAGTTATGTAATTATTTGTCTGGATAGCAGAGTGTAATAAGATAGGAGAATAGACAAATTGGTTGTAACCATTACTCACTTAGGTATTGTTAGATACTGCTGATCTTATAAATCTGTAGGTTTATTTGCTAGCAAATGAAAACTAGTTGAATATAAAGAAAAAAGGTGTGAAGGTTTATAAGTAATCAAAAAGAGTAATGTCAAGGTATTAAGAAGACATACATTTTTCTTATCAACATGCATTTCATGATTTGACTATAGCAAAAGTGGTTTGCTTTAATAAAATGTTAGAAAGTTTGACCATTGTTTTGCCATAGGTCATGCATTTCTTTTCTTTTTTTTTCATTGAAAACATATCTTTGTCTTACTGATCATAATAATTATTCTAATGACATTACTAATATGTCTCCATTACCTGTAAAATAATTTTGACAACCTTTCAAAATACTGCCAATAGTCTTAACTTATAAAAGGGCAATATGCAAATTAACCATCACTCCTCTCAAGCCACACTAGCCAGGCCCACCAGCCCATCAGAGCAAGTATGTAAATTAAATTAAAAAGTCAAGATGGCTGCAGCCACAGAGAGCAGTTGAGAGGCTTGGGTTTACCTGGAAATAGAGGAAGCCAAGATTTCCACACACCCTGGAAAGCTTGTAGGCCTCCATTCAAGGCTACAAAGTTTCAAATATAGAAGATACATGAACCCCACCAGAAATGGCTAATGGCCACAGAGTGAAGAGGGGGCTTAACTCTGCTCCAGGCTACAAAGTTTCAATTGTAGAAGGTAAATAAATTCCAGATACCAGGGTCTCTGCTTGGTTCACCAGGAGGTGTGGCTGGACTGCAAACCTCAGGCCCCTCATCCAGGCCTCCCCACACCCCAAGGGGACCCCATCCTGATCAGGGGCACCCTTCAGGAGAAACCAGCCGGCCTCCACCCATGCACCATGCTTCAATCCGATATAATAAAAGAGTAATATGCAGAATGACCATCACTCCAACACACAAGATGGCTGCCCCCATGTGAGCACAAGATCCTGTTCCTATGTGGACACAAGATGGCCACCACAAGATAGCCAGCAGGGGAGGGCAGTTAGGGGTGACCAGGCCATCAGGGGAGGGCAGTTAGGGGTGACCAGGCCATCAGGGGAGGGCAGTTAGGGGTGACCAGGCCAGCAGGGGATAACAGTTGGGAGCAAACAGGCTGGCAGGGGAGCAGTTAGACATCAATCATGCTGGCATGGCAGTGGTTAGGGGGTTATCAGGATGGCAAACAGAAGCAGTTAGGGACAATCAGAAAGGCAGGCAGGTGAGAAGTTGGGAGCCAGCAGTCCTGGATTGTGAGAGGGATGTCCGACTGCCCATTTAGACCCAATCCCAGGGATGGGATCTAAACATGCAGTTTAATATCACTCGAGGTGTCCCAGATTGAGAGGGTACAGGCTGAGCTGAGGGACATCCCCTTACTCCCTTACTCTGTGCACGAATATATATAATGCTAAGCAACCAGCCAACTGCAGGTTGGTAGCTATGACACACAATGACCACACCAGGGGGGCAGATGCTCAATCAGGAGCTGCCCAGCAACAGGAACTTTGCAGAGTGCCCTTTTGTATACTGGAACCCCTTTGGGGATGTGGTACTACCTCCTTTTAGCACAACCCCAGCAGGCCAGGCCGAGGAACCCCTCTTGCTAGAGGGACCCCACTCACTCTGCAATGCCCCTCAGCCCCGGTGCCGCCCCAGGTGTGGCAGGCCAAGGAGAGGCCACGGAAGGTTGGTTCCAGTGCATGTCTGGCCCATCTCGCCTAGTCCTGCTCCCCGGCTACCTTCTAATTAATTAATTTTCAATGTGCATGAATCCATGCACTGGGCCTCTAGTTTATTAATAACAGGCCTCAGCACAACAGACATGAAATATACTAAAAGCTTTTAATTTATCAAGGATTAATTGAGTTCCTACCTTATAATAGAATGTTCTAAGAAATGCTTAAACAAGTTAATGTCATCCCTGCCTCAAGATGCATTAAAAGCAAGTGGAGAAAAATACCTATAACTAGCTCTAATAAATTTCTAAACATGTAGCAGTAGTTTAAAAAGCAGTCCTAACAACCAAGAAGAAAGCAATTCTGTAGGAGAGTTACAGGTTATGGCGGCTTTCATAGGATGGCCATCCCTAACGTATACCTTGGAAGATGAGTATTAGATTACTAGGGGAAAAGGGCATTCTGGTATGGATAAAAGATCTGCAGAGATAAATCGCAAGGCCAGTTAGCTATCTTCTTAATAGAATGGATAAATTTGATAATGTAATTGGAGGACAAAAATGGGAGCCTTGGGTTCAGAATAAGACAGATTTCGTTGGGGAGCAGGGAATGCGACAGCTGCATTTAGATGAAGCTAACAATTGTCTAAAATAAGGTGGGATTGGAGGCAAAGGTTCAAAATGAAGAGGAGGGCCTTGGTTTGAAGCTACCATGGCCAAAATTAACTGCTCTAGGGAGAAGAAATAGAACTGAATCCTAACCATTCATGACTAGCCAGGGCAAAAAGGAAGAGTGGGCAGCCTACTTGACTTGATCATTGATTAGGAGCTGCATACTCATAGAAAATCTTATAAGTCTAGCAAAGAGATCAAGGTCGATTCACATGCTGTCCTTCAGGAAGTTATAAATGTATATATTCATAATATTAAAAAAACCAAATTTACTTAAAATACTTATTTTATGCAGTTTAGGGGAAATATTTATCCTTTCTTTTCAGGAAATAATATTATAATTGCAATAATAACAACTACAATTTATTGAATACTAAGCTCATAGCCACAGTTAGAACTCTTCTATATTATTTTCATTAATTTACACATGATGCAAAACTTGACATATTCAGTTAATTATAGTGCCTGGATTTCAAACCCCTTTCCTTGAAGATAAGAATTGTAAAGTGTTTTCACATTTAAACTTTAAATTTATTCATTGATACTACTATTAATAATGGAAATTGGAACTATAATGCTCTAATCTTATGAGTAACAGTTATACATTATACAAACCATTCAACTGCAGAACTGAAAAAAAAATAACCAATTAGTGAATTATGTTAGGTTTATAGTGGAGGTCAGCATATTTAAGATTTATGTACCAAGATGCCAAATTTTAATCATTTTGAAAACAGTAAAATATTACTCATGCTAATCTGAAAACAAATTCCCAATTCAATTTAACTTTGTAACAGGTTTGTTATGAGAGGCATTTATTGAAACATAATAACTATATTATAGGGAAAAATAGAAAAAATAGAAGTATGGCAGCACATTTTTATTATTAACTTTATAATGAAATATCAATAAGTGCATTAATGACATATTGATATGTAGTTACCCTTAAGTAACTGATATTGCATTGAAATGAAGTATTTTTTAAGATTCTTAATTTATGCTGTGACCAGTCATCATATTGATTGTATGTTTAAGTACAGAGCTAATTGATTATGAAGTCTTTTGCTATAATTTACGGACAGGGAATGGCAGATTTTACAGGTAGGTTTTGGCTTAATGACAAATTTCATAGTTTGAAAAGAAAAAAGAATATAAACACACAGGAATAAGGTTATACTAAGTCATGATGTGAAAGTTAATTTCTAATGTATGCAGACACTTTGATAAGACAAATGTGAGACTACAAAGGAAATATGAAAGCAGTGAGGAAATCGCTATCAATTGCATCTATCCAAACCTAGATTTAAAAGGAGAGACTGATGTATCCAGGATTTTATGTTGAAAATCTGCAACATAATACCCATGGAATAAAAACATACAACTTAATTAAATGAAATATCACTAAGTAAATTTTAGAATTGCTTAACTTATAGAAATATTTCTTACATATATGTAATATTTTCCACCCATTTTGCCTTTGATTTTGAAAGAAATCAATTCATTTCAAGAATGCAGTGCTTTGCCAAAATGCAGCATTCCACTTTTCCATGCAGCACTGAGGTCCCTGTAGCAGATTCATAAACAACCAAGCGTTAACAAAAATTCTTGGATGTTGGTCAGGCTTAAAGTTTTAATGATCAAGATGCCAGTGTTAAAGAGGTAAAATTCCTAATCTTGATCTTTGGGTTTGAGAGTGATATAATAATAGCTATAGCTAATATTTTTAAATTTCATTTTATAGGCACTTTTGTAGATCTTTAAATCTACTGAGGAAAAGTTAAATAAATGCTAGTACAAAGCTGGATATAAAAAAAGAAAAATTAAAAGATTAAACATATAATTATGAGAATAACATTTTGATTAATATTAGAGTATTAATAATATAGTAATTAAGAGTTTAGATTTAGTCAGACATCCCAGTGTTCAATTACTTTCAAGCAATGAAATATTTGACATACTATAAATTCAGTAAGACATTTTTTTTCTTTCAAATAGTACAATGAAGATTTTGTGACATTTTACTAAGTACATAATTACGTGTTCATTAAACAAATTTATTTTTATTACTACTAGTAGAATACTTTTATTCATGTAACTCAGGCATATCTGCAAATATGTTTATCAAAAATAGTTATATTTATCAAATGTTATAAACAACTGATAAAATTTAATAATGTAGTCATTAAAAAGATAAGATAAATCTAAGGGTATTGGCATGGATGTAGGTTTACCACATACTCTTTGATGAAAGCAGATACCTAACAATGTGCTTTATGATTCAACTACTTAAAGAAACATACTTATGCATTAAAATTTGTCAGAAAATTTAAAAAAAATGTTATGATCTTGAGATGGCATTAGAGAAGACTATATATACAATATAAAATATATGATATACAATATAGGATATTGACATATATGATATAGGATATGTATATGATATATGGTATAACATATAATATTAACTATATATATATATATATACTTTAGTTAAAGTATATATGTATATATATATATATACATATATACTTTAACTAAAAATAATAAAATATTAAAAAAGAATTTGTTTATTGCTTAAGTGGTCCCAGTTAACCTGCAATATAAATAAAGCAAAAGAGAAAATACAATGTTATTTTTCCTATGTTCTACTTCATTTAACTTTAAAATGTCTTCTTCGTAAGTTTATTTACTCTTTTCCTCATTAGCCCCTGTGCCTATTAATGCCAGCAATCTGTAGGGATTGTGTGATGTATTAGTAAGCTGTTCATCGTCATGTCTTCTGTTTCTATATAATGCCAGGTATCTACAAACATACAAATCTCTCATGGGACAAACTAGTGGACTTTGTGTGAGTATAAAGCATCGAGATGTTGAAAATGAAAATTTGTGACTACACGGCCTCTTAGTTTTGTGTTTTATTTTCTTTTTATGGTATTGGCATTATTCAGACAGGGTGGAAGAGGCCCTTTTATTTCTAAATGAACTTACTGTCTATTTATATAAAGGTCAAAATGACTACTTTCATTCTAAAATATAGTCATGGCCACCTATAGCCATTGGCAACTGTCTTTTAGCTAAATAAAGAATGCAGTCTCTTTCTAGGCACTTAGGGTTGCTGTTAAAATGTACTACTGAGTGAGCAGGTATAGATATCTTTATGATATATCTCATTTATTTATTCCCAATTCCATATTTAGTATTTATTTGCTTCTGTGTCCTACATGTCTTTGTTCTTCTGCATATTCTCTATAACTACAATTGTAGGAGGAAAAGAGAAAATAATTTCAAAAGAAGGAAAATGAGAAATGGGGAAAATGGCTTTGGTTTCCTATTGCCAATATTTTTCAGGTTTGTTGTTGTTATTTTAGTGAACTTCTGTAAATCTTTATTTTTAGCCCCTTCTATTACTAATGCAAAACTGCCCTTAAATATCTAAAATGGATTTAAAATAAGAATTATTTATTCAAACTAGAATAAATTCATTTTAATGAACAGGATTAAGTGGTAAGTTAATTCTAGATATTGTAATTGCTTATACATTTTATTATTTTCCTAACCACATTAATTTATTTTTTTTCATTTTCTTTTCTCTTTTAGAGGAGAGAAAAATGTGCACTGCAAAGTAGAAATAAAAATAGTAATGAAACTTTATTAGACTAATATAATTCCTCTAAAATTACGGCATTTCATTTGCAGTACTCATTTTGCATTCACATGATGTTATCCCATGGATTCACAGTTCTCACAGGCTGCAAAAGCCCTTAATATTTACAGATAGTCACATGCTCTAAAGATTGACTTCATGTAATGCATACCTTTATAGAACTTAAACTATTATTTGATTGTTTTCCATTCCATTTTAGAACATGTAAACAGAATGTTCTCAATAGCAATTTTAAGAAAACTACTGACTCAGCAGGTTTCAGTATGTCCACTAAAAAGGTATAAATAGTAAGGGGAGGGCTCTGCACCTCCATTCTGAGAAGGATCATTTGACTCTTTGTGATAACTGATAAATCAGAGCTTATCCTGCAAAGTCATGCTGAATGGGAGAATGTTCAATTAAGCTGTTATTTGTCAGTCATTAATCACTAAACTGATTCAATTTTTTTTTTAAATTTGATAATCACTAATAATGGTATGCAGTAAGATCTGATATACTAGTTCAATACTGCAATAAAAGTAGTTCACATAAACAAATGTCTATATTTTAAGTTAAATTTATCAATATAAGTATATCAATAATACCCAAATTACTCAATTTCATTCTGAGCTTTCAAAACACAATGTTAAGCATGGGATAAAATATAATTTATATACATAGAGATGATATACAAAGGGAACATGGAAATATCATTTTCACATTAAATAAAGCTATCAAAAATTGACTAAGCATGTTCTGAACGCTGTAAAAAGTTTTCAATTAATGACCATTGCCTTTGTTTTTGAGTAGTGTACTCTGTAATAAAAATGAGATAGTAGTGACGGCAATAACAAAAAACGAGTAACTTCCACACAGACATTTTTTCTCTTGCTATATTTAACAATTATAATTATTAAATTTATCTATAAATTTATGTGAAATATTTTATCACTGTTTCAGATGTGTTTTTGTATTTAATCCTTATTGATATTCTCACTGTGGACAAAAAGTCTAACAGATACTAAGTGAGTAAATCTTTACAATACGCATAGTCTCAAAATAACATAATTTAATATTTTAAACTCGCTAAATAATATAGATTATAACAAGTTTGTATGTCTATTATTATCATAAGATGATTAAATAATGCAATTAAAGCAATTTATTTATAATTGAATTTAAATATATATGATAATGCTAGTGATGATTATGCCATTGGGTGCTAAGAGGGGAACCTGTTATTCTATTTTATATAATAAAGAGGTAATATGCAAATTGTCCATCACTCCCACACACAAGATGGCCGTCTCCATGTGGTCAAAGATGGCTGCCCCTATGTGAACGCAAGATGAACAGCAGGGGAAGGCAGTTGGGGGGTACAAGACCAGCAGGGAAGAGCAGTTGGGGGCAATCAGGCTGGTAGGGGAGGGCACTTAGAGGTGACCACGCTGGCAGGGGAGGGTAGTTAGGGCCAATCGGACCTCCAGGAGAGCAGTTAGGCACTGATCAATCTGGCAGGGGAGTGGTTAGAGGCAATCAGGCAGGCAGGCAGGTGAGTAGTAGGGAGCCAGCCATTGGGGATTGTGAGAGGGGTGGCCAACTACCTGTTTAGGCCCAATTCCACAGAGGGGTCTCAGATTGTAGAGGGAGCAGGCTTAGGTGAGGGACACACCCTTCCATGCATGAATCCCATGCACTGGGCCTCTAGTCTACTATATAAAAGACAAAATCATTCAAAGAATATAAAGCAGAGATACTAACAACAAGCATGGGTACAAAATCACAGTCTAGATATACTTAGGCTTAGTGATTAGGCTGGAAATAACTAAGGATAAGTAAAATATATAAAATAAATGATATAAACATGGAAATACTGAAATGCATTAAAATTGCTATGGATTATATTGAAGTCGAGGAATGATGTTTTCTTTAATAAGAGAAACAAAATTATTGCTCTGTTTTCAGGTTTGTTCATTTCCATTGTATGAAGTTGATTTCCTGGTTATTTTACCAAATGATTACTTGTTATTTAGAACATAGAACAATTCTATTTTCGGGGTGGGGTCACATCCATATATTTAGAAATCATCTTATAAATAAATAGCATAAAACTTCTTAAACACTTAATATAAAATACCTCTGTGAAATAATTCACATAGCTAAATTAATACATATAATTTCATATAGTTTATATTCTTAAAACTGGTGTTTTGAGGTGTCCTGGAACCAAGCTACTAACCAGAGATCATTAACTTTTTCCCTGGTTACATATTGGGAATCACAATGTTTAAAAACAGCACGAGGAGTGCTCCCTCCCTTCCCCTGGAAGACTGCAGGCCAGGGAGCAGGCGGAGCTGCCGTGTGAAGAGGGTCTGACCCCAGGGCCGCCTCACAGCAGTGCCCAGGCGGCAGTTGAACTGTTCCCAGGCGGTGCCCTTTTCACAGCCATGCTGTAACACCACTGAGCTGTTTCCTTCTTCACTGCATCCCAAAATGGGGATTCCTGTCAGGGTTTGAAGCATCTGAGTCCAGGAACAGAACACATACATCCATATTCCTAACCATTATCACTAATAATAACAATTCTCAAAAAAGCATATTGAAAACAAATGTTCCCTCCTTATCCTGTTTCTATTTGCAGACAGATTCTCCAGTCAAGATGATTTTGTGCTAATTGTGTATTTCTGTCAACTTAAAAAAAAAATTAAGACTTCGTTGTTCTAAAAGTAATTGCAAAATGCAGGACTCGCTACACTAATTTACTGGGTTATTCTCACTTTCTTCCCCAAATAGAGGTCCAGATTGGATTTTACACTTTCTGTGCAGCAGAATCAGTTCCCTCAACCTCAGATCAGTCCTTTTGTTATGCCCCGGAACAATCTGTTGCCATCCTCTAATGTATAGGATGAATCCTCGCCACTCATCAAATTACACTTGTCAGTGCTTAGCACAGTGGTTAGGAGCAAGGATTCCAGTAATTATGAGTGAGTCAAATGTACACATTAGTTGTTAATTTTATGTAATTTACTTACCTTCTCTCAGCCTTAACTTCATGCCTGGTCAGATAATGACAGTAATGATATCATACAAGTACCTGGCACATTTTAAGTGCTCAATGAGGATAGCAATTATTATTTTCTCATAGACACAACTGCATTTAATTCAACAAATATGGACTGAACAAAGAGTAAATGAACATCAGAGTGCCAGACACTTTGTTAAATTAAAAATGGAAAAACAATGAAATATACGTAAGTTAAAACTTTAGCTTCAAGATCTAATAGGGAAACAAAAATTCCACCCAGAAAATTAGAATACAATTTAATAAATCCTGTTGTAGAGAATGTGCAGGGCACCATCACGGTGCTGATTACTGCAGCAATCTGGACACCATGAGGATTGATGATTTGTGGATGCAAATATAAGCATCATGTCAGGCAGTATTTTTTTCCTGAAATTAAAATGGAAAAAAAAAACTAGATATCACTAGTACTTAGAATTATAGATATTTCTAAATCAAATCAATGGTTGGAAATTGATTTTCTTTAGAAACAAATAGATATTTGTCATCTATTTTATCTGTCAAGAAGGAAAGAAATGATCCTTTTAAACCAACTTCAGGGTAGTCTAATGGTACTGATCTTTCCACTTCACTCAGTGCTCTTGGCCATACAGGTCACTGCAAATCAGTTAGATATACCACTGAATACTTGCTATCATTTGTTGAATTCAATTTGGTTCTGTTGACTAAAAGCTCCAAGAGGGAAGAATTTGGCTTATCTAAATCTGACTCAACAGTGGTAGTATTTCAAGGTTTAGTACTAAAAGACTTCTGAGAATTAAGATACACTGAAGATCACTTAATTCTTTCTTTTACCCCATTAGAAATGTGTTGTTTTTTATATTCAATAGGAGATTCAATATTTTTTCATCCCTCAGAAAGAGATTTAGACAGTATAATGAGGCATTTCACTTATCATTAAGGAAGAATTCCACTACCACCTCCTGTCCCAATTCCCAAAGCATGTCAGTGAATACCATAAACTCAACATTGCCTATATAGAACCAAAGATAATTTGTAACTAAATCTTCTAAATTACACACTGTCAGAAATTCTAAAGAGATAAACAAAAGCCAACCCACCAACTGGTAAAAATCATTTTAAAATGTATTATAAAAAAGCAAATACAAAGTGTGATTAAATGTCTTTTAATGAAAGTGATAGTTATTCTGAAACGTGTGAGTAGTCACTATGAATATGATGCCAAAATTTTAAATATTGGCAAGCAGAATTGGCTTATGTCCAAAAACTTCATATATTTTCTTTTGGGAAGTCCATGTGTACAGAGTGATAAATTCCCATGCAATAGAATTTAAGCTAAATATCTGATATTAAAAAATGAACAGCTACAAATTGGTAGATCATGTGCCACTTTGAAGCAAAGGAACTAATATAGTTAATTTAACCATTTGGCTTGCATTTCACTATAGACACCTGAGTCATAAAATTTTACATAGAAATAATAGACTTTTCTACAAAATTCTTAGAACAAAGAATAAATACACACACAAACATATAGCCATATATAAAAGCAATCAATCAACTAATTGATGAATAGATATATACATCGCTATAATATTGGGACTACTATTAACCAAAAATATTAGTAAAAATTCATTTTAAGAAGTGTTCTTAATTTAAAACATAAAATCATGAGTAACAATTCTTTATTTTGCTAACAATTATTCCGTCAGTGCCAATGGTAATTTTTGTAAAAAGTATTAAACATACCAACATAATATGTTCTAAAAATATTTTTAACATTTATGTGATCCTGAAAATATATTTTCAGCAATGATTTAACATAACTTGGATAAGACCCAAAATCTTGGTTCTGGGATAGCACTACAATTAAAAAGTTTAATGCTTAAATTTATTTAGCTCTTCCTCCGCTTGATGCTGTCATTTTTTATGTGACTCAGCCTATGAATAGTTTCTAAATTTAATCAAATGCCTCTTTATGATTTGAAAGAATAAAGTTTCATGTGGGCATGCATTGTTGTAGTTAGTTCTAGTTTTTAAAAAGTTTTTTTGAGTTGAAATCCACTTCCCACTGACTTCCTTTTGTAAGCAAGATGTCTTTTTGTTTGTTTGTTTGTTTTTAATATATTTTATTGATTTTTCATAGAGAGGAAGGGAGAGAGACAGAGAGTTAGAAACATCAATGAGAAACATCAATCAGCTGCCTCCTGCACACCCCTCACTGGGGATGTGCCTGCAACCAAGGTACATGCCCTTGACCAGAATCAAACCTGGGACCTTTCGGTCCACAGGCCTACACTCTATCCACTGAGCCAACCGGTTTTAGTAAGATGTCTTTTGTTTTATATTAATAAAAGAAAGAAAGAAAAGAAAGAAAGCTTCAGGAATACTTTTTCAAGATAATGTTCAATGAGAGGCATCCTCTAGGTGCTCTCCTCATAAAACCAACATAAATTGACCTCTGTTCCAACAGAAATATACAGTGATTTTCTAGTTACATTTTAATGAACCTGAGTACATCACTAGTATTGTCAGATAATCAAAAACCATGTATGGCAATTAGATAGTTAAAAAAAAAGTAAGAGTAATATAATAAATTGTGTTTTAGAGCTGTTACAGAAACCAGTATATGGAAGCTACTTTCAAGTTCTATGATTTTTTAATACAAGACAATAATCAATTTTCATAAATGAAATATTAAAAAACAAATAGGAAGATAATTCTAAGGGGACATCATTATATTCCCATGTTGTTAATTTATAAACATATCTGTTAAAAATCAATAACTACCTTTGAAAATTTGAATTCAATTCTTATTAGATGTTTTTGCCCAGTATCTATAATAGGAAACCATTTATAGTTGAAGTGTATTATGTCCTTATACATCCTCTCTTGGTTCAATGCAATTACTCTACTCTTTTGTAATAGTGAAAACCTGTGATAAAATAGACTCCAGTTTATGCTGAGCTGAGGTTTATTTATTCTAAATTGTATTGCTTCAAGTCTTTTTTTTTTCCCTTTCCCTTCAAATGCTGAAAAAATCCTGTGATTTGGATAATGAACACTGGTTTTTCAGATTTTTAAAAAATCCATCACAATATATCTGACACATCAAGCAATCAGGAAACCAGCCCTGGCCTGAGTGTGTTGACAACTTGTCAAACTGATGTGCTGTGCCTACCCAGGCATTTTCATGTTTTGTAGATAACAAGGTGAAAAGTGAGCAAACACCACACAAAAGCACAAAAGAATTCCCATTTGCATTCCATTGCTTACCTCTTCGTCAAGGGTTATTTTAGTTTTATAAAATGAAAGTATATATTTAAGTTTAAAACTGGCAAATGAAAGATAGACATGAATGCACATAAAATCTGAATTTAGAAAACCAAAAATTCAAATTACTTATCCTAAATGAAAGGCGGACTGTTTTCATATGGTTGCATATATGGATAGAAACAAAGTTTGAATTCTTACAAGTAGACTTTATAGATAGACCCCACCACCACACACACACACATACACACACACACACACACACACTCACACACACAGACACCTACCACCATAAATAATGACTTTCTTTTTGGAGGAGAAGAAGTGGCAGAACAATCCTTTACTGTATAAGCAGGATACAAAGTTCTATCTTTAAATATGAAACTTTTATTTAGTTTTTCTTTATGACATATAATATGCAAAGTCTACATAAAACTCTAATCTTGTTTCCTGCACACACACACAAAAAAATCATCATCCCAAATGAAAGGAATGTGCATTCTAAGACTAAGATGTCTTTATATAACTTTATTATAGTTTAGTTAATTTAGACTTGCTGATATTGTGTGTGTTTTTTTCTTTCCTTGTTCTCATATCTTTCTAAAGAAAGCTCTCTTATGCAATATTCTACAAGTTATTTTAGCTGCTTATTTTAAATTCTTACTCTGAAGATTTACTGTTCTTAGGTTTTCCTCAAAAAATGTTAGCCTAAAACTACTAACATTATTTTCTTCCACTATTTTCTTCCACATCATAAATTTATAAACATATGATAGTGATTCTACTCACCTTAACCACATTTTGTACCTCGTTATCCATTCTGTTTTTATGCCTACAAATTGTGAAGTTTGAACATACAACACCAAATATCAAGTCAAAAACATTAATCATCTAGTGACTTTAATTTATGTCAACATTTTATTCACAAGTCTCTTTTAAACTCTTATTTTAAGACTCTTTTAATTTATGTGTAGTCCATAATATCAAAACAACAGCTCACCTCATGACAATAATTACAAACATTCTGTTTAATATGAATATAGCTGATCTAACAATTAACTCTTAGTTATTAGTGATGTTCCTTCAGTAGCATGTAATATTGAAAATGTTGAACAGTTTAATTTACAATGAAATTAAGTGAATCTCAGTAGAAGAAATGAAATGCCTCACACATGAAGGATAATTATCTGTCTTTTTCAAAGAAGAAGAAGAAGAAGAAGAAGAAGAAGAAGAAGAAGAAGAAGGAGGAGGAGGAGGAGGAGGAGGAGGAGGAGGAGGAGGAGGAGGAGAAGGAAGAGAAGGAGGAGGAGGAGGAGGAGGAGAAGAAGGAGAATGAGAAGGAAAAGGAGAAGGAGAAGAAGAAGGAGAAGGAAAAGAGGAAATCCATGACTGAGTTATGCCTTGTCACACTTAGAAAATAATGAAAGCTCTTTTAAAATAGATATTTATATCCCATCATTCAATTTCTAATATTTTCTTATCATTTTACCGGATTTTCTAAATATATCATTAGTAAAATAGCAATTACTTTGTCAGGGTGGCAGCAGAAAGGTTTCTTATTTAGTTGAAAAATGTTAATTATTAACTAAAATATGAAAATTAAAGAAACTGTCATTATTACTATGAATATTTTTTAGCTTTAACGTTGTGAATTCTGTTTTTTTTTAATAATTCTTCACTTTTCCCTTTTCCTTTCTTAAAAACTGTAAGATGTACACGAAAGAGAAGTTGAAATTACCTATAGGCACATCAGTCAGTGCATAGCTTGGCTTCAATGACTGAGGGCAGAAATGAGCCTGTTACTATAGGTAAATATTTAACTGTCAGAGTTAAAGGTCTCGCTCCCTCACACAGTTTGCAGAGACTATGGGGTCAAACCAGTGTTTTCATTGAACATTTAGTTATGATATTTAATTAAATTGCTTTCATTAGCATTAGTAAGGGTCAAATAAAAGTATGCAGAACACTTTAAAATAGTAGAAATATAACCCATGGACACAGGCAGCCGTGTGGTGAAGGCCTGGGGCTGGGAGCGGGCATGGGCTAGAAGAGGTCAATAGCTTGGAAACAGCCTAAGTGTCCATCAACAGATGAGTGGATTAAAAACTGTGGTACATCTATACTATAGAATACTACACTGCTGTAAAAAGAAGAAGAAGAAGAAGAAGAAGAAGAAGAAGAAGAAGAAGAAGAAGAAGAAGAAGAAGAAGAAGAAGAAGGAACTCTCACTATTGTCAACAGCACGGATGGACTTGTAGAGCATTATACTAAGTGAAATAAGCCAGTTGGAGAAAGATAAACATCACATAATCTCACTCATATGTGGGATATAATGAACAACATAAACTGATGAACAAAAATAGATCTGGAGTCTAAGAAACACTGATGGGGACATCCAGCCTCAGTGAGAAGGCAGAGAGTGGGGAGCGGGGGATCAGCCAAAGGACTTGTATGCATGCATATTAATTAGTATAACCAATGGACAAGGACAATGGGGTAGTGGGTTTGTCCTGGAGGCGTGGGAGTTGTGAGCGGAGGGGTCAATCAGGAAAAGGAGACATATATAATACTTTAAACAATAATACAAAATACTACCAAAAATAAGGAATATACAACAATTAAATGTTAGCCCTCCAACATGCTATTTCTTATTATAGTTGCTATTTCTCATTCAAGTTTTTATTGAAGATACAATCTATTTAGAGAATTTGGTACAGTTACAGCAAACGGATGGTGTGTTGTTATGATTTGTTGTGATTCTTACTGGATTCCCTACGTTTCTCATCCTGATGTACCCCTCTGCTCTATTTCAAGGTAAGCCAATTGCTAACGCTCCCCCAAGCACTGGAGATGTTTGAGTGTTGGTCGAACAGTATGAATCCATAGTAATAAAAGCATCAGCAGGATTCATTTGCAGCCTCCTGCCAGGAGACACTTTACCTTAGTAGCTCAAATTATATGGAATCACAATGAATGAAGGAGTGGATCCCTGCCAGCAGATAGTTTGTAACTTAGAAAAGCAGATATAATTACACAATAATTCTGCCTTTCCAGAAGGTGGCTCTGCTTTAGAGGTGCCTGGTGTTATTTACAGCCATTCCTTGCAGCTCTGTTTACTCATCGCGTTGGTGTATCAATCAAGCCCAAGAATTTTATGTTCTTTTTATTTCAACTTTACTGCTGAACAAAAAAAAAATGTAATGACACTTATTTCACTCCTGCAATCTATCTAGGATTTCAGCATCTTAACTCCTAACACTCCATTGCAAGTTTTATTTAATGATTACAACAATCTAGAGCATGGAGGTATTTTTATAGACTCTCATTCTCTTCCTCTTCCTCTCTCTTTGCCTATCTACATTTGCTTGCGATAGGACTTAACTGCATGATTTACCTGTATAAATATTTACATACTTACCTCAGGCTGATATCCTACATATAACAAGAAAGAGCAAATATTTAAAAGGTTATCACAAGGCAATGTCTTACTTAAAAAGGTATATTTATTGTTAAAAGTATTAAGCATTGTGAAAAGACTTTCTCTTCTGTCCCCATTGATCCCTCCACTCCACACTGCTCTTCCCTGGTCTTCACCACTTAATCTCCCCTCGCCTACCCCCCCACCCCTGCTTTCCTTCTGAGAAGCATCAATCTGTTCTTAAGAGTTCTTTAAAATTATTTTCAAATTTTATATTTTTAGTTCTTTGACTTCTATCACTTTTCTCTTAATATCCTAAGATTAAAGGACATTGTGGTAGTAAATCTTTTATTCTATAATTTATCTTAGTCCCTTAATGATGCATAACATTGCCTTAATTAAGCACAAAACATAGGAATAGAAACGTATTTGAAAAAAGATCTTGCTCTATTTTTGATGTGAGGATTATCATTTAAAAAAGCATGTGTGCTGTTAGAAACAACTACTGATACATTGGGAAGAAATATCTAGCAAATGCTGATGATGAAGAGAACAAAAATGACTTAATCAGGAGTACTGAGAACAACAGTGGAATTGATTAAAGTTTATAGATGAGTGTGTTGGTGGCAGAGAGAATGAAAATGGCACCAGGTATTAGACCAATAGGGTCAGATTGGACCTCAGTTCAGCAACCTCGGTGCTCGAGGTCTGGTTATGAAAAAAATCACAGCCAAGAATCAAACCACAAGAGAAGGTGTATTTAGAAAGTCACAGACATATAAGAAGTGGGTTGTAGAAGAAATGGGCTCAGAAAACAAGAATAGAGGCAAAAGTAAGCCACTTGGAGCATAGATTAGAAAGGCAAGGTAAACCTATGTGGGGAGGAGGGAAGAAGATGGGGAGGCTGGAAGGCACAGGCTGCTGGGTCCTCCATCCCAAGGACTTTTAAGGGTCAAGATTTTAGGGTAAGTCTCAGAGGAGAACCTCAATAGAATATTCATCAGCTTTTCAGGTGTGTCCTTCCAGGGTGTGGTCTCCACTGACTGGTTAGCTCCCGGACTTGGGATCACTAATAAATGCAGCTGGTCCTGAAATCAGATGGGCCCCTTGCCTGGTTTTGCAGTTTTCATAGGCCTGAAGCTGAAATACAACTGAGGCCTAGATATGTTTGATGCAGCTCAGAACCTCGCTGTCCTGAGAGCTTAATGGTTAAGGCTATTCTCCAGCTTCCTTGTCTTTCCCCCTTTAAGAGGGTCTAACTTGCAGGTCTATTGACATGTCAGGGGAGGAAAGGTCAGGGAGGGTCTGCACCACATGACCAATGACATAAAAGGTCAGGGGCTCTAAACCAAATGACTAGCGATATGCCAGGGGAAGGGAGGTTACTCTGGGGTGGGGGACTTGTTTTCTCTGTTTTGTTCTTTTCCAGGCACCGAGTTCTTTTTACTCTGGTGACCTTCTGTACATGGCCCATCTCCCTTGCTCTGCTCATGTCTGTCTAACTGCCTACCAGCAGTGGATGTGAAATATTGCAAATTAACAATAGATATTTTATTTAAAGCAGTTTGCAAAGGGGAATGAGATTAAAGCAATGGTGATTGTCCATGGTGTCATGCATGATGTTAGGGAGGTTCACCTGTATTTTATTATTAGATCTTTACAACAAAGCTATGAAGTTGGAATTTTAAAAGAAAGTTCATTTAAACACAATGCAGTGTAATTTTCCCAAGGCTGTTAAAGAGCAAAATTAAACTGAGTAAATGTGAAGACCTAGTTGATTATTTTATGAATCCGTCAGTATCCCATTTACCAACTGGAAGGGCATTGTCAGGGACTGTGCAATGTGGAAGGTTTTTATAGGGAGAAGGGTGGGTCAAAGGGCTATCAACAAAATAGAGGAAGTTATTATTTTTTTAAAGCAGGACATCTTTCAGGGAGAAGAGAATGGCAAGGATTTTTATATGCAGATTGTCACTGCTATGGGGGATGGTGAGGGCCCACATGACACATTACCTCATTGTTGTTAACTAGAAAAGTCCAGACTGTTTGAAGAAGATTATATTTCTGGGAGAGGTTGAAGGAGAAAGTTTGTCGAATATTAAATCTAGGTCTGATATCATGGACTTTAGCAAAAGTGACACCACTTTGGGCAAACATATAAACAGAGGTTAGATGTGTGTCAGTAGGTGCCTGGGTAATAGGAACCCACCACTGCATACATTCACAAAAGACATACTTTTCATATGTTCCATAGTTTAATAGTCAACCAGGCAAACACATAATAACATTGGTTAGAGATGAGAAGATTTGTTTACACAGCTCCCTTTTATTAAACATTTTAGGTTACTCATTTCTAATATCACATCTAATAAAAAGTAATATGCAAATCAACCAGCACTCTGCTATGCCCACCAGCCCCACTCACCAGCCAATCAATAGTGGATATGCAAATTAACCCAACCAAGATGGCTGTGGCCACAGAGAGCAGATGAGAGGCATGGGTTTCCCTGGCGATGAAGGAAGCCAAGCTTTCCACACACCCTGGCTGGCCGAGGCCTCCTCTTAAGACTACAATGTTTCAATTATAGAAGATAAATCCCAATAGAAATGTCAGCAGCCATGGAGCTGGAGAGAGTATGAGGTTAGGGTTTCCCCCAGCAACAGAGGAAGCCAAGCTTTCCACATGCCTTGGCCGACCTAGGCCTCCACTCTAGACTACAAAGTTTCAATTATGGAAGGTAAATAATCCCAACAGAAATGGCTTCCACCATGGAGGGAGCAGAAGTCTTGGCTCCACTCCAGACTACAAAGTTTCAATTGTAGATGATAAATAAATCCCATATACCAGGGTCTCTGCTTAAGTCACCAGGGGAAGTGGCCGGCCTGCAAACCACCACAGACCCCTTGACCTGGCCACCCCACACCCCCAGGGAACCCACACCATGATCCCGGGACACCCTTCAGGGCAAACTAGCTGCCCCCACCCATGCACCAGGCCTCTATCCTATCTAGTAATATGCAGATTGACCATCACTCCAACATACAAAATGGCTGCCCCCATGTGATCAAAGATCCTTCCCCCATGTGGACACAAGATGGCCACCACAAGATGGGCAGCAGGGGCTGGCAGTTGGGAGGGACTAGGTCTGCAAGGAAGTGCATTTGGGGGTGATCAAGCCTGCAGGGTAGGGCAATTAGGCTGGCAGAGGAGGGTAGCTGGGGGCAAACAGGCTGACAGGGGAGCAGTTATACATCAATCAGGCCAGCAGGGGAGTGGTTAGGGGGTGATCAGGCTGGCAGGAAAAAGTGATTAGGGACAATCAGGAAGGCAGGTAGGTGAGCAGTTGGAAGCCAGTAGTCTTGGGTTATGAGAAGGATGTCTGACTGCCCGTTTAGGCCCAAACCTACCTGGGCCTAAACTGGCAGTCAGACATCCCTTGAGGGGTCCCAGATTGTAGAGGGTGCAGGCTGGGCTGAGAGACACCCCTCTCTCCTGTATATAAATTTCATGCACTAGGCCTCTAGTAGAAATAAAAGAATCATCTATTTCAAGTGGTTGTTTTTAAGTTTAAATGAGTTAATTTGTGTCAAGCAGTAATTAAATGTTTGCTTTATTTTGCTTGTTGCTCATTTGTTTGTTTTTTCTACTGCCTGGTCTCTGCATGGATTGGATAGTTCTACCTGTGATGTGAATAATGAGTGGGAGTAAAATAGACATAATATCCCTGATCCATTTAAATATTAGCATGGCATCTTTTTTCCTGTAATATTATATCTTTTAGTCTTTATAGGTGACACCCTAGGATGTAGGTCTTAAAAAAAAAGTAAGAGAGAGGGATAGAGAGTTAGAAACATCAAAGAGAGAGAAACATCAGTCAGTTCCCTCCTGCATACCCCCTACTGGGATTGTACCTGAAACCAAGCCAAGGTACATGCTCTTGACCAGAATTGAACCTGGGACCCTTCAGTCCATAGGCTGATGCTCTATCCATTGAGCCAAACCATCTAGGGCTAGAATGTAGGTTTTATCATGCTTTGCAATTTCAGAAATCTATGGGTTTCAAATGTTCTCTGGCTTGGTCTTTTTTATTCTACCTCAACCCTGCTTTACCAATATCCTGAAATCTAGGAATGTTGAATTTCCATCATGACCCATGCCTGATAATCTTAATCTTATATCTTGTATGAAAACAAATTTCCCTTACTGACTTTTATCTAACAGAACTGACTTCTCATTCAAGTTCAAGAATTAAATGCCATTGGACTCCTTACCTGAACTTACTGTGTCTCTACTTTATAGGAAGAACCATTTCTCAAAATAATGATTGTTTAATGTTCATGTGCACAACCACTACCCCAGTTACAGTAGATCACTAAAAATGTATATTCTCAGGTCCTATCCCCAAACACTAAGTCAAAATATCTGAAAATGAACTTAAAGAATCTGCATTTTAACTAATCAGGCAAATTATTTCTATACCATTCTAGGTTCATATTTTGAAAAACCCTACATTAGAATAATGTAAAATTTATATCCATGAAGAATTGTTTTCAAATAACTTAGTAGGCACTTTGAGTTTGGTATTAAATATAGATTTATTAACAAATAAAGTTGAATATTAATCTATTAAAATTTCTAAATGCCAATTAGCGTTTCACATTTAATCACATTTCTCTATATAATCCCCTTCCCACAGAGCAGTGAGAGAGATCTTTTAATATATCAAACAGATGTTCTGTTTAAAACCTTCTAATTGTTTCCTAACACTATTGCAAAAACAGACAAAAAAAAAAATCATCTAAATCCTTTTCTCTGTCTATGTCTGGTCACTTCCTCCTTTCTGGCTATATGTCTCAGCATCATTTGCTATTTTTGTTTGTTTGTTTATTTAAATAATGTCAACTGTATCTTTTTGTCATTGCTCAAAAACACCAAACACATGCTCACCATGGGGGCTTTTGTCACCACTATTATCTGGGATGGTCTCACTTCTTTGCCACACTTCTTTGAGGATAATTGAACAGCTTTCTTATTTCAGGTCCTACTTCAAATGTCATCTCTTCAGGGAGGCATTCCTAAACAACCCACATAAAATACCTCCCGCCACCATCAGCTCTTCTTCATGCCACCCCACAGGACCTCCAGCACTTAGCACTGGGAGAGGCACACAGGAAGCTCAAGAGAGATGTGTAGAATAATGAGTGGAATGCATGTGATAGAAGCTCTATCCTAGTCTCCATTATCTGTCTATAGGATATCTATACCCCATTGATTACAGAATGTTAAGGCTGAAATATTCACTTTGGCATATTCAAATAAGTATTTCATCAATTTGAAAAAGCCTATAGAATATTGCATAATTTGAAGAAATATGTCTTCAGTTTTAGCCACCAAATGAAGTTATATAAAAATACAAAATAAGGGATATCAGAATAAAGGAAAGAAGTTAACAAGACAGTCTGTCCAAAAATTTAATTTGTCATTGAATCAGCTACTTTTCTTATTTTAAAAATGCTAATTAAATATTTTAAAACATTTAAAGCATTAAATGGTTGATTAAATTATTTTTTAAAACTGAAAAATCTGATAGTCATTTTAAATTTTATTTAAGCAGTTTTATTACATTTTCTTATTATTAGAAATTATATTTTAAAACAAAAATAATAGGGAGATGTATATATATATATATATATATATATATATATATATATATATATTAGTATATCCATGCCAAAATGTCCAGATTTAAATTGGACATTTTGGCAAAGATATACTAGTTTCAGTCATGGAAGGTAATGATCATTGTGTCATTTTAATTCCATTTAAAGTCTTGTTTTATTTTACTAATATTTGCCAAATACCATTCCAGTTCAAAGATTTGAAATTTTCTGTTATAGCTCTGAAATTGTTATGCTTTGCTTTTTATCTACAAAGCTTAAATGACTTCCAATATGAATTAAGCAAATGAGCCATATTACTGAAGTCAGAATAATATATCATTCAATGAGCTATTATGTGATCAGATACATTTACAAAAGGAACTGGTTTTGGCTGAAATAAGCAAAGCTTTTTGGCTGGTTCTTTAAAATATGGCTAATTCTCTCTATCACCATATGGTTTGTAACTTCAACCATAAGTAGCTAAATTACTAAGAGCTAAATTTAGAATATACCCATGACAGCAAAACATTCAGAGATTCCCATGAGGTAAATATCTTGTTTTATTACTCTCATTATGGTGCACTTTTGTGAGTATTTCAAAAAATTGTCTGTGTCTACAGAGGCCCATGTCCAGAATCAAATTTTTTCTTGAGTCACAGTATGAACATTTTTCCCCCCATGGAAAGTTAGCTTTAATTTACATCTCTTAGAAATATAATGTATTTTGTTTGCATATAAATTTAATGTGAGTTGCCATACAACTTTAGATTAAAAAAGAGTATAAAATTGAATGAATTGAGTATCCTCTTTTTTGAAACCCTATTGTTAATTCAAATACTTGAATACTGTGCAGAGCCTTAGGAAATCAGTATAGTCAACTCCTGGTAAGTACACATGTTATTCATCAACTCGATGGACAGCTATAATAACTTCCCTAACTTAGAAAAATGCCAATGCATGCAGTTTACTCAATGTTTTGTTTTTCAAAATTAAATCTTGATTAATTATGATATTTTCTTGTTGGTTATAAAACTAGGGAAAAGAGACAGACTTGGGGTAGCTGGTGTGTCCAGCTTTATAACCCTAATTTTGTCTAATCACATTTTTCCATGTGATTGCTATTTTCCTGCTTTAGCAAATTTAGCTTGCTGAAGATAATGCATCTTTTATAGACGATACTTGCATTTTTCTAATCAGGAGTCCTTACTTTTTGATTATATAGCCTAGAGTGATGGTTGAATCATTTAGTCTCTATAATCTTACATTTTCTCATTTGAAAACAGACATAATAGTTTTTATCTCAGAATACTATGAAATATAGTGTATTTAAAAAGTGAATAAGATAGTCTATTTGGTTGGACCATATAAAATTGCTTCTAAATATGTTAGTTTTCCTTGTTTTACATTGCAAGTTCATGTGGGCCATGTGTCCAGATCCTATAATGTATCACTTAGATCAGAATTGTTAGTAGTGGACCAAAGGCATACATACATCCTTAAAATTCCAAGGTGATTTTCATATATGGCAAGGATTAAGAACTGCTGATAGATGTAATCCACTTTTTTTCATAGAATTTCACTATCCACTATCATAAGAACAATCAGTGTCAACAGAATTACCTCCCATACAAAAGGATAGATAGAATATTTAAAAATATGTATGTATAATGAAGTATTAAGTTGAAGTTTTTTTTTTAATGTATTCAAATTCAGTGTTATGCCATGTAGCCTTCAAAGATGAATCTTCCCAAGAGAGTGGATTATAAAACAGTGCATAGTGGTTGCTAGAGTACCAGTGATACTGCCTGCTTTTGATAAAAAGAAATGCAGGGATATTTTAATTAAGTATGAGACTCCTAAAAAGCAGCTATGGAAGATATGAGCAAGTTTAATAGTAAAATAAATAAATAACAGTGAGAGTGCCTTTAGTCTAAATCCAGGGCTCTTCAGGTGGGAGGTAAAGTCGCTCTCGCCTGAGGAAGCTATTTTAGGGGCTCTGGCCCACAGGTAAGAATCTAGAGGAAGCTGCCATGTCAGGAAGGCAGTAGAGAAGAAGGGCATAAGACAAAGTGACTGGGTATAAACTCAGCTACTTTCAATGAAGTTTAAAAAATACACAACTGGCCGAAACCGGTTTGACTCAGTGGATAGAGAGTCTGCCTGCGGACCGAGGGGTCCCAGGTTCGATTCCAGTCAAGGGCATGTACATTGGTTGTGGGCACATTCCCTGTGGGGAATGTGCAGGAGGAAGCTGGTTGATGTGTCTCTCTCATCAATGTTTCTCGCTCTCTATCTCTCTCCCTTCCTCTCTGTGAAAAATCAATTAATATATATATATATATATATATATATATATATATATACACACACACACACACACACACACCTGCTTTCCTCAATGATCAAGTTTCTTATAAAGAGAACATTTTCTACATTTTCTCGCCAAAACTGGTTTGGCTCAGTGGTAGAGCGTCAGTCTGCGGACTGAAGGGTCCCAGGTTCAATTCTGGTCATGTACCTTGGTTGTGGGCACATCCCCAGTAGGGGGTGTGCAAGAGGCAACTGGTCGATGTTTCTCTCTCATCGACGTTTCTACCTCTCTATTTCTCTCCCTTCCACTCTGTGAAATATCAATAAAATATATATTTTTTAAAAAGACAACATTTTCTTAATGTGTTAATAAATTGCAAACATGTAAATTCCAAAGCTTTTTTTTCTCCTGTAGATGTATATTTTAGATGAGATTTGTAGCCTCTAAGGGGTAGGAATTTCAAGACATTGGCAAGGGACTTCTTTTTATTTTAAATATTGTTTTCAACTATATTTCTTTTTTCTATCTACTTGTAAAAGAGGTGTGTTTAGTTGCAGCTAAGTGAGGGCTCTAATTTATGTGAGTTTTAGGTAGCATCTCAAGAAGAAAATCACAAACATCATAAATTGCCCACTGATTTTACATGTTTTAGTGGAACTACATATAAGTTATAATTTAAAGAACTCACAATGTTTTAAATTTATTGTGCATCAAGTATAGTTGTGCTCCACTTAGCTCAGAGGATATAGTCCGGATTTTTTTTTACTGTAAACATTTTTACCTATCCTCATGAAGGTTATTTTTAATAGAAAATACTTGAAAATATAACTAGATGTTTTCTTCAGTTTTGCTTTAAATGTGTTAAGTATTCCATATTTATTATTTATTCCTGCAGTTTTTTTCTTCTTTCAATAGAGAAGTATTTTTTAATCTCAAGTTATTGCAAATTTATGATTTTAAAACATATAAATAGTAGGATTTTTAAAGTTATGGCATTTCAAAACATGCACTCATAAATTTCTCTTAGTTTTTCACTTTCAAATATCTTACAATATCATGTGAGACAATAGTTGGGTATCTTTGAAGCATTCAAAAGTAGAGATATGTTAAAATATTTTACAATTGTTATAAATTTTTGAAAAGAATGTTATGTGTCTCACTACCTGAATATTTTTTTGCACACAGGACCTATGTGTTTGCACTAATGTGTTACATCATGCATGGATATCAGGACCAACCTTAAATAGATATAGAAAAATGTACTGATTTTGTGAATCTTTTTTTTTTTAACCTCATGACACTGAGATATCAAATTCAGGTAACTTGCACAGTAATCCACAGCCTAAATTTGTCTGTTTCTTTATGGTGTCATTTAACATGCTATGCTCTCTACACTTTCTAAAAAAAATGACAAATCGGTCTATAATTTTCCTTCTAATGTAATTTCTTATTAACAGATGGAAATTTTGATACCAGTATTGGTAATTTAGAGTGAACACATTTTATCCTGCTATATTTAAGAGTGGGTTTCAATATGAAGGGAAATAGATAGAAAGGTTGCCATCCAGAAGGGTGAAGATTCAGGGCAGAGGCCTGCCAGTTTTAACTGAGATACTACCCAACAAGCAATGAATTGTTTGAAGGGAGGTAAAGTGTGCAAATAGGATTAGCTCTGAATGCTGGTATAAAATGTATAACGTGCAATGGCCATAGCAACTGTAAAACAGACAAGAAAAAAGACAAAATGAAAAGAAAGTTAAAATACTGAAAAGAAAATTGCCGGACCTCCAAATTGCTGGTTCAAGAGTTTGAGAAAGCAAAAAACATGACACAGATTAGAAATGCTGCATCCACATTAGCTTTTGTCTATTAAGTTTTTCATTTCTTAATTTAAAGCATGTTTAATGAGCACCTACTAAGTGCTGGACAATGTGCTAGCTATTCTGAGGGGGCCATGCTCCTCAGTTCCCTTCATGCCACTTGGAGATCATTTGCCTCCACCAGGTGCTCCTGTGGTACACACCACTGTGGAACTTATCACTAGGTTGTGTAGCCATCTATTGATTTTTTTTCCATTCCTCCGCTGCTGCATTTCAAATCACATGTTTGTGTTTGCTTACTAAATATAATACCCTACCAGTCAGGTTCTCATATGCTTGTTAAATGAAAAAGCGAAGCATGATCTTTGCTTTAAGAAGGGATCACAAGCTCAAAATTGTGGCTTTAGGAGAGAGTATATTATGGGAGGCTTGATAATATTGATATAGAGGAGATGACTTTTAGATACTAGTCCTAATAAAAATTGAATATGAAAATTGTCTGAAACCGGTTTGGCTCATTGGATAGAGCTTCTGCCTGCAGACCGAAAGGTCCCAGGTTTGATTCTGGTCAAGGGCATGTACCTTGGCTGCGGGCACATCCCCAGTAGGGGGCGTGCAAGAGGCAGCTGATTGATGATTCTTTCTCATTGATGTTTCTAACTCTCTATCCCTCTCTCTTCCTCTCTGTATAAAATCAGTAAAGTATATTTTTAAAAAAAGAAAAAGAAAAAGAAAATTGACCATCACTTTGCAACAAAGATGGCAACAACAGCCATAAGGAGGGAATATGCAAATTGATGCTACAAAGATGGTGACAAGGCAGGCATTCCACCCCACCACCCAGCCTCTCTGGGCCTCTGGGCAGCATGATAAGATGGAAGGCGTTTTCGGGCCAAAGTGAAAGTGGAAGGTGGAGCCAGAGCAAAGGCCCTGGGTCCCAGGGGCCAGCAGACAGGGATGAAAGGCTTATTCTTGCACAAATCTTTGTGCATTGATCCTCTAGTGCAGTGTTTCCCAAAGTGTGGTACGCGTACCCCCAGGGGTACGGGAAGAGTTTGGTGGGGGTACGCGTTGCACCGGAGTTTAGTGGGGATATGCACTGCACCGTGCTTAGCTGCTGCGGCTAATTTTACGTTCTCATGAGTCAAGTCAAAACAGTCTTGTTAGGCATGAGATGGTCCAGTTTGCAAATAAACGTTATTTGTAATATAACTTTTATTTATATTTTATTATGAATACTTTTATTTTTGTTTATTATTATTTTGTGTATGTACCAAAAAAATAAAAATAAAAATAATAATATATTTTGATTGTTATTAAAATACATCCATTTTTTTTTGAGGAGGGGTTCTCAGGATTACAAAAATTATAGAAGGGGTACACATATGTCAAAAGTTTGGGAAACACTGCTCTAGTGAATTCATAATCAGATATTTGCCAGGGCTGAAGAGCAGAGATTGATAGCCCATGTATTGGTATGGAACATGCAGGATCATGATTCTCTTAAAGAGCAATAAAAGAGGGTGTGTCTGGTGCTCTGTGAAAGCTGATTGGGGCCAGATTATGAAGGAACTCAGACACAATGCTAAAGAAGGTGGATATTTTTCTGATGGTATTAAGGTGTCTGTGGAAATAACCGAAGTCTGGTAGAAGATTATTCTGTCAACACCTTAGAGGAAAAATGGGTCAAAATGGGCTATTGCCAGAGATCAGTTTAGAATTATTGCAGAAATCTGGGAAGACACGTATTAAGGTCTGACCCAAGATTTTTGCATTGGATGTAATCATTAGGTGCATTATGGATACTGTGATTTAAGGAAACCTTTGAGCTTCATGTATAATGGCATTAGAGGGTAGGCCTATACCCATGTCGCCTTTGTCTAATTTACACACTAGTGAGTTCCCATTCCAAATACAACTCAACATTAATTCAACAGTCAAACCTAGGAGGTAGCATTATTAGCCTGAATCAAGAGTCCTAATAATGACTCATGCTACTAAAAAAAGTAGCTTTATAACTTATAGCATGCTAGAATTAAAATTAGAACCTCCACCGCAGCATTAAATGTCATGAACATGTTATTGTTTTAATCTATTTGCATTAATGCATCCCAGCTTCTAGCCCTGGCTATTGTCATTTCTTCATTAAAATAAATAATAATAAGTGAAAATGCTGTTTTTCCAGTTCAGTTAATCATCCATTATATAAAATTATTTTGTATGCCCAGCAATCTCATCTGCACGATCACAAAAAGAAAACAGAACTGCAGTGAGAAATTTCACAATTGGTTGCTGTCCAGAATAAGTTCCCTAACAACCTAGTTTTCACGTAAAGGAGGGAATAAGTTCTGCATTTTCTAACAGGATTGAAATCAAGTTCAAGCAGCCTGCATTCTGAATCTTAATCTTAAATTAATTTCCCCCAAAATTCCCATTGTTAGGAGAGGAGAGAAAAAGCCTGGAGTTATTATCCAGCAGAATTATTTATAATATTTAAAGAAAACATTTCCTTTGAAACTCCAAGGGGCAGGAATATCAGTAATGGCAGCTGGGATATTTGAATAAATGAGGTGTGTGCACTTGCTATAGTTCTGGAGCTTTCTATCTCTTTGACCTTCAAAGGGGAACTTTGAAATCCACTTCACAGAGCTCAGATGAAAATGGATACATAAAAAATGAGAAAGAAATCATTCATGCATTTGGCAAAGATTAATGGAAGACTGCTACTGTTTGTGTTGTAGAATTATATGGAGACAATCTTATTATACTTTGACCCAGAATATTTTATTTTACTTTTGTTTGTTGATTGGAGAGAGATTAAGAAGAGAGAGAGAGGGGGAGAGAGAGAGAGAGAGAGAGAGAGAGAGAGAGATCAATTTGTTGTATATTTATGCATTCATTGGTTGATTTTTGTATGTGTCCTGACCAGGGATCGAATCTGAAATTTTAGCGTGTTGTGATGATGCTCTAACAAACTGAGGTACCTAGTTAGGACAAGCATTATCAAATATTATGCTCTAATTTCTGACTACATTCAGTTATTCCCCTGGAAAATTAGTCAAAGATATAATATAGAATAAAGCTAAATTTTGGACACACTAAGGATATCAATTCAGTTGTACATCTAATAGTTACTGGTTTACTACTAAAATCGGGAACTAAAATATAAATATTACATAAAGAAAATAACAAAATAAAAAATTGACAATGAAAGTAAAGAAGTAATATCAACCTCATAGTAAGGTAAAATAATCAAATGGAAATTTAAAAAAATAATAAGAAAATAATTCATTAGTCTTATTGATATTGTAGATGAACAAGAAAAATAAATAAAATATTTAAATTATAACAATAAGTGTTTTATTAAAAAATTAAGCATCTATTATTTGCTCAAAAAACCTAACTCTATGAGATAATGTCCAAAGATTTGTATAACTTTGCTTGTGAAGATACTGCTAAAAGTGATATTAATGAGGCAATAGTATTAATAAAATACCTCATAGAAAGATCATTTATTATTCAGTGCAATACAGTCAAGCAAGTTTCAAGTTGTATAATTATGGTAGGAGCAGAAAGTGACAAAGATAGAAGAAACTTTGTTACAGGGTACAATTTAAATATAGTATTTGAGTAATGATTAGGGAATACATTTTCCCCTGAAATTAGAAACACCTTATCTACCTCGCTTTCTTTTTCAAAGTGTTTCATCATTATGTTTTACCTTGTTGAATTTAAATGACTGTGACATTCTTTTTCCTACCTCGGCACATTTTCTAAAGATTATCTTAGGTATATTAATAATTCTTAATTATGTTTTAAACATTGGTTCTAAGTAGCAAAACAATTATAATATTAATCATTTGTGGTTTAATTTCTTGGTAGATATTTCTTCTGCAAACTACTCTTGCCCATAAAAATGGAATTGCGATTTTGAATTATATTGTGCTTGTTTAATGTAGCATGTATACTTTCTTGGCTCAACGTGGGATGCTTCACAAAACTGTATAAAACTGGCTTGTTTGTTTTTTTTAATTCTCCAGCAGTATAGCTCACTGCATGTATAATTCAACTTGTTGAAGCATGCTAGAAAATTTTTCTTTATTGTGAAAATTGTATCAACATGTAGAAATTTTAATTGTTATCACACAAAGAACTTTTATGCTATAGCCCCACTTTTGTTTCACTCTAAAGTCTTGATTTGCAAATATGAGTGAAAGATTAACTTTAAATATCCAGAGATGATTAGCTGCCAGCTCTAATCAAATTGAGGAGTAATTAGCAAATCAAAACTTGATTAGCTCTTTGCTTGATTTACTAAAATTATAGTTTATGCAGTTTAAATAATGGGGGAGGGGCATTGGTTATACTCCAGGTACAGTAGAGCCTACTATGTTGGGGCAAGAGGGGAGCTTCCTACGTTAAGTATTTCCTAAATTACAATACAAATGTTGGGAGACACATTTCAGGACATATCAACCTCCAATCAGTGTTTTTATACAGACTTATAGGAACAACCAAATGATACAAGGGAAGAGAATTGTTGCTGTGCATTGACGATCACTGACAACAGCAGCCACAATTTTGTTTCACTCTGATGTCTTGGCAGCATAGCAGCTGGATTCAGAGCTTACAGTATGCATCTTTAGCATCTATGGACAAAACAGAGCTATAGTCATCCTTTCAGAGTTTACCCTCAAGCAGTGGGGGTTTTTGGTCACAGATAGCAAATATGATATCTCTTAGCTGAAATTATATCTTAAACTGATGCTCATCTATTCTTAAAACTCCAAGTATGTATTTTTGTACCTTTATACAATGATATTTTATCTGAAAATATTCAGAAATAAAATAAGACAATAAAATAATAACCTTATTTGCAAAAGTAGAATATTTAGAGGCAGACAGATGCTCATAACCATATTAGCTCATCATAAAATAAAGTTTTAATCCAAGTGTATTTGCATTTTAAGAAGGAGTATTATAAACACACCATTAAAAATATTAAAGACACAAAGAAAGGAATAGAATTTTAGGCACCAAGCCAATCTTTTTTATTTGTCTCTCAAAGCACAGCAGAGAGGGTCTGTTATTACTTATACTTGAGGACTAGGCCAGATTTAAATTAGAGGATAAATTGTTATATTAGGTTCCAATGTGTTTTGCTGTTATTCATTGACTCCACTTTGTCACTATTTAAAAGATAGTAATAATAAATAAATTATTTGAACTTTCTTTTATCTTAGGCTTATAGTAAAGCATTGGGTATGGTGTAGGTCTCCTATCCTATATAATAAAAGCCTAATATACCAAGTGCCCAGTCGTCAGGTTGACTATTCAACCAATAAAGTATAACATGTTAATGACATAGTAAGGCCACTTAACTGCTCACTATGACGTGCACTGACCACCAGGGGGCAGGTGCTCTGACTGGTAGGCTAACTTGCTGATTTGTCTAGCTGATCCAAACTGAGCAAGATGGGCCAGACACATCCTGGAGCTTTCCCATAGTCCCTCCCCAGCTGGCCAACCTCCCATGTTCTTCCCTGGCCCCGATCTTGCACCAGTAGGGCCCCTTGACCTGGCCTGTGCCCTCCCACAATCTGGGACCCCTCAGGGGATGTCAGAGAGCCAGTTTCGGCCTGATCCCACAGGCCAGACCAAAGGACCCCACTTGAATTTGTGTACAAGGCCTCTAGTTTATAAAATAAAAACCTAAGAGACCTTTATGGTAGAACAATAAGAACAACCGGTGGCTATGATGTGAACTGACCACTAGGGGACAGACACTCAATGCAGGAGCTGCCCCCTGCATGGTGTTCAGTGCGCTTCCAAAGGGGGAGTGTTGCTCAGCCTGAAGCTGGGATCACTGCTGGCGAGTACAAAGGCAGTGGTGGGAGCCTCTCCCATCTCAGCAGCAGTGCTAAGGAGCAGTGAGCTTAGCAATAAGGGGTCGGCAGGTAGGCAGTAAGGAGTGAGGGGTCCTGGATTGTGAGAGGGATGTCTGACTGCCAGCTTAGGCCCGATCCCCAGAGAGATTGTGTCTAAGCTGGCAGGTGGACATTTCCCTAGAGATTTAGACTGCGAGAGGGCACAGGCTGGACTGAGGGACTCCCTCCCCAGTGTACATAATATAACATGTGTTTTACCTATGAAAACCAAGAAAGCTATTCTAGGGTGTGTTGTGTTTTTTTTTGTTGTTGTTGTTATTGGTTTGTTTTTCCAATATTAGTTGTATTTGTGATCTTGGTCATTTTAACTGTTTAGAATTTGATGTTATCACCTATAATATAAAATGGGTTAAATTAGATCAGGAATGGCAAATATGAAGGATGACATTTCCAACCTCTCCCCCCCACTGCACACCCATGTAAGACTCACCCAAATAATCAATCAATCACACATTATTTTCTTGCTCAAAACGTAAAATATATGTTCTAACTTATGCCACAAAGCTATTGCATATTATTCGGCTTTAACAGTGAAGATAGACTATTTTTGTAATCCCAATATATAGATATATACACAAAATATTCCTTTTAGTAGTTCAAATTTGTTATTATATGATTTTTTGTGTCTAGAAGGATACCTCACTCAGAGTAAATACCAGTAACTTGTTAAATACATACATATGTGAAATCAATTAGAAGTTCTTAAAATACTAAAATAAATTAAAGGACCACACTTATGGTATCACCAGTATACCAAAACAAAATAACAAAACAAAATAAAACAAAACAAAACAAACAAAAAACACTGAAGTTAAAATAAAGTTTATTACATCCTCACATAGTACAATAGACCAAAGACAAGATTAATTCTTATTTTATAAACTAAAGGCCCAATGCATGAGATTCATGTAAGAGTAGGCCTTTGCAGCCACAGCAGCTGCCTCGACTTTGTTGCTGCAGCCCCGGCTTCATCCAGAACGTGGTCTGGAAGGATGTCTGGACTGCCATTTGGTCAATTTGCATATTATGCTTTTATGATTATAGATATGCATAGATTATTATCACCCAACATTTCTGGGTCTCCACTTATTGAAACAATGAAAACTATAAAGTCAATTCAATTCCTATTTAGTCATTGCATATCAACAGTGATTAATTTTTCACAGGTTTACAAAAATAAGAGACAGGAACTGATTTGACATCAGTCTATTGAATTTATTACACCAGTAGGTTCATCCTGGGCTTAATTCAATCTACCTTTATCATTTCCCTAATGTCTCATACATATGTCCCCATTCTTTATTCTGCATTTCTATTAATTCTATTTATTTTATTGGTTTAGTAGGCAATTGAAATGATTTATCTCTTGCCTATCCAGGAATTGTTTTTACAAAGCTCTTGTCTTAACTTGAATACAGATTTTTGTCCATGTTTCGATAATGTAATTTAGGTAATTTTGACAGAGACAAAGCCAGTTCATTAAAGTTAATTAAAATTTTCCATCTCTTCACTTTCAATTAGTTTCATTGATATGACATATTTTTTCTATTTAATGTCTCACTGTTATCACTAGGCAATACACAGGTTATGCTTGTCTGTCAAAGTAATAGCAATTATGAAAATAATCTTAAAGTAGACATTATTTGATGTTTTAATTGTCCTCTTGTCTTTAAACAGCTATGTCTTGTAATTAGTTTTTACTACATTTTATGTAGCAATTTTAATTTGTTCCTGAAGGTTCATTGTTTTGTTTTCTATCTGGGAACCAGAAAAGATTTAATGAAATGCAAAAGAAGTAAGGGTTGGTAGTATAATATATTTAACTACATTGTGGTAGATAAAATGTTATTTTAAGACTATAGCCTTTTTAAATTCATCCTGATTCCTTATGCCACTCCTTATTGTTTAAAATCATTTTTAGATGCACACTTTATTTTATTTTCTCCATTACTATCTAACCCTACTATGCCTTTTTCCACCTCCACCCACCCCTCACAATCACTACACTGTAAATCCTTGTTCATGAGTTGTCTCTCATTTGTTTTTCTTTTTTATTCAATCCCTTCATCCAGCCACACCCTCCATCACTACCAGAGTTGTATCCTTATTCTCTGAGTCTGTCTCTATTTTCTCTTGGTACTTCAGTTTAAAGATTATTGATGTTACAAGATTTACGAATTGCACCATGTGCCCAACACCCAAAGTCAAATCTGCCACCATATATTAGGTTCTCCTTCTTCCCTCAACTTCTTTACTCTGGCAACCACTACACTGCTGTATGTGTTCACGAGTTTTAGTTTTATATCTCACATATGAATGAAATCTTATGGTTCTTATTTTTTTCTGACTGACTTATTTCACTTAGCATAATATTCTCAAGGTTTATCTAGGTTATTGCAAATGGAAGTATTTTATCCTTTCTTGTGGCTGAGCAGTATTCTGTTGTGTATATGTACCATGCATTCTTTATTCAGTCCTTAGATGCTGGACACTTTGGTTGTTTTCATGTGTTGGCTACCGTGAATAATGCTGCAATGAACATCGGCTGCATATATCTTTTTTTAAATATATTTTATTGATATTTTACAGAGAGGAAGGGAGAGAGATAGAGAGCTAGAAACATCAACAAGAGAGAAACATCGACCAGCTGCCTCCTGCACACCCCATACCAGGGATGTGCCCGCAACCAATGTACATGCCCTTGACCGGAATCGAACCTGGGACCTTTCAGTCCGCAGACCGATGCTCTACCACTGAGCCAAACCGGTTTCGGCCGGCTGCATGTATCTTAATGAATACATGATTTTTCAGATATATGGCCAGAGAGGGATTGGTGGGTCATATGTGAGGTCTATTTTTAATTTTTTGAGGAATTGCCAGACTGCTTTCCATACTGGTTGTACCATCTACTTTCCCACTAGCATTGAATAAGGGTTCTCTTTTTTCCCACACCCTCTCCAACACTTATTATTGCTTGTCCTGTTTATAATGGTCACTCTAACAGGTGTGAAGTGGTATCTTAGTGTAGTTTTGATTTGAATTTCTAATTGCTAGTGAGGTTGAACATCTTTTCATAGAAACCCACACGTAAACTTACATGGTCATCACATGATCATGTCAACCAATGTCACACCAATAAATTTAATTGAAAACCAAAGACATAATAAAGATCTCAAATAAAAAAGCATCAATAACCAAGTTTAGACCTAGATAAACTATAATAAAAAGAACAGGTAATCACAAAGTTAGCAGAAGAAAGAAAATAATAAACAGAGTATGGACTAGATAAACAGTAGAAATGATCAGCAAAACCAAGAGTTGTCTTATTGAAAGAGTTAAGGGTTGACAAAACTGTTTCTAGACTGACTAAAAAGTAAAAGGAGAGAAAACTCAAATAAAAAATAATATAATTAACTAATTAATATTACAATTCTTCAACTTGTAAACTTTAAATATCAACAAATTTAAAATTTATCACATGGGAAAGATAATTATCTTGAATTCTGTTTAAACCTAAAAAAACTATTATAGATATATGATCAGACATTTTTATAGATTAAATGTTATATTTACACTAAGGATAAGTCTGTTATTAATTTTTTTCTCCAAGGCTTAGGTTCACCTGAATAACTTAGTTTTACAGACACATTACAAAACTTTAAGTTCATCTTTGTGATGTTTTTGCATTTTGCTTTTGTGAAAGTCATGCAATATTCATGAGTGTATAATCTGTCAATAGTAGTTGTTACTGAACACAGGTTCATCTGCCTGCCACAGTGAAAGAGGAGAGAGGAAAGAGGTTTATTCAGGTGCTAGCAGCCTGAAGAGATACAGACTTCCCATCCCAAAGCCCATCTTAACATCTCAGTGCAGGCAGGAGTTTTGTAGGGAGAGAGAGGGAAAACAGAACGAAGCAATCATGAGGAGGGACTGTGGATGTGAAGTCAGTGTCCTTGTTGGTCTAAATATGTATATTTAATGTCAGCAAACTGGACCTAATTAGTGCTGGCCAAATTCCTACAGGTGTGTGAACTGCAACAACTGAAGTCATGATTAAGGCCATTTTTGCACAAGCAGGAACTGGAACTGCTGATACCTGTGATATCATTATAAGGAAACTGTCAGTATAAGAGTTCTTTTTATAAGTTAGTACATTTTATTATAATTCTATGTCATGGTAAATCATGTTAGTATAAAGTTTTGATTTCATGTTACAATTTATGTTCTTATATTATTACTCATAAATTTAGACTCATAGAGCCCCGTCTTTTTCCTTCCAACAGTGGGTTTTAGGTTATGGAAGAAAGAAAATAAGTTTCTGTGTTGGTCATTTATATTTTTACATACCCAGCTGGCCCTCTATTCATAAATATAAGTTAATCAGATTTTTATAGAGAACATTTTTTCACAATATAACATCCTTCTCTATGACAAATGAGATCACTTAAAATATGAGAATTCTAAAGCAATAACAGACAAACTAGACAATAAGTATCTTACAAAAGTGTTATTTGTATTTAGAATACTTATTTTATTCCTAAGACAAGCAATTAGCATCAATTTCCCTGCAATGTAGATCTCAACATTAATATCTACTTTTTGAGACCACTTCTGTTTCTTAAATGCTTATCCTGTTTATTTTAAAGTTAATAAGTATATTTGCTCATTGGTTAGTGTAATATTTTTGTAGAGTCCTTGAAATGATCATTCTATCTGAATTATTGTATACCACAGAAAAGTTAACAAGTAGCCACAAAATATGGCGGAAACGTGCATTGCTTCTTAATTTTTATCTTGGATTTTGTTTCCCAGGAAGTTCTAACTTCCATGTTTTGGAATATGTGAAGCAAATTTATTCTAAAAACAAGCAACATTTAGTTATTATTATGTTCCATAACAATGCAACTCAGATATAACTGCCATTGGGTGCCTTTCGTTACAAAAATAGCTTGTGTTACCTTAAAAGAAAGGATGTTTATTATAGGGATATAGTTCACATAGAACTAAAGAAAAGTCTTAACAATGGACGTCACCAGGGCAGATTCTAAATCATCAAATGCACCATGATTCTACCATCTTGAGTTCTGCCATTGGTGTGACTCAGCTATGAGCTCACTCACATTCTGTCTCTCATGTTTCAAATTCTAAGAGTTAGTTGGCTCAGTCCAGTTAAGGATTTCCTCTCTTGTGGTCAGGGGCTGGTCAACTATGGTCAGAATCGATTGTGTCACATTATACAGTGGTACAAGTAGGCCTGTGGGAGAGGGCTTATATGGGAGATGGTTGTAAAGAAGTCAGGATGAAAGAAGAGCAAGGAAGCAATCAATAGCCACTATAGCCATCATTCTCAGTCTTTTTGAGGCTTATTGGTTTTGCATCCTGTCTATGAAATATTTTCACTTCTAGAGAGAGCTGTCACCTTTATCTTTAAGCCCTGGTATTTCTAATTTTATATGCTTAAATTGAACTTGTTATGTTCTGCCCTATGTGTTAGCTGTTTTTATGGCTATTTATTTTATCTCCTCAGATGGATGAAAAAGACTGGGGTGGTGGTGGTGGAACAGGAAGAGATTAATCAAATAATTTATGTACATATACACATAGCCCATGGGCACAGACAAGGTTTTAGAAGGTTAAGATGAGGGTGGGGGCTGGATGGTGGGGGAAAGTGGGAGAAATGGGGACATCTGTAATACTTTCAGCAATATTTTTAAAATTATTATTCAGAAAAACAAGTATCTTATATATGGAAAAAATCTTGTTCTCTATGTTCAGCTTTCCCCCGCCCCAAGGCACAAGGGGTGAAACTGGAAAGTTTCTTTAGAAGTTAAGATCTCTATATATACCCATCCCATTGGTGGGGAAGGAGGGAGAAGCATTTTTGTGACTGATGTTACAAGTAGAAAAAAATCAATTTTTGAAAGCCTATAATAATTATGTTTGAAAAGATAGACACGTAATATGTAATAATACAGAGTAATGTTATAAGATAAAGTAAAAAAGAAGTTCAACATAGCAGTTTCAAAAGTATACAAAGAATACTGATTAGATGTATGGGCATTTCTGAAGATTAATTATAGTTTTTTGGGGGGGAAACCTTGGAAAGATAAATGCCAAAATTTCAAATTGGACTTATCTTGATCAGTAGCCAGCAGTGGTTCTCAAAGGGTGGACATCATCATGAATGTCACCTAGGAACTTGTTAGAAAAACAAATTACATCTGCTAAATCAGAGGTTCTGGGCACAGGGCCCAGCGATCTGAGTTTTAATAAGTACATCTGCACTCAAAGTGATTGTGTTGGACCTAAAGTTTGAGAAATTGTACATTAGTGTAGAAGGTGTGACTGCAGGTGATTTATTTTCTCCTTCGTGCTTAATGACTGTGTGGTATGTTTGAATTTATAAAGCACCACAAATGTTAGTTTTCTAAAGAAAGGTGCCTTCTGAACAGCCACGTTGTACACTTCTTATAGATACCACTCTCACAGCAGACATTACATATATCAGGTACAATAAATGCATGCTTATAGCTTGGTTAAAATTAGCTCTAAAGTGTACCTCCATCTCTGCCTGTTTCAGATTCAAATGGGTATACTGAGTATGATCCTCCAAGGTCAAGGTTTATGGCTTGAACTACTTTTGGTAATGAAGTATGGAATAATTTATTTTAATGCACTTGTTTAGAACTACAACGTAAGTAAAAATTGCTCTCGTGAAAAAAAATACCATAGTATGGAATTATTTAAGTTATTTCAAAAATTCAAATAGCAACTAATTAAATGCATTCTGGAAAAGGCAAGAAACATTTTCTATTAAGCTGAGAGTTAACATAAATGTCTCATTGCCGTTCTTCAATTTATTGATGCCTGTAGGTCATATTAAAGGTTACTTAACAAGAGTAATAACAATAAGATAGCAGATTACAAATTAGCTTTGTCTTTGGGGATTTGTACTTCACCCACTTCAGTTTTCCAGTCCTTGAATATTTTGTAACAATAGTTTAATTTGGATATTATGTTATCTGGGCAACAAAAAGGCTGACCAGAATGAATTTGAAAAAATAGAGAAGCTTCATAGAAATGATTTTTAGGAGGGAAGTAGTTTTTCCAACAAAATGATAAAGAAATGGAGAAAAGAAAAATAGTTATTAGAGACATATTAACAATGTTGAAAATTATACTACATTTCAAATTATTCAGTCTTCTTAAATAATTGTATAAATTTCTACATAATCTTATTTTTAAAAGAAGTTTAGATCATACTAATTCATAATAGGTTCCCCAAATGTCATTAATCTTGTTCTCTCTCAATTCTGACCAGACATAAGGTTTGCATTGCATAATCTCAGTATTCAGTTATATTAGTCTATTGACAAAATGTTTAAAAAGTGTTTTAAAATGCCATTATTATTTACCCAATTAAAAAGTAAGTACCTTAAGAGCCAAGGAATGTAGTGAATGCTTCCTTGATACCCTCACCATGGTCTTAGTGATTATTTTAGAAGTACACTAATTGACTAGGTCACAAGCTTTCTAGAATCAGGATCCAGCATGTGATATCTGAATTAGTTGTCTTAACAAATTACCCTCAAAGTTAGTGTCTTTAAGCAAGAAATATTTGTTACCTCATAATTTTAAAGAGGAATCTCAGACTCAGCTTAGCTGGAGCTCTGACTCAGTGTAACTTATGAAGCTAAAATTAGGGTTTAGGGACAGGTGCAGTCATCTCAAGGCATGACTCATGAACAATATGCTTCTAAACCCACTCAAGGTGGTTATTTTAAGAATTCAGTTCCTCAGTGACTGTTGAACTCAAAGATGCAGTTCTTTTTCATACACAAAATATAAAAATTCTAGTATCAGGCAGGTCACTGTGGGAACAGAGTAAGTAAGAGGGGATTTGATAACATCATCAGAGGGGAAAGAAGTGGGATGTTACATATGATAGTTTTTTTTTTCTCAAATATCAAGGTGCATATGAATAAGCTGGTGATCATTTGAAGTGCAGATTTACATTCAGAAAATCTGGGATGGCACCTGAGATTCTGCAGCTCCAACAATGTGATTCATTTTGTCAAATACTACTATAGCTTAACTAAGATGTAGATTTAAGATTGACCATTAGTTTTAGCAATGGGAAAGTAACTGATGACCTGGCCAAGAGCAGGTCAGTGGATTTGTTGGTGCAAAAACCTGGTTGAAGTCAGCTTAAGAGAATGGGAGAGAATAAATTAAAGATTAGATGACTGAGTAGTTATTTTGAGTAGTTACATGGTAAATAGGAACACAAAACTGGGTGTTCACTGGAGGAAAACATGGTCAAGAGAGGAATATATTGAGTTGAAACCAGTTCATAGTTTTGTGTCCATTAAGAATATCGAGTAAAAAAAATGATGTAGTTGTAAAGGTATAAAAGCACTGGAGTAATAGCCTTGAGTAGAGTAATAGCCTAATATTCTGTGAACTAAGATATTAAGAGAAATACGGGCTTTAGAAAGAAGCATGGAGAGTTTATTATTCTAACAGTTTAACAGAAGAGATGGAAGTATATATAGACATAATAATGGGTATATGTATTGATAAGAGTTTGCTATAATTCTCTTCTGAGTTTCCCTTCCTTTTTACTCCATAAAATTAAGTATAGTAGGAGTAACTTAAGTAATAGATGTTTGATGAGTGAATCTGAAGAGTTATCTAGGTTGTGAAAATTAATGCTCTAGAGATATATAGGAATTCTGGTTAGAGGCGAGGACTTAAGATTAGTGGTCCTGAACTTAAAGGTATACCATGTATATTTGGTTGTTCTCTTTCTCCAGGAATATTTTTGTTTCTCCTTTGAAATACAACATGCTTTCTTTAGGGTTAGTTAATTTTTCATGTGCATATGCCAAGTCTAATGGTAACACCAGGGTCATGTATTTTGTAATTCTTTCATTCCCCTACATCATTGACCACAGTTCATTAAACCTAATTGCTAATTGATTGATTCAAGGTGTTAGTGATAAATGAGAGACAACCATTGAATGTAGGTTGGAAAAAAAATGTTATACATCATTAAGTCTATTCACATAATTTTATGTTGAAAATCTAAGGACTAAATTGGCCAATAAGCTGGATTAAGGTCATGTAGTTTGTTCATACTAGGAATTATGGGGCAGTGAGGAAATCTGTATACTTTAGTTTGAAATATTACATTTCATATTGGTTTTATTTATTAAAACCATCAGTGTTGTTCTCACTACCCAAAATGAAAAGCAGGAATGCACATTAGTAATTCCATAACTGTTTCTTACTGCTGAGCCACCCCTATCTGATTGTCACCTAGAAATGAGAGCTATCATTGTTTAGTGTTTATTTCATGCCGGGCACTGCACTAACCACTTCACAAGAACAATGGCATGCTGCCTTTCTATCGGTCTGATCAGGTTAGAATTCTTTCACAGATGGAGAATTGGAATCTTATCCAGCCCAATATAAATGACTTGCCTTTAATCACACAGCTAATCAAAGAGTCCCGACTTGAAACCTAGACCCAGTTAAACAGTGTGACTCAAACTGTGAAGTGCCTCAGGATCAGCAGAGGGGCTTATTAAAATAAAGATGGTTAGGCCATATTCCTTGAGTTTCTTAGTCAGTAGGTCTGGGATGTAGCCCAAGAATTTTCATTTCTTACAATTCCCCATGTGAGTCAGCCACCTTCTCATTGCTCCAGAAGCCCCTCTCATTTCCATCCTCCTCTTCACTATCCTAGGTAAAGCCTTTTGCTTCTTACATCGCTCTCCCCCGCGCCTTGAAGCACTGATATTATGAAAACTTCTTACACATCTAACACTGGAGCCTATGAATCATGAAATATAAGTCACACGTTTTATGTTATTAAAAACTGCTGTAAATTTAACTCTTTATTATTTGCAGGTTAAATTATTTCAGTTTATTTGCTGCTGTTCATTGCTATATGAGCATTTTTTGTTTCAAGGATGATAAAAATAAAAGCAGACTAAATAAAATCCCCATAAAGTAATCTATCCATTGGTATCACTCATTAGAGCTTATTTATATAGAGACTTAACAATTTGCAAAAAAATGGAACCAGACTATAAAAGCTGCTTCCAATGGGGCCATTCTGTGTTGTCTCTTTCTATTGTGTTCAAACTACAGATATTAACTAACTCAGTCATTCTGAAGTCAAATTCTCATCATTTCATGGCTCATCTCAAAAAATTTCAATGAATTCCAAATGTCTAATAAATTAAGTCCAAATTGAACATGTTGAAATTAGAGATATACAATGTGGTATCAATTAATCTGTCCAGCCTAATCTCCCAACTCAATTTTCCTATGTTAAAACATATTTGCACTAATTCTGAATATGTCCAAAATCTAGTACTACTAGATCATTGTTCATGCAATTGCATTTTCTTAGACTATTCTCAAGATTTTGAAATATTGCCATTGTCTCTGGGCTTATATAATATATCTCATCTTTGAAGAGTTTCCTAAACTTTAGCTAGTTGCATTTTCTTTCTCTCTTTAGCTCTTTTACAGAAATTTTTGCTACATTTTTTATAAAACTATTTAATGCAACACATATATGGTTAATAAATAGATTGGATTTAAATGCAGGTCTGAGTGATTACTTCCACTTATTCTCTATTTGTTTAAAGCCTCAGTTTTCTTTTCAGTGAGTTGAGTGCAAAAGTATTTATGTTCTAGAGACATTGTAGGGAATAAATAAAGTAATGCTTTGAATAGTCTATGGCATGTCCCCCTTATACAAAGGGTTCTCAATGAATGTTAGTACTGGTAATAGACCGGAATCTTGCAATAACAAGTAATGGAAATCTAGCCTAATCTATCTTGGAAAGAAAGGAATTTAACGTTTCAGTAACTTTAAAAACCAGAAACGAATTTCAGTCTGAGCTTGTCTATACCCAAGTTTTCAAAAAAAAAATGTCATTATAATGTTCCTCTCCATTTCTTTGTGTCTCTAACTGGCTTCACCCTGTATGAACAGTTTTTATTCATGGATATTTACATTATTTTAAATTAATATATTTATCAATTAATATTTGTATACAATTATCTGTATACATACACATATACATACATTATATATTAAACTATTTCTAGATTCCTGAATCTTTGCTTTTAAAACAACACTGATTTCTATTAGGGTCCTTATACAACTTCAGAAGTTTCTGATGAATGCTGCTTGGATTACTTGCCCAGTTTAGGACTATTAATTGTGGAGGACACTGTCCTGTGGTTTTTCTAACTATTTCCATGGCCATTTCTGGGGAATATGATTGGCAGGCTCGTCATAATTATATTTAGTGAACGTGGTGATTTCTTCAAGGAAGAAAGCCTTGCATGCCAGACCATAGCTATTATATTTGCCTTTTTTCTTTATAATATAACAATGCATTTCTGATACCCAAGGAAGCAACTATATACTTGTTTTGAATTATTACTTATCTACTCTTTTCTTTATATTTTATTAACTTGAGGATATGTGCTATGAGTTACTCATGCTTTTATCTCTTATATGCAAACAATTTGCATAAGGAATGCTTTCAATAAAGTCTCTGGGATGTACTTGATTTAACTATAAAACCAAAAGTAAACCAAAAAGCAGTGCGGAAATATGCATGCCAAGAAATCTACAAAAAAATTGTAAGAGAAAAATCATTTCAGAAATGCATGTTATTAAAAAATTATTGTCTGGTCTTCTTTAGCTCAGAATCATAATGTTCTCTATAAACCATTTTGTAGTATTTACATTTGCACATAAATTCAGCGTATGCAGGAGAAATAAAACGTGTGACAGGTAAGAAAAGCATGGTTGGGCCAGGGCAGTGCTTCTCCAAGTTTGATGTGCATTTGTGTCACCAGGATCTTGTTAAAATGTAGATTTCCAGTCAGTAGATCTAAGGTAGGGTCTAAAATTTGTTGTGACTAACAAGTTCCAAGTTGGAAAGGATGAGGCTCAAGTGAATATCACACTTTGAGTAGCAATGGTTAGACTAGAGCACAAAGTGTGAATTACATCAAGCTGTGGACATTGGCTATTATGACAGCACAGGTTTCAACCTTTTAAAATAAAGTTAAGTGGCTTCTTATGGACTTGGAGGCTGGCACTTATCCAGTCCTTATTTATTATTTTAAAAGTCATTACTTCGCAAATGTAAATTATTAACTTGCTACCAGGGAATATTTAGGGTTTAGATTCTTATGAATAGATCTCTCTATTCATTCTAAATTATTTCTGTGCCTAATCTCAATGTTTCCAGGAGAGGCCCTTTATGAAAGTTACCTTGTGTGGGACTACAAACAGGTGCGAGATTCCTGTGTTCTTGATTAAAATATTTGAATACATTCAGATCTTAGTATAATCATACATAGTAGTCTCTATTCTTCCTAAAATGGATTAGGCATATAATATGTCAGTGGGGGCAGGGAGGCAGTAGGGAGAGTTAGGATGGCTTGCTAGATTTTAATTTTTAGAGAACAGCAGATAGTCTACAACCTTTTAGACATTCTCTTTAAGAGCTTTCCATGCCTGGATCAAAGGAATTTATTAGGCTTTTAGTTCTCTCTTGTGTGTGTGTGTGTGTGTGTGTGTGTGTGTGTGTGTGTGTGCGTGTGTGTTACAGCTCAAAAATGAACAAATTTTCAAGTACAAAAGAAATGCTTTAAAAGAGTTCTTTTAGTCTTTATTTGAAATCCCCTGCTCTCCTCCAGTTCACAGATGTGCCGTACACTGAATGGAGGAATCAGACTACTACACTTTGATCATTTCACTATCTTGTTTGATTAGTGTTTTCAAACTATGGAGTTTATCAGCAGGGGGCAGGTTGATCCCTGTGGCTTATAATGGGCAAAGTATGGGGGGAAAATAGGTTTTTATAAATCACTTAAGATCAATCAGTTTCTTCCTTCTTGAAGGTTTAAAAATAACATCATGGACAGATAGACTTTGACACAGAATAAGATCAGATATTTCCAAAGGGAAAACTGACCAGCATGGTTCACCCCCCCCTTTTTTTTCTCTTTAAAATTGTGACTTCTAGTCTTCAGATTATTACAAACTATAACCAGACCCCTTTAAAAAAAGGAAGGCAAGAGCCACAACTGGTCCATTTTAACTTTCATTTACTGTACAAACAGAACTTTTAGAATGAAGGGCAACATTGTTAAATGAGATTTTAAGAATCCAGCTCTTTGGGGGAAGGTTTTGAATGATGTTGCCTGTGTTAGTGTTGGCTATTGTTGTGAGCTTGGATAGTTCACCCTCTACTTAGGGACTGTTAATTTTGGTTGCATATCTATAATTCAGGAGACATAGTTTTGCCTTTGATGATAAATCAATATCAAAACATGGTATTTCTTGTGTGGTATTTAGAAATATTCTGAGTGGCAATGCTAGGTATGTTGTCAGCTAGCGATCTTTGAATGAGGCTGGCGACATATTGACTCATTGACAGGCTGCCTTGTAGATCTGGGAATACTGTTTAATTATGGATCTTAAAATTGGGGGGGGTAAATTATATCATATGTAACTTTTCAGTTTGAATACATTTAGCTGGTTTTCAGTTTGAAATGAAAGTATGGGCACAGAGAACTGACAGAAAAAGATGCTAGGTAGGCCAGATGCTTGATGAAAAATTTCCTTTTGCCATCTTCCTGCTTCCTGATGTTCCCCTCTGAGGTACCCAGTGGGAGCTTCTTGTGATGGAGCTGGTCTCCTTTGACCAGCTCCTTGTGTTCTTCACTCTGCAAAATGTACTTGTCCTGTTATAACCCAACTGTGTAAAGAAGAGGGGAATCTGGCTGGTACGGCTTAGTGGTTGAGCACCGACCTATGAACCAGAAAGTCACGGTTCTATTTTAGGTTATGGCACATGCCTGGATTGTGGGCTTAATTCCCAGAGGCAGTGGGGGGTAGGAGGGCAATTAATTCATAATTCTCTCTCATTACTGATGTTTCTATTTCTCCCTCTCTTAAATCAATAAAAAATATCTTTTAAAAAAAGAAAAAAGAGCCCAAACCGGTTTGGCTCAATGGATAGAGCATCGGCCTGCGGACTGAAAGGTCCCAGGTTCGATTCTGGTCAAGGGCATGTACCTTGGTTGTGGGCACATCCCCAATGGGGGGTGTGCAAGAGGCAGCTGATGTATGTTTCTCTAATCGATGTTTCTAACTCTCTATCCCTTTCTCTTCCTCTCTGTGAAAAATCAATAAAATATATATATATATTTTAAAAAGGAAAAGAGAAATATTAAGTAAATGATTTCACACTAAAAAGTAAATGATCACCAGCAAATGAAGAGCATTCTAATGGTAAAAATCTCAGGCATTTTTACAGAAATAACTGAAATTATCCCCAAGCCTATAAGAAATATATAGGATATACTATATATAAAATATATATGAGATGTATCTATTTAATAATTAATTTTAATTAATTTTACTTACTAATTTTAATTACTTTTTAATAATTAACTTTAAGCAATTATTTCTTAAGTTCAAAATACTGAGGACGTAGGTGATTTTTTTGGTACTAGATATACCAAGAATGAGATAATTTTTTAAAAGCATATATAGTTACTTTATAACTTTATAGGCATTCCAATAGTCATTTTGAAGTTTTGTCAAAAGAGTCACCAATTTTTAGCTTTAATTTATTGTAGAGGCATTCACTATATATACATATTTTATACTATTGTCTTTAATTGAAAGCAAGATGTCATTCTATATTTCTCTCTTATAGTTAAATATAGAGTAGGCAATATAATTTACTTCTTGTATATTTATATGTACCTTAATTCAAAAAGGATTTATATATTTGAGTTATTTTGGAACATTTTAAAGTTTGTTAGAATAGGTCAGTTCTAAACCTGTATGTTGGTTCGGTCTTTAATTTAGATTGCTACCTATATAATCTTACATAATAAAGAAGTAATATGCAAATTAACTCTCATACCTTCACAAGATGGCTGCCTATGACCATGCAGGAAGGGGGGTGAGTGAAGGACAACAAAACGGATGAAAAAGCAGGCTGAGTGGGCAACCAGGCCAGCAGGGGGATTAGTGAGGGACAACCAAACAATTGAATTAGCAGGCTGCATAGGGGTACCAGGCTGTCTTGGTGTGCTATGAGGTGGTGACCAGGCTGAAGAGGGGGCAGTTGGGGATGACCAGGTCAGCAGGAGGGCAGTTGTTGGCAATTAGGCTGGCAGGGGTACAATAAGGCATGACCAGGTTGGCAGGGAAGGGGTAGATTGGGGTGGCCTGGCTGGCAGCAGGGGACATTTAGGAGTAATGAGGCCAGCAGGCAGATGAGCAATTAGAAGCCAACAGTACAGGATTGTGAGAAGGATGTCCAACTGCCAGTTTAGTCCCAATTCCAGGGATCAGGCCAAAACCAGCAGTAGAACATCCCCCAAATGGTCCCAGATTAGAAAGGATATAGGCTGGGCTGAGGGGACCCCAACTCCCGTGCACAAATTTTGTGCACAGGGCCTCTAGTATTAAATATCTAATAGAGAAGTTTGATCTGTATACCCTTATTAATTATTGGTAAATGATTACTTTTTAATAATTAATTTTAATCAATTATTTATTAAATTCAAAACACTGAGGATACAGGTGATTTTTTAGTTCTAGACATACCAAGAATGGGATATTTTTTTTTAAAAAGCATAAAAAACTGTGATAAAATTTAAAACACATTTTCAAGAGATTTCTGTTAGTCATGAATTTATGTCTCCTTCATCCTCAGAATCGCAGCTTCAACTTCCAGTTACTGGGAGTTGCAATAATCAATAACAAGGTCTTGTTGCCTCACATAATCTCTCTCACTCTCTTTTCAATACATACTCTGAATTGAGCCCAGTGTTTTCTCCACAAAATGCAAATCCTCTCTTGCCACCTGCTTCCCTCTGTTTTTACATAGCTCCTCAGCATCCCTCTGATGTGTAATCTCCCTCAACAGCCACCTTTTCTCCCGGATGAAACATCTTCAGGCCCTTGCAAGTGACATTTTTTTTCATGTGCACATGCTGTTCTTTGCCTGAGGACTTTGTATTAATTCCTTAATAATATTCCTAAGCATGTTACCGTCTGGCTACCATTTTTGACACATTTTCTTCTGGTGTACCCCAAAGATAGTGTAAACTCTTCCCCTCTAGTTCCACTGAACATCAATAATAGCACTTTTCATGGTATATTATGATTGTTTAATTGCCTATTTCTCTAATATAATATGAATATTATAAGAGCCGTAACTGTGTTTTCTTTCTGGAAAATTCACAAATCCCCCACTACAAAAGTATAAAATTGCAATAATGTTCTAGTTCATGTGTTCCCATGTTTGAAACCTTTTCCCTTTTCTGCACTCCATATTTTGTATAATGGCACTAAGGTCAACTAGTTGCCCTAATCAGATACTTAATGTAGTCCCAGAATACACATTCATGGAAGCAGTGAGTGTAGTAATAAATGATGTGAGCTATCTATATATATAAAAGGTTAATATGCAACGTGGTCCCTCAGGAGTTCAACTTGGAGACTAGGAATTCGATTGCTTGCTATGACATGTGCTGACCATCAGGTTGTGTCAAAGATGGAAGGGAAGCCCCTCACCAGCAGCAGAATTGTCCCAATTGGCTCTGATTCGCAGGCCAGGCCTAGGGACCTCACCAGTGCACAAATACTGTGGTATATGAATAAGAATCCAAAAACTAACCCTTTCTAATTATAACATCTTGGGCAATTCCCTTAACCACTCTTTGTTTCTAAGTATTTTCAGCTCTAAAGTGGGAATGGCAATAGTCATTCCTCATAGGAATGCACACTATTTCCTACTGTCTGAAGCTAAATAAAGTTGCAAATGAGAACACTGCATGCTGACTGGACTCCCTTTCAATTCTGGCCCACTGGCCTTGATGGTTTCTAGCAATATGCTACAATTCCAGTCTCTTCACTTTTCCAGTTTGGTAACCATGTTGTACCTCTCCCTTCTCCTCACCTTCAATACATCTCCTATTCTTACTTTCATCTGGTGGTTCTGCTCTCTGCTTAGTGAGAATAATGGCTCCAGTTAGAATTGAACTACACATACCATGCACCACTTGTCAAGCTCTGTGCTCATGAACAATGCCTTTTCTTTGACTGTTATTACTAGTGGAAACAGAAATCTTAATTTGTGCTCCCACCCCAACTTTTTAATCGTGGGTGGCTACAGTGCCCCAACAATTGCTCCATTATCTTTCCTACATGATCAGTTTTCATCCCCCACCTAAATCTTTTCTATCAGCAAAAGACATTTCATTATTCCTCTCTTCTTAAAAATATATTGCCCCTACTTCCTTTGTAGCTATAGCTTCACTCTCTCCTCTGTATGCTCACCACAATGTTCCTTAGAGGAAGTGTTTCTACTGTATCTTATTCCTGTGTTTTTATCTAGCCTGAACTCACAGCACCAACTTTCTACTGCCAGAACTCCATCAGAACTGTTCCAGAGAATTCCAGTGGTAAATTTTGAGTTCTCATCTTAAAGAAAGCAGAAATAATTTACCCAGTAGATCACTGATTCCTATGGGAAATATTTTATTCATTTGCCTTTCAGAAACCCAGACTTGTCTTCCTCTCCATCCTCACAGGATGATAATGCTTCTCTTCGTCTCTTTGGATGGTTCCTCCTCAATTCCCCAATCTTTAGACTTTGGCCCATTCCCTAGGCCTCTTTTTATTTTCATTTAATTCTCTTTAATTAATGATATTATTCATTTTAAGTTTTTAAATACCACCTATAAGTTAGCAATTTTCAAATTACTATCTATAGCAAGAACCTTTTCCTCTGAAATTTAGATACATATTGTCAACCACCAATCTCTACTTTTGTGTTTAAAGATATTTCCATATTACCATGTCCAATATCAATTTTTTAAATATATATATATATATATATATATATATATATATATATGTATTATTGATATTTTACAGAGAGGAAGGGAGAGAGATAGAGAGCTAGAAACGTGGATTAGAGAGAAACATCGACCAGCTGCCTCTTGCACACCCCCCACCGGGGTGGTACCTGCAACCAATGTACATGCCCTTGACCAGAATCGAACCCCGGACCTTTCAGTCCGCAGACCGATGCTCTACCATTGAGCCAAACAGGTTTCGGCCAAAATCAATTTTTTAAAATTTATTTTAAATGTATTTTATAGATTTTCCACAGAGAGAAAGGGAGAGGGATAGAGAGCTAGAAACGTCAATGAGAGAAAAACATCGACCAGCTACCTCCTGCACACCCCCTACCTGAGATGTTCCCGCAACCAGTGCACATGCCCCCAACCTTAATCGAATCTGGAACCTTTCAGTCCGCAGACCAAAGCTCAATCCACTGAGCCAAACTGGTTTTGGCTTAAAATTTATTTTTATTGTTGAGACTATTGCAGATGCTCCCACCCCCTTTACCTCCTTCTTAACTTCCTCTGAAATAGGTTTCCTTCATAGCATTTACTTTACATGTAGTGACAATTACATCCATTTAGTTTTTTAGGACAAAAAAGAAAAACAAACAAACAGAAAAACATAGCCACATCCTTTACAACTCTTTTAGTCACACCCTGCTTCAACAAAATTTCTGATGGTTTTACCTTTATTATGTACCCAGTCAGTTCAATGTATACTACCCTCCCACATAAGTATTACCCTTTCCCCAGGATCCAATACCCTTTCTTGTCTTGATAATAGCTCCTCTTGTTTTTTGCAAAATCCATAGAACCTGAAGTATGTATAACTTGTAGTAAGATGTCATTCAATATCTATGAATTTAATGAAGCAGCACTGTTATTATTATTTGAAATTGTCTTTTTAACATTCCCTATTTTTTATTGAGTGCTATTTAGCAGTACCTGACATGTAAATTCTTAGTAGTTGTAAAAACCTTCACTTTTTTATAAGTGGAATGACAATTTCTAATTTCTAACATATAACATTTAACTGTTAGATTTTGTTAAATATAACTTAATCTTTAATAATTCTAAACACATTTAAATGTAATGACTTGGAATCATTATTGATACTGCCATACACAAATGCTCTTAATATGTACTGGTTCTATGTTATACACTGGAACTTAGTTGCTATGTTAAATAATTATCTAATAATAGTTAATTTCATTTTTTAATTTGCTTCTTTCAAATCAAAGTGAATTGCAAAAATTTAACTCTCATATATAGGCTGTGACACCACATTACTTTACTGATAATAGTTGTTAATGAAAATAGATGGATCCTTTTGCCTAGTGATATTATTTTCACTAAAGCCATTAGTAACTTTAAAAGTATCCTTTGTCTTTCTGTTAATCAACAGTTTTTGCCATTGTTTCCTTAGCATTTCTTTATTTTTAAAACTTTTACATATGCCTCCTTTCCCCCCATGGCCTCTCCATACCCACTCCCAACCCCCAAACACAAGTCCTCACCCCCTATTGTCTGTGTCCATTGTTATGCTCATTTGCATGGATACAAGTCCTTTGGTTGACCTCTTAACCCCACCCCCAACCCTCCTTTGCCTTCCCTCTGAGGTTTGATAGTCTGATGCTTTTATGTCTCTATATCTATTTTGTTCATCATTTTACCTTGTTGTCCATTATATCCCATAAATGAGTGAAACTGTATGGTTTTATATTTCTCTAAATGACTTATTTCACTTTAATATAATATTCTCACTATCTATCCCCGCTGTTGCCAATGGTAAGAGTACCTTTTTTTAAAAAAGCAGCGTAGTACTCCATTGTGTAGATGTACCACATTTTTTTAATCCACTCCTCAGCTGATGGGCACTTAGTCTGTTTCCAAATCTTAGCTATGGTAAATTGTGTTGCTATGAACATAGGGAACACACATTCTTTCTGATTGGTGTTTCTGAGTTCTTGGGAAATATTCCTAGAAGTGGGATTACTGGGTCGAATACGAGTTCCATTTTTAATTTTTTGAGAAAACTCCATACTGTTCTCCACAGTGGCTGCACCAGTCTGCATTCCCACCAGCAGTGCACCAGGGTTCCTTTTTCTACATATCCTCACCAACACTTGTCATTTGTTGATTTGTTCATGATAGCCTCTCTGACAGGTGTGAAAAGGTATCTCATTGTCATTTTGATATACATCTCTTGGATGATTAATTACTTTGAGCATGTTTTCATATGTCTCTTGGCCATCTCTATGTCTATTTTTGAAGTGTCTAAGTCTTTTGTGCATTTTTAATTGAATTGTTTATCTTCCTGTTGTTAAGTTGTATGAGTTCCCTATAAATATTGGAGATTAAACCCTTTTCAGATGTAACATTGGCAATTATGTACTCCCATGGAGTGGTCTCTCTTGTTTTGTTGATGGTTTATTTTACTGCTCAGAAGATTTTTATTTTAATGCAGTCCCATTTGTTTATTTTCTCTTTAGTTTCCATTGCCCTAGGAAATGTATCACGAAAGATATTGTTATGATATATGTCTGATATTGACCATAGTTGATGTTCAGCCCCATGATATGAGTTTAGATATACTACCTAGTCTCTCTTTATCTATCCTGCATCAAAACTTGGGAGTAATCTGTCTTTTTTGTCTACTGTATATGCATAATTGGATAACTATTATTAGAAATATATTTTAAATAGCAACTTCCATTCAGTGAATAACAAAGAACCAGTACAGATTATGAGCAAACTTATACTACTTTGCATATGATAGAATAACTGATGATTCCAAATCATAAAAATTAAATGTTTTTAGAATGATTAAACATTTATTTTTGTCAAAGAGATTATTGAGAATCATAGTAAATAAACAGAAGATTACAAGATGATGAAGTGTAAATAAAAAGACCTCTTACATTCTTAGAGAAGAAAAATCTATTTTAGATACTGGTTACCTCACAAAATCATAATAGAAGCAGACAGGGAGTATAACTCACTTAAATCTCTTAAAAGCAGGAGGCTTGGAAGAAAGCACTTTAGAGCAGCACTGCACAATAAAAAAATAATGTGAGCTGCTAATATAAGTTTAAATTTATAGTTGCCACATTTTTAAAAGTATTTTTTAGAAAACAACATTAATTATGATGAAATATTAAACTCAATTGTATCCAAAATGCTATCATTTCAACATGTAATCAATATGAGAATTATTACAGAGACAACTTATATTCATTCCCTAGTACTCAGTCTTCAAAATCTATTATAGTTTACATTTACAGCGCATTCCCTCAGACCAGACACATGTTAAGTGCTCAGTTGCCCTGGTGGCTAAAGGTTGCCATTTTGGAAAGTGTAGCTTGAGGTAAAATTGATGTAAGGAAAGAGCTCTCTCCTCTGAAGCACAACATTTGCATACTTAAAGACATCATCCAGGAGACACCAAGAAAATCTGGATCCCTTCTTTTAATTTTCTCTCAATAGGTGCCAGTGATGGCTAAGGGAATATTCTGATTTTAGGAAAGACTACTCTTCTAATCTCAGCCCAAATGCCTTAAAGCTGCTCAAGAAAGGCACAAAATCAGTGAGGGAAAAGGGATTTGTTATTTATCAGACCTTCTTACTACCTAAGTAACCTCAATTTTAATTCTCTATGTCTTCATTTCCTCACATATAAAATGGAACTTATGATATAACTTTCCTCTATGATTGTAGTAGAAATTAAATGACATGATGAAGGTAAGATATAAGCCCAGCATCTCTGTCCATACTTGTTGCACAATAAATCTTAACTGGTATTATCCATTCTTCCACAGTTCAAGGCCAAGCTATCCTAACTATGTATTGACAATGCTGGCTCATAATAGACCTTGAACATTTTTTTAGCCTATGTAGAGTTCTAAAAAATTAAATGTGAAGTATTTTTTACTGAAAGTGTTTCACATTTTGATATTTTGAAAGTCAACAATTCAGTGATAGTGATGACCAGTTGTGGGAGGTAATCCCTCCCATACACAATCCATGGCTTTCTATCTTCCTCTTTCTGATAGGAAAAAAAATGACAAAGATATCAAGCACTGCACTTTACCATCAACATCCTTAAGAATAGAGAAAACTGATCTTGTTTATCCAGTGCCCAAGCAAAAATATTCTAATAAGCCTGGTGTTGAAATACAAATAAGTTTATTGTTTTTTACATAAATAAGGTAAGTTATAACTCATCCATCTGAAGTGCAAACAACATGTGCTTTATGTTCTTTTGATTCTGTACAATGCCTTTGGTTATTATATATATATATATATATATATATATATACATATATATATATATATATATATATAATTGATATTTTACAGAGAGAGGAAGAGAGAGGGATAAAGAGTTAGAAACATCTATGAGAGAGAATCACTGATCTGCTGCCTCTTCCACACCCCCTACTGGGGATGTGCCCACAATGGAGGTACATGCCTTTGATTGGAATGGAGCCTAGGACCTTTCAGTCAGAAGGCCAACACTCTATCCTCTGAGCCAAACTGGTTTCGGTGCCTTTGGTTATTCTTGTTGTAAAAGTCAGCTACATTGAATTCTCCAGGAAGAAATGGATGTGTACTTTATAGATCATAAGACTTGATTCAACTTTTCCTGAGATAGTAAAATTCACTTTTCCTTTTTATTGTTTGTAAAGAGAAATAATGTATCCAAATACATTGTAAATGTGGTTAACAAATTCTTTGCCTCATGCATTAAAGAGCTTTTTAACTTCAAACTTGTTTACTCTACCCATTCCTACCTTCAACTTTATTTGCATCTTTTTATCTTGACACTTTCAGTATTTTCCATGTGCTAAGGATTTTTTTCTTCAATAATTGATAAGATAAAGAAACATAGGACTTCACAACTAGTTCATTTTTTACTTAGATGGTTCTGCCGCTATCATTTGTAGCAAAAAGTGCATTCTTTCCCTGAGGCCGAAACAATTATCTCTGGTATCATAAAGAAGTAAAACTGGTACACGCGAAAAATGCTTGATGCATTTCACTCTATGTAAAGAGCACCAGCCACTATTCAAAGCAGCATAGATCAACCTCAAAAAAATTGAAAATGGAACTGCATTACAATCCAGTGACTGCACTTCTGGGAATATATCTAAAGAAACGGAAAACACTAATTGAAAAGAGTATATGCATCTGTATGTTCAATGCAACATTTTTTACAATACCAAGATTTGGAGGCAGCCCAAGTGCCTGTCAGTAGGTGTGTGGATAAAATGCTGTGGTACATTTACACCATGGAACACTACTGGGTCATAGAAAAGAAGGAATCTTACTTTTTTTGTGACAGCGTAGATGGATGGGGAGAGTATTACGCTAAATGAAATAAGCCAGTAAGAAATGGATAAGTACCATATAATTTGTTATATTTAGAATCTAATGAATGAAATAAGCTAATAAACAAAATAGAAACACTCATAGATACAGAGAACAGACTGACAGTGTCAGAGGGGAGAGGTGGTGGGGGCTGGGTGAACAAGATGAAGGCATTAAGCAAAGAAAAAAGACTTTATGGACACAAACCACAAGTATGGTGCTTAGCAGAGTGACAATGGGGAAGGGGAGGTAGAAGAGAGTAAAGAGGGGATAAATGGAGATGAAATGAGACTTAACTTGGAGTATATGCAATACAATATACAGATGAGGTATTGAGATTTGTATACCTAAAACCTATATTATTTTATTAAGCATTCTTAATATATTCAAGGTTTTTTTTCTAATTGGTATTTGGAAGTATTTAACATCAAGAATATGCAGCTACAAAGCAGAAATATTATTTTTCAAAAAATGAACACAATTTTTCTTGCATTTGTAAAATATGAGCATTGGTCAGCTTAAAAGCAATTTCGATGATCACAAAATAAAGAGAGAGTGTAATTTTTGCCTAAAGAACCTCAACACAATGTGAATAACTAAATCTTTTAGAACAATTTCAAAGAACAGAGAGATGTAGAATCAATAGAAAAACATAAAGGATAGAATAGAATGTTAGGTAGTATCCCTTTCTCTCATACATTCCTAGACTAGCAAATTACCAAGCCTAATAATAACTATATATATACAATTGATATACAAACATCACAGATTACATGGTTAATATATTGATTACTGTTTTTGTTAAAGTTTATCCAATTATGATGAAGTAGCAACATGACAATGCTGCCACGGGACAGAAGTCTCCTATATTTTCTTTTCAGCTGCAATTTTAATAAATTGTGGCCTCAGTAAACTCAAACACTCTCCTCCAGGTTTAGTTTACTCATCTGTAAAATAAAAGTGTTAGGTTAGATATTCTCTAGGGCATTTACAACACTAATTTTCCCCATCTTCAATGGTATGTTACAAGCTTACTTCTGGTCCTGTATATTGTGGAGAATATACAGAACCCACAAATATGGCTTTAGTGAATACTGTATGCAAAGAAATGACACTTTTGATAAGCCTCCTTGGATTCCTGTTCACATATGAATTACTTTTCCTAATTATTTTTTTTTTTAGTTCTGTAGATGTCAACTAAGTAATAAATTATAGAATAGCATGTTTACACAATCTGAGTGCTAGATTACTTAGAAAATATGCATAATGTTATTCTTTATTTAATCTAAATTGAATCAGATTTTATAAGTAAGATCTAATCTCAGATTAAAAGCATGTTAAAAGAAGAAAGAATGTATAGCACTAGTACACCTTATGTTTCTGTTGTTTGTTTGTTTTTTTCTCTTGCCTGAATATAAGAACTGTTAATGCAGTATTTCTTGCCTGACTGTTTATCAAACCATTTAGGGTCAGGCTTTCTAGGACTAAACTGTTAGCCTTTGAGTTAAAAAGAATGTCAGGTAAATGGATGTAAATTGTCTGTCTTGTGACCTGAGAGCACAGACAAGGAATCAAGAGGTAAGTGTTCCACAAACCCATCCCATTACCCAAGAAAGCCCGCTGCATATGTACTAGGGACAAGAGGTTAGCAGCATGCAAGTAAAGCCTCACTGTCACTTAGTCATGATTTCTCTCCCAAGTATAAAAGAATGCACTTTGTGAGCCAACATTACTCAACTTGCAAATTCTGTCTGCTCTGTTCTAAGACACTGACTATCCAACTACAGGTTTGATTAAGAAGGAAAAATAGGGTAGTCTCCAGGGGCATACTAATTTTAAGCTTATGTGAGTGTTCTCATAGATAAATTCAGCAAGGTTACATTGTGTTTGCTCAGAAATGTATCTATATTACTGCGAAGTGAGTGCTGTAGGAGGGGAAAAATTACCAAAAATAATAAATTATATATATATATATATATATATATATATATATATATCCCTCATAGATAAAATAATTGGTTTCATCTACTACATATGAAGAGGAAGTATCCAAAGCAACTCTAATTCAAACGGAAGTATGGAATTATAAAGATATCAGTACTTCTCTCTACAAAGGGCTTATATATGCTTAGGATATTAATGAGAAGGAAGGAAAGAAGGAAGGAAGGAAGGAAGGAAGGAAAGAAGGAAGGAAGGAAGGAAGGAAGAAAGGAAGGAAGGAAGGAAGGAAGGAAGGAAGGAAGGAAGGAAGGAAGGAAGAGAGGGAGGGAGGAAGGAAGGAAGAGAGGGAGGGAGGGAGGAAGGAAGAGAGGGAGGGAGGGAGGAAGGAAATATAGAGAGCTTGATATGAGAGGGAAAGGAAGAAAGGAAGACAGCATATTTCCTACTCTAGGTTACTAGTGGATTTAAACCTGAATTAATTTTGCTACACCCTATACTTTCTTTGAGATGTGTGAGGAAATGAGAAGAGGATGTTAAATCAGAAATTTTTAGTGTTATATTTTAATTAAGACTTTTATGCCAGGTTTGTCATTGAATCACTTTACTTAGAAAACCTAAGGAAAAATTTAATTCCAGTAGTTTATATATGAGCAACCTATTGTTTTACAGGGTTATTCATTTATTTAATGAACTCCTAATAAGAGGCGGGAATTCTGTTAAGCAGAGAACAATAGTCAATGAAAATAAAAAGGATTCTGAGCTCTAGAAAATAAGATTTTAGTAGGGGGGACAGATAATAATAACATGCACCAAATCAATGTAAATACACCTGCAAACATGTAAATAAAATACACACTACCAGTGTGATGAATGAAAAGTTGTCCAGGCTTTGACAAGCATATGCTTTGTCTGAAGGATAAAGAAATTACTTTTAAAGAAGTGGCATGTGAGGCGATGAGATGTTAACTAACCTGATTGTGTTAATCATTTTGCAATTTTTATGCTTATCAAATCATCACATTGTACAGATTACACTTACAGTGTTAAAAGTAAATATATCTCAATAAAACTGGGTTTGGGGGCAAGCGGATGTGATATCTGAAGAGAGAGTAGAAGGCTTTGGAGGAGATAAGCAGAGGAAAGCAGAAAGAGTCTCCAGTATAGAGGTGCAGGGTGGGAGAAATGAGCCAAGAAGTCAGAGGGAGGCTGCCGCCCAAAGGAAAGGAGGCGCGGGCTCCATGAGGGCGGGGAGGTAGTCAGGGTTGCATCCTCCTGAGCTTTCCTTTCCAGTCACCCACAAAAGCTTGGAAGAAGAATGAATAGAAAATGTAAAGGTTCCACATGTTTTCCCACAGTGATTTTAAAATTTGTGATGTACTAAGTTATTGTAGGTTTAAGTACCTGAAAGAAATAATAATTATTTAATAAAAACCAGTGGTTGGCCAATAAAAATTTGAAACGAGTATCTAAATTTTTGAATATTTACCTTATTGAGACCAGAAATGTACACATTTTTGTGATTTATAAAAATTCTAATTAACCCTGGCCTGTTTTCCAGTTTCTCTCAGTGGTTAGTGTTTGATTGCAGGCCAAGGGCATGTACCTCAGTTGCAGGCTCAATCCCCAGTCCAGGTTGGGGTACATGTGGTAGGCCACCAATTGATGTGACTCTCTCACATCTGTCTCTCTCTTCCTCTCTTTTCCCCTTTTTTCCTTCCCCTCCATTCTCTGCAAAAAGAGAGAGAGAGAGAGAGAGAGAGAGAGAGAGAGAGAGGAAAAAAAAATTCTAGGGTGAGAAATAAATAAATGATTAAATAAATTGTAATTAATAAACTAAATATTTTAATTATTACACCCAAAATTAGTATTTCATTTTATATTTTGAGATTATTTATATTTTTACTATGTTACATTATATATTGTGCTTGGCGTTCAAATAACTTTATAGAAATTATTGTTATTTATTTAAAATTTCTTTTCCAACTAAGGTATTATGTATGTGTTCTCATCCCTCCATTAACCCCCAACCTTCCCCCCTCGTGTCCTCACCCCCTGGTGTTCATGTCCATTGGTTAGACTTATACTCTGCATACAAGTCCTTTGGTTGATCTCTTCTCCACATTATTATTTTTATTTTGTTTTGACTGTCAAGAATTAATTATTAGGTTTTAAATTTGAGCTATGATACAATTCGCTAAACAGAAATTTCTCATAAACTCTTAGGTACCTTGAAAATAAGTTACAGAAATAAATATAAATAAAACAGAGAAGAAAAATTGCTATAGAAATATTTGGAAAAATATGTTAACTTACTTGCTATGGTTTCTTGGCTTTTGAAATATTAAATTTAGATTATTTAAATGGATGAAGGCAAAATCATTAGTTTGTGATGAACGTGGATGTCATGGTCTTTCAGCAATCACTATGTCCAAGTAAACTAGTGAAACCATCAGAATTTTAATAGTATTTTGATGAATGATTTGTATTGATGTATCTAAAAAGTTCATCATAAAATCTTTCTAACCACATTAATATCCTCCTTAGGATATTAAAGGAAGCAGCTTTACTTTTGTGTCATTTGTGTGAATAGAATTATAAACATCATAAAGGAAATTTTTGTATTTAAGTATCAAATTCCTGTTTTTAAAAAGACTAGAGGCCCAGTTCTTGGATTCATGAACTTGTGGAGTCCCCTGGCTTAGCCTGTGGGGACTGGGTCGAAACCCGCAGTCCAATGCTGCCTGCTCTCTGCCTGCCGCTCCTGCTCACCCAGGCCCCAGGCGCCTTCGGCCACCACCACTCAGTAGGCTTGCTGCTGCTCTGCTGTCTGGCAACCGTTGGTCAGCTGGGCAGAGCTCCCCTTACCACCAGGGGCATCTCCTGAGTTGAGTATCTGTCCACTGGTTGTCAGTGCACAACATAGCAGCAAGTTCACAGGTCATTCAGTCTTTCAATTCACTGGTCTCTTAGGCTTTTTATATATAGAAGATGCCTGCCACCTGGCCAGTGGAGCTCAGTGGTTGAGCATTGACCTATGAATCAGGAGGTCACTTTTGATTCCCAGGTCAGGGCACATGCATGGGTTGAAGGCTCTAGTAGGGAACACGGGCATGTAGGAGGCAGCCAATCAATGACTTTCTCTCATCATTGATGTTTCTATCTCTCTCTACCTCTCCCTCCCTCTCTGAAATCAATATATATAAAGATGTCTGTCCTTTAGTCTTATAGTAAACAATTATGGTTTGAGTCTCATTTTGACTTAATTCTTTTAAGACAAAATTTAAGTTTTGCCCTCAGTAGAGCAAAAGTGCAAATATCTAGAGAGCTTGTTTTATTTGCACCTTACTAAATATTAGCTAATATTTTATTAGTTTCAGGTTATTTATCTTAAACTTAACCCTACCTATTACTAGAATAACAAAAAGTATTTGCATACCAGTTTTCCCTTTTTACTACAAGAATATATGAAATTTTAACAAATCTGATCCTCTTAATTTATAGTTATCCAGGTTTGAATATTCCAAGTTTTCATTTTCAAAGTTATATTTACCACTTCTACTTGTTAGTATATAAACATCAATTGATATTTTATAAAATTTTAGGAAATTATTTACTTTTCAAATCACAAATCTCCATTAGCCATAAGGAATGCATGCTTAATTTTAAATAAGGATATTTAACTTCTTTGGAAAAGGCTTTTGTTTTTCAGACACTCTTTGTTTGTTTGAGAAAAAATTAAGTATATGAAATAGCGAATATAATTGTGAAATTAAGTATAAGAAATAGTGAGTAGAATTTATAATTCTATTCACACAGAGATTAGTGAACTGGGTTTTAGAAGCCAAGTGATTCATTTATGTGCTGCTGTATTTATCCTCATTTTAGTCACTCACTACATAACATAGAGACAGAAATCTATGTTTTATACCTCTCTCCTGGTATTTTCTCTAGTGCTTCACATAGAGCAGTTGTTTAACAGGTTTTTTGTTTTTGTTTTTTGGTGAAGATATGAAGGAGAAATGGGCACATTAGAGTGTCTCTGTGCGTTAACAAAGGCTTTCATGGGAAGTGTCAGGGAAAACCACCCATATAGTAGATGCATCTAGCTATTCACTAATCATAGAGGGTGTGCCTTTGTGACCCAAATTTCATCTTACCTTTATCAGAATTTGAAGATAAAAGAGACTTAATAAAAATAAAAATAAAAACTGAATTGGCTTCTTCTTGTTATACATGCGTGTTTTGATGGGAGGAGATGATTGAAAGAAAGAATACATAATTTGCATGACTAAAATAAAAATTATTTTTGTATATTGTAATACTATCAAGCTTTTAGAATTTACTGGCTAACTAAAGAAATTATCCTTTTCGGAGACGGTGCAGTGTCATTTGGCTTTTGGCACGCATCTGCAGTGAAGTATCCAGCACTTGCTGGGAAGCTCATGGCTATTGAAACCTCAGCAGATGCCTCACTTTGACGTCTTCCTGATTCCCACTGATAGATCTGTTGCACTAGGCCTACATGCCCAAATACTGAAACACAGCCCATTAATTGCATGGAGTCTCTGTCCTTTATAATAAACGAGCTTACATCGCCCTTAAAATCAATTAGTTTCACATCATAGAAATCTAGACTCAGGGTGTAATGATCATCTCATTTACTTTCCTCTCAAACTCCAATAGAAATCTTGGATTTCTGCTATCCATGATATTCATGAAACTTTTTATAATAAGATCTCCTTAGGAACCCATGTCTACAATTTTAAAATGTTTTCTTGCTGTGAGATTAAAAATGTGAAGGATCTTTTTTCTTTGTAACATCTTAATTTATCTGTTTATTTAAAATATAATTTTGGTCATTACAGTATAGTACAGGGTAGTGAGATTAAGACATTGGTAATATCATCAAACAATTTCTCAATCACATAGGAACTTCCATATTGATATTATACTGACTATTGGAAACAACTGTCTTATATATTTTTTAAAATATATTTTAATTTCTTTTTTACAGAGAGGAAGGGAGAGGGAAAGAGAGTTAGAAACATCAATGAGAGGGAAACATCAATCAGTTGCATCCTATACCCTCCCCACTGGGGATGTGCCCATAACCAAGGTACATGCCCTTGACCAGAATCAAATCTGGGACCCTTGAGTCCACAGGCCGATGTTCTGTTCACTGAGCCAAACCGGTTAAGGCCAACTTTCTTATATTGAGCTGATATGCAATTTCTTCCCAGGGAAATAAGTACCACCTATAACAGTCTGTTCATAAACTACATACATTCTTCTTCTACAAGATGATCTTTCCACAATATGAAAACTGCTTTTTCTTTCCAAGAATATTAGCTCTCTAAATTAGACAATCACAGTTGACTCAACCTTTTCTAGTCACCCAGTGCATCATATAAACAACATCTTCCCTTGACCTCTTTTAAAAATATATATATTTTATTGATTTTTTCATAGAGAGGAAGGGAGAGGAACAAAACCCAGAAACATCGATGAGAGAGAAACATCAACCAGCTGCCTCCTGCACACCCCCCCCACTAGGGATGTACCCAAAACCAAGATATATGCCCCTGACCTGAATCAAACCTAGGACCTTTCAGTCTGCAGGCCAATGCTCTATCCACTGAGCCAAACTGGTTTTGGCCCCTTGACCTCTTTTTAATCACCAAAACTTTCAAGGGTTGTCTGCATAATAAGTAGTTGCATGGGATCATCCATGGCCATTCCCATATAGGACACTTCTGATAATGTAGCCTAACATTGAGTGAACTTTTTCAGTTTTATGAGAGTGTTTATGTATTGACCTAGTTGCTGTTTAAAACACCTATGTTTTATATCTACATTATATATACATCCTATATAATAAAAGCATAATATGCAAATTGACTGAACATCAGAACAAGCAGTTGGTAGGGGGCGGGGCCAGTGAGCAGGTGGTGAGAGCCAGCCAAAGTGCATGCCAATGGGCAGAGGGAGGGAATAGCGATGGGGGGTGGCAACCAGTGGTGGCAGAGGGGCAATGGCGGGGGGCTGGCACAGTCCCCTGATCAGCCCATTTGGTTTCCTCATGCACAGAGGCAGGGCAATGGTGGGGTGGGGGGCCATCTCCTGATCCCCCATCCTTGTCTCCTACAAAGGGAAGCCAAGCAGTAATGGTAGGGTGATGGGGGTCATCTCCTGATTGGTCGGCCCAGCCAACTCCCGAAGAAGGAGGCCTGACTATGGCTCAGGCCCACTCCCTAAGCCATCAGTAGGACATATCCTGAGTACTGAGGATTGTGAGAAGGCATAGCAGGGCTGGCCCCCCCCCCTCCCGCCCCCCCAGTGCACAAATTTTTGTGAACTGGGCCTGTAGCATATGTATATGTGCCTAAGCAGATGGTTAACTTAATGACTGAATGACCGGTTTACTGGTTGTTATGAAGTGCACTAACCACCAGGGGGAAGATGCATAATATAGGAGCTGCCCACTGGTGGCAAGTGTGTTCCCACAGTGGGAGCCCTGCTCAGCTGATCGACAGGCACCAAACACCTGGCTCATGGCTGCTGGCTGCAGCCCAGAGACCATAGCAGAGCAGCAGCAAGCCTACTGAGCAACAGCAGCAGATGCATGGGGCCGGGATGAGTCAAGTGGCAGGCAGGAGCTGCATGAGGCATTGATTGCCAGCTTGGTCCAAAACACGCAGGCCATGTGAATATATTTTTATTTTATTACTTATTACAAGTTTATGCCATTAATAATATTTATTCAGTTGTTCCATCTATAATACCATTTGAATGTTCAGATATAATGAATGAAATATTTGACAAGAATTTATTTTTGTGATGTATGGGAGTAAACTAAGAGTGCAATAAAAAAAATAGAAACTCAGTGAATCCCTAGTCTTAAGAAATGAGTGCTACAGGTGATAGGAATATCCTATATAATAAAGGGGAAATATGAAAATGGTCGTAACATCATAATGAGTAATGACCAATCAGCAGGAGGATGGGGCAGTGAGCTACAAGCTGTGGAGAGCTACAGGAGGGAGAGGCAATGAGCTATCTGCAGCAGAGAGCTACAGGAGGGTGGGGCACTGAGCTATGAGTAGTGGAGAGCTAGAGGAGGGAGGGATAGTGAGCTATGTGCAGTGGAGAGCTGCAAGCTGTGCTGGGCGGGGCAGCCAGTTGAACAAGCAGCAGTGAGCTACTCATGCATGGATTCATGCACAGGGCCACTAGAATATACATAAATTTAAAAAATTCTAAACAAATATAAAGAAAATTTAAAAAAAGGAAAATATAAAATTGAATATTAAAGGTGATTTAAAAAATATATATTTTATTGATTTTTTTTACAGAGAGGAAGAGAAAGGGATAGAAAGTTAGAAACATCGATGAGAGAGAAACATCAATCAGCTGCCTCCTGCCCCCCCCCCCACTCCCCACTGGGGATGTGCCTGCAACCAAAGTACATGCCCTTGACCGGAATCGAACCCAGGACCCTTCAGTCTGCACGCTGACGCTCTATCCACTGAGCCAAACCAGTTTCAGCTAAAGGTGATGTTTTGAATGGGATAAGTGTTGAAGAGTTTATATTTGGAAGAAATTTTATTTTGGTGAGAATCTATGAAACTTCTGACAGCTCTAACACCTGATCTCTGGGATATGTATATATATATATATATATATATATATATATATATATATATATATATATATATATATAATTTTTTACAGAGAGGAAGGGAGAGGGATAGAGAGTTAGAAACATCAATGAGAAACACTGATCAGCTGCCTCCTTCACACCTCCTACTGGGGATGTGCCCACAACCAAGATACATGCCCTTGACTGGAATCAAACCTGAAACCTTTCATTCTGTACACCAATGCTCTATCCACTAAACCAAACTGGTTAGGGCACCTCTGGGTTATTTATAACTTTAATATCATATGACCAGTAAGGAAATAAAATCATTATTTTCTACATAAACAATTGTACTTGGGTATTCCAAAGCTATCAGAAACATAAAATCTAACATCATAGGAACTCACCAAAAATGAGAAAAGACTAGTGCAATATTATGTTAAAGACTTAATTGTTACTAGAGGCATGGTGCATGAAATTCATGCACTCGGGGAGGTTCCTCAGCCTGGCCTGCCCCCTTTTGCAGTCCAGGAGCCCACAGGGTTTGTCCAACTGATGGCTTAGGCCTGCTCCCCCAGGGACATCCTTAGCACTGCCACAGGCAGGAATGGCTTCCGCCACTGCCACTGCGCTCGCCAGCTGTGAACCCCGCTTCTGACTGAGCAGCGCTCCCCTATGGAAGCACACTGACCACCAGCAGGAAGGTCTTGTGTTGAGTGTCTGCCTCCTGGTGGTCAGTGTGCATCATAGTGACTGGTCATTCTGCCGTCAAGTGGAAACCATCTCTCCAACATCCCCTGAGGGATCCCAGATTACAAGAGGATGCAGAAAGCCAGGTCGAGGGACCCCTCTAGTGTACAATCAGGGCCAGGGATGGACATGAGATGTTAGTCATCCAGGAAGAGACTACAGAAGGGCTCCAGGGCATGCATGGTCAGTCTCACATAGTCCCTAACAGCCAGACCACAGCAGTAAGCTACCCTACTGGTAGGAGTATCTGTCCCCTAGTGTTTAGTGCATGGCAGAGTGACTGGTCAACCAGTTAACTGTCTTCCCCCTGGTGGTCAGTACACATAGTAGCAAGCAGTTGCACATCCTTACCATATCATTAGCATATTATGTTTTGATTGGTTGAATGGCCAATCAACTGGGTGACCAGACATTTAGCACATACGTTTTTATTATATAAGTCCGTACATGGAATTGATGAGTGAGAAGTCAGGTTTCTGGACAACTATGTTGGATCAGTTTTAAACTGGGGATTAAGACAGAGAATAAGAATGAGGCTGATGTCCCAGGGAAAACTTTCAGTAAGTGTGATCCAAAGAAACATGATGTAACAGGGAGAGTAAAGGAGACTGTGGTGACCATCTTCCCTGGCCTCTCTCTCTAGTTCAGACCTTATCTATTCCAAGATGCTTGACTATCCCAGAAGTTGTGAGGGTCCCATGCTATTCTAGAGCAGCGGCTTTCAACTAGTATTGGGTCATCATTCCAATTGCATACTATTTGCTAACTTGCCTTTATACCTGCATTTCCCCCTTGATCTTTGGCATCCTTATTCTTTAATTATCCTACATATCATGTAAAATCAGTCTTTTAAAAATTCTACTCTTTAGAAATTTATAATTATGGTCAATAGTCTATTTTATATTGCTTAAAAGTAAAGTTCATTTGTAATAGTACTGCTAAGAATTATTTACGCAAGCTTTAGCATGAACCAGGAGCTGAGTGAAATATCATCAATGCATTATTTCATTTAATCCTCATAAAAACCGTATGAAATTGACAACTTAACATTAGCACACAATATCAGTCTAGTATTTGATTATATGATGCCTATATCAGTTCACTCATTCTATTATTTATTAAATAAATATTTAGTAAAGGTATATTATGTGTTGCATGCTATTGTAAAATAGTAGGCCTCAGCTTAGGGCAGTTTTGCACCCAGGAGACATTTGGCAATAATAGGAGATATTATTGTTTGTCACACCTGAGGGAATTGCTACTGGTATCTGTAGGGTAGAAGTAAAGAATGCTACTATGCACCCTGCTATATACAAAGCAGCCTGCTATACAAAGGATTATCTGGTACCAAATGTCAATAATGCTTTCATTGAGAAACCATGTTGTATAGTGAAGAGATATAATGCCTAGAAAATCAGACACACATCTGCCTTTGTAGAACTTATGTCATTAGTTTGGAGGCAAATATAAAATCAATAACCAACATATTAAATACGTAGGCATTAAATGTTATAAACTGAAGGAATATTTGGGGTGTGATTCTATAATAAAAGTGTAATATGCAAATCAACTGAATGGCAGAATGACCAGTCAGCAGGGGGCAGGGCAAATGAACAACTGGTGTCAGGGCCAGCCAAGGGGCATACCAGTGGGCAGAGGGAGGGGATGGCAATGGGTGGCAGGGGTGGTGGTGACCAGTGGCCTGGACTACTGGCACTATATGGGGGCTGGTGCCATCCCCTGATAACCTACCCAGTCATTCCCCAAAGTGAAACTATGGGCAGCAGCAGAGGTGGGGCAATTTGGGGCAGGGGGTGAGAGGGAGAGGGTGGGGCTGGCTGTTGGCTGTTAGGCCTGCCCGGGTTGCCTCCTGCAGATGGAAGTGGGCCTAAGCCCTCAGTTGGATATCCCCTGAGGGCTCCCTGCCTGGGAGAGGACACAGACAAGGTTGAGTGATGACCCAACTCCTCAAGTGCATGAATTTTCATGCACCAGACCTCTAGTAAAAGCATAAAACTCTAGTGGTTGATTTAGATTCTTTTGTAAGGAAGTTTGAGAGAAAGCTTTTGAGAAAATAAATATTTAAATTTAAATCTAATGGAAAAATCAGAGTTAACATGGCTACCCATTACACATTTGTAGAATAGAAGATAAGCCAGTGGGAATGGACCAGAGTGTGCATGAGTGCATGGGTGAGAGATGAGGCTGATCTCTGATTGTCTATGTATATAAATCTTTTCTCTCTAATAAGATTACAGACTCCCAGGAGGAGAACATGACAAATACAATATTTACTTTCTAGCCTATGGAGTGTTTTGAACAATATTGGGCCATAATAGGTACACAATAACTTCTTACTTACTTGACTTGTGTATTTTTCCTATAAATCCAATTTCTAGATTGTATTATGCCAGTTTCCACTTTGGGGAATGGTAGTGCCTTTGACAATCTTTCCAATTAATTCAGGAATTGTTTCCAATTGTAGACCTAGCCAGAGTCCTGCCATTTGTCAGGCAGTCACTGTGTCTGCAGGCTGCCTGGGGCTGCACTGAGCTTTTTATATAACTACTGTTAGTAAATCACTTGTTGTCAGCTGGCCTTGTTTTGGAATTTCAATAAAAACCATGTGTTTTCTTAGTATTCCTGTAAAATTCTTACTAAGTACCATTTTCCTCTCTATTGCATTATTGTAAATTGTTTAAAAATAGGGCAAATAGTTACTTTGTTACATGAAGAATTCTGATTATTTATATGACCCTGAATTATCACAATCCATTTAATTCCCAGAGAAAGATAGAATGCATATTTATAACAGATTTAAAATATAAACCCCTTTGAAATTTGGGATTTTCTTTGAAAACCATTTCAATTATTCTTAATACCAGAGGCCTGGTGCCCAAAATTAGTGCACTGGAAGGGTGGTCCCTCAGCCCAGCCTGCCCCCTCTTACAGTCCAGGAGCCCTCAAGGGATGTCCTACTTGATGGCTTAGGCCCATGATGAGTGGGCCTAAGCCATAGTCTGGCCTACCTCTGCGGGAGGCAACTGGGCTCGTCAGGGGAAGGCACTACCCCCATCATTCCACTGCTGCTGCTGCCACTGCTGGCCCCCACAGCCACCAAGATTTTTTCATCAACCAAACTCCAGTCACTTCACCATGAAAAAAAAAAAAAAAAAAAAAAACAACTTTCTTTAGGCATTTTAAGGATGTTTCTTTCATAGGATATGACATTTCTTTCTTTTCTTTTTATCCTCACCTGAGGATATTTTTCCATGATTTTTAGAGAATGTGGAAGAGAGAGGGAAATACAGAGAGAAACATCAATGTGAGAGAGATTGCTTGCCTCCTGCATGAGCCCTGACCTGGGTCCCTGCCAGGTAGGAGCCTCTAACCTATCTTACATATCCTTGATCAGAATCGAACCGGGACCATGCAGTCCACAGGCTGAGGCTCTATCCACTGAGCCAAAGTGGCTAGAGCAGGATATGACATTTCTTATCCCCTCCAGCAGGAGACCTTCTTTTTTTCCTCCAGGAGTGAGGTGCAAAAACCCTTGGATCCTAATTAGCCAAGTTACCAAGAGCACTGCGATCGGTGTACTGGGAGCTTAGCCAAAGAGCACTCAGAAAAGGTGTTTCTTCTGCAGCTCATGCTCAGAGGGGAACTACTGGGAAACTGGTGTGTCCGCTCCAGGCCTGCTCCAGCCATGCCATGGTGGCTTGGGCAGATGCCCCTGTTTGTGTGTCCACTCTGGGCCTGCGTCATCCATGTCTTGCCTCACTGCACACACAGTCTCCTCGTAACCATCTGCACACACAGCCTCCTCCTGAGCAGGTTGTGACTGTAACAATAGCCCAGATAATTTGCATATTACCTCTTTATATATAGATAAGAGGGTGGATTTTTTTTAAAGGTCCTTGTTAGGCAGAGGATAATATCCATAAAAATAATTTTGATTCATTTCAAATTATTATGAATTTATATAATTTTTTAATAAAATGAAGGTGTTCATTTAGGTCAATAAAACTACAAAAATTATTTGTACTTATAAGAAAGTATGATTAATACATACTTTCTGTTATTTTAAATAACAGTTAAGATAATCAACTTGTGCTCAATTGGAAACATTTTTTAACATTTTAATTTCTTTATTGATTAAGATATTATATATTTGTCCTCATACCCCCATTACCTTCCCACCCCCACCCTCAGAGACATGACAGAGGACTTGTCTTTATAATTTTACAAAAGGAAAAATCTCTTCCTATTGTAACAGGTAAAGAGAATACTGTCTACCCTCAGCTGTATATCCTACATATAATTGTCTCTAGCAACTTATGTATACTGAGTTTAATATTTTATTGGAGTACTTTCTTCAGTGTTTCTTAGTGTATATAGTTGGTGCTCTAAAAGTGTTATCAAATTACAGAGTAATACATAACCATTAAAGGCCTAATTGTGTTACACACTCTGCAATATAAATTGACAAATTGTGTGTGTGTGTGTATATATATAAATATATATATATATATATATATATATATATATATATATATAGTGTTTGTGTGTGTATATAAAGTATATATTTATGTATATGTGTGTATATATGTGACTTCACTAGATACACATATATACCATTATGCACACAAATATACACATACTTTTTCATACCATTTTCATTGAACTTTGCTTTGGTCAATATTTAAATTTAGAATAATTCAAAAATATCTCTCTAGTTAGCATGTTACTTTTTTATCTGTTCTCTTGACTTCTTTCTGGATTGCTTGCTTTCTGAAGTTTGCCTGATATTCTTCCAAGGCTTCAAAAATGGTGCAAACTTATTAAAAGGTCAGTTTAAGCCCATGCTCCTTTGGCCTCTTGCCACCCAGAGGATAAGTTTTCTGATAGAGGATTGTGTGATCACTTCAGAGAATACTAATATTTGAAGGAGCAAGAAGGAAGAAAATATATGAAAAATTCATGGCTCTTCATTGGCATGCATAGTGTCATTTGATTTCCATCAGACAGTAAATGAGAAGAACCTGAAGTCTTGTTTGTGTTAACAGAACTCTTTTAAATGCTGGACAGCCCCTGTAAATAAATGCTCAGCATGTCATGAAAAGTTCTTCCACTGCATACAAGAATAGATTTTGTCACATCGGAGCCTAAATATAGGCAGAAATATCCATGACTGGCCACTCTTAAGGAAAACATTTACATTCTTAACAAAATGTATGGAAGAGGAAAGAATATGCATCATGAGAAGAGGTTATCATATAGGGTGCAGAGGCAGGTGTGAGATCTACAGTTCATTAGGCATGCTGATTATATTCAGCATGGCTTAATAGAGAGAGATAAGAAGAATATCAGTTTTTGCAAATGAAAATATGCTTTTTGGAAAGCACCTTCTGGCTAATCTTTAAGCTAAGTAGTGAAGGTGAAATTGAAGAATTTTCTATCTATAATAAAATTTATTAATTGCAGCATAGAGTTAGCGGCATACCTTAACTCTGAAGCTTTCTCTAAATGATAATCATCCTTAAGCCACATATATGTGAATAAGAGTCAGAGTATGATTTATAATATTGAGTGGCAAAGCATGTTAAAGCTGAAAGTGACCTTAGAAATCACCTAAAATTTTGTACCTCATTTTTCAGTTGATGAAACTGACATCAGTGGAGTCAAATGATTTCTCAAATTTTCATGATAAATTTCTGAAAGTTTTATCCCATTCTATCAACCCATTCACTTCTTAGTGTCACAGAGAGAAAAAAAATATTTTGCTTTATTCGTAGAACTCCAAATTAAGTTTCCTTCCATTGATTCTTGCTAATTATTTAGTAATGTCTAGGATAAAATCATTGTAAAAACATAACAGCTTTATGCAAATACCTGATCTATTTCATATAGATCACTTCTTAGAAGTAAAGAAAAATCTGCTAAAGGTTTCAACATGCATTTTGCAATGTGTAGGAGACAGGCATTTTTATTTAGTTGTTGATTTGTTGCTTTTAGCCATGAAGCAAAGAATGTGCTTTGGATTGCTTTTCTCACAGCTTCATTCCTCATGTGTCTCAGTGACACAAATAGACAGGCTGACAACAGATTTATTACCTAAAGCTCAGCTGAAAAAATTAAATGATAGAGCTAAAAGTCATAGTCTGCCTGAGCACCCACTTGCCATTTCAGGAGCGATTATTGAATACCCCAGGATACGAAAGTGGTGAAACATGTGATATGAAAAAAAAATTGGGAATAAATCACTAATTTGGTAAGTTTTGACTGACTGGCCAAACAGGAAAATAATTCTTTTAAAATGTGTCCATCTTTAAATTAGTTGACTTTCTAAGTAGAGGAAAGCCTAGTCCTTTCCAGTAATCTACCAAGCTATCTCCCCACATTTTTGCAATGTGATTGAATTCTTTATTCGAATTTTTCCATGTTTCCTCGGATTATCTGTTGAGCATCACTAGAAACTAGTTTTAGCAGAGTGGTATGTGGAGGTGTTTAAACTGAAGTTGGAGACCAGAGAAATATTTGCTTTACACATTTTCAAACAACATTGCATATGTAGTGTAAGGTAGCTAAGAGTAATTATTTATATAGTAAGAATTACAAGAACACTAAATGTTTCTAATTGTCTTATAATAATATTTGCAATGAGATTGACCCCAAATCTTCTTTTTTAAATAAAAGACAAATTAGCATTCTGTATGTAATACAGATTGGGTCCTAAATTTCACTTTATTAAAGGTATTTTCACATTTTTCTTTTACACTGTTTTAAGAAGACTGTTCATTAATCCTTGTATTCTCTCTTTATTTTTTTTTAATTTATACAATGTAGAATTATAAAGGGGAAAATATCTCCAAGTCTAGGAGAATTTGTTAGGTTTATAAACCATGCCCAAAGGTAAAACTAATCTCATGTCTCATTGAATATGTGCCAATAATTTCTTCCTTTAATGATTACTTTAAAAAATATATTTTATTGATTTTCCACAGAGAGGAAGGGAGAGGGATAGAGAGCTAGAAACATCGATGAGAGAGAAACATCAACCAGCTGCCTCCTTGCACACCCCCTACTGGGAATGTGCCTGAAACCAATGTACATGCCCTTGACAGGAATCGGACCCGGGACCTTTCAGTCCGCTCTATCCACTGAGCCAAACCGGTTTCGGCTAATGATTACTTTAAAAAGCTACTTTGAAAGAACTGAGGAGTTTATCATCCTAGTGTATTTATGCATTGTAGGTGAAATAAAATATTTTTACAGTGAGTGCCACTTATATATTAAGTACATATGAGCTCAGAAATATATCTTAGAAGGAGCTATATCCTAAATCATTGAAATCTTCTACAATTCTATTTTTAGAGGGACTTGAAGATGAAGGAGTGGCTGGAGGCAAAATAGTTTTGAAGGTTCACTATTCTATCTAAAAGTCTTAAAGTTTCTGGATACATTTATTCAGAATCATCCTAACACAATATTGTTTTTGATGGTTGTCTGATCTGCTTCTTTGATGAACTTCCTGACTTAGGGTAAAAGCAAAATGAATGCAATAGGGTTGTATGTCTTATTTGATTACTAGAACCCTTACTAAAAACCTAATAGCTTCAAACATAAAATACGAATCTTGCTCTACCTTTCTGGTGAATTCTTTTAATATTATTTTATATTTTCACAATTATATAAAATTCAAAATATAAGGTTAAAGATTGCTCTTCAAATTATGACTAATTTATCCTCCGTGACACATAAATTCTTGTTATTGGATAATATAGGAATATTTCACATGACGAAATGCTCAGTTTACCTAGGATAGTAATGAACAACCTGACGCCAGTTGGAAAATTGTCTTTGTACTTTCAACTGTGTTCTTGCTTCCCACGGTTACATAGGAGACAGTGGGAATATTTATGGAATACAGGTATCCATAATTTATAGTTTTTCCCCTACTCCTACAAGATGTTACTCTTAGAGCATAAGTCCTTTAAATAAGTTTGCAACAGCATTGATGACACTGGGGAGCATTGTGCTAAGTGAAATAAGCCAGTCAGCGAAAGAAAAATACCACATGATCTCACTCATTTATGAAATATAAAGAACATTATAAACTGTTGAAGAAAAATAGATAGAGGCAAAGAAGCATCGAACAGACTGTCAAACTACAGTGGGAAAATTTGGTGGGTAAGAGATCAACCAAAGGACTTGTATGCATGCACATAAGCATAACCAACAGATGCAAACATGGAGGGTGGGAGGGTGAGGCCAAGTGCCAGGAGGTAGGGAAGCCCGAGGGGAGGAAAATGGTGGGGGAAGAGACATATATACTACTATTTGTAATACCTTAAACAATAAAATAAATAAGTAATCACTATGACTATTCAATACATGACAATACTAGTAGGTCTATATCTATGTGTATTTGTATGTCTTGTGTTTTAGCAAATAATTACCTTCTTCAGTAACCCCTATGAATCATTATTTTTTATTATAACTGGAGATACATGATATGAAATGTTCACACTCATTGGCAGGCCAACCCAAATATCTGCAAGTTATAGAAAAAGAGATCAAATAGAAGCCCACACAGAATAGGTCTTAATATTTAAAAATTGCAAATCATGCTAATCAACTGTATAGTAAGATATGTTTGAATATCCTACCTTGAAAAATATATTTCCCTAATGACCTGTAAAGTTCATTTGAATTTGGAATTCTTGAATTCCTTTGAATTCCTCATTTAACATGGTGATGCAATTAAGCTGGTCCCTGGTCCACTCTAAATTACACATCATGTAAGATAAATTTTTGATTGCAAGTGAGGATGTGTCAACTCTCCACACATACCCTTAAAGACAATTGCCTATAAGTTTAACAGTGGGCAAACCAAAAGAGAGATCCAGTGGGGCCTTGAAATGTCTCAGATACAAATTGTAGTACCTTCTCTTTATTTTAATTTTAATATATTTTTATTGACTTTAGAGAGGAAGGGAGAGGGAGAGATAGAAACATTAATGATGAGAGAAAACCATTGATCAGCTGTCTCCTGCATGCCCCACACAAGAAAGGAGCCCACAATCAGGTCATATGATCTGACTGGGAATTGAACCTTGACCACCTGGGCTGTAGATTGACACTCAACCACTGAACTATGCCAACCAGGCTCACATACATGTTGACAGCTATTTCTAGGGTCTTGTGTGCTTGGAACATAATCTGGAGCCTCGATCTTTACAATTGGTCCAACAAACAGTATCAGTAAAACCTGGTATCGTTAGAAATACAGAATTTCTGGCTGCTCCTCAGAATCACACAATCAGAATCTTAATTTTAAAAGATTTCCCAAGGATTCCTGTTGGCATCAGAGTTTAATACCTACTGAACTGAAGGATGGCAGTGTGTTTGTTACAGAAAACAGCTGGGCATGTTCCCGTGCCTGTCAGACTTTTCACCCTATGACATCACTAACCTCCAAATTAGCCTGTAAATTACATAGACATATGTCTTATTCACCACTGTAGCCATTAGCTATTCCTTTATGGATAAAATTACAGACTGAAGATATATTCTAATATGTGATTCAAACATTCTATTTCTTACTGATAGGAAATGATGATTTCAATAAGAGGCCTGGATTTAAACAATCAAATTATTTTATTTGGCAATAGACATTAAAGATATATTTGTTATTATTTGTTTCCTGCTTAAAGGCGTAAGATCTGTTCTATATATGTAAATACATATGCTGCATGAAGTACATAAGCAGCTGTTGATTCTAGTCCAAATGCCAGCTTCATAAATTCATAAATTACAACAAAGTTCTATAGTTAGTATCTAATGTGTTTCTAACATTAAAAAACAAAACAAAAACTAGAGCATAGTTGCTCTGCATACTTTTATCATTAGTGCTTTAATTTTGGGTTTAGTTTTACCTCAAGTCTTCTTTCTCATTCTGCCCAAACTAATCATGAAGATATTGAAAAACTTAATATGATGGTCATATTTGTCTTCTTAGTTGTCTTATATGTACTTTATAAGTAATACTAATTATTGGTGTCTTTAAGTTTTCAACGACATTTTTTTAAAATCCTCACTTGAGAATATATATTCATTGATTTTTCAGAGAGAGAGGAATGGAAGAAAGGGAGAGAGAGAGGAACATCAATCAGTTACACGCCCAAAGGGAGATTGAACCTGCAAGGTTTTGGTGTAGGAGACGATGATCCAACAGAGCCACCAGGCCGGGGCCGGACAATATTCTTCATGGCTGATAGTCACTAAACCTGGGCTACCTATTTCATTTATGCAGAACAGCTATGCTCAATCCTATAGGGAAAATAAGGGAAAAATAACCTTCTTTGTGGCACTTAGGTACAGACTTTGTGTTTGGTGTAGGGTTTGGCAAGAGGATGAGTTTTAGAAAAGGAAGGGCTAGACTGCCTTAGATTCCGCCCGCCAGCAGCAGGGCCTTATCTTGGCCTTTCAGGTACAAGCTGAATTTCAGCCCCATATGCTTCTGTGCAGAGCGCATTTTGCATGACCTAGCAATTCCACATATATATTAAGGGCATTTGAGCCATCAGTTTTGTGAAATTTTGATTTTATGATGCTAAATAAAGGGTGTTGAAGCTACTAAAGAAAAAGAAAAAAGGTTAGGAAGCACCCAGTTGTATAAAACATTAAGAAACAGAGGGAGTATGTTACAATTTTTAAGAGTATATTTAAATATTTTAACCCAAACTCATTCTTTTTAATTGGTTCTACTTGAGGTTTCTGTCCTTCTTTTGCTTTATGGAGTATATTTATTTTAGAGTTTGGTCTGGTGAAATCACCAACTTAATTATTCATTGCTCTAAGGCATCTGTTTAAACTCAATCAGTGGTTGAACTAACTCTCCCTCTGGTAATTACTCACCAGTTATTTTCTAGTGTAAAGACCAGAAGCCATTATGGTTTCCTTAAACTTTCAGATAAAAAATAGTAGATATATATTTCATTCTTCCTGAGGGAAGCTCATTAGGTCATTTTGATGATGCAAATTAAAAGGATGACTTCTCTTCCCCCGACCCCTCCACAAAGCATGTTCTTCTAAATGCCATAGGGGGGGGGTGGAAATTATATTGAGAAATAGATAAAAGGAGAGGAATGACTGGCTTTTGCTTAATTTGTGGAATTCTGGAGATATTTCTAATATCCCTTGAAATGCTTAGTGCCTTTTATTTATTTGTTTGTTTGTTTATTTATTTATTAAATGTATTTTAATGATTTTTTACAGAGAGCAAGGTATAGACAGCTAGAAACATCGATGAGAGAGAAACATTGACCAGCCGCCTCCTGCACACCCACTACTGGGGATGTCCCCACAACCAATGTACATGCCCTTGACCGGAATCGAACCTGGGACTTTCAGTCAGCAGACCAATGCTCTATCCACTGAACCAAACTGGCTTTGGCTGCTTAGTGCCTTTTAAAGATAATTAATATTATCTTTAAGACCAAGGGTCAATTTGTATCTATTATCTATTATGACAAAAACAACAGTGATTTATAATAAAATATACAATGACATAAATTAGTTTTTGTTATGGACTGAATTATGGTACCGCAAATTCCAAATTTTTCAGATGCAGTCTAACCCCAATGTAGACATAAAACCTTTAAAGAGGTAATTAAAATTAAATGAAGTCTTGCCCTGGCCCAGGAAGCTCATTTGGTTGAGCTTCATTGCAGGTTTGATTCCTGGTAAGAGAACATACCTAGGTTGGGGTATGGTCACCAGTTGGAGGACATACGAAAGGCGACCAATTGATGTTTATCTCTTCCTCTCTCTAAAGTTAATAAAACATATCCTCATATAAGGATTAAATATATACTTAAGAAATAAAGAGATTAAATTAAATGTGAGGGTGGTTCCCTAATCGGAGAGGACTTGTCTCCTAATAAGAAAAGAAAGAGACACTGAGGAGTGCAGGCACAGAGGAACAGCCTTGTGAAGACATGGGGATAAGACAGATATCCGCAAGCCCTGGAGACAGGCCTCATGAGAACACCAACATATCGACACCCTGATCTTGGACTTCTAGCCTAAAAAATTGTGAGAAAATAAATGTTTGTTGTTCAAGCAACTGAGTCCATGATATTTTGGTATGGCAGCCCTACCAGACTATTCAGAGTGATGAATAGTTCCAGAAACCCTGGATGCTGGTTTAAGACCCCTCTATTGTTCTATATTAATATTCAATATAAATATACCAATTGGCAATAAAATTATAATTATAAAAATTATTCATGCATTTACATTTCTTATTTAATTAAATATGTGTTGAGCACCCATTGTGCTCAGGCTCTTGCTAGGCCCTGAGAATCAAAAAATGACTCTAGAGAGAAAATTTTCTATCCCTTCACTTGATCTTCTCTTTTAATGGAAAAATTTAAGCTACAGAAGCCCAGTGTTTTTGTTTTTTGATGATTGTGAGATGTGTGGAAGAAAGTGTTGGCATAAAGACAAAAAAAGACAGTAAAAAATGATTAAAAATATAAATAAAAATAGAATATACAACACTAATATAAAAAATTAAAATGGTAAAAAATAATAATAAATGGCCTAACTGGTTTGGCTCAGTGGATAGAGCATCAATCTGCTGACTGAAGGGTCCCAGGTTTAATTCTGGTCAAGGGCATGTATATTGGTTGCAGGCACATCCCCAGTGGGGAGTGTGCAGGAGGCAGCTGATTGATGTCTCTCTCTCATTGATGTTTCTAACTCTCTATCCCTCTCCCTTCTTCTCTCTAAAAAATTAATAAACTATATTAATATTATTATCAATAATAATAAATGAAAATAAAGATAAATAAAATAAAGATAAATAAAATTAGTTTCTTAAATTAAAGATAAAAAATAAAACGATGAAGTAGTAAAGTGCATTCACTTCAGGGGAGCTTTAATACCCTGGATGCTGGTTTAAGACCCCTCTATTGTTCTGCCTGCCCGGTCTCCGTTTGTTGGCAGGTAGTCAGCACAGGGTTGAAGTTCCCAGTGATCCACCACTCCTCTCCGTCATTAACATCAACCTTGGTTTTAAGCAGGTGGATCAATCTTCCCATTTTATTTTTCTGCCTGCTTTCAGTTGTATTTACACAAATGTCTATTTCTGACACAACCCCTGAGTTGCGATGTTCTGTATTAGTTTCTGGGACCAAATGGCCCCTCAACCTAGTCATCCAGGGCTTCCTGGGGGTATTTAGAATCCTTGTTTCCTTGCCGCAGTCAAGACTGGGTGCAGCTGCACTGCTAGGAGGAGCCTGGTCTTCAGGATAAAAATGTCTGTTCAGGGTTGGAGGGACAGACTACACCAGAGTTGGCTTTCTGCTCATCTCTCCCTGTTCTACTCTCATTTCCACAAAAACCACCTTCCACTGCAGTCTCCTTGAGTGTTTTAAATGGAAAGATCCTATGTACTTGGTTTAGCAAATAAAAGCAAGGAAGTTATAAAGACAAAGCAACTGTGCCACATTGTGTCTTTCTCCCCTGCACTGTGCAGCCTGTATAGAACTTCAGGCTGCTTTTTGGGGTATAGCCTCCCATGGTTATGGGCTTAGATATAGAGTCCCCTGCTGCCAGCAGCCCACTGACCCCCTTCCACATTTGAGGCTACACTGACCCCAAGGAGCAGCATCACCTCCTTCTGAGACTAGTCCTGGCTGCGTGTGTTTCTCCCTCCAGCCTGGATTCCAAGTCCCACCTCTCTCCAGGCGATCACTGACCTTTCTGTCCATGGACTGCCTCACCAGCTGTGTTTAATTCACCAATTCCTGGTGGATGTTATTCAATTCAGCTATTCCTTCTATCTGCTCCGTGAGAAGGCTCAGGACCTGTCTGCCTATTCAACCGCCACCTTGTGTCCCCCTGGACAAACTCCTTAGGAGCCCACGGCCGGGGAGCCTGGAGCCTGGTGTTGATGGGTTTGCAGCCAAGGCAGCTGGTCCCTGGGTGTTGAGGCTGTAGGGCCCTGGGTGATGTCTGAGGCCTTCCCAGGTAAAGGTAAGGCTGCTCTCCCCTTCAGGGTGACACTGCAGTAAAGCCAGCTGCCCGGCTAGGGGAGCCTGGTCTGCCAGCCCCCGACAGTCCTGTGGAATATAGCTGTTCCTCCACACACACACACACACACACACACACACACACACACACACACACTCTGCTTTTGCTCACTCACTCATTCCCTCACTCACTCATTCACTCACACTCTTGCTCACTGCCATCCTGTCAGCCGCCATCTTGGATCTTGTCTATCCTTTATACCACATCCTGAGGGCAGTGACTGTCTTAGATCATCATGTGAAGTGCTAACACTTTACTAAAAAAAAAAAAGAAAAGGAAAAAAAAGAAAGAAAAAAAGAAAAAGAAAAAAGAAAAAAATAAACACACACAAATAAGATTATCACAAATGAGGTAGTTCCTGAAGCTGCACAATGCAGTTCAATTAATCGTCACAATATTTATGGTTCTTCATCTTATCTTTTGGCTCTGATCTCATTACAGATTCCTCCATCCACTTTAAAGAGCCCAGCCAATGTAGAAGGGCATCACACTCCACGTTCAAATACTCTCTGCTTATTGGCTATGCTACTCCTGAGGTTTGAAGTGTATTCCTACCCCATTTATGCTTCCTGATATGCTACTTATTTTTAAAATATGAATTCTCATAACACTCTACATCTGAAAGGATCCCCCAGTAATCATAGTTAATATAAATTGAACCTCACATTTGATCCAATCCATCCTGCTTTATGACTCTATTAAAATCTTGCAGCACCATATTGCATATAAATTGTGGTCTCTGGTGAACTTAAGTTTCTCAAAGATATATATTGTTTCTAGGAAATTGAATACATAATGTTTGGTAAATTGATTTTAGTTATTAGATGATTTGTATTTTAAAGAATAACATTGTACATAAATAATTAGGGTGTAGTTCGGTTTGAAAACACAAGGCTAAATTTTGGCTATGTTTTATAATAAAATGTTAGAAGCATATAGTTTTCCTCCTATTTATTGATTTAATTCCCAATAATTAATGTTTATGCATAAAATACTTTTGTTAGTGGATCAGCTCATCATTTTCTTTTTTATATTTATTGAAAATTTAAAATGTATTTATAGCAAGGTTGTCTTTAGGTTGATTAAAAATGGTATCTACCTCAAGTATTATCAATCAATACTGATTATGACATCTTATATATGACTATATTAGCCTATAATGTCACATAGGTATAACCATAACCACTGTGGCCTATAAAATCCAGACTCTATTCTCAGTAATGTTTGACTCATTTTAAAAATCAAAGTAATAAATTTTTGTACTATATTGTTTTATCTCAGTGAATTATTTCATAAACAGAACAAGCAGTATTATTAAGGACTTGTGACTATAAATCATATATAAGAAACTAACTAAACTTGATAGAGCTCTATTTATTGTCACAAGCACTATTTTATTGTCTAAGTTTCTGATTGTAGGTATGAGGCAGCTCCATTTAGTTACTCTGCACATCATATGAACAATATTACAGCTAGATTATATCTGTCATAAATGAAAGCCATAAATTTTTCTCCTTGTAATTCATTCACAGTTATCCAGATCCATAATCCTCTAGGGAGTATCATGAATCCACATAATGTTCCCAAATGCTAGATACTGCATTTGTATATGTGATTTAGCTGACAGATGTATAAAATCACATCAGCTAAATAACCTCACAATAACTGTGCAACTGTGAATTCTAAAATTTGCCAGTTATTCCAGCTGGTGTAGATGTACCATATAATGAGAATAATCCAATTTCAATTAACCCCCTATTTTAATTGCACATGTGCTAAAAATGTTAGCAACAGTAAAATAATTAAACTGCTTTTGAATATTTGTAAAATAACACATAGAGACAATAAATAAAGAAAAAAATAACTGTTTTTATTGTGCTTCTTTAGTGATTAAAAACTCTATAATTTTTAATGTAGTGCAGCAATTACTGATTTATATGGAAGTAGGTAGATATCAACATGGCTATCCACGTTTTCTAATAGGATAAGAGGCAGGGAGATAGAGATATGGATTACATAGGAAGCATATGGGTAGATGCAAATTATTGGTAATGTTCTATTTCTTGGGTTGTTGGTGTAGTCCTCTTGTTTATTTCATAGTACTTTATAAGTCATGCATATACATGAACATAATTTTTTAGCTTAAATATTATATTTAAAATGTATATAAAAGCAAAACAACAGGTAGACAGTGATTTCTTTACTCCTCTGCCGTGCAATAGTCACTGAACTTAGTGTGTGTCCTTTGCTGAAGAATTAAGGGGTGTTGGATGGTTACATCTACCCAATCATTTGCATCTTTGTGTTGCTTGTTTACCAATTTAACAGAAACTTAATATAAACTGTAGACAGTGTTGACTCATCATTCCCACTGATCAGACTTTCTGGGCTCACCTTAGCCTATTATGTATTGTAAAACATAGTTTCTTAAGACTAGCAAATTTATTAAATTGTTTTATTTCGAGGATCAAGAATTTGGTCAGGCAACTATTGGGGAATTATGCTTTTTATGTCATCAGTTAGTCACCCACTTATATTCGGGTGGCAGGAGTGCTGCACTGTAGGATCCAAGATTTTTCACAATTGGCATGTCTGGTGCCTTTGGCCTCTGTCTCATGAGGGCCTTAAAATGGTCAGTCTCATGAGAGCTCTCAGTCTTCCACAGGTGCATTTTTCTAGAGAGCATGATGGGGAACTGCACAGCTTTCCTCACCGCAGGAGGCATGTAGCTGTCTCATTAGGAGAAGAGCTTCTTTGTTTGTACAGATACAAGGGATAAGGGCAGAGACCCACATCTCTGTGGGATGGGTATCAAAGAATTGGCAGCCTTGTTTTTATGTTTTAATTTTATTTTATTGTTTAAAGTATTACAAAAAGTAGTACACATGTCTCCTTTTTTCCCCCCATTGACCTTCTCTCTACCTCCCCTACCCCCGGCACAACCCCCATTTGTTTTTAAACAACCACACTCACACCCACATAGCCTCCCATTTTGTGTCATCATTTTATAAATCCCACATATCCACCAGTTCAGTCACTTTTCCTAGAGGTCTCTGGCTATCAGGACCTAACCTGGTAAAGTCTACCAGGATTCATAATGAAGCTTGGGTTAGAGAAACCACCTGCTTTCATTTATTAATTTTCTTTACATATTGCTACTGCTCAATCTGCTTTCATTTATAAAAATTGGCAAATTAGTCTGTTGCACAACACCAGGTACATGTATTTGAATATATAATCTCTATCTGTCATCTGTCAGCTGCTGCTGGAAAACAAAAAGTACTGGCCTAAGCTTATTTGTACAGCATGAGGTTTTGCCACTTTCAACTTTAGTGAATATGCCTTTATTCTTCTTGAAAGTCCTCATCTCACATTCCTTACTTTCTGTTGTCTTTTTTTCTTTCCTCCCTTTCCCATAAACACCCACCCCAAAAAATGCTAGGAATAAGGGTTGCAGTAGGAAGCAGATAATTTATTCTCTGCACCATTCCTTTTTCTTTTTCCCTCTTCCTTTCTCACATTCATACTGCTTGCTGCTCCTCTTAGGCTCTTCTTCAGACTCTTGCTGTCATACTCACTATATTTTTATCAGGTTCACAAGTCAGAGACTTACAGAGCCTATATAATAAAAGGCTAATATGCAAATAGACAGGACAGTGGAAAAACCAAACAACCAGTTGCTATGATGTGCACTGACCACAATGGGGTGCGCGTAGAGCACTATGGTCATCAGCGGCAGAACGGGGAACATGGTGGGCATTGGCTGTGGTGGGATGGTAGAGCAGGCGAGCAGGGGCACCAGACCAACACAGGGCATTGGTCGCTGTCATCAGGGCAGGCCTTTGGTGATTCCTGAAAATTATTTGCTCTCACAGCCTGTGGTCCTGCCTGGAGCTCACACCCACTGCTAGCACCTGGTGTTGGCCCTGATTGCCCCTCAGGCCTTCTACCCCTCCCCCTGTCCCTGAGGGGCAATCCAGGCAATAGCAGCTTCTTGTACCCACTGCCAGTGCCAGCCCCACTGCAGTACACAGACAGGGGACTGGGGCATGGAGGATGCACAGAAACCCACCTCTCTGCCCACCGCAGACTCATGGCCCACCCACAATATCTTCCAATATGCACAAATTCATGCACTGGGCCCCTAGCATTATTATAAGAATGTCAAAGTAGATCTCTGTATTCTCCTGACCAGGCTACAACTATTATCAACTTATAATAATTCAGGTTTCAGATTTTCAGGTATTCGTTTAAATATATTTTTAAATTTTTAGTTACAGTTTACATGAAATATTATTAGTTGTCACATGTACAGCTCAGTTATTAGACATTATATACCTTACTAAGTAATCACCTTGGTAACTCTAGTACTCATCTGACACCATGCATAGCTATTAAAATATCATTGACTATATTTCCTATGCTGTAGTTTACATCCCTATGACTATTCTGTAACTACCAATTGTATACTTCTTAAACCCTTTTCATCTATAACCCCTTCCCATCCGGCAATTATCACAATGTTCTCTGTACCTATGAGTCTATTTCTCTTTTGTTTGTCCATTTATTTTATTTTACTTTATTTAGATTATATCTTTATTGTTGAAAGTATGTCCTCTTTGGAGAAATGTCTATTCAGGTGCTTTGCCCATTTTTAATTGGATTATTTTTGGTGTTGCGTTTTATAAGTTCTTTTCTTTCAATTAAATATTCATTGTTGAAAGTATTTCATATGTCCCCTTTTTCCACCATTGACCCCTTCTAGTCCTCCCCCACCGCTAACCCCACAGGTCTTCACCACCCTATTGTCTGTGTCCATAGCTTATACATATATGCATACAAGTTCTTTGCTTGATCATTTCCCACCCACTTACCTTTCCCACCTTCCCTCTGAGATTCAGCAGCCTGTCCTATGCTTCTATGTCTCTGGATCTATTTTGCTCATTAATTTATTTTGTTCATCCAATTCCACATACTATTGAGATCATGCGATACTTTTCATTTACTGACTGGCTTATTACACTTACCATAATACTCTCCAGGTCCTTCCATGCTGTCTCAAGGGTAAAGGGTTATTATTATTATTATTATTTTACTGTGCATGGTATTCCATGGTATAAATGCACCACAGGTTTTTTGTTTGTTTGTTTGTTTTATCAACTCATTTAGTAAATGAAGCTGTTTTCAGATCTTAGCTATTGTGGACTTTGCTGCTATGAAGATAGAGGTGCATACATTCTTTCTGATTAGTGTTTTAAGTTTCTGAGGAAATATTCCTGGAAGTGGGATCCTGTGTCCAATGGCAGAATCGTGTTTAATTTTTGAGGAAACTCCATACTATTTTCCATAATGGCTGTATCAGTCTGCATTCCCACCAGCAGTGTACCATGATTCCCTTTTTTCCACATCCTCACCAGTACTTGTGATTTGTTGATTTGTTTATGGTAGCCATCTCACAGGTATGAGACAATACCTCACTGTTGTTTGAATTTGCATAGCAATGATGATCAGTGACTTTGAACATTTTTTTTTCAAATGTATCTTGGTTATCTGTATGTTCACTTTAGAGAAGTCTATTTAGCCCCCCTCCTTTTTGATGATTTTTTTGTCTTCTTTTGTTAAGTTGTCTTCCTTATATATTTTTTATATTAACCCATTATCAGATGTATCATTGCCAAATATGTTCTCCTATACAGTGGACTTCCTTTTCATTTTGATGGTTTCTTTAGCTGTATAGAAGTTTGTTTTTTTGTTGCTGATGATTTTTTTTATGTATCCCTATTTGTTTATTTTCTTGTTATTTTACTTTGGCCAGGGAGATGTATCTGTATATATATATATAGTTACAATGTATATCTGATATTTGTGCCTATCAGTTCTTTTAGGATTTTAATGGTTTCACAACTTGCATTTAATTATTTTATCCATTTTTAGTTTATTTTTGTGTATGGTATAAGTTGGTAGTCTAATTTCAGTTTTTTTTGCATGTATCTGTCCAATTTTGCCAAAACCATTTATTGAAGACACTCTTTTTTTTAACATATTTTAAATTGATTTCAGAGAGGATGGGAGAGGGGGAGAGAGATAGAAACATCAATGATGATAGGGAATAATTGATTGGCTGCTTCCTGCACACCCCTTACTGGGGATCAAGCCTGAAAATCGGGGGCATATGCCCTTGACTAGAATTGAGCTTGGGACCTTTCAGTCAACAGGATAATTCTCTATCCATTGAGCCAAACCAACTAGGGCTGAAGAGCTCTCTTGACTCCATTGTAATCTCTTGCCTCCTTTGCCAATTACTGAGCATAATGGCTTGGGTTAATTTCTGGAGTCTCTGTTCTGTTCCATTTATCTATAGGCCTATTATTTTGCCAGTACTAGGCTGTTTTGTTTACAGTGCCTTTGTAGGATAACTTGATATCTGATATTGTTATCCTTCCAACTTTCTTTTTTCTCAAAATTGCTTTGGATATTCAAGGTCTTATTTGGTTCCACATAAAATTTTGGAATATCTATTATATATCTGTGAAATATTCCATCAGTGTTTTAATAGGGCTTGCTTTGAATCTGTGGATTGCTTTAAGTAGTATGGAAATTTTAATGATGTTAATTCTATCAATCCACAAATATGTTATTTTCTTCCACTTATTTTTTATCTTCCTCTATATCTTTTAGTTTTCCCAGTACAAGTTTTTTACCTATTTGGTTAAATTTATTCTTAAGTATCTTAATTTATTTGTTGTAATGGTAAATGGGATTGTTTTTTAGTTTCATTTTCTGAGAATTCATTAATGATGTATGAAAATGCCATTGATTTCTGGGAATTAATTTTATGTCCTACTACACTGCCAAATTCAACTATTAAATTAATTATTTTTTGGCTGTATCTGTGGGGTTTTCTATGCACAATATCATGTCATTTGGGAACAATGAAAGTTTTACTCCCTCCTTTCCAATTTGGATGCTTTTTATTTCTTATTTTCTGATGATTGTGACTATGACTTTCAGTACTATGTTGAATAATGGTGGTGAAAGTGGTCATCCCTGACTTGTTCCTATTCTTAGGGGAAATGGTTTTATTTCTACCCATTGAGTATGCTGTTGGCTGTAGGTTTGTTATATAAGGCTTTTATTATGTTGAAGTATGATCCCTCTAATCCAACTTTGGTGAGAGATTTTAGCAAAAATGGGTGTTGAATTTTATCTATATTTTCTTCTGCATCTATTGATATGGTCATTTATTTTTATTTAGGTTTCACATATGAGTGAAATTTTGGCATCTGTATTTTTTATGTGATTTATTTCATTCATCACAATACCCTCCATGTCCATCCATGTTGTTGCAGATGACGAGATTATATTCTTTTTTTATGCCTGAGTCATATTCCATTGAATGCACCACTTTTTCTTTATCCATTAATCTATTAATGAACATTTAGGTTGCTTCCTTATTGTATCTATTGTAAATAATCATGTCATTAGTATATTATTGTTTTGGGTTTCTTTGAATAAATACCCAGAAATTGAATTGCTGGGTCTTTCTTTGTCTACTTCTATATACCCTTTGTATATTTTTATTGGCATTGTTGCTTTTAAGTTAAATTTAGAGTTCAATTAAAATGAGAACAGGGATATAGTAAACAAACAAACATTATATACTTTTCTGATCATCAATATTTGAGACTGAAGGCATCTCCCAAACTTTGGAGGCCCAGCTTATTTCTGAGAGATAGCAACCATCCCAAAAGATTTCACTCTTTGAACTATTCACATTTTATAGAAGACAAAGTTCCTCAGACATTTTCCCTTTCATATCTAAAAATGTATTTGCAAACAGGGTCTTTTCATAATTCAAAGGAAAAACAAACAGCTTTCTTTCTTAACCACTTGACCTGTTACTCTCACCTTGGGATGTGATCGCACAATATGAGGGCACCAGATCCAACCAGAGACCAGGGCACCAGTGACTATTTATCTGAGGAGGCAGAAGTATTAGTCTTTCCGCAAGGGGAAGAGTGTGCCAGTTCACTGTCAGCAAGAATGTGCAATGGCAGAGTAACAGAAAAGAAGAGTAACAGAAAAGAAGAAGGCTTTCACAAGTCAGAATAGTCCAGCTTTACAAACCACACACTACAAATGCCAAATACGCACACCCAAAACAAGAGGGAGAAGGAAAGAGCTCGTCAGGGACTGCAGGAGACAAAGGATGGTGACATAGAACAGCAGATTTGCTTACAGACATTTGTCACCTTCCTAACCCTGGAAGATGTGATTAAAAAGTTGCAGTTCAAAATTGTACTAAAAACATATCTTAAAAATAGGCCTGTGGTCATCTTAAAAAATAAAAGGTCACTCCTCAGATGATAGAAGTGACAGATATTATCAGATACCAAAATGTGAGGTATCTTTGAAAATGGCCTGCAGAGAAAAAGGAAGGAGAGAGAAAGTGAGGGTAGGAGAGAGGAAGGAGAAGAAAAGAAAGGTAAATTCAGAGTAAATTGGGAAAGGCAAAAAAATGGAGAGGAGCACATTTTTAAGCTCATGCTTACCTTTTTCAGCAGCCAAATAATAAAACAGGTACGCAAAGGGAAAAAAAATAGCTTTTTCTGAGAACTTTCTGGAAGTCAATGTTAAAATATATATTTTAAAAACCATCAATCTGAGACTGCACATATTACAATGCTCATTGGATTAAAAAATAATGACGACTGAGACTAGGTACTCAAATGGGCCAATGCTCTTCCAACGTCATTCTTAAGTATCACCTGCAGGGTACTTATCCAAGTGCCTCTATCACTTGGTATGGACCTGCTCTGAGATCAGTGCTCAGAGTACAACAGGACTTCAAGCAATGTGGTGCAAGCAGGGGAAATGGAGCAAGAGGAGGAAAGAACAGCTGGTTACTGATGACTCCCTTTTCATGTAGAGAGTTTACCATTATTTGTCCAAATGTGCTAAGTAAAGATATGGGAAAATAAACTATATCACAAAAGGCAAAATAATTCTAGAGATTGGAGGGGAAGTAGAGCTCAAGACTGTGCCATAGGGCATTCTTATTAGAGTTTTACAACCTCTACTGTCCTGAAAGCAAAAGGAAAATTGGAAAAACAGTTCTCTTCTTATTTATTTTCCTCTGGTTTTGAAGGCAATATACCTAGGCTCTTGTAGCACTGATCCATGGGTAGAAGACAGGGGAGAGGAACACAATGTAAGAACATGAACAATGATGAACCCATCAAACCTCTGTAACACTGGCCCAGATGGAACTTGTTGGTAGGTTGATATTTGATATGGAAGTTTAAAAAAAATGTGTGTGGGAGATGTTTCTCAATATGAAAATGACTAGAGAAACCAAAGGAATTCACAATTTTCCTTTGTGGGCTGCTTAGGTCTACAAAAATATCCCATAGTCCTTCAATCTAATCTGTCTAACGGAGTGGAAATGGTCAGATGAAGCTCATCTTTACATCACTTGGCACCCAGAAGAGGAGGAGGAGAAATTATTGATTGAACAAGGAGATTTACAATAACAAATGTCAATAGGGAAACTCAGCAGGCATTTCCTTGAAGGAGGGCATTTTACCCTTTTCTCCAGGTGAGAGTTAGGTTTGGGGTGGTAAGGCAAGCAGCTCTAAATATGTCTAATGCAAGATCAATTTAGATGGTAATTATATAGTATATTTTCATGTTCTTTTCCTGTTGTACTTTAAAGTGATGTTAATGGTCAGGTTACCTCAATGATTTCTTACCTATTTTATACTTAGGGATTTTTTTCCAAACAAAATAACTCAATATTAGATCAATTAAAAATGTGCTTTAGGTGTTTTATATCCTTTATTAGGATACTTGGAAGTCTAGTTTTTTGTTTTTGTTTTTTTAATTTACTCAAGCCCAATACAAAGGACAAGAGCATTCAAAATAACATAATTGCTTAGTAGAAAATTATCAAACATCTTATTTTCATCCTTTATTTCTTCAGACTATAGAACTGGGCACATAGTATGTTTTTTTATCTTTATTTCTTGTTCAAAAACTGTTCTGAGTGCCTACTATTTACTGAGCTCTGTATGAGAAAATGGGTTCCTAATAGTGAGCAGAGAAAACCAAGCCCTCAATAAAGGGAGAGCAAGGAAACAGATAATTCCTACGTGAGGCCATAAATGGTATAATAAAAACAGTTTCTGTGCAGAGTGTGTTCTGAGTGTTTTATATATTATTGAATAACTAGTGGCCCAGTGCATGAAATTCAGCATGCACCCTCTCCAATCTGGGAACTCATTGGGGCATCTGGCCTAACGCAGCAGTTGGACATCCCTTTCACAATCTGGGACTGCTGGCTTCTAACCACTCACCTGCTGGCCTGCATGATCACTTCTAGCTGCCTCTGCCTGCCTGCCTAATTGCCTCTAACCACTCTGTCTGCCTGCCTTATTGCCTCTAACCACTCTGTCTGCCTGCCTGATCACCTTTCACCTCTCTTCCTGCCTGCCTAATTGACCCTAACTGCCTCTGCCTGCATGATCGCTCCTAACTGCCCTTTTCCCCCCAGCCTTATCTCACCCCCAACCGCCCTACCCTGCAGGCCTGATCACCCCTAATTGCCTCTGCCTTTGTCCCCACCACCATGGCTTGGTCCAGAAGGAAGTCAGACATCTGAAAGACGGCCTGTCAACCTGGTCTAATTAGCATAATACCCTTTTATTAGTATAAATAGATTATATAGGATAGGATTTCTTAAATGGGGGTGGGAGGCTTTTTCAGCAGGAAATGCTCTTGGCAGACAAAAATACATAATCCAGATATAGATCTAGATGATACTGCCAAACCAGTAATTAAAAAATTGAACCACTTTCTTACACCTTACACCAAACAGCTTTTGCCCTTAAAACTCCTCAGCCCCCACCTCAAGTCCTGCCTGTGCAGTTCCCCCAGATTTGGTTCTAATTGTCAGTTTCTATGCCAGTCAGCATCTCCAGGCCTGATCAGAGAGATAGGGCTGATCAGCATCCACCCCAGACTGCTGTACAGCAGGCTGAACTGCTGACCTCTCGGAGAGAGAGTGAGGTGCAGCTGCTGGCAAGTCCCAGAGAGGAGAGAGAGAGAGAGAGAGAGAGAGAGAGAGAGAGAGAGAGAGAGAGAGGGGCACGGGCTGATCAGCAGCTGCCACATAGGCTGCAGATCAAACCCTGCCTCTCTCTCTCTCTCTCTCTCTCTCTCTCTCTCTCTCTCTCTCTCTCTCTCTCGTCAGCAGTTCAGCCCACTGACCAATGCCTGCCCACCTGTGCTAGATGCACATGCAGCCTGACCTCTAGTCATCCCTTTGGTCATTTTAGACGTTACGGACCCTAGCTCTTTATATCTGTAGATTATATTTTTTATTATAATTCTAGGTGTCAAGTAATGTTATTCTTGTCCCATTTTAGGGATGAAGAATTTATGGCACAGAGAGATGGCATATCTTTTTCATTTATATCAGAAAGTGAAGAGGACTATTGTTCTAGACCTGAAGTTGAAAGCTTCTAGTAGTAGATGTGCTATGTGAACATTACAAGAGACACTGTGCAGGCAAATTTAATTAAAAAATCAATAATCTGGCAGAAAACTTATTTCTGTACTTTTATTTTTTTTCCATAATGATTTTTTAATGTGCCTTTATGTACAAGGAGTCAGCTCCCAATTGTAAATCCTTTGGGGACTTCACTGTCCATTCCCTTCGTGGTCCACATGCTGAGATATTTAAGTAGAACTTGTTCCGCAGAACCTTCTGCCATTTGTGAGCTAGGCCCATTACAAATTTATTAACAGTCTGAGAAGTCTGGTATATGACCTCCAAACCTTACATTCAAAGGCCTAAGAAAAAAGAAGCTAATTACAGTCTAATTTAACTCTGAAAAATTTATTCTAGAGTTACTTATGGCTTTCACCCATCACATTTCGTTTTTGATTATTTATAATGAATCCCTTTTTATTCATATAATTTGTTCATTGTGTCATATGACTGGGAAAAAGGTCCCTGAAATATGTATACTAACTGTCCATATGACCTCAATTTTTCTCTTAAAAATGTTCTTAAAGCTATATTTAAGCAAATAAGTTCCTTACATAGATTGTCATTCTATTTTCCTTAGTAAATCTAATAATATGATTAGAACTGCTCAGATAATCTTCCATCTCAAGGTTTTATTCATTTCTGATTCATTTTGTCTATTATTACACCCAGCTGTTGATGTTTTTGAACAAACTGATTTCTGAATTAACTCTACATTGTGTTCTATAATAACCCCACTTCAGTATTACCATGGGTTGCTCCCAATTTACTTGAGATAATTAAAGCCTCTCTTTATTTCTATCCAAGTTGCCTGTTTTATTTCCCAGAACACAAGGATGTGATTTCATTCATGTTGCTCTAGGGGTCTAAAGTTGATAATCATTTTTCTACATCTGCCCTCATCAGTTTCTGCTTACAATATACATTGCTATATCCCCATCCCTTGGCTTCCGCTCACCGACACACACATTCTCACTGATATATTGTGTTTTCTGCCAAAAGCCATTCCTTGTTGTTTTCTGTAAAGTTAGTACCTTTGTATCAGAATTGTCCTAATTTCCCCAGCATATTAAATATTTTCCTATGTTGACTTGTTTAAGATGATTGTTTACATACAAATGCATCTACTTTAGAATTGATGGCATTTATTACTAAAATATGAAAAAATGTATACATTTTTCAATATCTTAATGAGTAATTCACAAGTAGATATTGGGAGAGAAGAAAATCTAGGTCATCATAAAAACCCTTGCTTATTTCTCTTTCATTTTCATGATTAACATTTAAAATGTATATTTTATTTGTTAGATCAGAACAAAGAAAAAGTTGTAAATAATTTTTATATCTAATATATTCTAGTGGATATTCACTTATAGAATGACAAAGCTATTATTATTTATGTACATATTTGAATACATACTTATAGAAGTATTGTTATATTATATATTCTATATATTTTAGAGGTTTGTTTCATATACATTATATTATTCTTTAATTAATTTATAATTTTTTACTAAATGTCTACCCCTAAAGTGGAAAAAAAATGACAAAATAATAAAATTACAAAGCATATGTGGAATTTTGCCGGGACCAGTTTGGCTCAGGAGATATAGCGCTGGCCTGCAACTCAAAGTTCCCAGGTTCTATTTTGGTCAAGGGCATGTACCTTGGTTGTGGCATATCCCCAGTAGGGGGTGTGCAAGAGGCAGCTGATTGATGGTGCTATCTCATAGATGTTTCTAATTCTCTATCTCTTTCTCTTCATCTCTGTGAAAAAATCAATAAAATATATGGGTGGAAAAAGAATATGTGGAATTTTTAGTTCTCTGTATTATGATTTATAATTTATATATCTTATGAAGTTTCTTAGATTATATACATTTCCTTATATAGAGTACCAATATTTTCTTGATTCACCAAAATGAAAATTTTCTAGGAAGACTATGACATTATATGGTTTCATTATAAAACTAGAGGCCTAGTACACAAAATACATGCAGTTGAGGGGGGCGCTGGCTCCCTCAGCCTGGCCTACACCCTCTGGTAGTCTGAAAGCCCTTGGGGGATGTCTGACTGATGTCTTAGGCCCACTCCCTGCTGGCTGGGTGGTGCCCTCTCTGTGGGAGTGTACTGACCACCAGGGGGCAGCTCCTGCATTGAGTGTCTGCCCCCTGATGGACAGTGCACATCAACCAGTAGTTCAACCATTTGGTTGATTTGCCTATTAGTCTTTTATTATATAGGATAAGCATTGAAAAATATGGTTGATATATTTAAGAGATTTCCACTATCCTTATGTGATTAGATAAAAACCACTATCCTTATATGCTTATATATCATTTTGTACTTAGTTGCCTTCCTTTACCTGAAGAATAATATCTATATTGAAAACTTTGTATACCAAAAAAACCCCAAAAGGTATATTTTGAAATTGTGCAGATGTATTGAATATTATATAGTTGTATAAAAACACATTAAAATGCTATGTCTTAGAGAAACCCACACCCCTATACTTTCTTAGAATTTTTAGAAAAAATAATTAATAATAATACAACCTTCCTTAGTTTAGCATTTTAAAACAATTTATCAGCATTATTTGCCTTAAGAATATAAGATGTTCTTGTGCATATTTTAAGATTTTCAACTCAAGCTTGTACTTGAATAAGAGTTCAAATATTAATAATCCAAATTTTTGTCTTACTTGCCAATACCCTCCACCTATATGACATCTATACTAATAAAAGAGAAAGATGCAAATTGACTGTACCTCTGTGACACCGTCTAGCCAATCAGGAGTGAGTATGCAAATTAACCAACACATCTCTATCTTTCTCCCTTCCTCTGTGAAACATCAATAAAATACAGTTTTTAAAAAAGAGGACTTGGAAACATACTTTGTTAATACTTTGGACTTGCTGCCATTTGCTGTAGTAGAATAAAATATTCACTTTTTTTTTTCCTTTAGAATTTTGGATACTTGATTCTAAACATGTTAATAGAAGTTGGGTACTGATAGCTGATGTCCAGAGTTTTTTATTTATAGTACCTAAGGTGTTATATATATTTCATACCAGAGACTTTTAACATTTTTATTTCATGGTGCACTAATCACTAAAATTCTGTACCACACCCCAAAATATATTTTTTTCTAACAAAATATATTTTTCTTTAAAAAAAGTATAATTTTGATTTATTTACACTGGATGATTATTTTTGTTTAGCTGTTGTCATTTTCTTGATCTGATAATCAAATGGAAATAGGTCAGTGCCCCTGACTAAATAGTCAATTATTGCATGGTCTAAAAATTATTGGTCAGTCTAGTTAAAAATCACTGTTAAGCAAATGTGACTATCATGACTGATGAAGACTTTTGATCACAGTTCTACAAACTGAAACCTTGAAAATAAAGAGGCTATTTGTTCTAGCATCTACAATCACTATAATCACCTCAAATCTCTTTAGTCCATAGGAAGAATGTACTAAATATAAAGAAAGATAATGTTTTCAGCCTTCATAAAGACAGTGCATGTGATAGTGCAATCTTTAATGTTTTTCTTCATGTTGATGACGACACAAAAATGACAATGAAATTGGTGTTTGCAGAGTAGATTGAATAGATAGACTGGCCCAATATATACACAGGTTACATGTGAGAGAGTTAAAAATTAACAAGGTTAAATGGGGCAGTTTAAATTACCAAGAGTCTATGTCTTATTTGCTTTGTTTTCTGTTTTACTATAGTTTTTTTTCAGTCTTTGAATTCTAGCCTTTTCTCTAATGCAATTATCAATTTTCATACAAAAATCAATATGCGTTCATTCAGTGATAGCTTTCTTTTAGTTAATGAAAACCAGCAACTGTGTTATGCCATCTGTTCATAATCTTTAGTAAAATTTTAGAGCCCCATATCACTGAGTTCTTTAAAAATATATTTATAACAATTTGATAACAGTTATTTTTCAACTCAACTTTGGCTTTTTAGTTTATGATTTCACCAATGGTTCTAGCTCTGCCATTGAAGACCAACAATTAAGTTGACAATGAATATTGAATTCACCTGTTCCTATATTTTTTTTGTTAAAATTTTCCTATTCCTAAACATGATTTTTGTTTAAACTTTAAAGAAAACAACATTTTTGACAATTTCTCTTGGCATGCAAGCATGCTAAAATGGTATCCATCCTTTTCTGTAAATGTCAGTGAAAATTGTAACTTTGAACCAGTGACACTATATTACACTTTTTGTTTGTGTGTTCTATTGCTCTACATATAAAGTTTCCTTATAGTTTACTTTGCCCTAAGAGATAGCACTTTATTCATATGACTGTGTACAATTTTCTGACATGTGCTGAATCTATGCTAACAAAAATGATTCTTATTTATGACATGTCAAATTATAGTTCTGAGAGTAGACCTTTTAGGTTACATTCAGCCTTTAATTTGACTGAATTTAAATGGCATAAAAATGCCTTTTAGTTGGGCTTTGGCTGACATATTATATATCTCAGTTCAATGAAAAACATTCACATGCAAATATGGTTTGTTTGGAGTCAGGCAAATGTGACTATCATGACTGATGAAGGCTTTTGATCACAGTTTTACAAACTGAAACCTTGAAAAAGAAGAGGCTATTTGTACTGGCATCTGCAATCCCATGAATTATTTAGTTCACATTATTCATAAACCTATTTGAAGAGGAGGTTTAAGGAGGTCTTAAGGAGGAGTTGTCATAGTTGTATTGCCAGGATAAGTGTGTGCTGTGTTTGCCTGCATAGGAACACTTCCTTGAAATGCTATGCTCCATAGCCTGTAAAGTGTGTTACCTGAGTACCCCAGCAAGTTAATTTCTTCTTAGAAATGAAATCAAAGTTCATTCTTTTCTTACTCTTTCCATCGTTAGGTCTATTGGAAGGAAAAGTGAAATGAACATAATGAAGAATATTGCACATACATTATGTAAAGACGTAGATAGAACATATCAATAGAACATTCATTTTCTATTCCAACTTCATACCAGAGCAAGCTAAAAGCTTTCCTTCCTCTCACATGCCATGATCCTCCTCTTTCCCAGGACTTTGCACTGATGCAGTTGCCTGGAAAGACCTCTCTCCTCTTTTGTTTTAGATTTCCAAAGCACTTTTTTTTTCTGGTGAATTGATTTTTTTAAAACTTAGTCCCATTGCTCATGAAATAGACTAATTTTACACATTTTTTCTGAATTAGTTGTTTATATATTTGTTTCCTTTTATGATCTTGTACTGATCAAACTATTTGTTTCAGAATAACATCATCCCTGAAAGTCCAAAAACTTATCTATTCTCCGGACTTGGAAAATAGCTATATCTTATGTTGTTCACAGTTTATATAAAGAACTATTACTTCAAAACCATTTCTATATTTGAAACATTAAGATAAGTTTAATATTGGCTGCACTTTAGGAAAAAGCATCCTCTTTAGCTAACACAGGAAAGTGACTCAAGTTCAGACCATGTTTTGAGAGAGTGAGTTGAAATGCATAGTTGTAATTTCCTCATTTGAATTTTTAAGTAATGCTTTTAGAGTTTTACATTTAATGAACAGTAACATTTTATGCTGCTAAATAGCTATATCTTCCCCTCAATTTAGAGTGTACAAAATTTGATAATAAACACTGGGAAGGAGGTTAGACCAGATAAACCTTAATGAAAACTTCTAACTCTGAGATCCTCTGAAATCATTCCAAGTGGGATTTTAGGCTTAACAGTAGATTCAAATACAAACAACCTGAGTAAATTTACTTACAGTTTGACTATTTAAAGAATCCAGAAGATGATTTTTATTTTATTTTCTCTCTAAAACATATTTTTGAACTGTTTGGACTTCACAATATGTTTATTAATATGTACATATAAAATGGTTTGTAAAATTATGAAATAACCTATCTAATAGCAGAGTGATATGCAAATTGACCATCACTCCAATGCACAAGATGACTGCACCATGTGGACACAAGATGGCCACCGCAAGATGGCCAGCAGGGGAGGGTAGTTGGGAGGGCAGTTGGGAATGCTACCAGCCTCCTGGAAGTCAGTCATTGTGGCCTCTTCCCCTCTCTAGAAGCTGTATAAAGAAGAAAGAATATAAAAGTGGCCACCAGGTGGCTCCCAACAACTGGAAGGCTTGTCAGAGAGGGATAGGAATCTGGATCCCAGGCTGGTGCACTGAGCACCAATGGCATCCTGCCCCCCCACCCCCACCCTCACCCCCTTGGGACCCTATGCATGAACAAATTCATTCACTGTGCCTCTAGTAGCATCATAATGAAACAAGTATTTTCTTTTGTTGTTATTTGCAATATTATTCCATAGATAAAAGGAACCAGAATATGTATACTGAAATTCATGATGTGAGGGAAGAGTCCCTGTGATGGGAATTGGAAGATTTGGAACTTTGTTGATTCTTTTCCTGAGTATCTGAGTACTATTGAAAAAATCTTGTATTGTCCTTCAGGCCTCAACTTCTACACATACAATTTAGAATTAACAATATCTGATCTCAGAGTTTCTTTCTGAATTCTATGTAATAACCAATATGGAAATGTTTTAAAAAATCATTAAGTTACTTTTTTAACAGTGAGATTTACAAAATTTTAGGTAAAACATTATCAGTCGAGGATGTTTTCTTATTTTAAGAATTTGGTTTCTATATGATTTAGTGAAGTTGTTGTAGGTTTCTTATATTTTCAAATGTATATTCTAGACCAGGTTAGTATGTTTGAATGTATTTTTCATTCAAGTGATCACATAAAATGTAGAATTGAAATTATGATTTTCTCATTGTGACTGTGTCTGTCACAAACATTCAACTTCAAATTGAATGTACTAGTTTTAAAAGAAAAAACAAACAGCAAAAATAGTAATGTGTCTTTAGCATATCTTATTAAAATATGAATTGTTTAATATCAATATGATTATCTTACAAGTATATGTTGAGAACCTTATGACAAGTAGTGTTTGATTTGTAAAATGTACATAATAGTTACAAGTGGAGCGTTATCTTACAAGCCAAACTGGTGGTTAGCTTACCTGTTGCACAGTATGAACTAGTCTTCCACCTGGTCTCTGTAGCAATCTGAGATACTGGGAAAATTAATATCCATAAATTTTTTATAACTTACTTATCCTGATCAAAATATGTTGTCCTTTTCTACAGTGAAAAAGTTGATTCCAATGGTAATGTTTTAGCTATAATTTCAAACTGCCTAGATTTAACATAAATACTGTATAATAATTATCCTGAGTCATTTTTAATATATATTGAAATCCAGTTATGAAAAATGTCCCTATATTGCTATTGTTTTTGCGGATTTCAAAATGACGTGTAGTCATAGTAGCTCCTCAATTGCTCAACATTTGTTAATAGCCCTTAAGTAAAATGTTAATCATTTTATTGAACCACAATCTATACCCTATAATTCATGTGATTCTATCCATCAAGGTAGAATAATGATATCTGTTAACCCAGAGCAATGGTTGGCAAACCCTGGCTGGAGAACCACATGTGACTCTTTGGCCTATTGAGTCTGGTTCTTCCACAAAATACCACGTGCGGGTGTGCACATACAGTGCAATTGAAACTTCATGGCCCATGCATAGAAGTTGATTTTCGACCTGAGCCAGTTTATTTTGAAGACGTGATTCTAACGCTAAGCCACACTCAAGGGGCCAAAGAGTCACATATGGCTTGCCAGCCACACTTTTCTGACCACTGACCCAGAGAGTTACATAGCACCTGATAACATTTTGTTTTGAAAAATAAAATTATGAAAAATCACTGACTATATCAAAATAAAATTAAACTTTTAAATAGAATGTAACGCAGAGCAACATAGGGCAAAAAGATGCCACTGAGGTTCTCCTTAAGACTTACTGGAACCAATACCAACAGCCCAATACTTTCCAGTACTTAACCCACCTATTTAGCATTGAATCAGTAATGTGACTTCCTCTTCGTTCACTAGCAAAATAGCATCTGTGTCAGAAAGCCTTAATTATATTATACTAGAGGCCTGGCACACAAAATTCATGCGTGGTTATGATCCCTAGGCCTGGCCTGGGATCAGGGCCATCTTCCCCAGCTGCCTGCAGCCAGCCCCACCCCCGTCACCCACCATTGGTTCCCTGTTTGCCATCAGGTGATCAGTGCCTAAGGGCCGAGAGAGGGAACCAATGGGCCAGTTTTTCTTGCCTATTTGCCGGTCTCTCACCCACAGTGGGTGGCCATCAGGCAATCTGAGTCAGCTGGACAGGGAAAGGGACCAAGGCAGTCAGTTTGCTTCATAGTGACTGGTTCAGTGGTCATTCTGGTCATTCTGCTGTTAGGGTCAATTATCATATTACACTTTTATTATAAAGGATAGAGGCCTGGTGCATTAGTGGGGGCTGGCTGGCCTACCTCAATCAAAGTGGGGGTCCCCACTGGGATGGAGCCAGACTGGCCAGTTTGTAGGCTGGCTATGCCCCTGGTTTTGTCAGTAAGGACTATCCGAAGATGTCTGGTCTAATTAGCATATTACCCTTTTATTAGTATAGATTAAAGAAAAAAATTCCAGATATCATGTCTAATTAATTTGAAAATGACATTTCTAAATGATCACATTCTCTGCATATGGTTTATGGAAGTGATGTACATAAAATAAACATCTAATTGCTCTTCAAACTAACGTATCTGCACTAATAAAAGAGAAAAATGTAAATTGAGCACACCTCTGCTACACCCACCAGCCATGCCCACCAGCCAATCAGGAGTGAGTATGCAAATTAACACAACAAAGATGGCAGCATCCACAGAGCTGGACCAAGCGGGAGGCTTGTGTTGCCCCCAGCAATGGAGGAAGCAAAGCTTGTTGGCCCTGGCCTCTCTCAAGGCTACAAAGTTTCAATTATAGAAAATAAACAAATCCCAGATACCTTTTTCGAGCCAGCCCTGGCCTCCACTCAAGGAGGTGCCAAAAAAAAAAAAAAAAAAAAAAAAAAAAAAAAAAAAAAGGAGGTGCTGGGAGCCTGGATCACCAGGGGGAGTGACCAGCCTGAAAACAGCTCTCAGTTCCTCACCCAGGCTGGTCAGGCACCCCAGTGGGTACCCCACCCTAAAGAGGTATGGCCAGCTTACAAACAGCCTTCAGCCCCTCATCCAGGTTGGCCACACCCCCATGGGGTGAGGGTCCCCACTGGGGGCCTTGAACAGCCTGAAAACAGTCCTTAGCCCCTCAACCAGGCAGCCCCACGCCCCAAGGGAACCCCCACTCTTCAGGGAAAACCAGCTGGCTCCCACCCATACACCAGGCCTCTATCTATACTAATAAAAGGGTATTATGATAATTAGACTAGGAGACCTTCCAGGAGACCTTGCAGATGTTCTTCTGGATAAAGTCATGGTGGCAATACTGAGGTAGAGGCGGTTAGAGACCAAGAGGGAAGGTCAGTTGTGGGTGATCGGGACAGGATGGGAGGGCACTTGTGAGTGATCAGATTGGTGGGGGGTGGGGCCATTGGGGGTAAGCAGACCAGCAGGGGGACCAGTTGGGGGTGAGAAGGCTAGTGGGAAGGGAAGCTGGGGGCAAACAGGACAGCAGGGAGGGAGCATTTAGGGGTGAGCACACTAGCAGAGGGGGCAGTTGGGGGTGATCAGGCTGGCAGAGAGGAATTTGGGGGCAAGCACGCTAGCATGCAGAGTGGTTAGGGGCAATCAGGAAGACAGGTAGACAGGCAGGTGAGCAGTTAGGAGGCAGTAGTCCTGGATTGTGAGAGGGATGTCCTACTGCTAGTCGAGGCCCGATCCCTTTAAACTGGAAGTAGAACATCCTTTGAGGGGTCCCAGATTAGAGAGAGTGCTGGCTGGGCTGAGGGACACCCCCCCAATGCACGGATTTCATGTACCAGGCCACTAGTCTTATATACGGCTGTACATTAATTGTGTGTATTCTGGGTCTGATATATTTTATTGTGGTTGACAATTTTAGAAAATTATGACCCTGCCTGAGGTATAAGTTAGATGAGATCAGTCGCTGATTCACAGCATTTTGCAGGTCACTTTTAACCTTACTAGAGTTCTTCCTTGGGGTGATCCCCTAGAGGACAATACCAAGTATTTCTTTATCAAAAGCCTTCCTTATTCACTCCACTGATTGCCATTGGATTCCCTGAGAATTGAATTAGTTATCTGAATTACAACAGAGAAGATTATATACATTCCCATAAGTTATTCCTAACCACATCCTCTATTTGCATAGCTTTTCCAGAAGGAGCCCATTATCTAGTAATTAGTAGGTAGGGATCACTGAGTATTTGTCTGTTTTGTAACTATTTGCTTGAATGATATTGGCCAAATCAGCACATGGTGCTGAGTTTCACATCTCTATTTATACATCTTCTCAAAAAGTATCTTATGAAAAGTATCTTATGAAAACAGGAATATATATTAGTTCTATCCCTTAAAATATCTTCTGTCACTACCCTCCTTAGACTGAACCTGTAAACCCTTGTGTTAAGTGTAAGCACAAGGTGGTATGTATTATCTTCCTTTACACCAATTATCCCAGGCATTCATTTTAATAATTGCAAGGCCATTATCATTAGGGGATAGTTTGGTTTTATAATTGAAAACCATGTCCAGCAGTTATTCTTCCCAGATAAAAATTACAAAAGTACTAATTGCCAAAGGTATATTATAAAATGAGTAAACTGTTATGTGTGTATATGATTATACAAAATCTAACCTAATAATAGAGAAATATGCAAATTGACCATCACTCTGCTACACAAGCCACACCTAACAGCCACACCCACCAGGCAATCAGGGTGAGTATGCAAATTAACCCAACAAAGATGGTGGTTAATTTACATATACGAAGGTCGGGAGGAGTGAAGACTGAAGATAGTATAGAAGAAAGAGGGAGGGAAAGTGGAAAGCAAGGTGGCTGTGGCTCCTGGAGGGAAAGCACTGGCAGGGCATGCATGGCGGGGCGGGGAAGCGGGGCAGAGCAAGGCAAGCAGCAGAAGCCGGCTGTTGTTGGGAGGCAGCTGGAGGCAGCGAACTTGGTGGGTCAGGTGGGAGGGGGGAGGCACACAGCTGCAGAGAAGGTGGTGGCAGTGGCACACACAGCCACAGAGACTGTGGCAGTGGTGGCTGAGGTCTGGTGGGGCAGGAGAGGTGGTGGTGGTGGGAGGGAAGCCCACTGGAAGTTTTGCAGGAATATTCCTGCTACAGGTGCCTAGTTATTATATAATGTTATTTTCCATATATATACACATATACAAATATATATACATATACATAGAGAGAATGTCAGATTATTTTTCTCCTATTATCTTTTACCTTAGAATATAAATTTTTATTGATAAAAGTCATACCATTATTGATTCTATATAGCCACTGAAGAACTTTGGTGGACAAAAAATATTCAAAGAGGTATATATATGTGCTTTGCTATTTTACCATTACTACTTATGGGCATAATAGTATCATTACTTTATGTATGTTTTAATTAGTAAAATAAAATACATTTTAAAATAAATTACTGAGTAGACATTTATTTTCTTTTTTTAAAAAATATATTTCATTGATTTTTTATAGCAAAGAAGAGAGAGTAATAGAAAGTTAGAAACATCAATGAGAGAGAATCATCAATCAGCTGCCTCTTGTGCACTCCCTTCCTGGGATGTGCCCACAACCAAGATACATGCCCTTGACTGGAATCGAACCTGCAGGCCGATGCTCTATCCACTAAGCCAAACCAGTTTCTGCAGAGTAGATATTTCTAATTAAGATAGTAACTCAATAGGAGGGGGGGAAAAACCTGCAAGTATATCATAATATCTAGAAAGCAAGAAATGTGACTAATCTCATGAATATTAGAAGTTTGTTTTCTAAGTATCTATGTAACACTTCTTAAATATAATAGTGCCCATATAGCTAACAATAATTTTACTATGTATATTATATTTATCCATATAAATTAGCCACTGAGGATCTGGGGAATAATCCTATATAATAAAGAGGTAATATGAAAATTGACCATCACTCCAACACACAACATGGCCTCTCCCCCATGTGGACACAAGATGCCAGCAGGGGAGGGCAGTTGGGAGGGACCAGGCCTACAAGGGAGGGCAGTTGGAGGTGATCAAGTCTGCAGGTGAGGGCAGTTAAGGGTGATCAGGCTGGAAGGGGAGGGAAGTTGGGGGAGACTAGGCCAGCAGGAAAGGGCAGTTGGGGGGGACCTAGGCATTCAGGGGAGGTCAATTGGAGGTTACTGAGCCAGCAGGGGAGGGCAGTTAGGGGTTACCCAGATCTGCAGTAGAAGAGAGTTTGGAGGGACTAGACCTGCAGGGAAGGGCAGCTGGGAGAGACCATTCCTGTAGGGGAGGGAAGTTGGGGGTGGTCAGGCCTGCAGGAGAGGGCAGTGGAGGAAAAAGGCATGCAGGGGAGGGCAGTAGGGAGGGACAAGACCTGCAGGGAAGGGCAGTTGGGGGGACCAGGCCTTCAGGGAAGGGCAGTTGAAGATGACCAGGCCAGCAAGGGAGGGCAGTTAGGGGCAATCAGGTTTGCAGAGAAGGGCAGTTGGGAGCAATCAGGCCTGCAGGGGAGTGCAGTTGGAGGTTACTGGGCCAAAAGGGGAGGGAAGTTAGGGGCAACCAGAACTGCAGGGAAGGGTAGTTGGGGGGCGAACAGGCAGGCAGGAGCGGTCAATTAGGGGTGGCCAGGTTGGCAAGGGAGGGCAGTTAGGGGCAATCAGGCCAGCAGGGGAGCGGTTAGGCACTGTTCAGGTTGGCAGGGGAGTGGTTAGGGGGTGATGAAGCTGTTAGGCAGAGCAGTTAGGGGGCAATAAACAGGCAGGTAGGTGAGTGGTAGGGAGCCAGCAGTCCTGAATTGTGAGAGGAATGTCCTTCAGTTTATAGGCGCCACATCAACTGAAGGAAAGACAAATGGAAAACCAAAAAGTCATCAGTAAAATATTGCTTCAATGGCACGAAAGAAAGTCTTTTTTTTTTTCATTGAATTGTGACTGGCAATGAAAAATGGACTTAGTTTGAGAATCCCAAATGCACAAAACCATGGGTTGATCCAGGTCAACCATCAACATCGACTGCAAGTCCAAATCGCTTCTAAAAGAAGGAAATGCTCTGCATTTGGTGGGATCAGGCAGGTGTGATGTATTATGAGCTTCTAAAACCAGGTGAAACTGTTAATTCTGATCAGTTACTTACTGTATTCCTTTATAAATTAACAGTAATTACTTAGTGTTGGAAATATCTGGTGCTGAAGTCAAGATCCAACACATGACAATTGTTTGTTGTGCCTCAAAAGTCTCCTCTTCAACTGATATTTTTTTTTATCCCTGAAACATATTTGCTAAAGAAACCAAATGCCAAATCTGCTTGTGTAGTTTTCCACATTCAATATTTGACTAATTACATTGATTTAATGTAGTTTACCCATCCCCTTGTTTATTGGACATTGAAAGTTCAAGGTAGAGGTATGATCCCATTCAGATTTGATTATTTTGGCAAAATACTTCTATGAGATGATATATAATGTTTGATAGTCTTTTAAATAATGTTAGTAGGAATGGTGATCACTGCCTATGTACAAAAATATTTGCTTAATCTGGGGTATAGTTTTTGTGACTTTTTTTTCTCAAGCATTATTTTTACACATTTTTTCTAGTGAAATTTGTATGTTTAATAAGAAAGAAAAAAAACATTTGATAGATATTGAAGTCAACTTTTTCAATTGTTTAAATTTCAATGAGACTTTTACAAAAATTATGTTTAGACGGCTAGAAAGTTGTTATTTTAAATAAACCTCAAGTGATTATTAAAGGAATGTGTTTAACTTTGTGCTAGTTACATAAAAGAATGAAATGTAGGTGGTTATCTAAAATGCATTTATTTTAATATCCCGATCTTAAAGGACTATAATAATGTGGTATGTGATCAATTAAGTGTAACAGTTACTTTTCCTTTTCAAATCAGTTTGATTTTCTTCTATGTATAAATGAATCAAACTCAGCTGGTTTGATTAGCACTACATTAATAGTGTTATTTAATGATAGCATTTTGATGTAGTGGATTTAAGAATATGTGTTTATCAAGCATCTTGTTTTCATTGTAAATTTTTTACTGGATAGTTTTGTAACCTAGGGGGAAAAAATAACTTATCCTAAGAAGTAGAGGCAATGTATACTCTTTTAAATAATTTGCACATATGCATATATAAGAATAACTTTTCATACTTAAAAACTATATTTTACAGTAAATAACAATGAAAATGGGTTTTAGTTTGTTCTGTTGGTTTTTCATTGCAGGTACATTTGGGACAGGGAAAATATCTAATATATCTGAGTATAAAGTAATAGATGTCAGGCACTTCTCTCCTTGGAACATCTAAGAACTTTCTGAGTTCATATATTACTTCCCTACTAGGGAACCATGATCTGTTATCCATAAATTTGCTATGGGAGGAGGAATAAAAATACTAGACTAAAGTATTAAGGTATTTAGACAGATTTTATATCATATTTAAATGAAAAGATCAATTGTGCTTTAGCATTAGTTCTGAGTGTCTGAATACCAGCCATGTCTTTGCTATCTATTTACTAAATGTTTAACTGATAAATAACTTTATGGCAAACACTTCTAAAGGCAATCACAAATATAATATGTTCTACATCATTCATACATTAAAATATTCATAAATATACCCCATTTTGCTATGACAGGAAATCTTAAAACAAGAAGTAGGAGTTAAAGGAAAAGGAAAACTGTGAGTAGGTCATGTCATTTTTGAGGTAGATTTTAAAACTGATCTAAGCTCCCTTGAGAATGCCCTCATGCTCTGTACTTTGAGAACATTGTTTTAGATTCACAAATTCTTCAAAATTTATTAGTGATACCTTTCAAATAGACAGGCAACTGACTGGTTCAACAAAACTAATTAACTAAACTGGGAGCATAATTGTATTTTTACTTTTCGATAATTTGTATTGGAGATTTTAGAGATAAACCTCACTAATCTGATTCCTAATACTCATTAACTATCCAGAATTCATCTGTAAATAACTATGGTGATTTTATTAGGACTCACATGATTCTGCTTCAAAAATTACATGTGCAAATTTTTACATTATTATTACAATTATCAGTTAAAGATTTAATATTATGACTAATCAACTCTGAGAAAATAGTGTGAACACCTATAATGTTACAGCTTGCTGCTTTTATCATAAAGGTGAAGAAATATTGATAACATACCAAAAACTTTTCTTTGGACAAAGTATCTTTATTCCTTTTCTTTCATTTTAACTATAAACTGTTAAAATTGTATTTTAAAGATAAATTTCAGTCACTTTTGTGTGGTATGCAATGTGCACTTTGCAATTGACTTATAATTGGACTATGCTGACAATGGAAAATCATACGAGTATTGAACATGACATTTATGACAGTATTCCTGTCATCTTGGCTTCTTTTATTGAATATGCAGAGAATTATAATTGGACTAACAAGCCTGGTAGCCTGGCCTCTTTCCAATTATATTAACCAGCCTAGTTGAGTATTAGCTGCCTGAGCAGACACTTATTAGGCATAGAGCTTTGTTTTCTTTCCCATTTTATTTTGGTATCTACCCAATAATCTAAGAATAAGATTGTCTGCCTCCATGTAACCTTGGAGAACTTTCAATAATTCACCTCCATTTCACTGAGAAATGTAAAGAAAGACGTGCCTTCCCTATATTTAACTCATTAGTTTTAGTAAGACAATGTTCTTAAGTTAAAAATTGGTTGTATCTGCTACATATGAAACACGAATATTTGTCTAATAATTTATAAACTCTTTTGGTAATGCTTTTGGAATTCAGGCTAACATTTTAAAGTAATGAATTTTAAACTTAAGAAAAATGTGCTTTCATGTGAGTAAGCCAGTATACTGAGGCATTGCAATATTTTCTTTGAAATGGAGGCAAATAATACTTTTTTGCTTAATCTAAAAATTTATTTTAGCTTTGAGTAGTTTTAAATACAATAAAAAAGTTAGAAATAATGCCTGATGGTTAGACTGCTGAAATCTACTATAATTCTGGCAAGAATTAATAACTGTATTTTTAACTGAAAAGCCATTATTAAGAAATGTTAAATGAAACAGTTTGTGGTTTAAAATATCGAGTACATTACAGTGAAGCAATTATTTGGAACACTAGGTTCTGTATTTTTGTTTCTCTCTCTCTCTTTTTTTCTCTCTCTAGTTTTCTATTTTTCTTTTACTTTATAGCATTCAATATACTTGTATATTTCCTTTAGAAACATTCCCAACCCTACCATCTGCAATATTTAAAGTATTTATTTTTATCAGTGATTCTTTGAATAGAAATATGAAAACAATCTGGAAATTTATTCTACAGAAACAAAATACCACTAAAGCACATGAGGTATATGGCATAGGGTATATATTGCAGTATTGTTAGTAGCAGCAAGACATATACATACATACATACATTCATACATGACAAGCAGCCTCATGGCTTATCAATAGAAAAATGGTCCTATACTTCATATGTGCTATCAAAATATATACAACTATTAAAATTAGTGAGTTAGAACTCTATTAACCTGGAAAATGTGGGAAAAGAAGACTGCAAAGTAATGTGTATAGCATTATCTTATTTTTTTTGGGGGGGATACACATAATATGTATGTTACTATTTTTTATAAGAATTGCAAAATTATTTTTTCTAACATTCGTAAACTGTTAACATTGACTATTTCAGTAGCTAACATTGGAAAAAAATGAAATATTATTTTTTACCTATAGTACCTCTATTTTTTTAGATGCATCAATTTTATAATAAAAATAAACAATGAAGAAAAATAATCATTAAATAAGAGTAGATTTCTTGGTAAAAATAACTTAAATTTTGTTTTAATATTAATCATTTTAGGGACTTTAATCGTTTATGCATTATATTATGAATTGCTTCATCATAGTAACAATATCACAATAAAACTGGTAGTTTAGCCATAGCTGGTTTGGCTTGGTGGATTGAAGGGTCTATGGACTGAAGGGTCCCAGGTTAGATACCAATCAAGGGCACATGCCTGGGTTGCAGGCTGAAGGCTTGATCCCCAGTGGGGGGAGTGCAGGAGGCAGCAGATCAATGGATCAATGATTCTCATCATTGATGTTTCTATCTCTCTCCCTTCTTCCTTCCCCTCTGAAATCAACACACACACACACACACACACACACACACACACACACATACACAAAGTGGTAGTTTAGTTTTAGATCATTGTTATTTTTTTTAGTTTGAAATTTTTATCTTCATAACAATATTGTGAACATTCTCTCTCTCAAGCCATATATACTCTCATTTTAAAGCTGTGGGAAAATCAGAGGTTTAGCAAGGTTGAGGTTTTTTTCGAAATATTTTTATTTTAGTTAACATATTTTTATCTGAAAAATATATTAAAAACTAGATGCACATTTTTGTATGAGTTTGTGAAAGATAAATGCTAATAGTAAGATCATGTTTATAATTGTAAACAAAAATTAAATTATCTGTGAATAGTATGGCACATATCTAGAAATGCTAGAAAATTTTATTTAGATTTAAATAACTTGAATAAATGAACTATAGAGAAACATTATATATATATATATATATATATATATATATATATATTTCATAAGTACTTGATATAAAATCTAAATCAAACATCATTGAAGGTCAGTTTGCCCAAGTAGAGACTTCTTATTGTCCAATTAAGGGATGGGTTACCAATTCATCTTTACATCATTTAGAGAGTGAAAAAGACTATCTTCATTTTTAAATAGTATTTAAATAAAAAGAGAATATATCACTTCAAAATATTTAGAGTTCTATAGTTATGCATTTTGTCTAAAAACCTCCCTTTGAGTAAAGAACTCCCCTTTATGTCTGTTATAACTTCCTCATTAAGTTTACTTCTAATCCCAAATACTGTTTACCACTAGACATAAACAAGCTTAAAATTGTACTTCTTAATGGTAATAATGCCATTTAAAGTAACAGAGTTTTCTAATTTCATAGCTATGTGCTCAACAAAAAAATGAAATAGCTGGATGTTGCTTTGGGTTTGTTGACCTGATGTTTGCAATTCAGTCTATGACTCAGTGCCTTAAATCCCAATAGCATAAGGGGTTTTAGAGTCACATATACCTCTTATAAAATCCCACCTTTGCTTTTTTCCAACTATGTCACAGTCAGCAAATAATTTAACTTGTCTAAGTCCCAGTTTCTATGTTTCTGAGATAATGGTCACAAAACTCCCACTTCAAGCTTTCTCTTCCTAAGTGGAAGAAGTACGGGAAGTGTTCAACCTCAGTCTCTGGCCCTGAGTAAGCACGCGATAAATACAACTGGCTTGTCCTTGTGATTCCTCCAAATTTTGTGAGCTATATTTTAATACTCAAATAATCTGAAATATATTTGAATTATATATGAGTTTTTCTTAAATTCAATTATAACTTAAGCTTAAAATGAAGAAGGAAATAGAGAAAGATTTGCAATCCTCAATGGAATTTGGTGCCTGTGTTGCTTGGAACTTCAGCTGTGTGGTTCCGATCTATTTTTTCTTTCTTACTCAAAAAGTTAGATCATACACTAACAAAATATAACCAATTGTCATTTTCCTTGTCTAATGCCTATTCATCAAAAGTATGTTGATCATATAATAGTAAATGCATCTTTTTAGGCTTTAGCCAATAGTACTAACATATCATTGTTCTTATTAGAGTCTCTGTTTAATATCTAATATCTGTTTGTTCTCTTCTTCTTGTGCAATCTTTTTTGGAACCAGCTGCTGCTTCAAAAAGTAAAGTTAAAGGTGAGCTCCTGTCTGTTTTGCATGATTCATCATGATTCACTTTTCTGCTCGCTCCTCTAAGTCCTCTTAAATGATGAGCCAATTATGTTGGTGATAATATTAGTTCAGTGTATAAATATTCATAATGAAGTTTTACAACTATAAGTATATATTTTATTTCAATTATTCAGCTTCTGATATATGTCTTTGTGTGCATGATGATTTGTGAGATTTTTTTGTTTTTCTCACTTTAAGCATTGCTTTTGTGCACTAATATTTTGTCTTTTGACCTTTGTTTCCTTGGTAAATTGTAAATTGGAAAAAAAATATGGCATAAAATAGGCTTATGGAAAATCTCAAAATTGAACACACCCTTCATAGAATTATGTGAAGAGAAAATGTTATCTTTAAAAAATAAATATTATAAACTGTGGGTTACTATTTATGATGTTTCTTCAATTTCCTAGTTGTATTAAGTTCACATTTGCTAGAATTCTAAAATACGTAGTTTCACCAGGAAGGATGAACTTGTCTAATGCCAGAATGTTTTCATAAAGAAAAATACTTTTGGTTTAATGTACCTGTCTTTATGGATTTGAAAGAATTCTGATATATGTATAATACTATGTCATAGGTTTAAGTTTATGTTTTAATTTCATACTCTCTACAACAATGTATATATTTTTAAATTTCCCCTTATTGCAAAGCAAATATATATTTTTCACCTGTCATGTATTATTATGCAACAAAACTGTAATTATCTTATTGGTCATATATATATTATCTTCAATTTCCTCATCTACAGAGTGTGAATAAACAATAAATACTTCAAAAGATTATTGTAAGAGTTGAATTAGGTAAATATGTGAAGCGACTAGTAGGCTTGCTGCTGCTACTTGCTTTTTAAACAATGCTGGTTTCATTTTGCTTCTCACAAAACTGCCTCTTCTTTGTGAATTTTCTGACTTTTCATCACTTATGTTGTGGTATCTATTATATCCCTGTGTGTGCTCAGAAGAAATGAACAGGTGATTTGTCTCTTTCTCTACTTTTCATATTCAAATCCATCCAAAGGCCAACCTTCTCTATTATCCTTCTCCCTCCAGCCCTGCCCTCCCACAAGGTTTAGTTTATAGCTAGTTTCAACACTATGACAGAGACATCGTTGAAATGTTAACTGTTCTCTCTTTATAAGGCTAATTATTTAGTGTGCAAGTACTATTTTTCTAGCAATATATTTGTTTTATAAAATACTAATGATATGAAAGATAAGATGGCAAATCTATCTACATTTGTTCTATCATTTCTAGCCTAATATGCATTTTTGCTGGTGGTGAGAATGGCGCCAGACGCCTGTGGAGTCTGACCGGACCTCAGTTCAGCAACTTTGGTGACCCAGTTCTGGCTAGGAAAGAATTCAGAGTCAAGACTCAACCAATAAGAGAAAGTTTATTTAGAAAACCGCTGAAATAGAAGGAGTGATCAGTAGAAGAAATGGGCCCAGGAATCAAATTACATTACGGAGGCAAAGGAAAGGGCCCTCAAAACTTCGGAGAGAGAAAGGTCAGGGCAACTTGCTTAGGTGGAAGTGGAGGAGTGGACAGGTACTGGTATGCTCCAGAGGAGGAGCACGCTGGGTCCTCTTGCCTAAGGGATTTTAAGGGTGGGCATAATAGGGGAGGTCCTAGGAAAGGATCGTAATAGAATATCTATCAGCTTTCCAGGTGTGTCATTTAGGAGTCAGGGTTTCCACTGATTGGTTAGCACCATGGCAAGGAGTCAGTAGTCAATGCAACTAATCCTGAGGTTATCTGTGGCATCACTTGTCTGATTTTGCTGTCTTTCTAGGCTTGGAGCTGAAACACAACTGAGGTTTAGATGTTATCCCTGGGGGTTAATGTTTAAAGAAGGGGTCTTAAGAGGGCCCTCATGGGAGTCACATGAGGGCCTCTCTTGATTCCTTGTTTCCCCTCCATTGAAGTCTACCTCACAACCATGGACAAGGCAGGAGAGTAAAGGTCAAGGGAGGATCCAAGCTGCATGGCTAGTGATATGAAAGGTCAGGGGCTCTACATGATGACCAGGGTGTACTAGGTAAGAAAAGGTTACCCTGGAAATAAGGTCCTTGCTTTTCCAATGTTGCCTGTTGGCACACAGGACCTTCTGTACCTGGCCTGTCATTCCTGCTGTGCTCACTCACGTCTGTCTGATTGCCTACCACAGTTTCTGTAAATGTGCTAGAATAATTATTTAGGCTGGCGTCCTCAGAGAATGCTGTATGTGGCAGGTGAAGCTTGAACTGATTATTGATGATTGGTAAGATGTAGAAAAGATTAGTACATAGAAAAAAATAACAAAAGCATAAGTAGAGGTATAGAAATAGAAATGAGTAGAGTTCGTTTCAGTATAATGAAGACAGGTTTTGAGGAAAGACCTGTATTATTATGGAAGTGGAGGAAAATAAATGCGTTGATTCAATCAGCAATTGAGTGATTGTGAGCCATTACTGTATTGACTACATAAAACCTCTTGTAATAGTCAAATGTATGATCACCTAATAATTCTTAAAAACAATGGAAAATAATTCAAATTATATAAGTTACAAAGTATTAAGTACAGAAAAACAATTTGCAAATGTGGGTTTATAGACATAAATTATATTACAGGTATTTATTAAGTCATGTTAGAAATCAAGCTGGCTAGGATTTTACAATGCACATAGTTTCTGCCTACAATTTGGTGCACTTCACATCACCATCCCTATTGCTCTACACCTATTTACTTTATAGAAATATATTTTTCCAATTGTGTACAAGCCTGCAGGGAGCTTTGGGACATAGATTAGTTTACCTGTGTTTTTACATCTATAAGGTCAAATTAAGACAAGGAATTACACTTTCTAAAATGAACTGTACCTCAAGTAGAAAATTTAACTCTATGAAGTGAAATATATATATATATATATATTCATAGAGATAATAATAGAAATACTCAATGCTTTTCTTGACCAATTTCCATGTTAAGGAAAATGGCATTCCTTAACATGAAAAATAAAAAAGTGGGAAAGAGGAAAATAAAACCCAAGATAACATAAAGCACATAGTTGCTTAGAAATAGTTCGTTTTCTGGTCCAAACAAAGCACATTCCAGGGAAATGAGGGGAATTTTGAAGAGGCTCATATCTCATTGATTTCTTCCATGAAATCATCCAAATGTGAGGAGCCTCTGAAATCTTGGAGAGAGGCATGTGTCCTGAATATATATATATATTTAAGAATTACATTCCAGAACACAAAGATTAATGATATTTTGACATTAACTTCCCAATATTTTTTAAAAGATTACTTATTGCAGTGTTGGTTCAGTGTTCCACATCCCTTTTAAGAGATGAAGTTTAATGTCTACAAGATAATAAAGAAAGCAGCCTTTTTTTCCTAGACAATTGTGTATCCACAACCAACTTCTTGTATCATTGTTGACTATTAAGAGAAAAACAAAGGATCTAATAAAAGTCCTCTGATGAAAACTTAGAACTTGGAAGGGAGAAAGGAGAGTGAGAGGAAACTGAAACTGACAAGAAAAAAGAAAGATAGGGAATCAATTTTGTTAAACTGTGTGGCCATGTTTTTTTTTTTTTATGTAGACTGAATAATAACATTAATTAAATCAAGAAAAAGAAAGCTGAATGTACAAAGAGAGGGCAAGAGAATGACCTCATGTTGCTACATTTTGAAGGTCTTTAATCTTGAGGAAGGCCTTTTAATTAAGCTCTCTAGATGGGTTTACCTTTCTTACAACCAAAAGGGAAACAGCTTCTATCACTACCTTCTTTGTCTATAAGTTTCTTAATTGATTTCAGTTAATACTTTTCTTGATTTGATCCTACCACTAAGTTCTTATTTGCTATTTCCATTCACCCTCCTAAACATTTCCACCAGAATATTAAAAACTGAAACTCATTTTTTTTTTTTTTTGGTAAATCTGAGACCTAAGGATTTATTGTGTTTTCTCAAGAACAAATACTTTCCTAACTACATAGTTTAAAATAATTGAGACATCTTTAACTTCTTTGCCTTAATGACCCCCATAACCAATTAATTATCAAATTGTCCTTCTTTGACGTGGATAATTGAGGAGCATTATCCCAATTATGCTCTACTTTTACCATCGGAATAGTAGCTTTTCCATGGGACTCTCTTCTTCAAACTACTCATTTCTCAGAGCTGGCCTGTAGAAGTTCCTCCCTTATCTTCTGCTTCAATCCTTGATACCATACAATCTATTCTACATTCATATGTCACAGTAAATTTTTAAAATGGTCAACAGTTAGAGGTAGATAAAAAGGTACCATAAAGTGTTCCTACATTTTTGTATAAAATTGTTTAATTTTATTCTATTATAAACATAAATATAGACTACATATGTTTTAATAACAAATGTAGTTTTAAAATGTTATAAAATTTCTAAATAGTTTCAGTCTAGTATATTTTTAGTCTCTTACCTGACTTTAGGCTTTTTTTAAATTTAAAATTTGGCATCTATAGTGAAGATAACATTTTATGTCATTTCTTGATTATTAGCTTTTACTTTCCAATCACATAATCATTTTTCAGTGCTCAAATAAACTTAATATAATTATTTTCTCTACACATACAACTAAAAGATAATGCAGGACACTCAGCAGTCAAACTTCAGTTATATATATGGTTCTAGAAGAATCAGTATTTCAATTTATTAGATTTAAATAATAGTAATATAATATTGTTAAATAAATCATTCATACAGGTGCAAATATAAAAAGTCTCTAATTAATCTTAAACTTTGGAGGTAAATTGAAATGCATATATGAGGTTGAAATATATTGATTCAAACTGTTCTAAGATATTTTTTTAAAATATATTTTATTGATATTTTTTAAGAGAGGAAGGGAGAGAGATAGAGAGCTAGAAACGTCGATGACAGAGAAACATCGCCGAAACTGGTTTGGCTCAGTGGATAGAGCGTTGGCCTGCGGACTGAAAGGTCCCGGGTTCGATTCCGGTCAAGGGCATGTGCCTTAGTTAAGGCAGCTGGTTGATGTTTCTCTCTCATTGATGTTTCCAACTCTCTATCCCTCTCAATTCCTCTCTGTGTAAAATCAATAAAATGTATTAAAAAAAGAGAGAGAGAGAGAAACTTCGACCAGCCGCCTCCTGCACACCCCACACCGGAGATGTGCGCACAACCAATGTACATGCCTTTGACTGGAATCGAACCTGGGACCTTTCAGTCCGCAGACCCACACTCTACCACTGAGCCAAACCGGTTTCAGCAAAAACTGTTCTAAGATTTTTATCTGAACTGGGGCACATATATTCATTTTGTATGCAGTATATATACTAACAACTTCCATTTTGTACTCTGCCAGACATAGGTCAAATTCTGGTTTTTAATTTATTAGATTTAAACATCTGAACAGTTCAATTATTTTAATTCAATATTCAGCTATTATGACAATTATATGGGATAATGTATAAAAAATTAAACTATGGAAATATGCCTAGTAAACACTCAGTAAATCATACTTAATATTATCATTACTATTGTCATTTAAATAATGTCTATGGAAAAACAAACACACAATATGATAAAAATAAATCATGAAAGACAAGTCTAAAAACTAAAACTTCTATTGAGCATCAACTGTATTTCAGATTTATGATGTGTTCATATTTATAATCATCTATATATATAAAAGCATAACGGCCATTAGGACCAAATGACCGGAACAACCAGTTGACCAGTCACTGTAAAACGCACTGACTACCAGGAGTCAGATGCTAAACACAGGAGCTGGCCCCTGGTGGTCAGTGTGCTCCCACAGCCAACCTCCCATGGCTGGGTGGCAGCACCAGCATCCAATGTCTGTTCCTTCCACCACTAACCCAGCAACCATTGTCTCCTCTCTTGATCCTGCTGGTGCCTTCAGACCCCCAGCTGGGACAGGGAACTGGGAATGGGTGGTGGCAGATGTGGCTCCTTTCCCAGGAGGGCAAGTGCTGGCTCCCTTCTCAGGGATGGCAGCCAACCTCCCATGTCCTGTCTTTCCCCATGTCTGGCAGATCCTGGCCAGCAGGCCCTGGCAGCCCAGCCCCAAAAGGGACTGGGTGAGATGACCCCAAATGGCCCTGATCACCAGCCAGACCTAAGAACTCCACCCATGCAAGAATTTTGTGCTTCAGGCCTCTAGCAAACAAAAAAAAACATAACATGCTTAGTACACTAGGGTATATATATATATATATTTTTTTTCTTCACATTTAAATATCAAAAAACAAACTGTATAAATGATATTATTAAGGAATTGAAACCCATTGTCATAAAGAATAAAAGTGAATAAAAATATCTTCAGAGAGGTTTATATAATATTTAAAATGTAAAAATAACTTGTCTCTGTGAATGAATTGAGGACTATGGTTATATATAATTTATTTTGAATATATCACCTAACTCCTTTTGTTGAAGTTATGTTTAGATTTTAATTTTAAAAAGTGTGAGGAAATTCTTGCATAACAACTACAAAATCTTCATAAAAATAACTCATCAAGAAACAGTTATTGCAGCTTATGTTTATTTTTCCCACACAAGACAAGCTGATATAAGAAAACATGCTGAGATACATGTTAGATATACAGTATGTTAGAGAATTGAAAAGCATATTATGTTTCTACTAGAGGCCTGATGCACAAAAGTTATGCACGGGAGGGGGGGTGTCCCTCAGCCCAGCCTGTACCTTCTCCAATCTGGGAGCCCTCAAGAGATATCCGACTGCCCGGTCAGTTGGTCAGTTGAACATCCCTCTCACAATCCAGGACTGCTGCTTCCCAACTGCTCGACTGCCTGCCTTCTTGAATGTCTCTAACTGCTTCTGCCTGCTAGCCTGATCACCCCCTAATCACTTCCTGCACTACCCTCCCCTGCAGGCCTAATCACCCCTAACTGCCCTCCCCTGCAGGCTTGATTGCCCCCAACTACCCTCTCTTGCAGGCCTCATCCCTCCCAACTACCCTCCCCTGCAGGTATGATCACTCACAACTGTCCTCCCCTGCTGGAAATCTTATGGTGGCCATCTTGTGTCCACATGTGGGAAGCCATCTTGTGTGTTGAAGTGATGGTCAAACTTCATATTACTCTTTTATTAGATAGGATAGAGAAAACGTGGTGCATGAGTGAGATCCAGGTGGTTTGCCCTGAAAGGTGTCCTGGATCAGGGTGGAGGTTCCCTTGGGAAATGGGGCATCCTGGGTGAGGGGCCTTTGTTGGTTTGTATGCCAGCCACACACACCCAGCTACCCAAGCAAAGGTCCTGGTATCTGGAGTTTATTTATTTCTTCTACAATTCAAACTTTGTAGCCTGGAGCAGAGCCAAGCCTTCTACTTGCTCCATGGCAGCAGCCATTTCTATTGGCCTTTATATATCTTCTATAATTGAAACTTTGTAGGCTTAAGTGGAGGCCTGGACAGGCCAGTGTGTGAGGAAACTTGGTTTCCTCCATTGCCAGGGAAACCCTAGCCTACTGATCTTTCCATCTCCATGGCTGCTGCCATTTCTGTTTGAATTTATATATCTTCTATCATTGAAACTTTGTAGCCTTGAGTGGAAGCCTAGGCCAGCAAGGACAGGTGGAAAGCTTGGCTTCCTTCATTGCTGGAGAAATCCAAGCCTCCTTTCTGCTCTCTGTGGCCATAGCCATCTTGGTTGTGTTCATTTGCATGTTTGCTCCTGATTGGCTGGTGGGTGTGGTTGGTGGGAATGGCTTGTGGGTGTAGCAGAGTGATGTTAATTTGCATATCATTATTTTATTAGGTAGGATAACATATTCACTATGGGCTCCAGGTAGACTTCCTTGAGATTTTCTAAATCCATCTTGTGCTTCTCACTTCTTTAGGAAAAGTTCCAGAGACATTTCTATATATGATAATGTAGTAACATTTTAAAATATATGAATTGTTGCTACAGCATTTTTCTAACTTTGAAAAGAGTGGACAACAATAATTATAACAACTAAAAAACAATATTTTATATGATTCCTAGTTTAATACCTTAAAAATAAATGATATCCATATGTAAATAGCTATTAATTAAATGTGATAATCACAAAACATTTTGAGGTAAATATTGTTATTATTCTCATTTTTTAAATGAGGAAATAAAGCAAAGCATTAAGAAATTTGTTTTAAGTTTCAACCTAAATATTGAATTATAATTCAAAATCAGACATAATGAGATCAAGCTTTGCATATTTTAAAATCTCTAAAGATACCAGATTAATCAATATTACCAGTAACCTAAATCTTATTAATTTAAATGATTTTACCTATGTCTCTTCCACCCATGTAGGATGGGGTCAGAAATGGGAGTAAAATAGAAAGATGATGAGCCAGAAGCAAATGAATTGAACTTTCCAGGTTGGGTACATTGCTGACAAAAAATATTCTCCTGGATTTGTTTTGTTTTTCTTCTATATTTTTCTTCTTGTCTTTCAGGTGTCTTGTCCTTTTATCTTATGTTAATTTTAGTTATTTCCTCTTGGGTAAGTGAGGAGGTAATTAGTTTCTCAATAAGATGAGTAATGTTCTAGGAAAGTTTTAGTCATAGCTAATGTAAAATGTTAAACTTAGAAGAGGGTAACAGGGTTAAAGAGTGTATTCATGAAAATTTTATGACAAGATGATTCAGTAGGTCAAAATATACATAATTTTAGTTTTTAAAGTGCAGCTTTATTTGACATGGTTTCTGATTTTTATTTCTCACTGGATAGGGGTTTTGCCATGTAATTGCTTTATGGAATATTTTATTATTTACTCTTGTTAACTGTCCACATTAATGTTGTAACTATAAATGTGTAGGACAGGATGGAACCGACCCCCTAGACACTGCATTTGCAAGTCTAAAAAAATATAATTTTTCACTTAATTTAATAGAACTTAATTTTTCTGACTCCTTTCTTTTTGAAATGCAAATACAGGCTTGAGCTTTCTTGTGGACATGTGGATAAACATAACTCATTTGCCACCAAAACAGAATACATTTTGTACAGTGATTAAAAATTAGTTAAAGTGTTGCTACCATAAGTTTATGTCCCAATTTCCATTATAAATAAGTCATTGCAATGCTTTTAATCTATCTAAACACATCTTATCCAAAAGATAGGATCTTCGAGGATTCAATGAATTCTATTGTTTCATGTCATTTTATTATGTTAATAAAAATGGTTTGTGCTTATTTTATAGCTGTGAGATAAGGTTTTAGAAAGTCTGTCATTAAAAGCCCAAGTTTTGTGTCTTCTTACAAGTTTTAAAACAGAAAAAGCCTGTAATAATGAGAAATACATTGATTAATGTGTAACAGTTGAGCATTTATTATATTTTTTAAAATACATTTTATTGATTTTTCACAGAGAGGAAGGGACAGGGATAGATAGCCAGAAACATTGATGAGAGAGAATCATTGACCAGCGGCCTCCTGCACACCCCCCACCAGGAATGTGCAACCAATGTACATGCCCTTGACCAGAATTGACCCTGGGACCTTTCAGTCCACAGACCGATGATCTATCCACTGAGCCAAATAGGTTTTGGCATTTTAGGGGCATTAACAAAAAAAGTTCTGTAAAGCCAATAGTTAGATTAGAGTAAAAGTAAATTCTGCTTTATATTTCAAATCAAATGAAGTTATAGGTATATACTTTAATGGAAAAGTTATTTGACCTGACATCATAATTCTATGTAATAAAGAGGTAATATGCAAATTGAACATCACTCCCACACACAAGATGGCCATCCCCATGGGGACACAAGATGGCCAGCCAGAAAGGGCAGTTGTGGGAAATCAGGCCTACAGGGGAGGGCAGTTAGGGGCAATCGGGCTGGCAGGGGAGTAGTTAGACATCTATCAGGCTGGCAGGCGAGTGATTAGGTAGTGATCAGGCTGCCAGACCAAAGTGGTTAGGGGCAATCAGGCCGGCAGGCAAGCAGTTGAGGGCCGGCAGGCAAGCAGTTGAGAGCCAGCAGTCCTGGATTGTGAGAGGGATATCCCAGATTGGAAAGGGTTCAGGCTGGGTTGAGGGACACATCCCCTCATGCACAAATTTTATGAACTGGGCCTCTAGTATGCGCAAATTGTAATGTTTACAGCTTTGGTGAAAGTTATCAGAGTACTTGGATTTCAGATTATTTTTCCATTTACTTGCTCTTCATTCTTCATATCAGTAAATAGGGATTAAACTATTAATATCACTAACTACATGTAATTATAGAATCAAAGGTCATCTGTAAGGAATTTTAAAACAACCAACTGAACCCTGGCCAGTGTGACTCAGTTCTTTGGGCATGTCCCTGTGCACTGAAAGGTCTTTGGTTCTATTCCCAGTCAGGACACATGATCAGGTTTCAGGCTTAATCCTAGGTAGGGAGCAGGCAGGAGACAGCCTATTAATGTTTCACTCTCACATCAATGTTTCTCTCTCTCCATCTCCCTTTCTTTTTTTTCTTTTTTTCATTTCTTAATATATTTTATTGATTTTTTTACAGGGAAGAAGAGAGAGGGATAGAGAGTTAGAAACATAGATGAGAGAGAAACATCGATCAGCTGCTTCTTGTACACCCCCTACTGGGGATGTACCCGCAACCAAGGTACTTGTTCTTGACCAAAATTGAACCCAGGTCCTTTCAGTCTGCAGGCCGATGCTCTATCCATTGATCCAAACCGGTTTCAGTCATCTCCCTTTCTTTCTCTCTCAATATCAATAAAACCATTACAAAACAAACAAAAATGACTGATATATATATATATATATATATATATATATATATATATATATATATAGCTATTAATTAAATGTGATAATCACAGAACAGAAACTTGATATTCAGTAATGAATAAAATGTTGGTGTTCTAAGCCCATGCCAATGATTCATTTGCATGGAAATAACTTGCAATAAGATATCCTTATAAAATTTTCATTTGTTTATTTTGTGTTTTGTTTTTCTACTGAACATTCTTGAGTAAGAATAAAAAAAAAAGTATGTTTTTTTTTATAAAATTTTATTGAATGTCTATAGTGTGCTAGGATAATGGGACTTTATAAGGCTTTCACTTATTCATTCATCCATAACGATCATAATGACCATAAAGACTGTTCACTATGACCCCCACTATGGCCAGTGAACTGATCAGGGGTGGGCCCAGCCAGCCAACCTCAAAGCCCCTCCCCCCACCACAATAGGCCACAGTCCCTTCCCTCGGCCAGCCCACCTCTGATCCCACCTACATCCCCATAGGGAATGTGGCTGGCCAGCCAACCTCTTGCAGCCCATCCCCATGGCCTCCGCCACCGGTGATCACCACCCCACCTCAATAGGAGGCAGGGCTGGCCAGCCAACTTCCCACAGCTCCTCCTCCTGGCTGGCCCTGCCCTCATGAGCCCCAACCACCCTGATTGGCTCCCAGCCCCTCCTCCTGGCTGGCCCACCTCTGATAGTCAACCCCACCCTGATCAGGAGCAGGGGCAACTGGCCAAACACCCATTGCCCCTCTCCCAGGCCACTGGCCCCCTATTAGCACTCCCCACCCCATTTGGGGGTGTGGCTAGCTGCCCCACTACCCACAGCCACTCCCCATGGCTGGCTTCACTCCCAATCATTCCCACAACCCCAATTGGGGGTGGACCCTGCCATCCAATTGCTCATAGCCCCTTCCCCCAGCGGACCTGGCCCTGATCAGTCCCCAATCATGGTGGGTTGGTCTGCCAACCTCCCGCCATCTCTTAGTCACAACAGGCCCAGCGCCTAAGATCCACCTCAAGTGGGACCAGGCTGGCCAGACTCCACCTGTACACAAATTCATGCACTGGGCCTCTAGTAGTGTTATAATATGACAGGCATTATGAAGAAAAAAAAAGTCAAAGAGTGAGATAAAAATGCTTGGACACATTACAGAAGGGAGATAATTGTAATGTTGATCAGAAAGATTAGAAAAAGGAAATATTTGAGAAAAAATTGATGGTGAGGAAGCAAGCCAGGAGGATACCTTGGAGAACCATTCCAAAGGAGGAATCACAAAGATAAAAGGACTAAAGGCCCTAAGGGTACTATTTATTCAACGGGAATTGAACAGCCCTGTGTGGCTAGAAAAGCCTGAGCCTAAGAGAGCAAACACGAGAGAAGGTCATAGGGTATTGAGGTCCCAAGTCATGTAAGGATTTCTGTTTTGTTCCAATTGAGATTAAAAACAAACAAACAAAGAAATAACAAAAACAGACTGGAATAATGAGCAGAAGAGAGACATGATGATTTAGCTTTGACATGATCAGTTTGGCTGCTCTGGTGATGATAAACTGCAGTAAGAGATGCTAGGACACTTTTCAAAGAAGCCAGGGGACAGATGACAGTCTTAGTAGAATTGTGGGAATAAAGGTGAAGATAAGTGGTCTTTTAAAGTTATACCTACTCAAATGTTCTGACTGAAAGTGAGATACTATATAAAGGATGAAGTGTGGGTGATTTCAATTCTTGTTTTTGTGTTTTTGTTTTCTTTTTTCTAAAAAAAGCGAAAAGACAAAGTTACACTTACAAGATGGAGAAGACTGGGAGACACATGGTAATATAATGAGAGCTCAACTTTCAATATGTAAAGTTGGAAATACTGGCAAAAGTGAAGATAGCAAGTAGAAATTGTCTATGAATATACAATTTAGGAGAAAGCTTTACACTATAGATAAAAGACCTGGAAATCATTGTCAATTGACAGTACATAAAGCTATGAGATTGAATGAACTCATCTAAGCTCTGAGTATAGTGAAAGAAGAAATCAAAAACATTAGGATTGTATCCAGAAGTTAAAGAGATCAAATAGATGATAAAATACAAGCAAAGGACTCAAGAATTAAAAATAAAGGAAGAAAGTGTTTTTAAAAAGGAAGTGTTCAACTGAGTTAAATATTCTCAATAAATGAAAACTGAGCACTTACCAATGGTTTTAGAAAGGTGTAATTAATTGGAAACTGGTAATTGCCATTAAGTAAAAGATACAGAGGTTAACCAAATATTTATCTGTAGGAATGCAAATTTGCTACTGTGAAACAATAGCAAAGTAGTATGTGATATAATTTTAGGGAAATTTATTATGGTCAAAAAAGACTACCAGGAAGATTTCTTAAAATAAGTGATAGTTATGAGAGAGCTGAACTAGTCAGAACTAAGTAGTAAAAGAAGAGAGGGAAAACCTTCCCAAATTAAGGGGATGGCAGCAGGGGACAAAATGGAAGCTGTATAGATTCCAATATAGCAAACAATGGGAGCCAGGGATAAAATGAGTGTAAGTATATCCAAAAATTATTGCAGCACCAATGTCAAATAACTTATCATCTATGGTTTCTTTTACTTTTATGGTTTGAGGATCTTATGTTCAAGTCTTTAATCCATTTGAGTTGATTTTTGTGTATGGTGTAAGACAGTTCCTTTTTTCTTTTCTTTTTTAAATGTGTCTCTCCAGTTTTCCCATCAAGAATTATTAGGGACTATAATTTTCTTATTGTATGTTTTTGGCTCTTTTATTGAAAATTAATTGACCACAAATCCATAACTTTGTTTCTAGGATCTTTGTTCTGTTTTCTTTATCTAGGTGTTTTGAGGGATTTTGTTTGTTTGTTTTTTTGTTTTTGTGTGTGTTTTTTTTGTTTTTTGTTTTTTCGTTGTTTTTGTTTTGTTTTTTGTCAATACTATGCTCTTTTGATTACTATAACTTTGTAATATTGCTTGAAATCAGAAAGTGTTCTGTTGGCTATCAGAGTTAGTAGATTCTCATACAAATATTAAGTTTGTTTTGTGTGTTGTTGTTTTTTTCTGTAAAAAGTATCATTGGAATTTTGATAGGGGTTGCAGTGAATATATTGATCACTTTGAGTAATATGGACATTTAAACAATATTACTTATTCCAGTCCAAGAACACAGATCTTTTCATTTATGTGTGTCATTTTCAATTTCTTGCATTAATATCTTATAGTTTTCAGTGTATAGATCTTGCACACCTAGGCTACATTTATTTATAAGGATTTTATTATTTTGGATGCAACTGTAAATAGAATTGCTTTCTTAATTTCTCTTTCTGACATTCATTGGTGTATAGAAAGGCAGCTAATTTTTTGTGTATGGATTTTGTGTTCTACAACTTTACAGAAATAATTTATTATTTGTAACAGTTTACTGGTAGAGACTTTATAGTTTTCTACATATAATATCCTACACAGTGACTGTAAGGTTTTGCTACCCAGTTTTTTGTTTGTTCTATTTTGTTTTGTTTTGTTTTGTTTTGTTTTGTTTTGTTTTAATTTTAAGAATTATGTGAAGCTTTAAGGAGCTTTAAAGAGGAGGTAAGAGATGGGGATGGGAGGGTGTTATCACATTTATACTTTGAAAAAAAATATGGGATATTCCCAAAGAAAAATTAGAAGAGATTAATATAGATGACAAAAAGACAAGTTTAATTTTCTGGAAAATTAAATTAGACCAGGAAGAAATACTTGTAGGTTGGTCTAGAGGCACAGAGTTACTAGTGGTAGCATCCTGTAGAAGTAGACAGATTTGAGATAATAGGAAATCCTTCTAAAATACAGTTGAAACATTTAACAAAAATAAAGAACACCATCAATTAAATAAAAATAATTTCCTCTAAATATGTGTAACAGACTTAAAATGCTTTATTATTTTCATATTCATTCTCACCAAAACCGCAAACCAAAACTCAAAAAACTAGTATAGCAGTTTTGATCTTGAAAATGTGTTAGCTCATAGAAAAGCACATCTATATTGTACTATTGAACAGAAATAAAAATAATGGAAAAATTGAAAATATTATTACAAGAAAAATGTTATATATATATTGTCTTTCATTAAAATAGTTCATACATATCTTATTAATTTTAATAAAAATCTTCATATATCTAATTAATTCAGTGTGGAGAAACATATTAAAACATTTTAAGAATAACAAAAAACATTCTAAAAGTCATAAAAACTTATAAACCTATATATTTATGTTAGTTTTATTTTCAATATAGCAGATGAAAAATTACTTACACATTTGATTATCTCTAACTCACTATGATATTATTTTAATTAAATGAAAGCAGCAATAATATGTGTGTGTGGTATAAGGTTCATTAATTTAAATCACTACTTTGGTGTTTGCGCATTTGGCCAAATTAAAACAAAACAAAGTAAAAACAAACAAACACACTGGAAGAACACAATTCAAAATTATTTTGTGGAATCTTTTTTTTTTCCAAGGTAGGGTAATCATATGATGAGGATTGGGTTCACTTAATCAAACATGCAATCTTGATACAAATTAGGAATACTAATTGATTTGAACAAGGAACCAATAATTCATGAAGAGTTATCTCCCACGTTAGCTAGAAAAGGTCCTGAAAAATACTATCAGATATCTTGGCTACATAACCAATCTTACCTAATAATAGACAAACATGCTAATTGGCATTCACAATGTCCACAGCCAATTAGGAGTGAGAATGCAAATTAACCCAACAAAGATGTCAACAACGCAAGAGTCTTGTCCCTCCCGTTTGGGCCTCTGAGCAGAGTAGAAAGATGGAAAGGCAGCTCTGGCCAGAGGTAAAGCAGTGCAGACAGTCAGGGAAAGGAAGGCCAATTCTGGCACGAATCTTCATGCATCAGGTTTCCAGTAATATATATAATGGAATGAGCAACTAGTTTCTGGTAACACATTAAAATAGAAACTTGGAACTAGGGAACTAATATCTGTATATATCAAAATACTTTCCCTAGATGTTTCTATTTAATCGATTGTTTGACTCATTGAACACTTTAAAATTGCTCATCTAAAATTAAAATTATTCTTCATGCATAACATATTTTTTCTTATAAAAATAGGGGATACATTTAGATATAGGTGAAATATAATTATATCTATCTATATCTATATCTATATCTATATCTATATCTATATCTATATATAGAGAGAGAGAGAGAAAGAGAGAGAGAGAGAGAGAGAGAGAGAGAGAGAGAAATTGGATAGATGGATGGATAGATATATAGATAGATAGATAGACAAATAGATAGATGTTAGATACATTTTAAAGTCCTTAAAATTCTTTTAGGAAGTGTCAACAAATGCCAAATGCTTTGAGATTTTTCTAACATGTTATTTAATAAACTTGTCATGGATAAGAGGTCATTTCAGCATGATAATTTGATTCCATATTTATTGCAGCAAAATAGTGTTTAATAAGTATTTCTTCTATAGCTATTTTATTCACCATAATTCACCTCACCTTTCTCTTTGTAAACATTTATTTTTTAAATAAAGCATACAAATTGGGGGCACCCAAGTTTTAAAATGTGCTAGTTATTTTTCAGAAAATAAAACAAGTTATTTTTCTTAAAGGAAAATACATGTATTCAGAGACTCACAATATATACTGAAAAAAGAAAATACTTCTAATAAATTGTGATTGTTCAATTCTAAAATCAGCCAGTCAACAGTGTAAAACTAAAAGCTTTTCTCTAAGATCAGAAACAAAACAAGGATACATATTCTTGCTACTTTTATTCAATATATTAGTGAATGTTCTAGCCAGAGAAATTAGGCAAGAAAATGAAATGAAAGACATGGAAATTGGAAAGTAGGAAGTAAAATTGTGACTATTTGTGAATGACAAGATTTTATGTATAGAAAACCCTGAAGACTCCATACAAAATAAACCCATTAAAACTAGTAATTTCAGTACAATTTTTAAAGTATATTTTTATTGATATTTTACAGAGAGTAAGGGGGAGAGATAGAGAGCTAGAAATGTCAATGAGAGAGAAACATCGACCAGCGGCCTCCTGCACACCCCCCACCGGGGATGTGCCCACAACCAATGTACATGCCCTAGACCAGAATCGAACCCGGGACCCTTACTGAGCCAAACTGGTTTCGGCTCAGTAAAATTTTAAAATGTAAAATCAACATACAAAAACCAGTTGCCTTTCTATATTGAAACAACAAACTACAAGAATTAGAAAATAAAACAAAAAGACCACACATTTATAATTGTATCAAAATAATAAAATGCCTAGAAATAATTTTAACCAAGCAGGCAAACACATGTGCATGGAAAACTATAAGATGTTGATAAAAATAAAAACAAATGAAGAAGACACAAGCAAATGAAAATATATTATATTCTTGTGGAATGGAAAATTAATATTGTTCAAATGTCCAATTACCCAAAGCAATTATAGATTCAGTGCAGTGCCTATCAAAATCCTAATGACATTTTTTTATAGAAATAGAACAAACAATTTTCAAATTTATGCGAAACCACAAAAGACCCTGAATAACCAAAGCAGACTTGAGAAGGAAAAACAAAGCTGAGACATCACACTTCCTAATTTCAAACTATACTAGGAAGCTGTAATAATCAAAAGAGTATGTTATTAGTATAAAAACAGAAACCTAAACCAGAAACAAAATGAACACCTCTGAAGTGAACCATGAGTAAAGACAATTAATTTGTAACAGAGATAAGGACATATCATGGGGGAACCTATAGACTCCTCATTTAAAGATGTTAGATGGGAGCCGAAACCGGTTTGGCTCAGTGGATAGAGCATCGGCCTGAGGACTGAAGGGTTGCGGGTTTGATTTGGGTCAAGGGCATGTACCTTGGTTGTGGGCACATCCCCAGTAGGGGTGTGCAATAGGCAGCTGGTCGATGACTCTCTCTCAATGATGTTTCCAGCTCTCTATCCCTTTCTCTTCCTTTCTGTAAAAAATCAATAAAATATATATTTTTTAAAAATGTTAGATGGGAAACAAGATGGTGGTGTAGCTCTCTTGCACCTTCTCAAAAGATCCATGGAGGAAATATCCTTGAGTAAAGATCAACAACAAAATAACAAAAATAAAATAAAATAAATTACGTGAAGAAACTGAACAACCATGCAAAAGTATAAAACTAGACTACTACCTTATACCACACACAAAAAGTTACTCAAAGTAAATGTAGGCGATAATTTTTAGATCTGACTTTGATAGCAAGGCACTAAAACAAAAAATAAATAATTGGGTTTATATCAAATTAAAAAGCTTTGGCAAAGCAAAAGAGAGCATCAATAAAATGAGAAATCAACCTTATTATATGTTACAACAATTTCACTTTGGGGTGTTTTTCAAAAAATATGAAAACACAAACTACAAAAGATATATGCAACCCCATGTTCATTGCAACATTATTTACAATAACCAAGATATGAAACAACCAAATGTTCATCAGTGAATGACTAGATAAGGAAGATATGATATATTTTTACAGATAATGGAATACTATTCAGCTATAAAGAACAATAGAATATTGCCATTAGGAACAATACTGATGTATCTTTAGGACATTATGCTAAATGAAGTAAGTCAGAGAAAGACAAATATAGCATGGTTTTACTTATATATGGAATCTAAAAACAAAATAAAAACCAACCTCATAGATAGAGAGAGTAGATTGCAAGAGGGCAGGATGGTTGGGTATGTTTTAAATATCTGGAGGGGGATAAAATTACAAATGTCCAATTATTTAATAAGTAAATCATATCACTAATATGTATAGCATGGTGACTAGAGTTACTACTATGTTGCCTATATTAAAGTTGATAAGAGAGTAAACCTAAAAAGCTTTTTTAATCTAAAAACTAGAAATGTATTTTGTGACACATTAATTCATTAACATTTAATTATTTATTGTGTCAAAAATTGAATTTATGTCATTACTCAAAATAAGTGATAGTATGTTTTATATTTTAAAATCAATCTAAAATAATTATAACAGACATTTCAATATAAATGATTTAAAATAAATTATACATAGCACCAAAAATATGTTTAGAATCTAATGTTAAAAGACTACATATGGTATTTGCAAAAACATAACCCAAGAAAATAAGCATTTTGCCTACAATTATCTTATTTATCATCAGCTTCCTAATAGCAGGTTGAAATGGAGATTTGCATTATCAATATGTGTATTCTACTATTAATCTTTGAGTAGTACTGGTTTACATACCAAAACAAATTTCGGGTGTTATGGTTGAATTTTTTTTATTAGCCTTAGAGGCCACATATTTTATTTCATTTATTTTATTTTATTATTTATTATTCCATTGTTAATCCTCATTCAAGGATTCTTCTTCCACTGATATTAAAGTAGGTTGGAGTATGGATAGTAAGTTTTAAGATGTCAACCATTTCATCAGTTTTAAAACTGGTAGGTGAATATACTAAAATGTGTTTATGTTAGGTTTCAACAGATTAGACAAATTTTGTTTTCTTGTAAAATTATTCAACTGCCTCAGCTTCATCAGTAGTTTGTGCAAATGTAAATGACAAATCTGAAATCAACTTGAATATATAACTGAGGAAAAGAAAAAATAAAGTGTCTGGGAAATGAATAAGATGGCAATAAATTTATTGAAAACACACATAAATGCAAGTTGCCTTCATTGTGAGGAACACAATGTCAGAAAGTGCTCTTATTTTGAAAGAAAACATGTTCATATTTTAAAATTAAACACATTATAGATGAGGAAGCACCGGAAAAGATAACGTTTAAATATAAATAAAATATATTAGCTCCCCAGGAGACAATGTATTATTGGTAACTTTAAAATAAAAGCATGCCATAAGATAATTTTTTAAAAGTTAATTTTTATCAAATTCAGTGACATGTGACACTGAATTCTGCTTCCAACACTATTTTTAATTATAGAGAGTCATATGTAAAGGACAGATGTGATCTATTACGTGCAAAGAAAACATTTAATTTTTATCCTTGTAAATGGATTTAGCTTAATAAGCTAGTTCTAACTTTGAGACAGATCTTCTATGAATAATAGCAGTGTTAAAGAGTAGCCAATGCTATTAATATCAGGGTCAAACAATTTAAAGCAAGGACATTAATTATATTCATATTCTAGTTGGAACGGATGACCAAGGTGTAGCATTTCATTTTCTAAGAGATTTGGTAAACTAGTCTATCTTTTTTTATATATGTAATATAACATTATATTTATACTCTCTTTATCCTATAGAATGCTTTCCCTTCTCTATAAATAATATAGGTGTCTTATTTGCATGCCTTGTCCCAAAGGGAGCTGTAGTAGTATTTGGTCCAATGGTTTCAGTAATAGATCAAGTATAATGTACCCTTCCTGACAGTGTGGAGATCAAATAAATCACACTTTTGACACTAATTCCAACTGTTTGCTTAAGTGACCATTATTTCAATCTGCAATGACTATATTTCACGTTTGTTATTAGAGAGACTAATTTTTGCTCCACTTTGGTACTAATGTTATCATTACCAATTGCAATCTTTATTTTTTGCTGTATTTAGGGAATCTAAAGCCCTAAACTTCTTGTATCAATATAGCAGTTTACCACATGATCCCCTGATTTTTGTTTTATTCAAATTACCATAGTAATTGACATCCATATTTAAGAATTTCAAGTCCCTACAACATCAGCTGGTTCCTTTGATTGATTATTTTGTTTCTTTGTTTATCTTTGCAAGGAATTTGTTCCCACAACCTTCCCACAAAACACTTGGAGCCAACTCCCTTCTGGCTCTCTGGAGTAGCTCTGCAGTTCCCCAGATCTAATAGATTCTTCACATCTGATATTAATATGTTTGTTCACTTTCAAGACATATCCTGTATATTCAGAGCTTGACTCTGTACTCACCTGGATCTAGCAGCTTTTCCAGAATAGTGCAGTCATTGGACATTCTTATCCAGGACAAGAGTTCTCCTTCCACCTTCTACAAATGAACAGGCACTTTTATGCTTCCATGTGTCTGTCAAATAGCCACCTTCTGAGTTTCCAAGTATCATCAATAGGATTTAATTAGATTATGCTATGAGCTTTGTCCAGTCTTAGTATAGGAATTAATAAAGCCCTAAGCAAAGAAGAGGTTGGAATTCTTCAAATAATTTGACCTGAGCATCTAAGATGTTTAGATGCCATCGTCTATTTCAGTATAAGAAGATATAATTTTAGCCAATAGCCTCCCAGCTTATCATTTCAAAATATCTCCATGTAATTTAATTGGGAAGTGCATTAGTGCAAAGTCACTTGTTCCTGTCTTAGATAATTTATTTTCCCTGGAGAAGTAAAAGAATGACTCTTGTTATTTTCTTGCCAAATGATAAATGACTTCACATATGGAAAGTTTCTTCTCTAAGCCATGGCCACCTTACATTCTTCAGGCTGAGACATAAACAATCAATTGTACTCGTTACTCCACCCATTAGTGTAGTATATTTTACTATTTCACTCAGAAAATAGAATTGGAACAAAAGTACATATGATTTGCTTTCCTTAAAAAGTCATCCTTTTATGCAGCTCACAGAAACAATTGGAAACTACTATTTTGTAAATCACTTGAGCTATGAGGAATCATGTAGTGAATTTCTAAATGCAAAAAAAAAAACTTATTTTTACAAATTATTACTTCCTTACAAGTTCTTGAGGGATATAAGATATATGTTTTTCCAGTAAGCTGACTACCTATTATGTGTTAAGCACTGGTCTAGCAACTCAGAATATAAAGGGCTTTGTCTAGCAGTATCTAACACTCCCTAGTTTCCTATTACCAGATTATAGAATACAAGAGTAGCCACTGATATTTTCATGAATTTTAAAATGAGCATATTGTTATTTTATTTTCCTAGTTAGTGGCTTTTGGCTTTGACCATTGATCAGTACTAGCATTATGATAGTGTCATCTAGTGGTTTTTATACCAAGTTGTAGGCATTTGCCTATAGAAGGTTTTTTTTTTTTTTTTTTTTTTTACTTCCCATGGGTAAATTTCACCTGATAAAACATGCCATAGGCATTATGCATACATATCTTTCTCTGTACATTCATCTTTCCTGGGATCTTCTGCTGAAAGACACTATAAAGGAATACTCTAAATGGTTCACTGAATATGATCTGGTTGTATCTGCCTGTCCATGATGAAAAGGACATGATACACTTTTAAGAAATAGATTATAACATAAGTTAATTTAGCATTTTAAAATTCACTCTCAGTAATTTAAATGATACATTTTATTTTTATTGCAGTTTCATTGATATTATTGAGGAGAAAGATTACTAAGAAGCAGAAACAAAAAACATAACCTGAGACATATTGAACAATATTTTTTCAAAACAGATATTTTGAAATGATGTTACTTTCTCTCAGTGGCAATTGTGGCATGTTTTATACCTTCTATATGAAATATATTTTTCTATGTTAAAAAATGCTCAACTACTAATATAATTCTAGTGTTTCAGTTGGCAATTCTGTAGCACCCTCTCTGATCCAATCATAAAGGCCATGTCTAGAACATAGATAAAACTTTCTGATGGAGGTTTGTTGACACAATTTTTGATTTCTGCCCAGCATCATTATTCTACAATTTGTTTTCTTTAAAAGAGATTTTTGTTTGTTTGAGATTTGTCTCTTCTGACTGCTTGTTATGCATGTGCTTCATTGATTTAGTTCTTTCTGGTATGTGATTGCATTTTTCTTTTTGAGTCTATCAATTTGTGCACAGTTATGGACTGAGCAGCTCACATTACTCTCTGGGTGGTTTATGTAAATAACAATAATGAAAAACCCTGAAGCTTCATCCCTGCTCCCAGTGGTATCCCACTGACCTCTTTGCAGCTTGAAAAGGCTCTATCTGTGGCTGATTTTTTCCCTTCCCACTGGCAATTTTCAGCCCACTGTGCTTCTTCATCTGATTTCTTGACTCTTTCTTGACTTAAGAATTAATTATTGAAATGTATCAGATGCACTCTGAAAATGTCAGTGTATTTGGTTGGACTTACTAAGAAGCACAGCTTTTCAGCCAACATGATATTGGAACTGAATTTCAAGTAGTGCCTTTCGCCACACATCCTTTTCACAGGCAACACAAAAACATATTGCAGATGATCTATACCAGCTCTGAAAGGTCTGAGCTATAGAAGGCCATTTGTCTCTATCACTTTAAAGCAGAATGTTTACCTTTGCATTTGAGTGGCTTTTTTCTCTTTGAAACTTTAACAAACACTTTGTATACAACTACAAGTGACTCAAATAAGCTGTCCATCTATCCTCCTGCTTCCAAACCAGCCTGTGGCTAATTTAATCTGTCCAACTCAGATGGTTATTGATCCTGGTATAAAAGGAATTCACAGGCTCCTTGTATTTGGTGGAATATTCTACAAGCTTTATTCTCAGAAACTTGGGCACAGGAATCCATACACTGAATAGCACAAGGCAGCTTGAGAATGGAAGCAATTGAAAAACAAAGACTAAAATAATCTATGAAGAGATTCAGAAGCATTTATTAAACACAGTCCAGGGGTGGGTTTAAGAAGGGAAGAGATGTTTTAATTCTCAGAACATTTTAAAAGAATATTAATAAAATACTAGTTTCATGTAGCCTAGACTCTGTACTTATTCATTAACTTGTAAAGTAATTCTTAGATACCTTCGCATAGGTTGAGCTATTCCAGAGGTTTCTGTTTCATTGGTGTATACACCCAATGAAAGAGACAAAAACTCTATTCTCATAGAACACATCTCCTCACGAGGAAAGAAAAAGTAAGAAAACAGTAGAGTTATGTTTCAAGGTGATGAGGATTGCAGACAAAACACAGAGAATGGGGTTGAGAATGCCTGGAGGTGAGAGGATTGTTTTTTTAAAGGAAGCAGTCAGTCAGGCCTTTTTGAGAAGGTGACATTTGGACAAACTGAAGGTGACAGGGATAAGGATATGAGAGGGAAAAGCAGTAAAATATAAGATTGGTGCTAAAGCCTTTAAGCAGGAGCATACTCGTGTGCTTAAGAAAGAACAAGGGACCTGGTGTATATTTCTCAAAAAGGCAGACACCCAACTAGGTAATTATCTTACATCCCAGGCAAACTCCCTCCTCCTCCATACCTATTTTCTGTTACTAAGGTAGCTTCTTCCGCTCTCCCAGTCACAGGTCCTATCACTCTACACACCTCACTAATTGCCCAAGCTCCTATATGACTTACAAGTCCATAGTGCAATATATCAATAGGCCAACCCATCATCAGCTTGCAACATCACAAACTAGAACTATGGAATACTGATTTGTCCCAACAGGTAAATTACCAGGTCTCCTCAGAAGCCATGGTTATTTCCTACAGCCAGCCCATTTTACTTATCAAACCATCCAGGCCCAAGACTTCAACTGCTCCTTTTCTTCCTTTTTTGTTTTTTCCTTGAATAACAGACAGCCCATCCTAGTATTCCCTCCCACTTTCACTGCAAATGAATCTCAACTACTCATCTGTCACCCCTTATCGGTAGTGTATTGGCAACCACTCTCTCAATTTGAAGTGCAGAACCAGGAAAAGGAAGTACATACCCTTTAGTCCATCCCTCCTCCTTACACCTTCTCGGCTTGTTTCCATGATCAGGTATTCTTCTTCCTTTATGGGGAAAATGGTACACTTGTCTCCCCACCAACTGGACAGGGACCTATCTCTCATCTAGCTCTCACCCAATGTAGATGTAGACCCCTATAATCAGCCTTTGCCTTTCCCCAAAACCCACCATATCCAACATAAAAGAGCAGTCCACAAAATCCCTCTCCTCATAATCCTTGGCATCACAGCAGGGCTTGGAACTGATATAGGGGGCCTATTTATTGCTCTAACATTTTGAAATTCTGACTCAGGAATTACAAGAAAGCCTAGATGACATTACCAAAAATTTAGTTCAAATTCAGGATCAGATAGATTCACTAGTGGCTGTCTCTGTTCAGAACAGAAGAGGAAAGCCTCTTTCTGGAGGAAGAATATTGTTTTCATGTCAATCAGCCTGGCCTAGTCAGGGATGCAGTCCAAAAACTAACAGAGAGGGCCACAAAGTGTCTCTGTATTATGGGATCATTCCCTACTTGGTGTCCTGTGATTACACCCTGACTCAGTGGACAAACAATAGATAGAATGTAGGTACAGAAGAGAAGTGAGACTTGGTTTGTGAGGGCTGTAAGAGGTGTTTACCCTTTTCAGAAATGTATTTCCCTTTTCCTTTTATAAGCTAGAGTGAGTTTTGCCTGATTAGATCTCTTGATTGGTATAAGTATGGTGATACTAGCTGAAGAGGAGAGGGAAAGGCAGAGCCTGCAATTCCTGGCTGAGGAGGGAACGGGTAAGGTAGAAGTGTTTGTTTGAGATGATTGGAGATTAGAAAGTTCCTTATGAGTGTAGGAGAGGAGGACTGGACCAGGATGAGGAGGAGAGCTAATTTACACTCCCATAGTGGGGATGGTCCCAAGAGAGAAAGGGTATGTTTAGTATCTAAAAAGAAGGAAATCTTGTCCCATGAGTAATCAAAGTCCCTTTGTAGAAGGGGGTTCCATAGAAAAGTGAGAATCCTGATGCAAAGGGAGAGGGTACAGTAGTAGGACCTGTAGAATTTGTACTGGAAAAGGAGGTGGGCTTTCTGGGAAGTCAGGGTTGGTAGGGTCAGTACATAGCAGTCACATGCAGGGGTGCTCACTTATTTGTTCTCTTTCTCTGGGATGTGAGTAAGGCGCAGTCTGGTAGGCTCAATCTGGTGGAGGTAATTCTTAGGGGATTCCATCTCATGTGGTAGAGGTGTGCTAGGGATGGGTTTTAATCTAGAAAGGTAGAGCCATAGTGTATGCCCCGATAGTTTAGCTGCAATTGGGGTGCTTAAGAGTACCTGACAAGGGCCTTGCCTTCAGGGCTATAAATTATTGATGCATTTCCTTTAGGAGGAATAAGGTGGATGTCTCCTATAAAAGGTTGAGGGAAGGTCTGATCAGCCTGTTCTACAGTAATGGTCAGATGATATTTAAAATGGGACATAAGTTGAAACCGGTTTGGCTCAGTGGATAGAGCATTGGCCTGTGGACTGAAGGGTCCCAGGTTCGATTCCAGTCAAGGGCATGTACATTGATTGCGGGCATGTCCCTGGTATGGGGTGTGCAGGAGGCAGCTGGTCGATGTCTCTCTCTCATTGATGTTTCTAGCTCTCAATCTCTTTCCTCTCCCTTCCTCTCTGTAAAAGTACAATAAAATAATTTAAAATAAATAAATAAATAAAATAAAATGGGGACATAATCTCTGTGAAGGGTCTCTGTGGAAGGGAAGTTTCCTAATATGAAGGGTCTTTCATATATAAGTTCAAAGGGACTAAGGAAGGAGGGTGCATGAGGAGATTTCCCTGACATGCATAAAGGGTAGAGGTAGGAGAGTAGTTTAAGGTTATTTAGTTTTGAGAGTTAATTTTGTTAGGTCAAACTTAATTAAGAATCCTCCTTTTCTATTGTGTCTGAATATTGGGGATGGTAGGGGGATGTAAGTACCACTGGATGTTCAGAGTGGAGGAGAACTGTTGAGTTATTTGAGATATGAAACTAGGTTCATTATATAATTGTAATGAGGTGGGTTGAAATACCATTTCAAGCTGGGAATGGCTTCTACCCAGCTTGAAATGGTATTTATGAGGGTTAAAAGATATTTGTATATGTGGTGTGTGTGTTGTTTTTTTAATAGAGGGCATGTTTTGGTGACATCTTACAGTAGGCAGGCTAGGCCTGAACATGTGATGAAGATTTTTAGGAGTTATAAATGTATCCTACATTTGAAGAGCCCATAAAATATATTTTCTCTGAAATTTTAACCATGAATCTTTTTGAGTGGCCCCAAGAGTTAATAGAGACTGAAGTTACTCTGGAGTATATTAGGGCATTACATGGGGTTTAGCGAAGAGTTGGGTAGATGGAGGCTTCCTCTGAGCCATTGTCTTGGCCTCCTGGTCTGCTTTGTTGTTTCTCTGTATTATGGTATCATTTCCTACTTGGTGTCCTCTGTTATGAATGACTTGTAAGAAGGGACTATGAATGGGCAGTAGAAATAAATAAAGTCTATGCTCCGTTATGAGGACTTAAGCAACAGGAGATAGGCTGGGTGGGGATGCTTTAGCTTACCAGGAGAGAAGGGGTCCTTTGGACGTCAGGGGTGATCAGGCCCTGACTCAGTGGACAAACTTTTCTAGAGCTTTCACAAGCATTTCTATTCACAAATAACCAGCTTTAGCTGAAAAGCAAACAACCAGCGTTTCTTAGACTGATGTTTATCAACACACTCTAAGCATATTCTTACTTTTAAGAAAATATACATTCAACAAAGTACATGATGAAAGGTTATCTCCCCCTCCCAAACTGGTGGGCGGAGTTTGACACATGACCCCTTAGGGTTCTCCCCCCTCCCAAACTGGTGGGTGGAGCTAACGACATGACTGACACCTGCCAAGGGGACATCTCCAAGACAGTGAGCCACCAATTAACATGGTCCAAGGTGCCCTTGGGGCCCATCCCTTCCTGTTCCACCCTGGGCCCAACCCCCTCCCTTTAAAAGGAACTCCAGGCAGGACACGTACGCTCTTTGGAGGCAACCTCCATTTGGCCCAGCTGGGTTCTGATTTCCTGTCCCCTCTCCCCTAATTCTGATCTTTACCTCGGTGATGGCTCTCGCCTATTACCGGGGAATAAACTCTCTTTAAAACTCCCTGTTGTTCTGTTTCCTGTTTCCTTTCAAACCTAGCACATGAGACCTTCTATAATAAAAACTAAGAGCAGGTGAATTAAAATATGTCTAGTAATCAATGTTTCAGTATTGTATGCTATTTTAGCATTTTTTGATGTTTATCATTTAACCCAGCAATGCTCGAAAGTTTTTAAGTTACCAAAGACTTTAGAAAAGCATGTATAGGTATAGCAGCCTGTTCCCTCTAGCACCTTGGATTTAAAAGTGCCACCTTTTTCCTTAGAGATAACATGCTCAGGTTTGGGTGACAATGAGTCCAACTTCTGATAATAGCCAGGCTATCAAGTAAATATGTGCAATAAAGAAAGTTGTTCTTTGGGAAAGGTGGGGTGGGACGGGGGTGAGAAGGCACTGAGGTCAGAGCAGTTTTCAGAGCCTTAAAGGGGTGAGAATGCTGGCCTTGGGATCTAAAGGCTCAGTGAGGGGGCCCCTTCACCATGTCATGTCATGGGGAGCTTTGCAAGATGACTGACATTGTGTGCCCTGAGGCAAGAGTACCCAGTGAGCCAGAGAAAGGAGAACATTTCTTGTTCAGATGAGGGGACAGTCATGGAAGAGATAAGGAGATATGGTGTTTATAGTCCAAGAAATGGCTCAGCCTTATGGAGGAGAGAGTGAAACTGAGGAAAGTGACTCTGATTTGGGTCAGCTGGGCTTCATGAGGGGATGCATGGCAGCCCTGGCTGGGCACCGAGGTAGAATTAAGATGCAGTATAGAGGTAAGGTGGCTAATGGCTATGAGACTAATCCATCAACCCCCATAATAGAGACTGAGGAGTAGACAAGGGTCCCAGCAAATTTAGAGAGGGCAAAATAAGTGTCCCCAGTGTCAATTAAAAAGGAAAATTGCTTATCGGACACAACAGTCATTAAGAGTGGCCTTGACCGACTGGCTGAGGGGCCGGACTACAGCCTGGTTTCCAATGGCCTTCCCTCTGCATCTTGGTCAGGGCCCAGGTGGGAGTCTCAGGTTTGAGCAGGACTTGGCCCAGGGTCCTTTCTTCTTGCATTTAAAGCATGAGCCTGTTATGCCCAGACTTTGTGATCCCCAAGGACCACCAGGGAGCCGAGTTGGATGCAATAAACAAAAGAACCTCTTCCATGCTAGCATGGGCTCTGTCCCACTCACGCCGACAGCATGACAGAAGAGAGCCCGAACTTCCACAAGTCAAGGGGTTTTATAAGGGTGGTGATGCCACTGCTTTGGCTGACCCTGATTGGTTGGATGAGGGCTAGGATCATTACACAAAATGGAGGATAGCTCCGCCCTGTTCTGCCCTGCCCCACAATACAAAATGGAGTCAGGAGTTAGCCTTACCCTGCCCTCTCAAGCCTAGAGGAGGCTTAGCCCCAGACTTACCCTCAGTAGGAGGACTGTCATTTCATTTGGGGTTCATAAGAGTGGTGGCTAGGAGCTGGAAGACTTCCTGAACTTCAGCCTTGGCCTGATCTCACATTTGTTTTTGGATTTGGGTCTCCTCATCTCTATGATTAAAGAACTTTAAAGGCCAGGTTAACCAAGTCTTTTTGAGGGGTTTGTGGACCTGTGCCTATATTTTAAAGTTTACAACATATGTTGAGGCTGATTGGATATAAAATGGGTGTTCAGAAGAAGGGCTCCCTCTGGGGAGGTAGAGTCTAAGGTGGTGAATTTCTGTAAGGCCTTCCTGAGGAGGAAGAGAAAGAGAGCTGGGTTTTCATCAGGGCCTTGAGTAATTTCATTAAGTTTGTCATAATTGATCATAATACCCTCAGTTCCTGCTACTGCCCTCAAGGGTATAATAGGCACAGGAATAAAAGAGGCTGTTGATGTGGGGAGTCTTTGGCTGGCACAATAACGAGTGTTAGGTGGTGAGATTGTATTCTTGAGATTTGGGATCTCAGCATCCGGGGAGAGGCGGTTGCTGGTTAGGAAGGTCTGAGTTTTGGGAACCTACTGCAGGTGAGACAGGGGATATGTAAGGAGATGGAGGTCAGTAGTCTGCTAGGTCAAAAGCAGATTCAGAATCAGAAGTATTAGGGGTAAGATGTTTTGTGTAAAGAAGAAAGATCTGGTGGGTAGAGCAGGCCTGAGAGAACAGATTGGAACTGAAGGATAAAAAAGACCTGGATGTAGGGAATCTCTGACCATTTTCCATCGTAGGGACAGCAATTATCTAAATTGCTCAGTGTGTTAACATTGAAAATGCTGTTTTCAGGCCATTGAGACTTATTATCTAGTTTGGGCTGTGGTCAAACAGTGTTACAGAATAAAGTGAGGTACTTGGGCATGACCTCCCCTGCAAGTGTGCAAACGGAGTGTGGCATGACCCACGAGAGAGGAAGGGTGAGTGACAGACCACAAATCCAAAGGTGACTATTTAGGGCAGGCGTCCCTGCTGCTAAACAAATCAGCATGAGAAATAACAATTGACCCTCTGGACTGGGCATCCCCAATCCAGAAGGTCCCAAAGCCAAATGGCTGAGGAGTCTTCTGGCCTATCACTAGGACTTTTGAGATGAGAGACTTCCAAGAAGTCAGTGAGAGAGTGGGCAGAAGACATAAGACAAAGAGAATGTGGAATGTCACTCACCTAGAGATTAGCCGGCTTGAGATGCAGGGTCAGCAATGGAGAAGGAGAGATTCCCAGTCTGGCATCATCCTTGGCTGGCTAGGGGATTGGGGGGGGGGGGTGACATAAGGGAGGGAGGCCTGATAGAGGCTGGCAATGGAGTTGCCTGAGTAGGATTCAGAGGTAAGCCCAGGATGAGCTGCCAGTGCCTACTGTTCTCTGAATAGAAAACTTGGGGTGACAGAAGCCAGGACAATGGCTCCCCTTTCCTGTGGAATCCCCCTGGGTTTTGGCACCAAATGTTAGGTAACTAAAGGAGGAACACATGAGGCCAGAATGGTGAGGGATTACGAATGTATTTAATCATCCGCACACCAGGTGGCTGAGCCTGGATGGCTCCAGCGCCCAGTGACAGGAGCCAGCAGTTTTTAAAGGACTTTTGGCTGGATTTTTCTGGGCAGAGAACTCTCCATGCAGCTCTGGAGAGGAGAGCTAATGGAATGTGGTCTAGACAAGTAAAGTGTGATGTCAGCAAAAGAGAATGTCCACAGTGAAGTGGCCTAAAAGTCAGGTCCTGGGGGAGAGGTATCTATTCAGTTACTTATCAGATGCAACAACTTCCTTAAATATTTGCATATTAATATAAATAAATTGTCCTTTCTCCATTTAAGAGGAAACAGTGAGGAGAACTCTTGTAGTAAAGGAGAGCTTAATACAGTGCTGGAGAAAGTGAAGGCACCATTAATGAGGGGCATAGACTCAATCCCAAACCTTTAGTCTTCTATGATATCTTAGTGCATTTTAGCTGAAAAAGGGATGTTATATTTTTATAGTAGCAGCAGTGCAATAAAAAACAAATTAATGTTATATGCAGACTATTTAACTGTTTGAAATAGAATGAAAACTTGGTATATTTATGAAAACTTTGGGCCAGGTTAGCTCCACAAATATTTAATTACTAGAGACCTAGGGCACAGATTTCTGTACCAATGGGGTCCCTTGGCCTGGACTGTGATGATTGGGCTGAAACTGGCTCTCTGACATCTCCCAAGGGGTCCAGGACTGAGAGAGGATGCAGGCCAGGCTGAGGGACCCAACTGGTCAGAAATCCATGCACCAGGCCAGTAGTATGCATATAAGACCTTAGGTTAATCTCTTCCTACCCTATCCTGTCTCCCCTTCCCTCTTAGATTCATCAGTCTGTTCCATGCCTGTGGTTTCCGCTCCTGCATTGATGCATTGAGCATCAGCCCCCTGGTGGTCAGTGTGTGTCATAGCTATAGGTTGGATGGTCGAATAGTCAGCCAGTCAGCTGGCAAATTGTCTCCAGATCATCAAAATTACTCTCATTATAAATTCTGGATTTTTTTGGTTTTATATATTACATAGTGAAACTCAGAAATTAAACCAAAGCATGTTGTTTTCCTCTGGGCAGGATGCAAAGGTGATTCCCCCCCCTCTTTTTTTTTTTTTTTTTTTTTTTTTGTCTATGTTGGTTTAAAGAATGAAGCTACAGAAAAAGCTGGTATTAGGAAAGGTGGAAATTTATTGGGAAACAAGCACAGACTCCCACGCAGGGAGGGGGAAACCCAGTAAGCCCTTCTTTCCTAAGGTTTATAAAGGCTGCAGTTCTTTGTGTCCTGATATCCCCTCTGATTGGTCACTATAGCAGCTGCAGAACTCAGACCCCACATGGGGTTCCCCTACTCTTCTCCCTTTTATTTTTCTATTTTCTGTAGCCTTCCTCTTTATTCTATGAATGGGTGGCTTCCTCTCCCTTTATTCTGTAAATGTATACCTTTTGGCAGCTCCCAGCCCCTTGTTCTGCGAATGTATGCCTCTGGCAGCTCCCAGCTTTGCAGCCTGGGGTTCTCCCCCTTTCACTCCCTAATTCCTAGAACTCCATAAACCTGCCCTTTTTACCACTAAAAACTACTTTGAATAGTATGTTGCACATTGAAGGGAAGGACACCAAGTATGGCCCAAAATAAGAAGTCTTATAAATTAATATTAAAAGGATTAGCTATCTAGCTTAATTAAGTGGGCTAGGAAATCTTGGAGATAAGAGGGGTCTATGGTAGAAGAAATACATAGTGGAGACTTGAAGAAACCAGGGTGTTTATCTTACTTGTACAGAGAATAAAGAAATGCCACAGGCAAACCGAAATATATCTGGCCTGTGCAATTAAGACAGCCATAAACCAAGGACAGGGGTATCTCTGGCCTGACCAACCAAAGTGACCATAAGTTAGGCCAAAGGCAGCTCTGACCTGAGTGGCTGGTTGGGCCATCAGATAAGGCTTTCTCTGACAGCACAACTGGGAGAGCTGTAAGATAAATCAAAAGGGACTCCACCAACAAGATAAGGAGGAGAGAAAATGGGGAACACCACCGGCTTTGAGCTTTGAGAACTAATTCTATGCAGCAGAATGGCTAATAAGAAGGGTCAGGTTCAGAGGAAGAACTGCAGCCTATTTAATGCCTCAAGGCAAAGAAAGCAGAGGTCACCCCTCTCAGGGGCCCCTCTGTGCACCCAGGAGGGACACAGTCTTAGGCTTAGCAGTTAGAATTAGGTTTTAGAGGTAGTGTCTGCCTGCATAAAGTTCCTGTACTTTTCACCTATCACCTTCGTCTGTGGCTTCATTCTTTAAATCCATCAGGACAAGAACACAGAAATTCACCTTTGCATCCTGTGCAGAGGAAAAAACACACATTCCAGTTCAATTTTTATGTTTCAATATATTTTTAAAATTTTTGATATACTAATAAATTAATTCCATCAGTAATCTGTAATGGCATTGGAATCAAAGGACTATGATTAATTTTTAACATTTCACTATATTATAAAATATATTTTCAATGCATTTTTTAATTTATGTGCATGGAATTGTTTTATAAATTGAAAAATTTTATTTTTCTGTCAAAATATAACTCCATTAATGGAAAAAGAGGATTATTTATATAGATTTTTTTTCTATAAAACTCTTCAGAAACATTTCTCTTCTTACATATCAGAGCCTTTTGCTTGTCATTCTGCTCCTAATAGAGCAAAATATTGTTAGCTTTAAAAATAACAGCACTAAAAAGTTCATTTAGATTATTTTAATCAACTTTACCTCATTTATATCTAGACAGCTATTAAAAAAATAAGCATGTAGCATTGCAAACAAAATAAAAATACTGAAGCAGAAAAATAGCCTAAATTGGCCTTGCCTCTCCTTTCTAGTCAATTTATTTCTCTACCCAGGTTTCTGATGGGTATCTGTGTTTGTGCATGGACTCAGACTGCATCTATTCCAGCTGAATGCCCACTTATCTAAGTCTAATATCAGGGCTCTGGATGCAAATGAGATGAAGGAAACTCAGAGCGCATGATCCTGTTAGTCATAGGGCATAAGGCTGTTTCACTTGATCCGAAAAGCCCTCCCTGCCTGGATATTCACTTTTTCCACAGTTGCTCTCATCCCATCACATCTGCATGGTTTCCTTTACATGCTGTCATGGGGCCCACGCCTTCCTCTTTCACAGTACTTGCCACACTTAACTGTCTTAGTTTAGACGTCCCTTTTTATCTTTGCAAACTGCAAGAAATTTTACCAGCGCCCTGGCCTGTGTGGTTCGGCTGGTTGGGCCTCCTCCACGCACCAGAAGGTTGCTGGTTCATTTCCCTGTCAGGACACATGCCCATGTTTAAGGCTGGATCCCAGAAAAGGGGAAGTACAGGAAGCAGGCCATCTATGTATTGTATTCACATCAATGTTCCTCACTCTTTTTCTCCCTTCATCTCCCTCTCTCTAAAAATCAATAATTATTTTCAAAAGTAACAAAAAACTTTAGTAGTCTCTAATATATTACCTAATAATCCATAGGTCTTCCAAATAAGTTGCTTATGGAAATATTTAAGTGGCACACATAGAAGAAAGATTCCCAAAATGTGCTGTAATATGAGACTAGTAATAGCAATACTAAAAATGATAACTAACTTATTGAGCACTTACTAAGTGTAGATGCATTTCTGAGAACTTTTACCCATTATTTTATTTAATATTTGTGACAATCCCTGAAGAAAAATCATTATGGTATGCATTGTCATAAAAATAATTTGTGTAATAATTCTTCTTTCTGATATCTCCACTTTTCTGATGTCATTTGATATTTTCTACTTATCTTCACATTATTAAATGATCTAATGAAGTAAACATCAATTTTGTTGTAAACTGCCAATATTAAAAGAAAATGTCACTTTAAAACAGATACAATTTAGGATATATACTGTAACTTAAAACGTTTTGTGGAAAATTACAAAGAAAAAAATGTTGGCAGGGACATTCAGTATTTATATTGTCTGACTAGGTTCAAAAGAGAAGATATATGCAGTACAAAACCATAGTCACTAACCCCAGAATAGTTTTATTTGCAGATAAACAGGAATCTGCTTGGGACTGAAATAAATGTGTCATGATTCTACCTTTTGTTTTCAGTTTCAAGTGCTAATACTTCTACTTAAATCATTTTTATGTCTTTAATTATAGGCCTGATGCACAAAATTCATGCATGGGGAGAGGGTATGTGACTCTCAGCCCAGCCTGCACCTCTCCAATCTGGTACCCCTTGAGGGATGTCCAATTGCCCATTTAGGGCTGATCCAGGGACATTCCTCTCACAATCCAGGACTGCTAGCTCCCATCTGCTCGCCTGCCTGCCTGCCTGATCACCTTTAACTGCTTCTGCCTGCCAGCCTGAGCACCCCCTAACCACTCCTCAGCCAGCCTGATCGATGCCTAATTGTTCATCTGCTGGCCTGGTCACCCTGACAGCCCTCCCTTGCAGGCCTGCCCCCTCCCCCAAATGTCCTCCCCTACAGGCCTGATTGCGCCCAACTGTCCTCCCCTTCTGGCTATTTTGTGGCAGCCATCTAGTGTCCAAGTAGGGGTGGCCATCTTTGTGTGTTGGAGTGATGGTCAATTTGCATATTAACTATTTATTATATAGGATTAGAAGGGTGTCAAGATACATTTGATATGTTGTTTTCTTTAATTGCTTTTGCTATCGTTTGTTTACTTTTTTATGGCATTCATTTATTTTATTTTAGTAGAATATAATGCTCTCTTTTCTACTTGAAAGAAATCAGAAGTGCAATACTGCTCCTTTAAGGTGATATTTTTCCCCATGCAGTGCTCTTCTCATTTTCCATGAGATATGAGCTGTAAGCACTATTACAGTTATATTGGGAGAAATTTGTTGAACTATTTAAGATACTTTTTATATTCCTCTTCTATTTAGTACTGAGTTTTGCCTTGATCATACATTTTCATTTCGCTTAAAAATGTCTAGTAATTTTTTCCACCAACTCCACATTTTTCAAGATGTGTTTTTGTCTTGAATGAGGTTAACATTTTCTGAAATGTGGACAGAATCTTCTCTGCTACTTAATTCTCTGATGTTATCCCCCAGCCTTTCTCAAAGTCCCTACTTATCCTTCTGTCTTTAATCCTGTTTTTGGAAACTTTGAAAGAAAGCTGAATTGTGGCTGCTCACCAGACTGAACACACTCTTTATTCTTTTGATTTCTTAAAATAGTTGAATAGCCTGTGATTCATTGAAGAATAATTTGAATTACAGTATCAGGCATTATGGCAAATCTACTTAATATTCAATTTCATGACCTTTACATACATTTGTAATGTTATGAAAGATAGGATGAGAAAAGCATTTATATTATTATTTTTACCAGTTTTAAGAACTAAATATTTTCCAGTAGGACAGTTTTATATTTTATTAAACATATTTTAGAGTTTTATTAACCTATTCTAAGGTTGAACAATTGTCAAATGCCATGGTGAAGGTAATTAGAATTTCAGACATCTGATGCTGCTCTGGCTCTGAGGGGGAAAAGTTTGAGTATTGGGTTTTTTTTTTTTGTTTTTTTTTTAACTAAAATATACCAAGCAGGGCTCCTTTATGCTCTCAATACACTTACCCATAGAGGCCAAATATAGTTCCAAATGTGACATTTTTACACATCATATATATATATATATATATATATATATATATATATATATATATAATTAGTAAGAACTTGACTCATGTGAAATAAATACTCACAACTTTATTTGAAAGAAGACTCATTACCAAATTAATCATAAGTATTAAAATTGGAATTCAAAGAAGAAAATAGTTCAACATTACCTAAAATAAGTGCGATAGATCTTTTTAAAGAGTGATTAATCAGGAGACTTGTGAAGATGAATGAAGGAATGTATGTTAAGGGTGGCTATGGCAAAGCATGTGGAGTCAGTCAGCTTGGGAGAAACTTTGGAGCTGAAGCAAGAAGGAGCCAGTGGCAGTGGTTGTGGAAGAACATCTAACCCTAACCCTAACCCGAACACTAACCCTAACCCTCACCTGAACCTTCTCCCTCACCCTAACTCCTAACCATAACCTCTAACTCTAACCACTAACCCTAATCAAAAAGTCTAAAAGTCACTGAGAAATTATGTTTGAGGAGGAGGACTACATATGCCTGATCATAAAGTGAACTAATTATTAATTGTATTTCATTTTTCCAATGGATGATATTTTCCACTGTTTTCAGGATTTTGAAAAGTTAAATTCTTAAAGATATTCTTGGCATGGTTGGAGGTCAACTTGCAAAGCTTATCAATTTATATATATATATATATATATATATATATATATATATATATATATTAATTAGTATAAAATCCATTTATTGAGAAATGGTACTTTATTTTCATTTTCCTATTTTATGGAAGTTTATTCAAAGTTCTTATATATATTTTTGACATCAGAGTCTTGCCATCACCAAAGCCACTTGAGAAAATTAATGTGATTTTTTCTTAGAGCACATCTTCACATTTATTTAAGTTGTTTGAAATATTGTAGCACTTTTTGATTTGATGCTGGCACACAGAATTTTAGTGTAAACCTAAAGTATCCACTTGCTATTCATAATCCACAACTAACCACTTAATACATTTCTTAAAGGATCTATTAAAAACTTGACAGCTAACCCTTCCTTACAATTATTAAGGCACATGCTCATGACTAAATCCATATTCAATTCTGCCTGCTTTTATCATTCTGTTTGTAAGGATTGTGTGAGGTGACATTTTTAAGTATTCAGAACCAGCACTAAAATTGGTTTATTTGGTAAACATGCAGGGTCTTTATAAGGACTATTATCCAGAGTAACTTTTCTAAGAAATAATTTTTAGATGAAATAAATCAGAGTCCCAGGAAGAAAGACTCAATTTAGGATGATTTGAAGGGAATTTAAGAAAGACTTTATTAGCAAAGATGTGAGAAGAGTGTTGGAAAACCATAATGGACAGTGTGCTACTGTATGATGGGTAACAGGGACGCTATTTCTAAGATTCAGCCTGAAGATGCAGAGATGACAATTTCCAAGATAAGGGAGAAAGTGTAGAAAGGTCCATCTTCAAAGGTGAGACCTAGCCAGCCTGTTGGGAACCTATAGGAAGTGATTCTGACTCTTCTTCCTTCCTTTGATCTCTGAAAGGGCTGTGCATTAATCCAACTTAAACAAAAACAGAGTAAGAAAGCTCATCCTGCAAATCAGCCTACCAAGACAGAAACAGAAGGAGAGGGTAGAGTGAGGGGTGTAGGTAAATGAAAGATAGTCTTTAAAAAAAAAAAAAAAAATATATATATATATATATATATATATATATATATATATATATATATTTTATTGATTTTTTACAGAGAAGGGAGAAGGATAGAGACTTAGAAACATCAATGAGAGGGATTCATCAATCAGCTGCCTCTTGCACACCCCCTACTGGGGATGTGCCACAACCAAGGTACATGCCCTTGACCAGAATCAAACCTGGGACCTTTCAGTCTGCAGGCCAAGGCTCTATCCAATGAGCCAAACGGGTTTTGGTAGAAGATAGTCTTCAGATAAAAACTTTAATTCCTCTCATCTCTCTCTGTGTGTGTGTGTGTGTGTGTGTGTGTGTGTGTGTGTGTGTGTGTGTTTTGTGATAAAGTAATTTAGGCTGTTCTCAAATCCATTGATGTATGGGGTTTGGACTTGACCACATTAAATAGTTATATTTTTAAGTTGTTACTAAGGAGAAGTGAAGACAAAGCACCATTCAGAGAGAAGAGCTTTCTTTTGTCTCCAGTCTTGTAAGGCACTTGTATCACTATCCACCCTCAAACACCAATAACCAGATTGCCTCAGCTGTGGAAGAGAAATGGTGTTTTTATTGTTTGTTTGTTTTGTTTTCACTTTGTAAGTAAATAAAGTTTCATCATGTAAATGTAGAGTTAAGGTAACAAAAATAATTTTCAGAATAATTTAATCATTTAGATATTGAATATAAAACATAATCTGGAGCCTTGGCCTCTGTGGCTCAAGTGGCTGAGCATCCTCCCATGCACCAAAAGGTCACCGATCTGATTCCCGGTCAGGCCGCACGCCAGGGTTGCTGATCAATGTTTCTCTCTTGCATGTCTTTCTCTCTCTCTCTCTCTCTCTCTCTCTCTCTCTCTCTCTCTCTCTCTCTCCTCCCTCTTTCTGCCTCCTCCTCTAAAATAAGGTGATCAGACGTCTCACTTTTGGTAGGATAGTCTGAATTTTTAACAATTTGCCCCGTGTCCCCCTTAAAAATTCCACAGGATTCAGGACAAATTGTTAATAATCCGGACTGTCCGGCCAAAAGTGGGACGTCTGATCACCTTACTCTAAAATCAATTAAAATATGCTTTAAAAATAACCTGGAGAACACTAGCCAACTAATCAAAAAGTATACCTAAAGTAAAGGCAAAACAAATCAACTTGAAAAAAAAATGAGCAGTAGACTTTCCAGGGTTGCTGGTGGTGAATTTTCTCCTTATCAGGTAGGTACAAATAAAAGATGAGCACAGAGATATTTTTGTCAAGCAGCTACAAATGTAGGTAAGTCTGCTTTCTATGGATGCTGATTGTATTTTTCATCTTAATATGACATAATTTTGAAAAACAAACAAACAAACAAATAAAAACAAAACGCCTGTGCTCATTGAGAGAATGGGAGCTGTGCTATATAAAGCAGATGCATGGTTTATGTATGTTATTCAGACTTTTAAATGAGACAGCACTATTATAAACGTAGTAAAACAGTTCTGGTCTTGATGAGGAGTACATTATAAAGGAATGTTGGAGGAAACCAAATGTGAAAGCACAAAGGGAAGGAAATGTAAAACAATAATTAAGAAAGGGTGATTTTAACAAAGAGGAGAGTATAAAAGTAGAAATAGAAAAAAAATGTTATTGGAAGGAGAAATTGGAAAAAAACAGAAACCTGAAATTCTACCCATATTTTAATGAGAGACAGTGCATTATTTTTATTGAGCATAGGGAATAGCAACTAGAACAAGTGAGTACAAGAGTGTGTGTTAAGGGCAGTAAAACATCATGGCAAATGTGTGCATGCATTAAATATGGACCAGTACTTTGTTAGTTCTATCTCACATGAAACTCACTGAAACCTTGCAAGGTTACTTGAACAGTTTTTTATCTATCCCCATGATATCTGTAGCACACAGTTATATAAGTTCATGGGACTTCCATGATCCCTATCAGCTCAGAAAATTTTCTAGAATGAACCACAAAACTCAGGAAAACCTTTGATTTTGTGGACTTCCATTTAATGGACAAATTTTCTGGGTTCCTATATCATAAATTATTTTAACTAATCTTTGCTTATAATTAAATTAATAGGTTATTTTTGTAATCAATTCACTGATAATTTCTTAACATTTTATTAGATTTTAGAGAGAGAGGAGGGGAGAGGGTGAGAGAGAACATGAAACATCAATGTGAGAGCAAATCATGAGCTGCCTCCTTCATATCCCCCAACCGGGATCAAGCCCCACAACCTGGGTAAGTGCCCTGACCAGGCCAGCAACCTTTTTGATGCATGGGAAGACACTCAACCGACTGAGCAACATTGGCCAGAGCAAATTCACTGTTGTTTTTTAACAAATTTTAGCTAATAGTCCATATGTTGGAACAAACACTGTACTAATTTCACCTACATAAATAAATATTACATAACTATAGGCTATATATTAAGATGCAAGTGCCAGTGCTCTTAAACAATTTTGAGGATTAGCACATGGTCACACAGCACTGTGCTTGGTAATTGGCTCTGTTGTCTGGTGGCATGACTTTCTGCAGCAGCTTTAAGTCCAGATGGTCCACGTTCTGATGTTCATAAAGCCACACCCCAACTCTGTACATCGGTTTATTTGCAGTGACTGGTAAATGCACACATTTACTAGAACTATTCAATACATTTAAAATTACTGTAATACATATAGAAAACTTTTCTGTGAAATTAAACTCTACATACATACTTAATTTTAATTACACAAATATGTCTACATAAGTAAAAACACGTAAAGTAATTTGTCAATTATTTAACATGTGCATTTAGAAAACCTACATTATTATAAAATGGACTTTCAGCTTTAAAGGACACCTCCTCACCTGAATTAGTCATTATATTGAGGTTTTACGGAGCTGCAGTTTTATTATAGAGGTTACAATTCAAAAAGCGTCAGATGAAAGAGATACATAGAAAAGGGCTGGTGGGATTGGGGGGTGGAGCACAGAGCTCTCCTGTCCTCTCCTGACATACTACCTACCACCCTCCCAGTACATCAGTGTCCGCCCCAACCCAGAAGCTCCCTGTTCACAATTTTATTGAGATTTCATTACTTAGAGAAGATTTACTAAATCATAGCTACTTGATTGAACTCCATCTCATTATCTTCCCCCTGGAGATTGTGGGGGTGTGGGGGTGAAAGCTTTTCTAATCACCTGGCCAGCCCCTCCTTGAAATTATCTAAGAGCCCATGGAAAGTTCATTGTTAGTTTAAACTGAAGTATTATTGAAAGGGGTACCGTATTTGCCGGCGTATAAGAGACTGGGCGTATAAGACGACCCCCTACCATTTCCACTCAAAATACAGAGTTTGTTATATACTCGCCATATAAGACTACCCCCTCTTCCGCACACCTTCCACACACCAAATAAAAGGTAAAACAATATCAGATTTGATTTCAACATTTTAATTTATATTCAAATGCTTATGACATGCAGGAAAACTGTCACAAGGCTGTATGTAATCAAACATATACCGTATTTGCCGGCGTATAAGACGACTGGGCGTATAAGACGACCCCCCACTTGAAGGCATATTTTTCAGGGCCAAAAAATCGTCTTATACGCCGGCAAATACGGTATATTATGAATAACAAAAGAGAAATTTCAAGAGTTTTTGAACTTCTTGTGCCAGTACCCTGGGACAAAAACAAATATATGATTTTATTATACCACTGAATAGAAGAGGGTAAATTCCCTTGTCTACATTTCTTGAGTTTTAATATTTATTTATTTATTTATTTATTTATTTTTAAATATTTTGTGTTGATTTCAGACAGGAAGGGAGAGGGAGATAAAAAAATCAATGATGAGAAAAAAATCATCAATCGGCTGCTTCCCACATGTTCCACACTGGGGATCAATCCCTCCACCCAGGCATATGCCTGAACAGGAATGGAACCCTGACCTCCTGGTTCATAGGTCAACACTCAACCACTGAGCCACATTGTCTGGGCTATTATTGATATTTAGAGAGAGAGGAAGAGAAAGATATCAATGTGAGAGGGAAACATGGATCAGCTGCCTCCTGCATGCCCCCTACTGGGAATCAAGCCCTCAGCCTAGGCATGTCCCTGAGTGGGAATTGAACCAGCACCCTCTTGGCACATGTAATGAAGCTCAAAACAAATAAGCCACAATGGCCAGGACTTTTTTGTTATTGCTGTGGGGGAGGCAGTTGCACAGTTGTGATCAGAATAAGAATGATAGGCCAGGCATGGAATGTCCTTAGGTCAGATAGCCCCAGGCACCTAGCAATAGGCCAAACTGGAAAACAAGGACCTCTCCCCCAGGGTTCCCTTTAGGCATATTGCTGGTCATAAAATTTGGACCCTTGACCTTTCATATTGCTGACCATGTAGTTATGACCTTCCCCTGATCTTCCCTCCCCTAGCATGTGACTAGTCATGAGGTAGGCTCCTTATAAGAGGAATTGGGGGTGGGTGCAGAGAATAGCCTCATATGACTTCCACACAAGCTCTTGCACCACCACTCCCTTATGCACTGAGTCCTCAGGACAATGCAATTCTGACCTGCTTCAAATGATCTCAAAAACAAAGCCTTGTGTCTATTGACCACAGAGACAGACTTTTGGTCAAAGTAGTGATAAGATCTGAAAACAAATCCTTGTTGAAGGCAGAGACAGAATTTTGGTCAAACTAGAGATAATATTTAAGCTTCAGTTGACTTTTGGCTCTAGACCCATAAATGCAGTACAGTGAGGCAGGGCAGCACAGTGGCTGACAGCAAAACCAGCTGTGATGATTAATGACCGGATGCTCTGGCACAGACCAATCAGTAGAGACCTGATCCTGAAAGGACACACCTGGAAAGCTGGTGAATATTCTATGAGATCCTCTCCTGAGACTTCCCCTAGAATCCGCACCTTTAGAGAAAGGATAAAAACCCTCAGGATTAAGGACATAGCACCCAGTGATCTCTCTCTCTCTCTCTCTCTCTCTCTCTCTCTCTCTCTCTCTCTCTCTCTCTCTCTCCTTTCTCTTTCTCTCTCCTCTCCTTTCCCCACCCCCTTCTTTTCTCAGTTTCTACTTTCTCTGAAGCATTCCCAAGCCTTCTTCTATCTCCTTCCCTCAGGTGCTTATACCCTTGCCTTACTTTTTTTCTTTAACTTCAAGGGTCCTTCTTTAGCCTCTGTTAACTTGTTTCCTGAGCCCACACAGCCCAGCTGGCTCACTTCTTCCATAGCTCACTTCTACTTCCTTGACTTTCTAAATAAACTTTTGGTTGTATTTGAGTCATGGCTCTGAATTGTTTCTTAGCCTGAACTCAAAATTGCTGAATCTAAGTCCAATGGCTGATAACATTCTGTTGCCATTTCACCACTAACAACAGGACTAATAATAACATTGGCACAAGACCATATTAACAGAAAACAATGCAACATGGGCACATGGGAGATCATAAGTGATGCTCCAATTGCTCCAATAAATGGTGAACATATATATATATATGTACAAATAATTTACAGCACAAAGACAAAGGTTTGGGTGCTTATTAGTAAGGAATCTAAACAAAATTTGGGGCTTGGGTAGTAAATGAGTAAAGTAGTAACAAGATTTTGTTTTCTTAATGGAAACTTTTCAGCCCTGGATTTCTTAGCTGTAGCGATAAGGATGTCTCTCTTAGTCCCCTGGCAGCAAGGAGGCCGCCTTTCACAGGGGAGATTCATTTCCTGCATTCAAGAAGGCAGGGGAGGTCAACGTGCTCTTCTTACACCAGCTGCTTGTCACATAAGTTTAATTCAAATTAATTAATGTACCATTGTGGAATATTTGGAACAGCCTTCCATGGGTCGCAACAACAATATAAGAAGGGATTTACTGGTGTAATTTCTGGATGAAGTTGGCTTTTGACATTATTAAATGCAAGTGTTGAAATAATATCATCATCATATGCCTCTTTCTCATCAACTTTTGGTTCCATTTTTTTCTAACTTAGCGTTGTTCTTAAATGATCTTTGACCACAGCATGTGCAGGGATAGATTGGAATAGTTCCAGATCTTTTTTTTTCTTTTCTTTTTTTCTTTCTATGTGACTATTGACTTGGCCAGTTTGGGTCATGCATCTGGCTCTACATTAATCACCATTTTAAAGGGGACTGTGTACTTTGAGTAGCCAGCAATTTGTCCTGTGTTCACCTTGATGAAGAAGAAAGTCAGAACCAAGTGATTGGCCATTGCTACCCTCTTGAAAGAAAGCCAGTTCATGAAAGTAAAACATGCTAGACCAAACAGAAAGTAATAGGTGCTCACTATGAGCCTTTGGAATATTTCCCTAAAGCACTGTTTTTAATAAAGAAAATAAGGATAATAACAACACACCAAGAACATTGTAGAACTTGAGGCAATTAAAGAAACAAAGAATAAAGCCTGGAATGTTAGATTTGGTTACTAAATATTAAGTGAGAGCAAATAATTTAGTAAACGTCTGTTATAATTATTTTTATTGAAATGCATAAAAAGTGTGTTTCTGGGCTCTAATAGTGTTCTATTTTTCCAGAAATGTTCAAATGTGTTTGTAGAATAAATTTATAATACTAAGCATCTGTTACTTCAAAATGAAGTTCATGTGATTTTAAACTTTGTTTCAAAATTATAAAATTATTTTCCACAACCTTTAAAAGGAACTTAATTTATTAGAATAATTGAATAAACTGAGAATTCTGTCTCAACTCAGTATGTGGTGCTTTTTGCTTATAAGCCTATTTTTAAGGATTTGATTAATTTTTAAATATATTTTTTATTGATTTCAGAGAGGAAAGGAAAGGGAGAGAGAGACAGAAACATCAGTGATGAGAGAGAATCATTAATTGGCTGCCTCCTGCATGCCCCCTACTGGGGACTGAGCCTGCAACCTCCCATGTGCCCTTGGCCAGAATCGAACCTGGGACCCTTTAGTCCACAGGTTAATGCTCTGAGCCAAAGCAGCTAGGGCAGGAATTGATTAATTTTTAAAAAATCTGAAAAATCTCTAAAAGTAGAAAGATGATTTTTCCCCATGGGTCCTCCAATTTCTTATTTTGAAGTGACATATATTTATGGCTTTGAATGATTTTTTTCTTTAAAAGTAAACATCAATAAAATGTGCTTAATGAGTGAAAAACAGAAAAGTATGTTATTACACTCATTGTGGTTTGCCATAAACAATAATACTTTATTTCTAAATTGCACACACACACACACACTATATATATATAAATATATATATTTTTATATATACATTATATATATATATATATATATATATATATATATATATATATGCCAGTGTCCTATGTCTAAAATGACTGAACAGATGACTGAATACCATAAGTCAGTCCTACAGTCAGTGCTGGGCCTCCGTGCGCCACCACACCCCAGCACTGATTGCCAAGGGGTTGGGGATCAGGCCTTGAGAAAGAAAAAGGGTCTGATCCAGAGCCTCTGTAGCAGCTGTTGATCAGCCCTTGCCTCTCTTTCTCTTTGGCCCTTGTCAGCAGCTGTGGGGGCTGCTGATCAGCCCTCCCTGTCTGATCAGGCCTGGAGATAAGCCCAGGGATTTTTGACTGGCATAGAAATTGGCCAATCTGAACCAAATCTGGGTGAACTGGGGTTAGACAATGGCTGCCTAGGAGGTGGAGCTTTTAATGCTGATTGGCATAGACACTGGTCAATCAGAACTTAATCTGGATAAGCTGTGAAGGCAGAATCTAAGGTGGGGGCTAAGGAGGGGTCTTAAGGGCAACAGCTGTTTGGTGTAAGGTGTAAGAAAGCCTAAGGACTTGTTTGGCCATATAGTGTATATGGCTGGCTATCCAGATATAGGGATTATGTATTTTTGTCTGCCAAGAGCATCTCCTCCTGTTAAAAAGGCTTTCCCGCCATTTAAGCAATCCTATCCTATATAATCTATCTATACTACTAAAAAGGTACTATGCTAATTAAACCAGTTGATCTGCCATCTTCTGGACATCATACTTCCTTCTGGACAAAGCCATGGTGGTGGGCCCAGGCAGAGGTAGTTAGGAGTGATCAAGCTGGAAGGGAAGGGCAAGATCAGGCTGGCAGGGGTGGGCTGCTGGGAATGAGACCAGGTCAGCAGGGTAGGGCAATTTAGGGACAATCAAGCAGGTAGGCAGAAGGGTTAGGGGCAATAAGGCAGGCAGACAGTTAAGCAGTGAGGAGCCAGCAGTCTCAGATTGTAAGAGGGATGTCCGACTGTAGTTTAGGCCTGATCTTTGTGGGTCCCTAATTAGAGAGGGTGCAGGCTGGGCTGAGGGAATATACACCCCCCTCTGCATGAATTTCATGCACTGGGACACTAATTTATTATAATAAATCATATATTGTATATATACACTGAGTGGCCAGATTATTATAATAATGATATATCATATATCATATATATATTTGAGGACTGGTGCATTAATTCATGCATGGGTGGGGTCTGGTCAGCCTGGCCAGAGGGAGAGGATATGGGTGGTTGGTCTGCCTGCCTGCTATTCAAGGGCGCAATTTGCATATTAACCTTTTATTATATAGGAGATACACTGAGTGCCAGATTATTATGTGTTCAGAGATTATAATAATCTTCCCACTCAGTGTATCTCCTCTATAATAAAAGAGTGATATACAAATTGACCCTAATGGCAGAACAACCAGTCCCTATGGCATGCACTGACCGCTAGGGGGCAAAAGCTCAATGCAAGAACTGCCCCCTGGTGATCAGTGAACTTTCACAGGGGAGCACCTCTCAGATGAAAGCCAGCTCATGGCTAAATATCACAGTGGTGGTGGCAAGAGCCTCTCCTGCCTATGAGGCAGTGCTAAGTCATCAGTTGGACATCCCCCAAGGAGTCCTGGGTTGTGAGAGGGTAAAGACCAGGCTGAGGGACCCACCTGAGTGCATGAATTTTTGTGCATTGAGCTTGTAGTGTAATATATATATATATATATGAATATATGAAGTCATTATATATCAAACAGACATATAATTAAGTTACTCAACTACCTTGGTTACAACAATTCTAATTTATATTGTATTTAATTCCAGAATGTCATTTGTAGATCATGTAGCATTTGCTGGATATGTTGATGTTGACATTTAATTGTGTCTTACATTTATTTTTCAAGAATATAGACACATGAAATTTATCAGACTGATAATTGGTTGTCTTTGAAATTATCTCAGCATAGATAATAATATATTACTAGTTTTATTTTTAGCCTTCTTTTATTTTGATCTATTTAGCCAATATTTATGTTTTGGTAAATGGATTACTGTTTCGTTTTTAATTTACTGACTTCTTATTTTGAGAACTTTTGATGGGGTTATTACCAAAAGCTGAATATTTAAGGTATAGAAAAAGTCTATATAGTGGAATCTCTTGTGCAGTAGGTAGAGCAGAAAAGTATCCTATCTAATAAAAGACTAATATGCAAATTGACCATCACTCCAACACACAAGATGGCCACCCCCATGTGGTCAAAGATGGCCACCTCCATGTGGACACAAGATGGCAGTTGGGGATGATCAGGCCTGCATGGGAGTGCAGTTAGGTAACCATTCCTGCAGGGGAAGACAGGGGTGACCAGGCTGGCAGGGAGGGGCAGTTAGGGATGACAAGGTTGTCACCAGAGTACAGTTAGGGGCAATTGTGCCAGCAGGAGAGGCAAGTTATGGGCAACCAGGCTGGGAAAGGTGGGAAGTGAGGGGTAACTAGGCCAGTAGGGGAGGCGGTTGGGTGCGATAAGACCTGAAGGGGAGGACAGTTAAGAGTGACCAGACTGGCAAGGGAGAGCAGTTATGGCAATTGGGCTGGCATGGGAAACAGGTGTTGATCAGGCTGGCAGGGGATTGATTAGGGTTTGATCACACTGGAAGGGAGAAGCAGCTAGGGGCAACCAGTCATGCAGGCAGGTGAGCAGTTGAGAGCCAGCAGTCCTGGATTGTGAGAAGGGTCCCAGATTGGAGAGGGTGTAGGCTGGGCTGAGGGAAACCCCCACTGTTCACGAATTTTGTGCATCAGGTCCCTAGTGGTTTTAATAAAAATATCTGAATTTTTTTCATAGAGAAGTGGACATTTCAGATAATTTATTGATATCTATTTAGATTGTACAAGCTCAGGAGAGAAGCTTATTTGAATTGTAAATTACTTAACATTAGATATTATGTCCTCATAAAATATTAATATTAAACAAAGGAAAGTTTACACTAATACAATTTACCATGTGCTTGAACTTAATTACAACAATTATAAAAATTAACATTTGAATATACTTGGAAGATTATAAGAAAGGGACTAAAATGTTAAGAGTTTTCCTTGCCTTGCAAATGCACATTTGCTTACTTTCTATTTATTCATACATTCAAATAATTTTATTGAGCACCTACTATATGAAAGGCAAATTGTGTTAAGATCTTGGGTTACTTATAGGAATAAGTAAACCTGATTCAAATATATTTCAGGAGTTTATTATTGAAAATATACAAAGAAGTTGATCCTGGTTTCATGAAGCATAGCCTGGTCAGGCAGATAGATAAAAAGGGATCATTCAAAGAAAGTATGATACATTTTAGGGATTTATAATCACTGGAACATAAGTAGATATATTTTCATAAACAGGGTTAAGATCTTGAGTAGGAGTGACAAGGGCTATATTTTGAAATCTTAATAGAAATTGAGCCATATGCTGAAGGGAAGAGCTAGTGCACACACATTCCTTGGGGAGGGACCTAGTGTTGTGAATCCAGGGGACTTCACGTTTTTTATGGAATAGTTGTAAGGTACTGAGAATGAAGCAATGGGAAATGAGACTGGATACTTAGGTCATTTAGATACTAAAAGAGGATTTAAATTTTTTTTGTTCCATTGAAGAATCTTTAATTAATAAGTAACCTATTCAAATTTATACTTTTAAAGGTTGTCTAGGAAATAGAGGATTGCCTTATCCTAGTCCAACTGAATTTAGTAACTAAGTGGAAATTCTATAGATTTCACCAGGGTACAGAAAGGATGTAAATGAACATAGACCAACAGATGGAAAAGTGTAAAGATGAGTTGCTTTATTTGTATTTTAATTACTCCGGGTATATTATTGACTTGGCAGTGTTCACTTAGAGACACAGGGAGGTAGGAAAAAATAATAATGGGCAGGGATACATATAATCTAAGCAGAGTTCTGTTGGTAGCTCAGAGTTCAGTAAATTAGCACCAGGTCGGTACTGTCACATAACTTGCCGGTAGGAGCACCGCAGAGCAGCTTGTAAGAACAGATGAGCCAGGGCACAAATAAAGCAATGAACATAAATCAGAGAAACTTAATTTAGCATTGGACATCTAGATGGCGGTCAGTGAGCTGATCGTTATTGCCACACTGCCATGCTCACAGGAGACGCAAAAGTACTTGTTTGTGGTAATTATAAATTTAAATAGAAACATGACTAGCATCCCTGCCCCTGACCATTTTGAACATGCTTGTTCATAAAGAATTCAGATGTTCATCATGATTAGCAAAAGATGCTTTGGCCATTATCTGGACTTTAAGATACTTTAAAATATTAAATATTTTCTTCTTGAACGGGCAAATTTATGAACACCTTGTTTTCTATTTCCAGCAGGCTGTCTCCTCTGTGCATGCTTCCGATGGTTCAATATTTAGTTAGCTATTATTTGAAACAGAAGCTTAAGTATATGATCCTTTAAATTTAAAAACAAACAATACTGAATACAAGTGAGGTTTTTATTGTAGCAGTACTCTCATCTGGGAATAATATGTGGTTATACTGCCAATTTCACTTGAGTTTGTCAATCTCACATGAATTCCTCATTTTATTTTGTTCTCTTCACTAAAAGTCTCAGTGTTCTTTCTTGACTGTTGAAAAGCTGGCCCACATGTTTCTTTATTTTGCCAAAAAGAGAAATAATATAAAAATAATCTCAATGTATTATCGTGAGCATGAGAGGAGTTGGAGTGGTGCTGGGACACAAAACATAAGACAACTTATTCACATATGGCATACTCAAACCTTGCAATGCCCACTACAATAATATGAAATAAAGAACATTATTATACATATACTCTAGCTCAGGCTATTATTTAGGACAGATTCTTATTCACTATTAAGAGAGATTCTCACCCGTTGTTTGAGTTGGGACACAAAGAGGGGCTGCTTTTGTTTTTTAAAAAGTTAAAAATATATATTGTTATAAAATTGCACCTGAATATAAAGGACATTATTTGAATTTTTTGTTAGGGTTGTTCATTTCTGTCTATCTCTCTTCTGCATTGTCCATATTTTCCTGAAATATATAGATTTAAAGTATTTAAAATTTAAGGAGGTAAGTAAAAAATACACAATATTGAAATGCATTTATTCATGATGAAATACAATATAATACAATGCCACAATAAAACAACTCATGCTGTTTTATAAGCAATCAAAATCACTCATGTCTGGTCATTTAAAAATTTTGTTCTCTAGATTTTATCTCGCTCAATATTATAGATACCGCTATCTTTTGTTTAAGTGTGCCACTGGGGAAGGGATAAGTAGAAAAGAGAAGTTTACTGTACATCCTGTTTCTTCATAAGTTGCCACATAAAAATACCACTTCTGCTTATATTTCAGTGACCATAATTTTCTAGCATGGCTATGCCTACCTGCAAGATAATCTGGAAACGCAGCCTTAATTCTGAAAGTCACATACTTGAATAATATTACTGTAGGGAGATTGGTATTAGCAAATGATTAGTAGTCTCTTACATACCATGGGTATGTTAAGTCAGATCCTCTCTCTATTTTGATGTCTATTCTCTAGTTTTTGAACAACATAACCACAAACTATTTTTCCAAGAACTTTCTCCAAATGTTATCACACTTTTATGAGGATCAAGATTTTATTGTAGTGAATAAATGCAAATAGTAAATACATGAACTTAAAACGTAATACATAATCTTATGAGAAAGAGACCCCCGAATTAGTTTGATTAGTGTTTTACTGTTCCATAAAATATTAGAAAGATCTTTTGTGTTTTCTCTTTGTGTGTTTTATAATTTTACCAGAAGCCTGGTGCATGAAATTCATGCACAAGGGGGATCCCTCAGCCTGGCCTGCGCCCTCTCTAATCTGGGACCCCTCGGGGGATGTTCCTCTCACAATCCAGAACCACTGACTCCTAACTACTCGCCTACCTGTCTGATGCCCCCTAATCCTCTGCCTGCCAGCCTGATTACGCCTAACTTCCCTCTCCTGCCAGCCTAATCACCCCTAACAGCCTATACCTCAGCCCCCACCATCATGGCTTTGTCTGGAAGGAGGATCAGATGACTGGAAGATGTCTGGTTGACCTGGTCTAATTAGCATAGTACCCTTTTATTTAATAGTATAGATTTTTATAAAATAATCATCCATATATAATGCCATACTTGCTAGAAATACAAGTTTTCTGAACTCTTAGTGCTTTGAAAAAAATGCTTTTCTAAAAATAAATTGTACATGTTGGGAAAATGTTCAAATCAATGTGCTAGTTGTTATGTTCAAAATTCAATTACTGTTAATGAGATTTGCAAGCATAACTTGCACAGCAAGTTACTCTGAAATTTTCCCCAGCTGTGTCCTTAAAAAATAGATACTTTTTTTAAAAAAAGAAATTCATTTTATCGGAGCAGTTGCTTTCCAAGTTATCTATTTTTGTGCTGATGGCAGTTATTCTATACAAAACGTTGGACTTATATGTAAAGAAAAAGCTTAGGTATTTGTTCACTACATCTGTATGAATCACAAACAACTCATTGACATGAACTTAGCACCTTAACATAGTTCTGGTATGGAACTTCTGAATAATTCATTACAAAAGAACATGAAGCATTCAGAAGTCAGTGTTCACTCAAGGATGCACTGCAGTATTAGCAACGCAAGGAATATGCCTTTTTCTGTACATATTTTACATGAAGCAGCTGATAAGTTTATGGTTCATAATAGGCTTATTTTGATACCTTTGTAGTTGTTTGGGGATATTTTTAAAGTAATACATTAAAATAAATTATACTCAAACAAAATTTTTTAATCTTCTGTATACACACACACACACACACACACACACACACACCTTGGAAGACAATTACTAGTGATTAAATCCATGTTTCTAAAAGAAGAGTGTTTTGAAATAGGTATATATTCACATAATTCAAAAGTAAAACTGTAAACTGGTATCTAACCAATAAAATTTGTTAACATGATTTTTATCTAATCATCTCTTACTTATACCACACTGTCTGGTTGCTTTATAAGAAATGAAAGTTTGATTTCTATCACACGTAAGTCCTGCTAACAGTATTTTATATTATGAGAGCAAATGCTTTCAGCCATTTTCTCTAGTTTGAATTTCCCACAATGCAGAAGAGGAAGTGGCTATCAGGATCACCTACAGAAACATTGCAAAACACACCTCACTACCAGCACCAGCACCACTTCCCCAAACTATGCCTTACTGAGCCATTGGACTTGTGTTCTTATTGGAACATAAACGGGGACTTTATTCTCAAAACTCTAAAACACAGTTATGTTTTCCATTCAAAAAAATAATCACAAGCTCTTTTAATACACACACACACACACACACACACACAACACACACACACACACATATATATATCCTTTATTGGCAGAAAAACAGCCTTAGCAAAAACAATTAATCCTATGAATAAAACTGTAAATTCTATAAAATAGAAACTTATAGACAACTTCTAGGAATATATCCTAAGAATCCTGAAACACCAATCAGAAAGAGTATATGTGCGCCTATATTCATAGCAGTACAATTTCCTAGTATAATAGCTAAGATCTAGAAACAGCTCCAGTGCCCACCAGTAGACAAATTGATAAAAAAAATGGTAGTAAATTTACACAATGGATTAATATGCAAGTGTAAAAAAGAAGAATCTATTATCCTTTGAGACAGCATGGAGGGACCTGGGGATTATTATGCTAAGTGAAATAAGCAAGTCAAAGAAAGGCAAATATCATTACTTCTTTTGGAACAACTCCTAATGATTGCTCACTGTTTACTGGAATGAACATGGATTTCACACTCCTTTCCTGCTTTTCTTTTAATACCTCTATTTTTCTTTCAAGTGTCTCTGTCATTAAAGTCCTGTATCACTCCCCATTGTTCCCTAAGTATTCCCTGGTTCCCTCCCTCCTTATAACCCTTTCCAACATTTTCCTGCTAATACATCTAAAGTTCCTCATTTCTTCCTTCCCTTCTCCTCTAGGCCCCTCCCTGTTCAGCTCCTTATTATCTCCCCTTATTTCTCTTTATCTCCCTCTCAGTTTCAATTTTCTCAATCATGCTTTTGTCCTATTTATTTTCACAATAATTGTGTAAATAATATACTAGATGGATTTATATGCTCTATATACATAAGTATATGCATGCTATGTATAGTGTTATAAATATAAAAAGTATATAATTTTATATAGTAAAGTATTCCTTTACTTTGGTATTTGCATCTTCCTATTTGTCAGAACATCTTATGAGATTTATTGATACTAACACATTTAGATGTTAATTTTAGCTGAAGTATAACATATCTTCAAATGAATAAGCCATATTTTATTTATCAGTATATCTAGTGATTTTTGGGGTGAGGGGTTCTTTCTAATTTTTCATTATAGTAACAAAGCTATAATCATCTTTGTAATTATTAACATGTATTTGTTAGAGCTTCCTAACAAGAATATAGGTTCCTTTAAAGAAGAAATACCTTTAATTGCCTATGATATCTAGCACAGAGTTGACTTCATAATCATATTTTGCTGGAAGACTGGTTTGAAAGTAATGACTTTGGATCAGTAAGCAAGAGACTTTGTCTTATACACTGAGTGGCCAGATTATTATGATCTCTGAACGCATAACAATTTGGCTACTCAGTATGCATGTGTGTGTGTGTGTGTGTGTGTGTGTGTGTGTGTGTGTGTTAGAGGCCTGGAGCATGAATTTGTGCATGGGTGGGGTCCAGCCAGCTTGGCCAGGGGGAGGGAACATGGGTGATTGACCAGCCTGTCTGCTGGTCGAACTCCTGGTTGAGAGGATAATATGCATATTATCCTTTTATTATATAGGATATACAGTGAGTGGCCAGATTATTATGCATTCAGAGATCATAATAATCTGGCTACTCATTGTATGTAAAACAGGACTATTTGGAAGGTAGTGTTTACTTGATAGCATATACTAACTTCTTATAAAATAGGTTCTATCAACTAGGGTTGTGTTACATTCTTCTTTAAGACTTACCCTGAGTCATTTCATTTAACTTCCATGTGTCTATTTACTGATATATTCACAATAGTTAAGTTGTTTGGAAATAATGTCATCTTTACTTATATAAAGGTAGCTTTATATTAATATACTTCCCAGTGGCTACTTTGTACAAGCACATGATTTATTGCCATCTTTCCAATTTATTCTGAGTCAAGTGTGCCTTCTTAGAAACATTTCTTACAGCTACTTAAGGAGGTCAGTGAAATGGCCATCTCTCATTTTGACCACTGCACAACTCCTCCCTGCTCTGCCTGCTTTATCCATGGTCCTGCTCTAATCAATTGCCAATTTTCAGCTGCCAAAATGATCCTTTTATCGCAGTGCTTTGACTGTGACTCCACTCAATTTGTCCTTCGGATAACTTCATAATCTAGACATCAGACTGGAGAATAGCAGCTTCTACTCCAAAGCTTTTGATCAAAAAGCTTTACGTTGTTTATTTTTGTTGGCTTGTTGGTTTGTTTTCTGTCTGTATCTATATACTCTTCACTTGTATCTTCTGGCATTCTTATCACACCTCTTTTTACAATTATCCTACTTGGATTCACTTACTCTCCAATGCATTCTCTGACTTGGCTTGCAAGAACTCTGTCCTCCTCTATTACATATATATATATATATATATATATATATATATATATATATATATATAGCTAACATGCTAAGTTTCCCTCTGACTGGTTGCTATGGCATGTACTGACCACAAGGGTACAGATGCTCAACACAGGAGCTGTCATAACACACACTGGCAATTTACAGAGAAACGGCACCACCAACCTGGCAACCACAAAGCAACAGTCACCTTCTCCCAAGTGGGACACAGGCCCCACTACCACCCCAGAATGACAGCCCATCAAATTGCAGCTGACACTGCCAAGACCCCATGGCACAAAATGCCTCCCACAGCCCAGCCCAGAAAAAGTGGCTGTGAGCACCGGGTAATAACATTACAAAGCAACACCTGGCTTCCTCTCCCTAGTGACTAGTTTCCTTGGAGTTTCTTCAGCCCAGGAACACTGCCTGCTTTATAACCAGGTAGAAACATTTTACACTTTAACCAAATGTCTGTGAAGCATTTGACTGTGCCTCATCTTATTTGATACTCACAGAAGTCCTGGAGTAGGTAGATAGGAGATTTGGTGGAATCCTATCTTTTCACTAGCCAAAAAAATAAAGATTTAGAAAGTTTAGAAACTTGAACCTACAGAAAAGAGATAAGAAATGGTGGACCTTGAAAATGGCTTCAGGTTTTCTCACTGCACAGAAGAGACAAACACTGTTGCAGTTAAATATTTTGCCCTTTGTTCTCTCTGTGTGATCTACAATAATAATCTGCTTCATGTTGATACTTACTACTGTGTCTGACAATTACCTGAAAGAGAAGTTGGGGTGCTTCACTAGGCTGGAAAAAAGTTTATCTAAATCAGAAAGCAGGTCTAATTAAGCAAGTTTAATATATATATATATATATATATATATATATATATATATATATATATATATGACTAACTTGATTCGTGAATGCACAGTACATATAATATAAAGGACTTGCTGGCATTAATTATGTTTTTCGATGTGTCATTGTGGATCATAAATTTGGTTTATACTTCTATTGTAAAGTAAGGGTGAATTTCAATATTAAAGTATTCCCTCTAATTAATTTCCTTTCAATGTGTCAATGTGCATGAATCTGTGTACCAGGTACTAGTTTACTATAATTATGTAACTTATGAGATTAATAGAGAGAGATAAGAAAAAGAAAGGGGAAAAGAATCTAGGAACATCTACTATCATTGCTTAAGTATGTTTCTTTTCTTTCTGAATTATATGGGGGGAAAAATCAGCTCCTCTGTATACCAAATTAGCATATTTTTTGTGCTAAATACTATGTCACATGCATCTTTCATATACTAAAGTTATTTGTGAGCAACATTTCTTTCAGAACAAAACAAAAATACATGAAGATACATTGTAGATTTCTCTATTCTAAAATATAATTTTAAAAAAACTAAGTAAGTAAAGTGGCTGGAAAATTCAGATAATCAATTACAAATAATTGCTGATTGTTGTTGATAGAGGGAGCCACTGAAGAATAGGAAATCAAAATCTATGACTAGGAAAATACCATTAATGAATATGCCCAATAAGAGAAACTTTGGTAAGTTCCCAGACTGGAGCTTAATAGGCTCAAATGTTCAAAGTCCACTCTTCAGTAACAAGAAATATTTGTTGTTATATAACAAATGCTAAAATTAGCATTTGATATACTTAACAATGAGTACTTTCCTATGTACCATGCTTATTCTGTTCCAATTCTTTCTTCTTTGAGAAGTGTTAATGAACCTTGAGTAAGGTCATTTTCAGAAAGGAATGTGAAAATGACTGATGTTCTTCCTAAAGAATTTGCAAGACACTAAATGACTAATAATAATTTCCTATGTTTGTATAACCAAATTTTACAAGATCACTTTCATATTAATTATCTTTTTTATACCCAAAACAAAGCTATGAAGCAGATATTATAATCATTCTATTTATAAATTGATAAAACCAATGTCAGAGAAGTTAAGTGATCTACTGAAGATGGTACCATTAGTTTGGGGTATACAAACCTTATCTTCTGATTCATTCTGTTTGGTTTTGTTTTGTTTTTTTTATAATAGGGAGGTGTGCTTTGGCAAGGATGACAGAAAATGCCATACATTTTTAAATTTTTAATTGAATTTTAGAGAGAAAGGGAGAAGCCTAGAGAGATAGAAATAGCAATGAGAGAGGAACATTAATGATTGGCTGCCTCCTAAACACCTCCTTCTGGATCAAGCCCACAACCCAGCAGGTTCCCTGAGTATGAATGAAACCAGTGCATTCCTGCTTCATGGTGGATCAATCACTGAGCCATACTAGCTGAGCTGAATGTCATATTTTTATAACACAGAAACTTAAAATTCTTAATACCCATTATCTTCTTGGCTATTTAGTACAAGAATTTAGGAAATAATATATTTTCTAAGTTTTCACAAAGACACAACTTTTGAGAATATAAAATGTCTTCTCTGACTTAGAGCTATTTACTCTGGTGTCTCTGTCAATTACTACTGAAAAGAAGTCATAATTACCTACTTTGATGTTGCTAAGCTTTTTAAATGTATTCTTAAAATACTATTTCTGGAATCTGCCAAATTAAGGGGTCATTAATGTTGTCTATGAGATAGTAAGGATATTCAATCTTCTTATAAAGTACATTTCTATTTCAAGATTTATTTTTAATCATCATAGTCCCAATTTAATATATATATATATATATATATATATATATATATATATATATATATACCTATATATAATTGATTTTTTTTTTACAGAGAAGTAGAGAGAGGGATAGAGTTAGAAACACCTATGAGAGAGAATCATAGGTCAGCTGTCTCTTGCACACCCCCTACTGGGGATGTGCCTGCAACCAAGGTACATGCCCTTCACCAGAATGGAACGGGGACCTTTCAGTCCGCAGGCTGATGCTCTATCCACTGAGCTAAACCAGTTTCAGCAGTCCCAATTATCTTAATTATGCTTTAAATGTTTTGAGGCTGAGCCAAACTTCTATCCACTATAGCTATTATCTTCTTTCAACCATTTTAATTCTGTTTCCATATTACCTCCACATGTTTAGGACCTTTTAATTTTTCCTCAAATTCTTTTTTCTTGTTGCTTTTTTGTTGTTGCTGTTGTTGCTTTCTAGCATCAAGATGTTCTTGGTTACTTTCAAGTCTGATTTTGGTTCTTTAGTTGGTTTTAAAAATTATCTTGTATATATTTCTTATTTTATTCATTTTCATTTTATCACGTGTTTTTCATTTTTCATATTACCTTATTCATCATTCTTCTTTTGTGTCATCTTCCTTGTTTTATATTGAATATATTACAAAGAAATCCCCTTCTTTAGGAAAGGCCTCACATATACTTTTGTTTTGTTCACTTATATATGAAAGAGAAAATGGTATCCAGTATTGTACTTTCTAACAGAGTTCTCATATTGTCTTTGATTCCACTTTCTTTTAGCATAAATATTGGATAATTACTTCTTCTATGCAAATGAGATGGAAATATGCATATAGCTTCTTAATCAATGTATAGTGTTTAGTTGGCATATAACTCTTATAGACTTATTAGATTATGATATAATCTTCTCAACTCTCATCATATTTTTTGGCCTAATACTTTGAACAGAGGAAGTGCATAAACAATAATAATATTATTGGGCAATACATGAAGGTAATTCCTGAATTAATTGTGTCTATTTTACTTTACAATGTTGGCGTTTTTTTCTGATTCAGCAAGAAACTGCCAATTCCCCATTTAACCAGTTGTATAATGTACCTAAAGTATACATGTTATTGGTATGGTAAACATACCAGTTATTGTCCAAAAAAGGAAAACCTGAGAGTGAAAGTAAGCTCTATTAATAACTATGCCAGGGCACCAGCATGCACTAGGCAAACTGTGACATGAGATCACCCTCATTAGGGAGTGTTCAGTTGGTTGTGGAAGAAGGGTCACTAACTCAAGAATGAGGTAGCTGGAGTTCCACTAGTGTTCTCCTCTTAAAATAGCAGCTAACGTGAAGAGGATGGACATTCTGTTTTCAGAGTGGCATAAAACTTGGTTGCACTTTTGAAGCAAAGAACAAACTCTTACAGAAGTTCCAATTCTGTGATTTTAGGAGTTTATCCTTGTAATTGCATAAGAGAGGAAAACAGATATCTATTATCTCAGTTCAAATCGTGGCTTTGTTGTTCATAGGTATTTTCCAGAAAATATATGCTTGTGACATATATTGATGGCTGCTATTATCCCGTTTTGTCATGAGTTTTCGCTTTTTGTGTGTATCTCCATGATTATATTTTTGAGTACTGGGAGAAATGGAATTGAGCTATCCTAGCAATATTTTGTTTAAATTTCTGTTTCTATTTCATTCAGACTGATAATTATCTTTCATCACATATTAAAATCATTATTCTCTCTTTATGTATTACATTTCATAAACGTGTTCAATTTCCCCCATTATCTCTGACATAGATTAGCAACTACTACAAAGAATGAAATAACAGATTCAATAAGTATTTATATTTAATATCTATTAGTATATTCTACTTTTTAACTTTCTTGGAGTATATTCCACACTTTAACTCAATGAATAAGTGTCAAATGTTTTAATATTAGTAGCAAAGTGCATACATAAAATTAAAAAGTGTCTAATTATCATATTTAGTTTTGTTAGTCACCACTTTAAATAACACAATTAAGCATGTTAGTTATAGAGCTCAGTTATAAGCTTAAGTGTCTACTTTATGCAGCCATGCCTATTTTTCATTGATGAAAAGGAATCAAAATCACAGAGTAGCTAAATTATTAGTGCAAATTTAATTCATGAAGTTTTCTGTCACTAAATTTCTTGCAGCTAGTGGGACTATTGTGATCTATTATCCTATTGCCTGATGTCTAGTCTTCCCTGCAGTAGATGTCAGTCAGTTCCACCCAGGATCATGGTGCCACCTCTAACAATGACTTTTTATCATGTTCCCTTCCCTAAAAACTGCATGTGGCATCACTGAAACAGTTTGAATTTTTAAAAATTTCACATGCACAAAAACGCATCTGACCATATTTCAAAACATATTAGAGGAAGACAGTCCCATTTGCTTTCCCTCTCCATCCCCACTGCTGCCAGAAACCTCACCACAAAGCCTATGGGCCCTCGCTGGTTGGGCTCAGTGCATGGAGCCTCGGCCTGTGGACTGAAGGGTTCTGGATTCAATTCTGGTTAAGGGCACATGCTTGAGTTGCAGGCTTCAACCCAATAGGAGGCATGCAGGTGGCAGCCAACCAATGATTCCATCTCAGCACTGATGTTTCTATCTCTCCCTCTCCCTTCGTCTCTGAAATTAATAAAAATAATATATTTTTAAAGTCTATGGAACATTGGTAGAATATCTGTGGAGTTTGATAAATGCTCAAAACAGATGTTATTTTTTTAACATCCTAAACAGATGTGCATTACCTATCTTTCACATCTGGTTCTTTTAACAGTTTTATACAACACAAGACGTAAATTATTATGTTTGTTCATTTTGTTGCTTATATTGTGATTAATTATTGCCCAGAGGATGATGTGCTTCGTGTTTTCAGTTCTTTCTTACAGCTTTTATGATAATTCATTAATTAAATCTTATAGTCAGTCATTTGCCATAATCTAGCTCATTAATAGGTGGTTTTCAGGTAATATGGCTACGTATTTAAAAATACATATTATCACTGAAGCAAATAAATCTCATTAATATGTCACTTAAGCTATTAAAACATATTGAAAGGCTGAACATAAGATGACAGCTGTTTAAATATTGGTTGTGTTTGGGGTTACAGGAGAAAAATATATTTGTGGCTTGCTGACTTTTTTCCTTTTTCCAAACTGGGAACAACTAACATTTAGCCATACTTCCTGGCTAAGTTGATAAACATAAGCAGAAACAATCACTATTAAGAGCTAACATGCATATTATAAAATTGTATCTTAATTCCTAAATAGAAACTTATTGAAAACTGGAAGAAAATATTCAAGTATGTATATTATTTTCAAAATTTTATATGCATTATATGAATAATATAAATAGATCTATAGTATCTATACTAATAAAAGGTTAATATGTTGATTAGACTGGATGACCAGAAGTCTTCTGGATATATGACTTCTTTCCCAACAGTTAGGGGGTGACCAGGCCAGCAGGGGGGCAGTTGGAGGATGACCAGGCCAGCAGGCAGGTGAGCTGTTAGGAGCCAGAGGTCCCGGATTGCAAGAGGGATATCCTTGATTGGAAAGGGTGCAGGCCAGGCTGAGTGACTTCCCACATGAATTTCATGTACTGGGCCTCTAGTGTGCATATATATGTTTATGATAATACAGGCATCTATACACATATATACTTTTTCTTGTTCAGATAACGCTGGGCCATACAATTGATTAGCCTATAAAAGTTATGCAAAACTGCTTTGTTAAGAAAATGCTGTACTTTCCAAGCTGCGTTTGTTCTTCTATGTATTTTTTAAAATATATTTTGTTGGTTTTTTACAGAGATGGAGGGTGAGGGTTAGAGAGTTAAACACATCAATGAGAAAGAAACATCAATCAGCTGCCTCCTGCACACACCCCCCCCCCAATTGGGGATGTGCCTGAAACCAAAGAACATGCTCTTGACCGGAATTGAATCTGAGAACCTTCAGTCTACAGGCTGATGCTCTACCCACTGAGCCAAATCGGTTAGGACAGTTTTTCTATGTATTTTATATACTAACTTTATATTTTACATGATAAGAAAAACTGCCATTTTCTTTTATTTTAATATATTTTTTTTCATTTTAATGGTTTTATCTGATATTAATGTTCTGTACAGTGGTATAACTCAAAAAATGCAGCATTTTGTGACATCTGTACAGCAGTGTTCAGACTTCAATGAGAAGAAAAGAGAAAAAAGTAGCAATTAACTGTGGTTTTTTGATGCTAAGACATAAAATATTGACAGCTCAATTAAAAATATGAGTTCAAATAAAACATGCTTGCTCACTGAGAACTGTCAAGCAATTCATAAAAAGCAGCTTTCTGCAGCCTCTTTCCATGCGATGCTGTCACAAGCGGGTACTGCCCTGGCAGCAGGAAGCCCGGCTCCTCCGATTGTTTTATGCTGTTGTTCTAGAAATTTGTGAGAGTCCATGGTAGATAATGAGAAGCAGGAAACCAATTGTACTGTTTGCAGTATCCCTTCTAATTCTTTATTTTCCACTAAATGGGGCCATTTCCTTTTTGTTGAGGCCATCATTTAAGTTAAGCAAGTGGCATTTTACTCCTCTAAATTCAGGGATTTTTTCCCCCCAAATACATTGATCATTTGCTGCTCAACAAGGACAGCTATAAAATGTTTCACACTTTTGTGTTTAGCAATGCAGTGATGTAGTGGTGCTTGGACTTCATGGTCTGTGGTAGATGTCATTTACAACAGGCCCCTCTGTGGGTCTCCTAACCCATCTCCTACGGTGTAAAACAACCCTCTTACTCTTATGAATCAGAAAACAGTAATTCTTCTTCTAGCAAAGGTGTGTGGGAACTGGAAGTGAGCGCTTGATCTAAATTAGACCATAAATATTTTGTTCAGTGAAGTATAAGTGACAGGTTGTTGGTTTAGTAACAACAATAATCATAATGTTAAAATAAGAGCAGTTCCTGAACTTCTTAAGTTCATTGGTCAGTCCATGAATCAATTCATATCTCTTCAGAGAAGTCAAATAAAAGTTAATGTTCCGATGAGTACATTAACAGAATATGTATTTACTACCTTGAGTTTTAATGAACTGAAAAGATTGCCAAAGGCATATTCCAGAATTCATTACTTTTGTGTTTATAAAGCACCAAATGTTATTTGTGTACAATATATATTTGCCTGATATTACTAGTATTTATTCTATATTTAATAATTTAATCTGGTCTCAGCTTTTGCATCTATTCCTTCATATCACATCATGGACATATATGATAGAATTGTCTAGGAAAAATTAAAAGAGCTGAGTGGAATGAAAAAAAAAAACAGTAATTCAAAACGCTCCCCACCCCCTTTGCAGGTAAATATTTAAAAGAGAAATTGAGAATGGGCCAGAAATGTATGGCATGCTGATAGAATGATTTGAAAATGATTTGATTTTTTTTCTCAAAAAGAAATATCTGTTTTTCTTCACATTCCATCTAGATAGATAGCTGATCTATAAAGAGCCAAATAAGGGATTTTGATATTTCCTGACAGTATTTTGTCAATGATCAGAGCAAAAACAAAAACAACTGTTTCTATTTCTTTCCAAGTTGAACCAGATGCCATAAAACAAGAAAGGTGAAGGCTTTCAGCAAAAGGGGTAGTAAATGCATTGAACCTTTACAAACAAACAAAGTATTGTATTTTTCTTTCTTTTCTTTTCCTTTCTTTTTTTTGGGGGGGTGTGTGCGTAAAATATATCCATGCACCTCTGACACTAGTGGGGGCAAATGGAAATATCATGGTGTGAGAACCATGTTGAGGTTAGTGGGATTGCTCCTTACCAAAGCATATTTGAAACATAGAACAGGTTGCACAAGTTTTAAAATGGTGCATTCATATGGACAAAGATAACTTTCTTAGTGTTAACTGATTTTTTTCTCTTATTAAAGGTTTGTCAGGTAAATTTTAGCTTTGCAATGTTTGCATTCAAATGCTGAAATTTTCTTCTACTTAAGTTTATGTTTAAGTGTATGTTTATGGAAAATAAGGTATATTGCCTTTGTTTCCTATGTATATACATTTTTCTAGGCAGGATTTATAGAATACCTAAGTTTTTCAACATAAACCATGAATGAAGATGTAGACAGCTTTTTGGAAGCAAAGTACATCTGTGTAATTCTAACTCAATTTAACTTACTTTGGCAGTGGGAACCAATAACATATATAAATTACTAATGAATTTAAAAATGCCAATTATGGTCATTATTAGGTAATATTAACCTATTTTGTTTTATTTTGAATCTAGGGTACTGGTATAAAAGGATTAACTAAGAACTTTAGTTTAACAGAGGAAGATACTTAGGCAGAATACAAAAGCTACTGAGAATCAATAATCATCTATTTATATTCCACTTCTATCTTGATTTCAGCCAGAAGCCAAATTTTGTTTTTACCCTCACATTTGCTGAGTATACTGTTTAGTGTTCAGCAAGTCAGGTCTCATTTTGGTCTGTTGTCATTTTTCTATAATTGTTCACCCAAAATTCTCATCTTCATTTTTGTTTCCACCTAAGAATGTGCTTTTAGCTGGATGAGTTCCTTGCTATGTTTCTTAGGCAATGCTAGCTTCTATAACAAATAGACCCACAGGTTGTTTGATGGTTTAAATATATTCAAGGTCTTTTTTTTTCCTGGGGCCCTTATTGATCTGAGATGATTGTTCCTGACTTGAGGAATGTTCTTTTCCTCAAAAATTGATGGAAACAGGCTAATAAGGGCTTTGTTTAAAAAACAACAACACTAACTTAGATTGCAGTTCTAGTCAGCCAGAAGCAGAGGGGAGAATATAGTAGAGTGCTGTGGGACTTCTAAGTGAGCAAGCCTACAAAATAAACATCTCCTTCTGCAAAATCATTTCTCATTTAATCATATGTTCACAATTAATTGAAAAATAAGATGGGCCATACAATATTGCCAAAAGGGCAAGAAAGGGGACAAATAATGTTTTCATGAATAGCTAGCTGTCTCAGCATAAGAAACATGGTATTAAATGCTACTTTGAGTCCTTTTAGCCTTACCACGGAATACCTATATTCTCAAATATATATTTTCAGATAAGAGAAATGGTCATTTCAAAAGTCTTTTATTTGTTCCAATATTCAATATGTCAACAGTTCTAGCTTGCTGCTTAAATATGTATGTTCATGACATTGAATAAATCTGACTCTTGCAGACTCTATAAATGAGTGATGGCCACAATATCATGTCCTCAGAAGCCCTGCTCAGCTCCTGTGGACTCATGACTATGGATTCTTTCATATCATCACTTCATCTCATTTTTTATCTTCCCTTTTATCTGTTGCCTCCTATTTTCCCCAGAATTATCATCTTTTTCAAAGAATCCTGCTTTCTCATGATATGCACTAAGTAGGATAACTTCAAAAAAGCATGTTTGGTCAAAACAGGTTTGTCTCAGTGAATAGAGCATTGATCTGTGGACTGAAAGGTCCCAGGTTCTACCTCGGTCAAGGGTATGTACATTGGTTGAGGGTACATCCCTGATAAGGGGTGTGCAGGAGGCAGTTGATCCATGTCTTTCTCTCTCTCATCAATGTTTCTAGCTCTCTATCCCTCTCCCTTCCGCTCTGTGAAACATCAAAAAATATTTAAGAAAAAAAAATTGTTAATCATTTACTTAGATTTGCTTAGAGTATCACTTTTTCTATTAAATGGTAATGCTTTTAGGCACATTTACTCATTAGATTTGTTCAATCACATAGGATATCTTTCTGAGAAAGACTGGAGATTACTGCTTATTGGTTTAATGTCCTTAATTTTCCCATTCTTAAAATTGCATAAGGGCTAGAGACTATTTCAGTTTTGATCATCTTATACCTGCATTAAAAATGATCCATTGTTCATGTTAAGTACTAAAATAATATGTATAAATATGTGTTGAATGAATTAAAAAGGCTAAACATGTGATGATGTGATTTATTTTAAATAATAATTAAATTATTAGCCTCAATATTTTTCTTATATAGTAAATATGTTATTCCTGATCAGAAAAGCATAAGTTAGGTTTTGAGGCTGATTCTTCTTGTTTTGAAAGTTACCTTGTGTTTGTGGAGCTTCTCTTTTACAGTATCATCATTGGTACATAGCTTCTACACTTTCATTAGATTCTTTACTTGTGTTTTCAGTGTCACACCTCCATTTCCTCTATATCCTTTTACATTCCTCTAAGAATAATAATTTTATGTTTCTATCTTAAAATGTACCCCAAAAAAGCCTAATAAACATGATAGACATTGTCTATAAATAAACAAATGTAGTCTCTTAGTTTAGATGGGTAAGAAAAAATATTATTCATTAGATTTGATATGCATATGATTGCTTTACATTTATGGTAAATAGCTGCAAAACATTTTATTTAGTATTATTCATGGTAAAATGTTTTGTAATAAAAAAGGTAATAACAGAAAGGCAGATATTTTAGCAGTTTAAAGAGGAAGATTTTATGAAACATAGAAAAGTCACCATATTTAAAATATTGTGCATAAAAGTGCATTTTAATGTAAAGATATTCAGAAAGTGGTTTCCTTTTTTAAAACAATCCCACTGTATATTTTCCAAAAATATTACCTTCATGAAATATTTTTATCAGTCTTTTACAACCAGATACATCACTACTGTTTTTTTTATACTCAGAAAAGCTATAGAAATATAAAAGTTGATATTTTCTTTAAGGTTTACATTTTCATCTTTATTTTCCTGAAATTTTATGTTGCCGGCCATCCTACTTGATCATTTTGTTCATGTAATGCATATCATTAGGTGGACAGTTACTCTGGATAAAATTGGTAACTATTCTTAAGACCAGGATGATTACAAAACAGTGGGAAATTAGCTGAGTTGTGTAGTTTATATATAATACCTGGTTCAGTGTGATAATTCTGCAAAATACTAAAGAAATCTCCATGCAATATTCTGCATGAGTGGTTAAATTACTTTAATCTTAAAAACAAACTCAAGAAATAAATAGAATGTTAGTAGACAGGCAATTAAGGAGGCATTTTGTAGAGCAATAAGGGCTTCAGTGTCAAATACTAATTTAAGACTCAAACCTTTAAGTGTTCATTCATCAGAAAGGCTTTACAAATTTTACAAGTTTTTAAAATATTAAAAAGGAGTACATTAGCATATTGGTGAAACAATTAAAATCATTCTATTTTAAAAGCTTTTTTAACATATAATAATATAAGTGCTACTGTTATCATTGGTTCTATTAATGCAGGGGTTAATAATATATTGGTAACTGGCTCAGGTCTTAAATATACAGTTCAAGAAATTTGGGTGGTGAAGGCCTGAGGCAGGGGCCGGGAGTAGCCCGAAAGGGTTAATGGGGGTCAAAAATGCTTTCAACAATAAAGATTTTTTTTAAAAAAAAATGCACATCATTCATTCAGTAGACTAACCTGAAAAGTAAAATCAATTCATCATGCCTTGGTAAGATAATCATACTCATTCTGAATTGTACAAACAACTTCTTGGGTCCTTTTGCTCTTAGATATTCTTGCTTTCTCTAGACTCGATGCTATGAAACAAGTTTGGTGCTACACTAGGTGAATAAGTGTATAACAAGATTGCTAGAGGTATATCTTCCGTTATTTCGGTTACATACAACCTGATGCCATAAACTTAGTGACATACAAAACCAATTATGGTCTCATTTATGAGAAAACCATGCTCCAGCACACAGTTGCTATTCAGATAAATCCATTCACGTCTGCATGTTATTAGGTACTAAATTATCTTTAAAATAATTCAGTCATTTAAAAAGTAGAAGATTTTTATTAAATGATTTTTAGAGCAAAAGAAGAAATGTAATTTTAGGATAAGCAACCATTTCTAACATGAATTCGCTGATCTAGAAAATTACTTTAATGCACATATCAATATATAAGCCAGTTACTAATATTTCAGCAATTAATTTAAAAATCTTATTCATTTTTGTGTGTTTACTACAAATGCACAGAAACTTTTAATAATAAAGAAGTATGCTTTTATTATTGTTATTTTAGTAAAACTAAGTTTTAATTAATGTTTAATTAAATTAACTAAGATTTAATAAAAATTATAAATGGAAAATATCACGTATTTTTGATTTAGTGTAGTTTTCCTATATTGAGAAATATTAAATGTTTTGACAGAAAAATACATATTTAACTTTTTTATGATAAAAGAGTCTTGGTAACTACTTGATTTTAAAATAAAAAATAAGGGCATTTCAAAGTTTCTCAATATGAGATGGAAAGAGAGAGAGAGAATGAAAGACAAGAGAGAAGGGGAAAGGAAGCAATTTTATTAAATACCTGAACTTGGGTGTCTCAAATACACTAATGAACTGATATAATCACTTTCATTTTAAGTGTGTGTGTGTGTGTGTGTGTGTGTGTGTGTGTGTGTATTTAGAGAGAAAGAAAGAGGATAGCATCTATATGAGAGATAAAGATACATGACCAGATAAACATACATGACCAGACTAGGAATCAGACCCACAACCTGGGCATGTGAACCCAACACCTGTGGTGTACTGGACAACACTCCAGCCAGGTGAGCCACACCAACCAGGGCTCACTTTAAATATAGTAAAACTTCATGTCTTTTATAATGCTTGGCAAACAGTAGACACTGAATAAATTGTTTTGAGTCAATAGTTGAATAAAAACACTATTTAATATATGATCTAGTTTAAAATTCCCATCTTGACATTATATATATATGTCATTATATATATATATATATATATATATATATACATACATATATATAAACATATATACGTATATATGTAAAATATATATATATATATATATATATATTTTTTACAGAGAGGAAGGGAGAGAGATAGAGAGCTAGAAATGTCGATGAGAGAGAAACATCAACCAGCTGCCTCCTGCATACCCCCTACCGGGGATGTGCCTGAAACCAATGTGCCCTTGACGGGAATCGAACCTGGGATCTTTCAGTCTGCAGACCGAAGTTCTACCACTGAGCCAAACCGGGTTCGACCCATCTTGCCAATCTTAAAGATATTAATTTTTATATGTAGTTGTTTATCTTTATATTATTGATAATAATATGTACTTTCAGATTGTTTCTGCTTTTTAATTATAAGGGACTACATTTGGGGACATTAGAGAAATGTAATATTTAAACTAAAGTGGAAAGACATTTTTAACAAAATATTTGATATCTAATATCTTCCATAAATCAGCACTTTGATCAGTTGCCTCCTCCATCCTCCCTGATTGGGGACTGCACCCTGTAACCAGGGCAGGGTGTGTGCTCTGAGAATCGAACCCGCCACCTATGTACAGAAAATACTCTAACCAACTCAGCCACACTGGCCAAGGCTATACTTTGTATTTTCATTTACATATTTTTAAAATATATTTTTTATTGATTTCAGAGAGGAAGGGAGATGAAGAGAGAGATAGAAACATCAATGATGAGAGAGAATCATTGATTGGTTTCCTCCTGCAAGTCCTACACTGGGGATGAAGCCCGCAACCCAGGCATGGGCCCTTGACTGGAATTGTACCTGGGACCCTCTGGTCCAAACGCCAACACTATCCACTGAGCCAAACCAGCTAGGGCTAAGTTTTGTTTTATGTATTTAATGTTGCCACTAGAAAAAATAAGTGTGTGACCATCAGTCCAACATATTCATTGGGTGAAGACTGTGCTGACTAGACATAACAATAATGTTAGTGACCTAAGAATAGGGCCCTGCATTGATGTGATTTTCCTGAAATGGGAACACCCATTCCTCTCAATAGGCCTGGTAGCTCAAATAAAAAAGGTCTAAAATAAATTGGCTGAGTCACAAAGAAGACTATAAGGCATTATTACTGTTATATGAAGAAGTAAAAACAAATAATAAAAATCTCCCTCCCTCAAATTCTATACTACTCTTCTTTAGCCTTTGTTAAACCTCCACATAGTCAAGTTTCTTGAACTATTAGTTACACTTCATATCTTCATCTGATAATCTCTCACTCCTAAAACATTGCATTCTGCTTTTTTTTTTCTTTTTCAAATAATATCTTATAGCAAATCCCCCAAGGCATATTGGTGGATATGCCCCAATAACTGTTTTTGATTTGTCTTAAACTTGGTTTCCTGCAACCTTTGGAGTGTGAAAATATCTTTCACTCTTAATTATCTTTTTTCTTGCTTTGGTATGCACCATTTTTTTCTCTGACAAATTACTTTAACCTCCCAAACCAATATATGTTCAATAACAAGAACAAAAAATATTTATGTTGCCCTATATATTTTTCTTTGAATAATATTTTTCCACATTGACTCTTGGCTTCACCTGATGACTAATTTTAGCCAATAGAACAACAGCAAACTTAAAGTTAGAAGGGACTTGGCAAATGCTTGCTTGTTGGGTTCTACTCTTGGGACTAAGAGCCCTAAAATCAAGCGCAGTCACCAACTGTCACTCCAGCTGACAGCCATTCTATCCTCAGATGCAGAGCCCAAAAAGCAGGTAACCACTGATACATTAGGGAACACAGCCAAATCAGAGGAAATATCCAGTAGAGCCCAGTACAAACTGCCACTTCACAGAAATGTGAACTACAGAAATGATATGTCACTATGTTAGTGGTGGCTTGTTAAAGAGAAACAATTAACAAGCATACTACTTCCCTTGTGGTATCCAGATCTTTATTAGTAGCACTGCCGTCTATTCTATTGTATATATGGAGATCCTGCGTCACCCTCAGTGGTTTTCATTACATTTATCCCTTTACCTTATTGGTAAGGTAACTAAGTCTTGCTGCTATTTTTAAACTTCAAATTATTTGAATAATGAAATAATTGAGTATTTTATGAATGCAATACATATTTGTGATTACTTGATATATGCCAGAATTATTAAGCCAATAATTAGAATCAGAATAATTTGTTCATTTTGGATTATGGATTTAATATCTCTTTCCCCCTATGCACTGTATCCCACTGTCTTTTTTATAGTACATAGTATTTCTTATTGCCTTGTATGGTGCAGGTATGAGTCTGTTAATTCTTTTATTTTATTTGTGATCTAATTGATTTCGAGCCTTCTGAAATATTTTGTAGTCTTCTACCTAAAAGATAATATATAGAATAAAAGGTAGTCCATTTGTTATTCTGTTGTTGTTATTATTGTTTTTTATTATAAAAACCAGGAATGCTGCCTCTGCTTGTTTCACTGAGATGTAAAATCTCTATCCTCTTGATTCCTTGTTTGGCCAAACACTGTTTGCACAGCTTGCAAAGAACACTTTTCTAGGAAATTAAATCTCTATAGTGCCTCTGTCTCGTGGCCATATTTGCCAGCTTTCGGGGCCAGAATTTCTATTCAACTCACAATGCTAAGTAATAACTACAAAATCCTTAAAGGAACTTTAAGTTTCTGATGATTAGAATACAGGGGGAGGGGGGAGAGTTAAGTGTTTGGCATTGGAATTTATATGAGTGAGTCCTTTCTAATCACAACTATCATATGTGCAATGCACAGGAAGCATTTTAAAATTCTTTCAACATTTTTCACTACTTATACTTTACTACTCAAAATGACATGCCCTTTTTAAAGTGATCATGGAAACATTAAAATAAGCCTTCCATTGAGCAGTCATTCAGTTTAGCTTTTGGAGTTGATTGAATGTATTGTAGAGCATTGTTATTGCTGACCTTATTGAAATGATTATACTATGTAGTCTGCTTATGCACTTTACGGTTTCTTATTATTTGCATTTACTGTGCCTTATTTATAGTAGGTGTCCAATAAATAATGGGAGAGTAAATAAAAATTAGCAAACAATAACTTATTTTGCTATTAAAATTTATATTTATTTATTTGTTTTTTAAAAATCTGTTTGTTTGTTTTTAATTGATTTTTAGAGAGAGAGGAAGGAAGAGAGATAGAGGGACAGAAGCTTCCATGACAGAGAAACATCATCTATCAGCTGTCTCCTGCACACTTCCTATTGAGAATTGAACCACAAGGTCCCTGGATTCATGCTCAACTGTTGAGCCACATCAGACTCTATTGATTTTGTAACTTTTTAAAATCTCCTTGTCAGTAGAAAACACAGGGATAGGAAAAAGTAGGTTTATAGTTGTCCTTATGGAAAAATATAAACAATACAAGAATCTTAATATAGAAAGAGGTAATATGCAAATTAGTCCAGGATGCCTTAAAGGGAAGACCAGATAGGAGAAGGTTGCCTGCTTTGTGTATTCATGACTGAAAACCTATTTTACCGATCTCATAGATCCTGTTGTTCTATAACAAGTGTGTGGGGGTATATGTGTTTTAAAAAATGGGGGACATAGTTTATAGTATCAGAGTCTAAGAAACATGGTCCATCTCTTTTAAAAACTCTATCCCTTTAAATCCATGTGTTTTATAAAGGAGAATAGTTGTGTAGATGCAATATAAAATTCTAAAATATGGAATTTTAATATAGGTGACAAAATATAAATCTTATAAAATTGATGGGAGTCAGTGAAATTGGGGGTGGAGAGATGAGAAACAGTTACATCATTTCATCACATTGCATTCTTCAGTAAATGTAAAATTCAACTGAATAATTTGGGGTAGTGAACATACAATACAATATGCAGATAACTTATTATAGAATCATACATATGAACCCATGTAATTTTATTAACCAACCAGAGTCCAATTTTGCAAGGATCTCCGCACTCACAGCCATGGCTTCATCTGGAAGGTCATCTAGAAAGTTGTTCAGTTGTAAGGTCTAATTAGCATATTATGCTTTTATTATTATAGATGTCCCCACAATAAATTTAAAACACACACACACATGATTCAATACAGAATACTTAGCTTAACTCTTTATTTATTGTTTCTTAAATTTTTAATGAAAATTTGCCTGTTAATATGACATCAACAATATGTACCGTATTTTTCGCACCATAAGACGCACCTGACCATAAGACGCACCTGGTTTTTAGAGGAGAAAAATAGGAAAAAAAATATTCTGAACCAAATAGTAATAAAATATTTAATAAAGTATAACAGAATAATATTTGAACCATATAAACTGAACAGCAGTCAACAGTGGCATTGAGAACCATTATCACTGTCATTAACACATAAAGACAAAGGTTTGAGTACTCTAGTCTTCTAAAAACCCCAAGAACTCTTCTTCGCTAGAGTCAGAATTCATGAAGACGCAGGCACTTCTTCTATTCGGACCATAAGATGCAGGCACTTTTCCTCCCACTATTTGGTGAAGAAAAAGTGCGTCTTATGGTCCGAAAAATACGGTAATTAAGCCTAGTAAACAGCAAGTTGAAGATTAGGTGGTTGTCCATTTATATAAATAAAATGTTAGAAATAAATATTTTTCCTACAATATTCAGACTTATTTTGGCTTATATCTTGAAACAACTCACATATGCAAGCATTCAATTTAAAATAAATGTTATATAAAAACAGACAGGTTTACATGGGTTTGGTTAAATGAAGTAGTAAATGAACAAAAATAAGTAATTAAAAATGGCTTAATAGTTCATTCAAACCACTGATGACCACTATTTATGAGTAAGGGTGTTCCTAACTTTCTCACCAAACCTTCTGCTTTCCATTTGGCATGAATCCCAATTTCTGCTGTGTTAATATTTGCTCCTGGGAAGAGATGAAGGGAAAAAGGTCCATAAGGTTTCCATTGGCCCAGATAGGAGAAACATCTGCTGGATTCAAGAGCAGCTTGCTGGCTCAAGTCAGCAGGGAGAATTGATGCCTATCAACCCTGCCATATGAGTTGAAATTTCCTGTGCCCTGGGGCTAAGCAATCTTAATCAAGAAAAAATAAAGAAGCACATTGTAGGGCAAAATTTTCTTATTAAATAAGCATTATATATTTTAAAGTAACTCCCATAGCATTATAAACAATGAGTTTAGTGCTATGAAATTCAATTTCTAGCAAACAAGGTATATTGAATTATTTTTATGGTTAATTAGATTATTTTGAGTAATGATGGATTCCATGCATTTAGAACTTGTTTAGATTTTATCCTTAAACTTGAAGAGTTGATTAATATTTTTCTTGGTGATAAAAAGCTTGTCATATTCGCAGGCAATTTTAGGATTAGCTTGTTAATAATTTCAATATTGAGATTTGGGATTATAGTCTCAAATGTAAAGTTAATAAATTGCTACTAAATATAATTATTGATATTTACATACAAACACATATATTTGCCATTTAGAAAAAAGTTGCATTAAAAAATGTATACTTATTTCCATGCTGTACCGGTACCCTAAACCCTTGACATTTTTTTTTTTTGCAACTGTCCTCTCAGTCTGTGGCTCATCCTATTCAGTGCCCTAAATTGGAAAAGTCTGTACCTTCTAAAGTTTAAAAATTTTAATTAGCACAACACTAAGTAGATATCTAAATTTGAGAAATGAAATATCAGCATTTATTAATAATACTAGGGGCACAGTTCACAAATTTGTACTCCTTGAAAGGAACTGTGAGCTGAGAGGCTCCAGCAGACACAGGGCGGGTGTAGACCCTGCCTGACCCCTCCTGCTGTGGCACACCCAGCCCCACCCCCCCACCCCATGCTCTGTCTGCCAGCAGCCTTGCTCCTGCCACTGCTGCTCTCTCACGCACTGAGGACACCAGCCCCACTTGCACCTGCTGATGGTGAGAAATGATTGGGGCAGGCACCAGCAGTGGGTGCAAGTGGTGGCTTCTGCTCTGATCATCCCTGGTGAGCAGGGAGAGGTGGAGAAGCCCTCAGGAGTGATCAGGGCCAGCAGGCACTCCTCACATCTGTTCCGAGAGATCAGGAACAGTGCTGGGCACTGGCAGCGGGTGTGAGCAGCAGCTCCAATGCTGGCTTCAGGTGTGAGCAGGGCCTGCACTGGCAGCAGGTGTGAGTGCTGGGTAGGACCTTAGCGCCTGGGAGCGAAGAATTTTCAGTAACCACCAGAGGCTCACCCTAATAACAGCTACCAGTGCCCCACCTTGGTCTGGCACCCCTGCTCACCTGCTCCACCATCCCACCGCAGACAACACCTGCCATGTTTTTCACACCCCCCCAGTGGTCACCACACATCACAGTGACTAGTTGTTTGGTTGTTCCAGTTGTTCTGCACATCCGGTCTATTTGCATATTAGCCTTTTATTATATAGGATATGTCAGTATAATATATATTTTATTTATATATGTTTAATACTAGAGGCCCAGTGCACAAAATCAGTGTATGCGATGAGGGGGGCTTCCCTCTGCCTGGCCTATGTTCTCTCACAGGCCTGGAGCACTAGGGAGATGTCCAACTGTTGGCTTAGGCCCACTCCTCATGGAGAGTGGGCCTAAGCCTGCAGTTGGACATCTTTAGCACTGCAGCAGAGCTGTGAGAATCTCTTGCCACCCTCACTGAGCTCACCAGCCAGACTTCTGGTTGAGCCGTGATCCCCCTGTGGGAATGCTCTGACCACCAGGGGGCAGCTACTGTGTTGAGGGTCTGCTTCCTAGTGGTCAGTGGGCATTATAGCAACCGGTTGTTTGGCCATTCTATTGATTTGCATATTAGCCTTTTATTATATAGGATGTATAAAGAGAGAAAGATATATACATACCAAAATCTATCATCTATCTATTCATCTATCTATCATCTCTCTATCTATCTATTATTCTATCTCAACACACAACTTTGATTTCAGATCTGTCAAAACCTGTAAGATTATGATTTTGAAATGACATTCTGTTAATGCCCAAATTGTATGTAGAATTCATAAAATAGACAAATAGAAACAGTTTCAATATGTTATTTGAAAAGTCTTTACCTCATCAGAGAGACTATGCAGAAATTTTCTTTATTTTTAAACCTGATATATTTGCAATGCCCACTTTGCTAGAGCAGCCATACAATTCATATATATATATATATATATATATATATATATATATATATATATACAGTGATGCTAATGAGAAACAACAGACTTGATTGATGTCCAACTACAGGCTTTCCCCAAAGTCAAAAGACAGGTGATACAATAAGAATATCAGCAACTAGCAGAGGTTTTGTGACTCCCTGAAGTGCCTCTCAATGTGCAGTTACTCCTGATCCCAGACTAGACTGAGTCCATCAGGAGCCAGACACTCTGGAGTCCATTCAGTTTTTTGGCCTTGCCAGTCACCTGCCCTTCTCAAGATTATGCTATCAGTTCCCATTCTCTGACACACCTACATCTAACCAATACTGATAGTTTATTATCCAATAAATCATTGCAACAATAAAATGCAGGTACCTAGTGTGGTACATAGCAACCTTTCTGGTTCTCATTTATTTTGAATCCAGGGTAGATGTAGGATTTTTTTTTTAATAGCAAAGATGATTCTACCAATAGTTACCCTAATAGATTTTAGGGTTTTCTGAGACTAGACATAAGACCAAGGACCAGATATTACCCTTTCTTTCCAATGTTGATGTGAAGAGACCATTGGCTTTCCTATGACTATATATATATATATATATATATATATATATATATATATATATTTCCATTTGTCATTTTGCAACATCTCTCCAGAACAACAAAATGATACCGATTTCTTCTCTGCTTTATCAGAAGTATAATTCTTTGAGCTAGCTTATGTGTACTAATCTATACAAAATATCTAGTATCTTTTTAATATTTTCCCACAGTAGTTTCCACTTGGTCTCATAGGGCAATGTTGCCCTAGATCTAATGTGGCACTACAAAGGACTTAAACATCAAAGCATGTAAACATGGACAAGATGGGTGAAATCAACATTAATGAAATCTTGGTGCATTCAGAAATGATCAAACAGCGAAAAACACATCTTATTAACCATTGTGTTATTACATATTGTTTTTCAAACGAGAACTTGTTCCTTTGGGAATATGCCAAGTTGATTCATAAGTTACTGCATATTGATCCACACTTAAATAATTAAGGTGACATCATTTTCTACACAATGTTCAGATTTTCAAAAATGTGTGCCCAGACCTAGCCAGTTTGGCTCCTGGTTAGAGCATCGCCCTGCTGAACAAAGTGTCACAGGTTCAGTTCCTGGTCAGGAGCATGTACCTTGGTTATGGGTTGTTACCTGCTCCCAGTAGGGGCATGTGCCTGAGGCAACCAATTAATGTTTCTCTCCCCCTCTTCCCTCCCTTCCACTCTGTCTGAAAATCAATGGGAAAAAATATTTTGGGTGAAAATTAAAAAAAAAAAGTGTGCCCAGCCCTGGATGGTGTGGTTTATTTAGTTGAGTGCCCCACAATGAATCAAAAGGTTGTGAGTTTGAATCCTGGTTCAGGTTGTGGGCCCCATTGCCAGTGGGGGGCATGCAGAAGGCAGCCAGTCAATGTTACCCTCTCACATAGACGTTTCTCTCTATCTCCTTCTCCTTTCCTCTCTCTCTAAACGTCAATAAACTGTTTTGAAAAAGGGCTTCAGATTAATGAGCTTATTTAAAAAAATATTCCTACCATGCCCACTTATTCTTGTTAGAAGATTAAAAGTAATAGACACTTGTTTCTCTGCTATCAAGGACTTTGAACATGTTTCAGGTTATAGAGCAATGGTGACCTTGGGCATACAAATTATATTATTAAAAAAGAAAACTCTTTCTATAATACCTGTCAAAAGAGGAAGGGAACATTTTATAATGTTTACTAGTATATATATACTCAAACAGGGGAAAGGCTCAAATGTTTTGTTACCTCACTTTTGTAGTCTTTTATGAACTCATTATTTATTTAAAAGCATAGTATTGTTATCCACTCAGGGAAATATATATTTGCCAAAGAAAACTCTCTTAAAAACAATATTCACAGCAACACTTTTCTTTTTCCTAGATAACTATTGCAGTTTTAAAAATAAGCAGTAAAACAGAAGTCCTCCATTATTAATAACAAGGAACTTCCGCAGGCAGTGGGATTTTAATGTGGAAGTCTATCAGATAGTGCAGCTCAGTTGACTGAGTGCTGTCCAGGGTAGGAAAGGTCCTAGCTTTGATCCCAGAACAGAGCACATACTCAGGTTGCTGGGTAGGTCCTTGCAGGAGGTAGCCAATCAATGTTTATCTCTTACATTGATGTTTCTCGCTCCCCCTCTCCCTTCCTGTCTCTCCAAAATCAAAAAAAACACATTAAAAAATAAAACAGTGGGAGGTATATAGGAATATGGGTAGCTATTATATATTAGTACAAGCTCAAGTCAGTAAAATATGGGTTTCCATTTACTAGAAGGTTATTTACAGTATAAAACAAATATGAAGAGATTAGTTACAATTAGAGGCAACTAATTAATTTATTAATTACAAATAAATTATCCCATGATTTAATGGATTTTTAAAAATATTTTCTCAATAAGGATCTTGACTGTAAACACAATTTTTACAGTGATTCATCTCTGAGATTAAAAATCTTTGGTTTGAGATAATGATAAATCAACAGAAAAGCAACATTTTTTTGAAAATTTATACTAAGTAACTGCCATTGCATATAGAATAACTGTAAGCACCTCATTGTGACATAAATGTTCTACATTATTTGCCTGAACTTTCTTCCACATCTCATCTTGGGCCATCACATCCATTTCTTCTAATGTAGATTCACTGTAAGCTTGTTTATTTCTCCCTTCCCTCCCAATCCTCCAACCCCATTTTCTTTAATAGCCAATCTCAGGACTTTCACATTAACTAATTATTTACTTTTTTGGAATGCTGACCCTTTCTCTTTAGCATTTTTGTCCTCTAGCAATTTGTATGTGACTTGTTCTTTCTCCCCATTTATGTTTCAGTTGAAATGACAACATATTCTTTATATATATTGACCAATATATACATTGGTTTCAGAGAGGAAGGGAGAGGAAGAGGGAGATGGAAACATCAGTGATGATAGGGAATCATTCATTGGCTGTTTCCTTCACGTTCGACAGAGCCCACAACCCAGGCATGTGCTCTTGACTGGAATCTAACCTGGGACCATCCGTTGATGCTCTCTTCACTGAGCCAAACAGGCTGGGGCTCAAATGTCAACTTTTCCTTAATCATGTCTTTCCTTTATATCAGCAATGTTCAACCTTCAACTCAAGGCATATATGAACTAATTACTAACATATCTGCTGCACACCAAAAAATACATTTTTGACAAATTGACAATAAAATAGAATGAATCTACTTTTGATTCATTCACACTGGAGTGGGGGGAGGAAGAGAACTATTGTGTTGGCTAGTTTTTTTTGTTTGTTTGTGTTTTTGTTCTTTGTAATTTAAGTAAAATCATTAACTAACAATAATATATTAAGCAACAATTATTTTGAGAATATATATATATATATATATATATATATATATATACACACACTATGGGCTGGATGCATGAAATTTGTGCACTGAGGGGAGTGTCCTTCAGCCCAGCCTGCCCCCTCTCAGAGACTGGGAGCCCTCAGGTGATGTCCACTGACAGCTTTGGCCTGCTCCTGGTGGCCGCAGTCTGGCCTCCCTTTCTGGGAGGTGACCAGGGTGATCAGGGAAAGGCAACAGCTCCATCACCCCCTGCAGCAGCCACTGCCAGTCACCAAAGCTGCCAAGGTGTTTTCACCAACAAGGCCTCCAGTCCATGCACCAGGAAAAAATGACAACTTTAGGCATTTTCAAGATGTGTCTTTCATAGGATGTGACATTTATTTATTTTTTAATACTCACCTGAGGGTATTTTTCCATTGTTTTTTAGAGAATGTGGAAGAGAAAGGGAAAAACAGAGAGAAACATCAAAGTGAGAGGAACACTTTGGTTGCCTCCTGCATGAGCCCTGACCTGGGCCAGCCCGGGAAAAGCCTGCAACCTAGGTACATGATCTTGATCAAATCAAACCCAGACCCTGTGGCAGGCAAGCCTAGGCATTATCCACTGAGCTAAACCAGCTAGGTGGAAAAGCCCTAGATCACCTTTTTGGATTCTTATGCTCAAGTTATTAAGAATATTACCAGTGGCATACTGGGAGCTTAGCCAATGAGTCTGATCACTGGCTGCACCTCTGCCAAGGCCTAAAGCCTCAGGGCCTAGGCAGGAACCCCAGCTCGTTCTGATCTCTGCCTCTGCTGTTGCCCAGGAGCCCTCTGGCTCAGGCCCTTCCCACGTTGCTCAGGACCTACGGGGGGCCTACCTCAGAGTGACCTGGTGCCCAGGAAGTTCCCAGGACCCAAGCTGCTGGGCGCCTATATATGCAAATTAACCTCTGACTTTGTTGGGTTAATTTGCATACTCACTCTGATTAACTGTGGGCATAGCAGAGGTATGGTCAATTTACATGTTTGTCTATTATTAGATTATATATATATATATATATATATATATATATATATATATATATATATAATGTGGAATTAGGGAAAGCCAGCATGATAACCAGATTGAAGTGTGAATATCATCTCAATTTAAACCTGCCTCACTATCTAAAACTAAATGTGTTAGTTATGTTTTGTATATTTGAAATAATTATATATTTGTAATTAAGATTAATTATACTTGCTTTATTTTTTTAGAAGTTTTTCATTTACTTTATTCCTAGGAATGTTATTAGGTATTTAACTTTCTCTCAAAGTCATTTAAATATCTTAAAATGTATTACAATTAAATATTATGTATAATTTTATTTAAATATATCAACCTTCAAGGAACCACCAGATAAAACAAAAATATTTTCATCGTTTTCCCCTTTTTTAGTTTCAGATTAAAGTTTTTCTCATGGACTTTAATTTTAAACAGTTATGTCCCATCCAACCCATTTCCCCCAAGAAGATTATTGTGCTCTCAGCACTATTTCCTCACTCTGTCTTCAGAAGAGTTCTACCATCTGTATATTCCTTTCCAGAATGTTTTCTCCAGGTTGACATCTCAATTTAGAATTTAGTTCCATGATTGAGTTTCACTGTGAATCAGACTGTGATTTTGGTCATAAATTTATTTTCTCTGGAAGGCTGCCTCTCAAATATTCATCAGTTAGCAAGTATAGTAGTCAGTTCCAGGTCTTGATCATTCACCCTGAAAACAGTACTCTGGAAAGATAAAATGATTTCATGCACACATGATAATTACTATGTAAACCTGTTTTGAAGTTATGGAAATATTTTTTTTTAAATCTGCTTATTCTTTTATATAGTTTCAAGACATACAGTTTCCTTTTTATTTTAATCATACTTCCTTTTCTTTTTATTCTTCTATAATGTAGTAGTTGAAAAACCTATTTGGATAGGAAGAAAAGTAACCTTATGAATATAAATTTGAAAAAAACTGAAGTTCACTTTTTCCTTGAAAATATGGAGCAAGGTGGGAGAACATCTGTAACACTCTCAAAAACAAAGATTAAAAGAAAGAAAATTGTGTGACCTCATTTAATATATTTTTGAAAGAGTTCAGGACATGTGAGGAAATTAATTAAATGACCAATTAATAAAAGTAAAATATATATTTAATATTTTGATCATAAAAATCTACTTTGGATGTAAAAATGGGTATATTTATATTTAATTTAGTTCACTAAGTTTATAATTTAGACAGCTTTTTAGAGGGTGAAAACACAAAACAAGCTAAGAATGGAGATACAGGTTAAAAAGTGTTGGGGATATATATTTTTTTAATTATATAATGTGAAGGCAATACAACTACTATGCAAAAGGTAGAGAAACCATAAAACAATGTTTCCCAGGATTTTATAAATATTCTTTGAGGCTTAGAATTTTGTAATTTAATGAAAACAATGTTTGTGATACAGCTGAGTAATATAAAATTAATAGAAGAAATATGCAAACTCTATTTTATGTAGGAAGAATAATTGTGCTGGGGATATTTACAATATAGAAGGTTGAAGTATACAATCACACAAAAATATTTTTTAAATGGAAGGGAAGGCACTAATATTGTTTTTTACCTACATTACAAAATTTTCCAGGGCCAGCCCTGATACTATTAATCAAGAATTAACATTATTATAAATTATATCAGAGCCTCAGCAAACCATAACTAGTCTTAATATAATGTAGTTAACTGGGTCACCTGCTCACCATCATTGTGTAGGTCAACTGAAACAATACAAGAGTTATCCCATGAGTCCCCTGATCTGCTATGGGTGTCCAGGAAAACCTGTGAACACATTCTGAAAAGAGAAAGAGGTGAAATTTCTGCAGGAGATTTGTGATTCTCTGGGTCAGGAGCTGCGGGAGCCATTGTAAATCTGACGAAGCCTTTTGTCATGGATCACAGGCCAGCAAAGGACTAGGGCCAAGCTATGGGTACACAAGAGTTTCTGCTCCAGAAGTTGGGAACAGAATGGGTTCCTCACAATGGCCACAGTGAACACCAGGATCTGGTCCACAGCATTGTAATTGCTGAAGCTGTCAACTTGGCATTCTTACAACCTGATATCAGGAGGAGAAAGCCCTTCCAACCTTCCCTGGCCTTGCAAGACCCCGTGCCCGCCAGCTTTGTTTCTTTCCTGCCTTGGTCTGGCAGCTGCGATGGAACACAGGTCTCTGAAGTGCTTCCTGTCTCTATGGAAACTGGCAAGCAGCACCAGCCCCATGGCCATGCTCCATAGCGGCTGGGCAGAGGGGCGGCGCAGAAGGTGGATACCAGGTGTTGTGCTCCATAAGGCAAGCGGAATAAGGAAAGGATGAAGCAGAATCAGAGAAAAATAAATGATATGTGGCAGCCTAGGAAAACAGAATGCTTAATTTTTCAGATAAAGCTAAGATAGAATGAAGTAATGAGAATCATGTCTAGAGAATTCTAAGTATTTGAAAGAACAGAGGGACATTCCAAAAGTAGAAACACTTCTGCATTTAGTCTTCATTTTCTCTCTAATTTCTTTCTCACATGATGGCACATTCATCACACTTCTCTTAAGAATTATAATTTTACATTAATAACATCTGTGTTTTTCAATCCAATAGGCTTTCGTATGCAATATGTAGTTCAGTCCCTACAACTGCTGAGCCACAACTTTCACATTAGGTTATTTGTTCAGAATTCCCTCAGTAATTTAGTGGAAATAATCTCATATTGTGTATGCATTTAGATATACTTCTTGCAACAAGAATGGGCTTAAATTTTCTAAGATGCAGACTCCCTGTATAAATACCCTTAACTAGTTGATGAATTAGAAGAGAAAGAAAGAGATAGAAACACAAAGCTAAGAATAGTTGAGGGGGAAATCCGAAAGAATAGTAGAATAGCTTCATATTTCATTTAAAAATGAGTCATCTATTTCTGTCATTGCTTATTGAGGTTGGTATTTAAGAACCTTTAATTTATTTTGTAAATACCTATCTATTGGGCATTTGCACTCTTCATAAGCAAAATGTGAGAACCTTAATATGAAATAAGTATTTCACATTAAAAATAGGCTTCTTGAGAGGACATAAAATGTTTTAAAACAAATCAAAACATTATACAAGCCACTTGATTCAGGTGCCAATGACATAAGTTAATTTTTTTTAGACTGTGTTGACAGTTTACACTAGACATAAATATATTCCATTCTGAAAAAAAGGGTCAAAATACAGGGCGTTATTTATCTCAGGAGAAGTTTTCACTTTCTTATTGAAAAACAGTACCTTAAATTCTCTTCACATTTGTTCCCCTTCACTGTTTTTAAATCTGGTTCTTCCTTTGAGAAAGTTTTGCTCATTTTCAGGAAGAAAAATAATGAGGGCCCTCAGTTCCTGTTAAATAGCCCACAAAATTTGATCATTTTCTCTGAAAAATCATGGTCTGTAGCACACTCCCTCTCACATGCGAAAAGGCTCAACCTCTGCCTGTCTGTCGAGATATATCTCAGGTGATTATTGCTCTCAGTAAGTAAGCACTCATGCACAGTGTGCACTGATCCATTGCCGTGGCCCAAGTTTAATCTTTAGCATAGGAAGCGAGTTGGAGAAAAGCATTGCCTTTACTCAGCATCCATTCTGGAGATAGCAAAGCTTGAATGATGCTGTCTTTGGAAGCAGAGCCATGCGCTGAGATCAGTGTCCAAACACGCAACCTCGCCTATCTGCTCTCCTTCAACAATGCAGCTGGCTTCAAAGATTTCTCTCCACTGCTCGTTTCTTGCCTCTTTATGCTTAGGGTTCACTGCAGCCTTCACCAAGGTTGAGGTGGCCATAATTGAGAATTTGCTTCTTTATGTCCTATGTGACAGAGTGCTGGGTTCTGGGATGTTCAGAGAGTAAAGGCACATGTGAAATGTGGAAGGAGGACACTTATTAACTAACCGAGGTTCAAGGAGTCAAGACTGAGTTCACTTGATTTTTGAACTTGATAGTTCCTAATCTAGACAAGGAAAGCTTTGGACTATCATTTCTTTAAGTATATGACAGATGGAAACATTGAAGAAATAATAACAGCTGCTCCATCTGCAATTTAATGATGACCTGCAAAGCTATCTTTTCAGAATATTGACTAATTGCTCTTCACTAAATTGTTTTTCACGGCATTGAATTAGCAAAGTATTTTCATATGACTACTAAGACTAACTTAAGTGGCTTTTAACCACTGATGCTAGTTAGTGACAACCTAGGGGGGGAAATAGTAGCACAGAACAATTATCCATGTAGAAAAAAGACATTTTATCTGAAATGTTTTGTAATAAGAACAGTAGGTGGGAAGGGAAAGGGGACTTTGCGAAATGATTTGAAGAAAAGAAAAAAAAATGATTAAAGAAGAGGCTCAAAATATGAAAGAAAAGAACTTCAAAACCAGTACTAACATGTATTAGAAAGATTCATTGGTTTTCATGAACAAATTGAAATAAAATAAAACTCCTAATTTATGCTAAAAATGCATGCAACAGCTCCACCAAGAGGTGTGAAGGGTGGCTTCCTCAGTGGTGTGATGTACATGTTTAGCAACTGCCTGGGGGGGGGGGGGGGGGGGGCAGGATAAAGTTGGAGTTGGCCTGGATTGTTTGCCAGTTTCCACCATGAAAATAATCCCAATGTGGTCAATTTCATTCAGTAAGGTACCAACATACCTGACTGAGCATGAAGTCAGTAGACTGCAGTTGTCTCTCCCAGCCTCAGGGAGCCCAGCTGCTCCTACTTAAGTTAAAGATGCTTCTTTTACTTACTAAAAATAGATGCAAACAGTCTAATTGCATTTTTGAAATGTTTGATTTCAAACTAGCTGCTTCTTTTATAACACTTATTCAGTCAACATTTTCACTTCACTGTCAAAGCAGCTCAGGGGTTAAACACATGAGATCTGGAGACAGAGTGCAAGAGTTCCAAACCTGTCTCTGCCCTCTGCAGCTCTGTGGCAGTGGGCATATCTTTCAAGGTCTTCTTGCAGCTGTCCACTCCTCTTCTGGGTAGAGATGACAACACTGTTGGCATGAGAATTAAATCCTTGCTGAAGGAGAGGTACATAGGATAGTGTTTAACATATTGTGGATGCTCAGTTAAAGTTAGCTGTGGTTTTCATGTGTTTATCACTGGTTTAGTGACAGTTGAGGGTTGGCATGACATAGGAAGGGCATGTGAGCATAACAAATATCTAGGCATGTAATAAATTTTATGAGAGCTCATTTAAGCCAAACTGAGAGGGCATGTGGCAGGGAGCAATATATCAAATGCAGCTTATTTTATGCATTTGTGATTAAGGAGGGAACTAAGGAAGATGATGAAGGGCTGGGAGAAAGCAAGGTGGGGGTCTGATTACAGGGTAGTTAATAGGATTATGGGTTTTCTTGCTTAAATGACTGGTATTACTTTTGTATTTCAAAGGTGTGTTGACCTAGAAGAGAAAAACAATGAGCAGGGTTGACGTAATACCTTTAAAGAAGTTAGGGGGCTGAGGCATGGCTACCCTGCAAATTTATAATCAGATGATCCTGTGAGGACACTTTCCATAGGAAACTCCCCCCTTTTTTTTCATCCACAGGTACTATTAAAAATGAATGTTGATAAAAAGGAAATTTCACCCCGAAAGGAATATAAAAAACTTTTAGTCTAGTAAATGTATCTTTCTCAAAGGGCTCATGTAGAGCTTATTATACTTAATATTCAAGACGTCATTGTCTTCTAAGTTTCCCCCCTCTGGAGCATATATTTGGCACAGTCAGTCTTTTCAGGTCCCATTTTGGGAGTTGACAATGGTGTTAGGTATGTCTGTTCTAGGAATTAGTCTCTTCTCTCTTCCGTTATGACCATGAACCAATGCAACAGACTTGAATTATTCTGGTCGTTCTATCACAGTTTCCTCTGCAAATGACAGCCACTAGTCTTAGAAGATTCTTTCATTTTAGACAGTATGTACCAACTGAGAATTCTGATTCACAACAAAGGAAGTTAAGTGATGTAGCTAACTCAAAAATACATAAAATGCCTTGTTAACTGACCCTTAATTAGCTTAGAAACAAGTGCCTGAGACTGATATTTATGCACATAATAAAATGACATAAACACACTGAGGGAAGGAGGAAAATTATGGATATAGGTTGCCTGGGAAAATAGCCAACTTCTGCAAATCTAAATCGGAAGATGTGTTTCCTTTAAATATCATCATGAACTTGTTTTAGAATGACTCCTCTGAAACCTAGGATGGTGGTGAGCTTAGGCAGAGTAAATAAAGTAGAGAGTAAACAGCATCACACCCAGACTGTCTTCTTTCTCCCTCTCCATCACACTCCCTGATAAAGTTTCTGATTATTTTACAGTTTCCTTAGAATTGTTTTTCCTCTGTGCATCTTTCAGATCCTAATTCATACAAGACAATGCATCTAGTAGATCCCCCAAAATATTTGTTTGATGAAGCTATTGAAGATGAATCTTTAAATTGGCACATATACTAATTTTGCTAACTGGGAAAATTAGTAATTTTTGTTGAAAGACTTGAGCCATGAGGAGTTAAAAGCAAAAAGTAGAAGCTACCTTGATGCTTTTCCCAGGTTGTAACCAGAAGTAGAAGGCAATTTCAATCTTTGAGAAGTTTGTTTGACTGCCTCTACAACACTGGCTTTTGATTGATTTTGGAAATCACATATCCTAAGGGTGTTTAGGATTAGTAGATTCTCCACATGAGTTTGCTCTCTATTGGGAAAAACTAAATTATTTGACCACAGGGATTTTAGGCTGCAGGTCCCAGTGAAATTGAAGGTGCAATGCTTTAAAGTCAGAATCTACAAAGAGAGAAGATGGAAGAAAGCTGTCCCAATCTTCTATTCCTGAGGACAAAGTACAGGTGCACTGGGGTAGAGAGAGTAGCTGGCATGTAGAAGACCCTATGAAATATTACTTTCTTTCTTCTGTGGGCCAGTAAGGAAAGACTGAAATAATTAACAAAAGTAAGTTCTGAATAGAATATATTTAAAGGCAGTTAATATTGACATTTCTTTTCTTATTTGGTTTTAATATTATAACTGAAATTTATGAGGACTTAGTACAGCTAGATATGCAATTTAAAGTTTTATTGTTAAAGAGCTTAATCTTTATTTTTAAATTGTTGTCTAATTAATTTTTAAACAAATAGTGACAAAATTACTATGATTAAAAAGTCTTGGTGAAAAAATAAGAATAAAATGTTGAACTTTCTAAACAAACTGAATGGTTCATTGACTTTATTTCACCATGGAAAAATCACTTCACCTCCCAGTGTCAGTTTACCCATCTGTGAAATCAGAAGGATAATATTTTCTTATGGGGATGTTTTCAAATTATTTTTTAAATGCAGTGGATGAAATGATTACAGGGATCACTGCTTCCCCTTCCCCCACACTTGTTGAAAGAAGTAGACAGTATATCTATGTACTAGTTGATTGTCAAATTGTCATCTTGACATTACACATATTTACCATCAGTTGTGAGCTTTTTATTATTTAAAGAATCCCCTCATCCCCCAGATTTATTTATTTATGCATTAGGCCAATACCTGGGAACCCAAACATAGTATCTTAAAATTATTCTGAACTACTAATCCTGTATCAATGGTAATTATTTCTTCTTTCTGTTTTTACTTATATTTCTCTGATGTGGTGTTTTGCCTCACCTCACTTCCCAAGATTGATAGCTCTCCATGTTCCCAAGCTAGAGGTCACCTTTGAGCTGAAGGAAGACACATCCCACTCTGGCTCCTCTTGACTTTAAGTCAACTACCAAAGAATTTATTCCAGACATATCCTAACCTCAATTTAAAAACTCCACCCTAAGGATTAGAGGGAGATGTCCTGGGGAGTTGCCATAGTGACTCTAAGTGGCTGGCATTGAGGAGACAAAGCTGCTGATATCAAAATTTTATACTTGATAGGCTTAATTATATAAAGTGGCCATGAACCTCTGTGCTTGTGTCACAGAGGTCTGGAAAGAAAATTTCCCCTTCAGGCTCTTCTGTATCTCGTGGTGCCAATCAACAGGCTTCTTGGTAATAAGATTCTTTATGCCAATGTCTCCAGCATAACCTCAAGTGGTGCTTATAGTAATGACAGAATCATTACAAAACTGAAGAAAAAAGGAAATATATTTCATGGGTGTGATTAAGTCATCCCAATGTTCGTACATCTGTAAATTATCCTTGACTTAATGAACTATCTTGCTCATTCAAGAGTGTTTTTAGCTGGCTCTAGCAAATAACTTTTTACCCGTGTTGGTAATTGTTACTAGACCTGGCAGTGCACACCTTCAGATGCTCTTGCTGACCTAACATTTATGTATTATGTTTCTATGAGCATGAATTTTGTTTTAAATATTGGAAGTGCTATTATTAAGTAATGCATTTATTTAATAAATAATTATATTGAGGAGGAGAGCAAACTTAATTTCTAATGATATCCAAATTGACAAGGGTTATTTTAAACATTTTTTATTATAAAAGAAATATGTATTCAAATCATAAAAACTACAGAAAGGAACAAATAAGAATATTATCTTGATTTCCACTTTAAGATTTTGATGGATATTCTACAAAATGAACACTTTTTTGAAAATTACTTACATTATTTTCTCTCACACATTTTGTATTTCTAAAAACAGCTATACATACAAGAAACCCTCGTGGAAAAGGATTTAAGCAAATTATTTCATCAAAAATTGAATTTAAAGAGAGTTCAGTTCATCCAAAATTATTCCAAAGTCTTATCTCCAAAGATGACCAGTTGCAGCACAATTTACTATAATTAATGCAAGGCCAAGATAAATTAATGATAATCATATTATTATTTAAATACAAATGTTATGTGCCTAGGAGGAAAAGGAGGTGTTCTGGAACATGTGAGGGAATACAAATTGTATGTCAAAACGGTTGTCCTCTGACAAAGGGTTTTCAATATACAGTGTTTTGTTGTTTGGTTGGTTTAAGTATTTTGTTTTTAAGTGAGAAGTTAAATACAATGAAGCTTTTGGGAAATTAATCATTTTATAACTTTCATTTAATCAAATTTTTCTTTAATCCCCTTTTAGGCAGCCAAGGGCAGTTTCCACTGACACAGAATGTAACAGTTGTTGAAGGAGGAACTGCAATTTTGACCTGCAGGGTTGATCAAAATGATAACACCTCCCTCCAGTGGTCAAATCCAGCTCAACAGACTCTGTACTTTGATGACAAGAAAGGTGAATACATTTTCTTTTCAATGTTTTAATCATATTCTGAAATGTCCTAATTATAATGAATTTATTTCTAAGAGATGATTCAAATTATTCCTTTTGATTACCAAACTGCTGCTGCTTGTATTTAAACATGTTAAATATTAAATGCTTTAGTTTGCAAGTCATAAACACCAAAGATAACCTATGCCAACTTTTTAATAACATAAACAGTTCTAATTCTGTTTCAAAAATAGCATTATCCTCTCTCTTAACAATCACCTTCTATCCAGATGCCAAATTATTTTGTTTTGTAGCTTCATTGCTTATACATTGAATATATTTTCCTCACTTCTGCCATTGCAATATGCTATTTTTATTACCTTCAATTTTTAAATATATATATATCTTATTGATTTTTTTACAGAGAGGAGGGAGAGGGATAGAGAGTTAGAAGTACCTATGAGAGAGAAGCATTGATCAGCTGTCTCCTTCACACCTCCTACTGGGAATGTGCCCAAAACCAAGGTACCTGCCATTGACCAGAATCAAACCTGGGACCTTTCAGTCCGCAGGCTGAGGCTCTATCCACTGAGCCAAACTGGTTAGGGCTACCTTCACTTTTTAAAAATATTTTGAGGTGTTTATTGCATGCAATTTTTTTCAAATCAAGTAATCATTGTTGCTTTCAAAAAAGTGAAGTTCATTAATTTAAAAAATAAGTAAATAAGAAAGAAGTCACACAGAGATTTAATAAAACGTTTTTGCCTTTAGTATTAATTGATTACAAGTATTGTTAAAATATATATATATATATATATATATATATATATATATATATATATATATATATAATATTGTGGCCAGAATATTATGATCTCTAAATGTATAATAATCTGGCCACAATATCTAATACATATATATATTAGAAGCCCAATGCATGAATTTTTAAATTCGTGTTTGGGTGCGGTCCGGCCAGCCTGGCCAGAGGGAAGGGACATGGGCAGTTGGCCAGACTGCCTGCTGGTAGAACTCTTGTTTGCATATTAGTCTTCTATTATATAGGATATACACTGAGTGGCCACATTATTATGCATTCAGAAATCATAATAATCTTGCCACTCACTGTGTGTAACATATAGTCTTATAAATTAATATATATATATATATATATATATATATATATATATATATAATATTGTGGCCAGAATATTATGATCTCTAAATGATTTTCCCAATCATATTAAAAATGTTTTTAAGAATGCAGACTTTTAGGGATGTTCATGGAATAATTAAATATATTGCTACACTATTGAATTTATCAATTTGATTATATTCCCATATTTAAACTAACATAAAACATATTAATTTAGAAAATGTATTTTCCACTCTTGCATTTAATGAAATAATTTAACTTAGAAGCACTTTTTTGCAAGTATAGATACTGTCAATGACAAATTTGTCCCAAGCAACAACTAGTATAAATTTTTATAACATTAGAACATTCTTCTTTATTCATTCATCCAGCAGGAGTATAATTATCTCCACCATGTAGAAACTTATTGCGCAGTGTTTTTAAGGAGATCTTTGAAAGAAATTTTTACAGTTACATCTAAATCTGTGAGGTCAAATCCTCAGGCATAAAAACAAAATTTGTACAAATTGTTCTTGCCTCCTCTTTCATGATTTTATAAGTTATCCTCTATAGAATGTCTAACACTAGAATTGATTCAGGGTATTTGAAGCTAATGCATCTTTCCTGTAGCAAATACTGAACAACTTATAAACTTATAAACCAAGATTTGCAAAGGCTTGGAAACAAGGCAGCTCCTCTTTTCTGAGGGATAATTATGGTGAGAAAAGCCATTATGTTATATTTGCGATATTTAGTAATATATTCTTGTATTTTACTGCTATAAAAATATAATGGCCAAATCGGTTTGGCTCAGTGGATAGAGCGTCAGTCTGCAGACTGAAGGGTCCCAGGTTCAATTCTGGTCAAGGGCATGTACCTTGGTTGCAGGAACATCCCCAGTAGGGGGTATGCAAAAGGCAGCTAATCAATCATTCTCTCTCATCAATGTTTCTAACTCTCTATCCCTCTCTCTTCCTCTCTGTAAAAAATCAATAAAATATATTAAAAAATATAATGATACACTTGACTGTATGAATTGCTGATGTATGTACTTGCTTTATTTCATTTATCTTATTCTAATTGCTAGATAGTTTAGACATAGTTTGAACAAAGCTAGTTGTGTGTGTGTGTGTGTGTGTGCGCGCGCGCGCACACGTCTGTGTTTATGTTTTTGTAAAATAGCAGGTTTCTGTTTTCAATATTAGACTTTTTCTAACTCTATCATGGTTCTAATTGTCAGTTGCAACACAATAGCAGAACGTTTTGCATAAAGAAACCTTTTCATGAATGGCCATCTAGCATGTCTGTACTCTCACAATTACTTGGTTCAATTCCTATGCAATGTCTTAGTGGGAGGGATCTTGGACAACGAGGTACATCAATGCAAGAGTTAGAAAATGAAAACATGTTTTAAAGATTCCATTCAGAGTTTACCACACACTGTCTTGTTCTCTGCATTTAACTGTGGAGCCTCAATCATAAGGCTTATCTTGAGCAAATAAACTTGCTGCAAAATGCCAGAGCAGCAGTGGAGAAGCTAAGGATGGCTTAGGGTGACTAGAATGTCCCATATGTGTTGTGCAAGTGACAACTGCTCAGAACAATAGAGAAAATGGTGGGTTGCCTGTGTCGCTGACTGCACTGTCTCCTCCCACACGTGGCTGTTCTGTTAAACACTTCATTCGTGGCTCTGTTCTTATTTCTGTCTCTTGATGTTGCCAGTTGTTCTTGGGAGCTTTCAAGATAAATTGTTTGTAGTATCCTAGTGCTTTAATTGTGTCTCCAATGATTATAAAATGCAGCTGAGGTTGAGAAGCTTTGGGTTAAGCAAATCAATTCTCATAAGAGTTCTGTATCCCTAAGAAATCCCTTAGATTTCTGTGCTAACATAGGTTCCTGAGAAGGAAGGGAGGTAGAGAGACAGGGAGGGAAGAAGAAAGGAGACAAGCTGCCCAGAAAAAAACGTAACAAGTGCTTCTCATTAACATCGCTGCTGCCAGTAAGAGATCTAAGAGGCATTCTGAATAGTGTTTCATGTTTCCTGGAGACTCAGGCTCTGAGGATCCTAGCTATGAGGGTTGGACAAAACACTCAGGATGGCAGACATTGGTCCAATTAGAACTGGAAAAGCCTTTCTTGTTTACTTGGAATTAATAGCCAAAGAAAATTATGCTGTGATTGGCCAACTGATGATCAGGTAAATAAGTATTAAGCTGAGCCGATTTCCAATATATCTCTTTCACAGAAGTTAAATATGACCACTCACATTGACACCCCACCTAATTAGATTTTCTTCTTGTTGTACCACAATTGCTTTTTAGCAATTTCCCTAGCTACTAGGACAGTGGTTGGCAAACTCATTTAGTCAACAGAGCCAAATATCAACAGTACAATTGAAATTTCTTTTGAGAGACTTTTTTTTAAAAAAACTTAAACTTCTTCTAGCACATTTCTTCAAAATATGCTCGCCCAGACAGTGGTATTTTGTGGAAGAGCCACACTCAAGGGCTCAAGGGGCAAAGAGCCACATGAGGCTCCCGAGCTGCAGTTTGCAGTCCACAGTACTATGGAATCTCTCTCTCTCTCTCTCTCTCTCTCTCTCTCTCTCTCTCTCTCTCTCTCTTTAAATATATTTTATTTTATTTTATTTTATTTTTATTTTTATTAGAGAGAGGAAGGGAGAGAGATAGAGAGTTAGAAACATCCATGAGAGAGAAACATTTATCAGCTGCCTCCTGCCCACCCCCCACCCCTGGGGATGTGCCCATAACCAAGGTACATGCCCTTGACCAGAATTGAATCTGGGATCTTTCAGTCCACAGGCTGACGCTCTACCACTGAGCCAAACCGGTTTCTGCAATGGAATCTACAAGGGACATAGATGTCCAAGGGAGAGTTGTCTAAATATTGCAATCTTTCTCTCCCAGGCAAAATATAGAAGAAGTCAGAGATTTTGGGCTTTTGCTACCTTGAGCACATTTAACATGATCAGTAGCTTTTGCCATTTACAAATGAAGAAATTAAGGATCAGATTTGTCCAGACTTTCGGCTAATGCCTGGCAATGACAGGATTTGAATCCAGGTGTGGCCTCTGTGTTAGTTTTAACCAAGGTGCACCTCAGAACAAAGGCATCCAGGATCCAGGTCACTTTACATATAACCCAAGTGGCCTCTGCCATTGATCTTGGCTGCCACCTTTCAAATAAAGAGCAGCAGTTTCTTTCAAATGCTTAAAGACACACCTGGCGTAAGACAGAGGAAACAATGCAGTCAGCACGCCCAGCGGCGCTCTTGATGATGTTGGCAGTGCTCTGATTCTGTGAAGAATAATTCCGTAGCCAGCAGCCATGTGTAGATATTTAAGTTAATTAAAATGCAATAAAACTTCAAATTTAGTTTCTTGATCACACCAGCCACATTTCAGGCACTCAGTAGCTACATGTGGGTAGTGGTTACTATTTTGGAAAACACTCTTCCGGATGCCGATACAGCCTTGGCTGGTGGAATGCCCATTTTCTAACTGAGAAAGCCCTAGGTCATCATAAAAACAAGTATCAAATATTCAATAAGTAAAATGTTGCTGTTTAAATTGCACAGCTTTAATGGGAACGCTGTAGTGCAGGAGACAGGGAGTCATAACTGACTTCTAATTCTGCCTTCTGATACCAACTAGCAGAGTAATAAAAGGGGCACATTGACACCCCACCAAATTAGATGTTCTGGTGGTTGGAGCAGAATTGCATTTTTTAACAATTTCCCTATCTATTCTGTGTGCACTGAAAACCAGAAATAATTAGCCTATAAAGTAGATATTTAATTACAACTCCATTTTATTTCTGTATAGTTTCTATATGAAGAAATTTCTATAACAACCTGCAAGTGTAAATGGGAAAAAAAAACCAAGAGGAAAATTTGCAAGTACTTGAGGGTCAGAGGGACCTAGAACATATGTAGCTAAGACAACATTCATGTTTATGGCTCTCTTTTCTCTACAAATCTTACTGCATCTTTTATCAAACATAAGGAAGCATTTGAAATAGAGTGGGTATAGAAAGTCAGAGTAGGGACTTGAGGCCATTGAAACACATGAATGATGTGTGGTATTTGGCAATAGAATTGTAAAAATTCGATTAGATCGTTGCATTTGTTTCTCTGAAGGTGTGGAAGAAACAATTGAAGAGTACAATCGTATCACTTAATGCTCAGGAAAGTACACTTCAATTCCTTCCTGTTATTGACAAAAGAATATCTTGGACAAACATCTCCAGTATATGCATTCAATAGACACATCTCGGTGTGCATGTATTTTTTTTTATATAAAAATGTAAGCTACAATACTTTTTAAAATGATGTTTCTCTTCACAGTAATTTCACTTTTTTGAATAATCCACATAAATTATCTGAAGGAAATTTTATTTTTGAAGGAACAAAGATAAAATATTATTAAGGGCATGCATAGCCCAAAATTGCAAGTTTTAATTATCCTGCTGATAAAGTTTCACTAATTCTGGGACAATGGGATAGGAAAAACACGAATAAGAAGTCTAGAATAAGGAGTGATAAAGAAGAAAAATGAGAAACGAGATGAACCTGAAATAGAAGTGCAGGCTCTCCTGGCTGCATGCCAACCAATGCCCTGGACTGTGCCCGTCCTTCCACCTGGCCTCCATCCATTTGACAGGTTTAAACGTATTAAAAGTCAACTCAGTAAACATCAGGTATTACTATTCCCTTTCTCCTGGCTTTCTTACAAAATTCAGACATCATGGATAACTTAAATTAACCTTCAATTAATGACAGTTTTCGGTTATAAAATGCTCTACACTTTCTAAGTAACTTTCAACATGTTTATCTTTTCTCATTGATTCACACCAACCCTTTGGGGTAGACATTCTCATTTTCTATAAGAAATACTAGACACTTGCAGATTTGAATAACTGAGTAGTAAGTGAGAAACAATTAAGATACCTCAGCTTTCTTATAAGCCTAATTAACTTGGAACTATGTCACTTTAAAAAAAACATATTTTTATTGATTTCATAGAGGAAGGAAGAGGAAGAGAGAGAAACATCAATGATGAGATAGAATCATTTATTGAATGCCTCCTGCACACCCCGCCACCTCTGGGGATATGCCCTAAACATATGCCCTGGACAAGAATCAAACCATTACCTCCTAGTTCATAGTTTTACACTCAATCAATGAGCCATACCAGCCATGCTATATCGTTGTGATGACTTCATTTTATTACTTTTTGTATTTAATTTTTTTCTTTTCCTGTGAAAATTATTACTTGTTTAGGTCTTTATTCCAAAATCCCATTTTCCTTGAGGAATCTTCTGAACATATCTCATATTTTAATCTCAATACACAACAATATTTTTATATATTTTAGCAGATTTCCTAACAAAGTATGCATATTAATGTATTATGAATCAGGTTCATAATAAGTAATAAATGACACACGAGTTAATAGAAAATGAGCACACTATATACATAGTCATAATTAAGGGAAACAGTCGAGATGATGCAACACCTAGAGGCTAGCAACTATACGAATCATTAGACCCATGAACCTGAGAAAAGCGTCCTAGTTAGAAGCTGTGGAAACATGGACTTCTCTTTTTCCCCACCTCTGATCTCTTGTCAATGCCTCCCATGGGCTAAGTACAAATGAAAATCCTAGGTTAAGTTATCCTGGGGTAGTTTACTCTCCCCAGGCAGGGAAAAATATAGATCTGGAAGGATCAGCAGAAAATCACCAGCACAACTTACCACATATAAAATATATTTCTCCCAACCCAATATTCAGAATAGATAATATTTATTGAATACCATGTATTATTCTGTACTCACAGCTAGTTCTACTTGGTTCCTTTTTGGAAGAAATAAATTGCAACAATGCAGACCTTTCCAAAATATATTAATTTATCAATATCCCTAAAATTAGGGCTGGGCCTAAATTGACAGTCAGATATTCCTTGAGGGGTCTCAGATTGGAGAGGGTGCAGACTAGGCTGAGGGACATGCCCCCATGCACATGATTTATAAGTCCATTTGTATGTCAGTGAGACATACAGAGTGGCTAAGTTGGTGTGACTCAGTGGTTGAGCATGGACCATAAATCAGGAGGTCATAGTTTGATTCCTAGTCAAGGCACATGCCTGGGTTGCAGGCTCGATCCCCAGTATGAGGCAACTTCCTTCCAGACAAAGCCACGGAGGTGGGGGCTGAGGCAAAGATGGTTAGGGGCGATCAGGCCAGAAAGAGAGCAAGCAGTTTTGGGGCAATCAAGCTGGCAGGGGAGCAGTTAGAGTTGATCAGGCAGGCAGGGAGATGAGTGGTTAGGAGCCAGTAGTCCTGGATTGTGAGAGGAATGTCTGACTGCTGGTTTAGGCCCAATCTGGATTGGGCTTAACCAGGAAGTCGGACATCCCCCAAGGTGTCCCAGATTGGAGAGGGTGCAGACCAGGTAGAGGGGCACTCCCCTCCAGTGCACAAATTTCATGTATTGGTCTCTAGTTATAAATAAATTATTATGTACTATTTCTCCGTAATTTATACCAGATTTAGAGCAAGTGATAATGCCACCAATGGTGAATCTACACTATAGAAATGGTAGTGATTTTTGAGTTTGCAGCTTTTGAATTTAAGAACTAATTTAGCCCTAGGACACTGCTGTAATGACTATTCTACTCACTTAAACTTCACTGCATTGCTGTGTTCCAGTTTCAAAATAACAGGAGGAAGAAATGGATTGGTTAAGTGCTAGGTGCCTCTCCTGTGCTTGAGGTGGAACCAGGTGCTTGTGGCCCTTGAGTGAGCCAGTCACCATAATTTATATCTTCTATTTTCAACAAAGATCCTACTCTATAGGGTCAGTGTCTAGCATCTATACATCCCTTGATAGTTATTTTATTAAAATAACTTTAACATAAAGTAAAAAATGAATAAGAAACCTCTATTTTAAATATTATTACTTAAGTATTCCTAATAAGTACAGACATTTGTTTAATTGCAAGGAATATTAGTTTTATTATTTTTATTTTTTAAATATATTTTATTGATTTTTTACAGAGAGGAAGAGAGAGGGACAGAGAGTTAGAAACATCAATGAGAGAGAATCATCAATCAGCTGCCTCTTGCACACCCCCTACTGGGGATGTGCCCGCAACCAATGTACATGCCCTTGACCGGAATCAAACCTGGGACCTTTCAGTCCACAGGCTGACGCTCTATCCACTGAGCCAAACCGGTTTCGGCAGGGATAGTAGTTTTATAATTAAACTTGGAAATATTTGTTCAATTACCAAGAAGTAAAAATAAAAACACAGTTATTCAATAAAGACCATATTAATTAAAAAGCTACTAGATTATGATTTTATTATAATTAAAATGTTAGTGAATTTGATCTAATTTTCAATTTATTCATTTTTGTTTTCTTAAATTATTTTGGATATTTCTGGTATTTATAAATACTGAGTGATTTTCATCTTCCATGATTTTTCAGGTAACGTTTCTCCATCCTTCAAACAAAATATTACAGTTAAGAAATACATTTTCCTAATTCATATTTTAATTTATTGTTTTATACTGTGTGGGCTGAAGGGCTATACATTGGTATAGGTACCATACTTTCCTTAATATATTACTGCTTTCGTCCTAGCAAGATCCTGTGTGATCCTTGGTAACAGATGTAAGTGAGCATTTTGGGGCTCTCGTGGAATGCAGAGAGGCAGTATTATTTTAGTACTGAAGCATGAGTGTTTGTAAGAATTAAGTGTCTTGGTTTAACACCTATTTATACTGAGGTTAGTTAGTGGACTCAGGTGCAGATGGCTAATGTTGGGGTGAAGCGGGGGAATGCTGAATGATTGGTCTGCATATTCTGTAACATTCACTTTTACATTTCAGAAAGAATGATGGTAGTTTAGGAAGAATGGTAGAAGTATGAACCTAGACATAGCATGTTGTTTTTGGACTTTCAAAGCCCCTTCAAATACATACACTCCACCTTTTAATGATGAAAATTGTATGCAGGAAGATTGAATAAGCTATTTCTTAAGTAGTGAATTGTGATATAAATATCTTCTAGGGCAGTCATTTTTAACTGCTGTGCTGCAAGAATTTTTAAAATATGCAAACCTGACTTCTTAGTCAGGGACACTGACCTCTTTTCCCTTAAGTTGTCGAATAAAGAAAATTATAGCTGCCAACCCAATAGCTGTCCAGTGTGAATGAATCAAAATGATACCTTTTTCTTGTCAGATCAGCAAAAAATACCTACTTTCTGTGTGCCTATGTACTTCTATGGAGATATTATTATTAATCACTTACTGATTTGTAACTTTAAACATTTTCTCATGACATTTCTGGTATTTACAAGTTGATTTGTGAAGTTTATAGACTTGATAGTCAGGGGATCTGCACTGGAATCCAAGCTCCACCACAGGTTTGTGTGTGATCTTGAGTGGACCATGACTTATCAGTGTTTCCCAAACTTCTCTCATGATGAGAATCACCTGGTAGAGTTGTTAAAATACAGATTCCTGAATCCCAACTAAGAAGTGCTAAACTAGAATTTTGGAGAAACATATAGGTAAAATTGTATACTTAACTAGTAAAGTATTCTAGTTTAGCACTTCTTAGTTGGGATTCAGGAATCTGTATTTTAACAACTCCACCAGGTGATTCTCATCATGAGAGAAGTTTGGGAAACACTGAGATAACCGATCTCACTCCACCCTCTTGAGGCCGTGGTTTGTGACGGGCCACCTGCTGCTATGCCCAGGCCTTCAGGGTGAACTGATTCTTAGAGTTTGTTTTGATGTTTTTAAAATGTTGGAAAACCAATGCTGCAAGATCAAGCAGAATTAAAAGCAAAAGTGTGCCAGCACATCTCAAGCAGTTTCTATCTAACAGGAAGTTGAGGTCTTAAAATAAGAAAACAAAACAAAACAAAACAAAATAAACACCATTTTGCCTGAGAGTGGCTGTGGATGAGTATGTACCTGAAATGGGTCTTTTAGTTACTGGAACTTGAAGCAGAGACCCTGCCCTCCAATGTGAATATTCAGCCCTGCTGGTGCCTTGGTGCTATAACTGTGTTGAAGGTAAAATGCAAAGAAGGCTTCTAATGTGGCAGCTGGGTTGCTATTCTAAAGCACCTAAGTGAGAAGGAGAAAACTTAGGAGGAAAAGGGGAGTTTTCGTCCTCACCTTCCTGCCTCTCTTCTTTCTACATTAAGCCTGAGCTCTTTCAGTAGGAGCTTCTCATAAAGAGATGTTGAGTTTCTCCCACCTTAGAGCTGTCACTGAGTTTATGTGACAGAGTGGTAAAGAGCGAGAACGAAAATCAGTCCTGGCGCCCTGATGCTGGCTGCTACTTTACTGCTTTCTTTGTCCCCTTCTATAATTTGAGTGGGTGTCTAGCAAGTCAACATGTACATTTCTATTTTTTTATTACCTTCTCACTAAATACTCTCTTACTAGTTTCAATGGTGTTTTGAACTTCTTTGGGGGTTTCTCATTAGACTATTCTGCATTATCTATAAATAATTGTGCTTCTGTGTTTTTTTTTTTAATAGCCATAACTCTACATTTTTTTTCCTCCCTTAGTATATTAACTACAGTATAAATCCTTTTGAATTTAGATGAATGAAAGAAAAAAATCAGTTATTATGGGAAGGGAGGCTTTGAGTATAGAGTGGTAAAAAGAAGATAAAAATGACTTTAGCATCTCTAGCATGAAATGATAATGACCTGAACCAAAATTAAAGCTAAGGAAATAGAGAAAAATAGTATACTTGAAAGGTATTCAAGCAATGAATTGTCTGGGATTGGGGATGCAGTCAGGCAGCCAAAAATCAATTTCAAGTTTCCAAACCAGGAGCAAAGTAATCTAATTATGAGTAGGCATATGATTGTTTATATTATTAGTGTATTACAATCTATGTCAGAGAAGGTGTGACAGTTGAAATTAATTGTATCTCAGTTTCTAAGGGATCCTAAGATTATAGACTCACAATAATTAGTAGATGTTTCATTTACTATATCTATACAGTTTGACACTAATGCACATAAGAGTAATTAAGATTCAATTGTGCATTCAGTGACATTTACTGAGCTGCTATTTGCAAGATGTTGTTCTGGGCACTTTAGCTATAACAAAGAAAAACAGGCAACATTCTTCCCTCATGCAACTTCCATTTAAGTAGGAGGAAACTGACCCTAAGTAAAATAAATAAATAAATAAATAAATAAATAAATGTATATTTTGTGCAATGGTGATGAAATATATGAAGACACAAAATGAAGGAAAGAGAGAAAAGAAGCATCATTTACAATAAGGCCTGAGGGAAAGCCTCATTAATAAAGTGATATTAAAACAAACTTAGAAGACGGTAAAGGGCTGGAAGTGGGGCTGTGTGTGGGGCACTGAGCCAAGCCAAGGAGCAGCCTGGAATGAGTATGTCTGAAGAAGAGCTCGGCCAGTGCGTACAGATCAGAGGGAATGGGAGAAGTGATGAGTGAGGGCAGAAAGGAAAGGACCTGGGAATGTGAGCAGGTGGGATCTCATTGGTTATGGAAGGATTCCGGGTTTTTCTCTCATGAAGATGAGAACCCACTGGAGGGAGGGTTTTGAACAGAGGGAAGGTTCAGATTTGGCCTTATTTCATTTGATCTTGTTAAACCTACAAGAGGGATTATATCATAGGCAATTGGGTATTTGAGTCTGGAACCCAGGGCCTGATTCAAGTGAAAGATCTTAGACAGAGTGGGCATGTCACCATACTGGATGTGTCACCAGGAGGAACTGCACACAACTGGTCCAAGGCATGATCCCTAGATGCTGGCACTGGTAGTTTAAGATGGTGAGAAAGAAAAGGCATTTGAATCATGAATTATCTTTTTTTTTAAGTTTGCAGCATTCTTTCTATTGTGACACTTGGCCTACAGAATCATATTGAAAAACATGTAGTGATAGAACTAGAAGCACGTTAATACCCCCCCTCCCTTAATTTATAAGTCGCAAGCGTTCTGCCTTTCATATCTTATTTTTCTATTTTTCTTGTCATGTTTATGAACTTTATCATTTATATCCAGAAGGTAAATCAATGCTGCTGTGGTTCTCTGCATACATGTTCCATCACACTTGCAATTATGTTAGATGGGATTCCCTTTACCAAGTGTGGGCTTTCCTATCTCATTCACCCGCAACACCCTGCACAGGCAGGGAAACGTGTCCTCTTTCCCCTGGAGACAGCAAGGTCAGGGAGAGGATGTTCAGACATCAGTGATTCTGCTAGTGAAGTGGCCTCAACCAGGTGTCCATGGGGAGTTGCAGGAGCTCATTCCCATGTCTTCCCTGGGCATGCAGAAAAGCTTCTGAGAATACCTAAAACTTATTAGAGATTGAACCATCCCCTTCCTACCCTTAGGTTAAGTTGCCTGCTATCATTGAAGAAAGGAAAGAACAAGAGCAACCATAAACAAAACAAAACCCTCCCTAAGCCAAAACCTGTTTGGCTCAGTGGATAGAGCGTCGGCCTGCGGATTGGAAGGTCCCAGGTTCCATTTTGGTCAAGGGCATGTGCCTTGGTTGAGGGCACATCCCTGGTAGGGTGTGTGCAAGAGGCAGCTGATCGATGTTCTTTCTCAATAATGTTTCTAACTCTCTATTCCTCTCTGTAAAAAATCAATAATAATAATAATTTTTAAAAAAACCCTTCCTAAGTCCTAGTCTTCCCTTAGCCTAATCCAGTTTTCCTCCATGCAGTAGAAAAGAGGGGAGTTGGGGTAAACATGTCACATTTCATGTTGAGACCTGTTTCATCCTCCTGCCATGATTTAGGGTCTTTCTCTACAACAAGTCATTTCTGCACAAGGTTGTAGGTGGGAGCTGCAATAGTGACCACAGCAAGCAAACCAACCTCATTCATGGAGGTCTGTCAGCACTTAAAGCATGAGCAGTGAAGGCTGCAGTATTTTCTAAATCAGGTACAAGTTATAGAGAGCTTGGTAAAGCAACGTAAGAATGGAGTATTAAAAAATGAAATAATAAAGTGCACAAGATGCCAAGTCCCAACTTTGTATTATTAGGTTCTATAAAAATAACATATAAAATAAATTATAAAATTGTATGTATTCATTAAGCATGGTTATATTTGGAATAACACAATTATCTTATTTGCAATTGTTTGTTATTACTTAATCATAATTAACAAAAAGCTATAAAATAAATACTAATGGTTCATATTAAAAATGATATACCCACTTTGAATGACCATCATATATATCAATTATTTACATTTTAATGTGATGCATGGGTTTGCTGCTTGCATGTTTATTTATTCAATCTCCTGAGGCTGACTAGAATTTTTTTACAGGGAATAATGTATAATCTAAACTGTTTCCATCTCTTATATTAATAGCATTCATAGTAGAGAAATTAATCTCAGACAAGTATGTTTACAGGAATAGAGAAGAGATTTTAAATCTATTACATCAATCTTAAGATATTTATTTTTAATATTTATCCAAAATGAGACACATTTGTTGAATTTTCAAAATTCATCTTTAACCCCTCATTAGTAGCCAGTTTCATATTTATCCTGTAAAGTTAGAGTTAAATATTTTTTATGAAATAAATCAATTCAGGATCTACAGATTTCTATATGTGGACCTTTGGATGTAGTATACCATTCAAAATGTTCTATTGTATGGAAAAATGGTCAGCTTTAAAAATGCTTAATGTAAAGATCATCACATATTTTACTGATAATTGGACTTAATTTGTGGATCACATCATAAATAAGTATAGAAACCTGTTCTTTCAAGCTCTAACTTTCGCCTTGTATTTTAGTCCTAACTGTCTCTGCAAAACATGAAGTATTAGGATCATTGATGACGCCAACCATATCAGACAAATTAGGAGGCTGGCTCTAGAACTCACATATGTAAAATTCCTGGGCTGGTTTCTTATCTTGTATGAAAAAGAGTGTATGTTGTTATTCAACATTCTCAACGGAAGTTTTTATGTCTGTAACCTCTGTGCCCAGCATGCAGTAAAGTTATTTAAAATCAACTTCATATAAGAGTCTTGCATTTAAGTTTGAACACAATTCACAATTTTTATTATTTGAGAAGAATACCGATTATTTGGCTGATGTTTTTATTGTGTTGCAAGCATTTCTTGATTAAAAAAGCAGTCCATTGGTTTAAGTTCTGCATTAGCATTTTAATTTCAGTACTCCACTTTGTTTCCCTGCCCCTGTAGTTTGCCAGTTTACTGCTATATAAAACTGAACCCACAAACCAAATTTATTGACAGAGATCACACATTTTAAAGTCATAGCAATGTCAAATTGCTATAAAAGTTTATAAGCATTTATTTTCAAGGTCTATAGTCATCTCTTTAATAAACAATTTATAACTGGCACTTTGAGAAACACTGTTGTATATAAAGTAGAGATAATGCCTGCATTGCAGAGATATCATTAAGATTACCAATAACCTTGAAAAAGTGCCCACCAAATAGTAGGCATTTTATTTTAAAGAACTATTAACTTATTTTAAGTAATTATATACTCCACTTTAAGCAATTCAGGAGTTGAAAAAGGGATAAATAAAACAACCTATCTGACCTGAAGAATATTATAAAGATTGTATCACTCTATCAATACTTATGTATTTACATATATATATAAAAAAGAGAGATTCAATAATGACATATCTTCTGTTTAAAAAATATTTATTGTTGAAAGTGTTTCATACAGTGTATCCCTTGTTTTCCTCCAGTGACCCCTTCTAGCCCACCCTGCCCCCACCCCAGGTCTTCACCACCCTATTGTCTGTGTCCATGGATTATGCATATATGTAGACAAGTTTTTTGGTTGATCTCATCCCACCCACCCACCACCACTGCCTTTCCTCTAAGAGTCTAGAACAGCCGTAGGCAAACTACGGCCCCGCGGCCCGGATCGGGCCCTTTCGGCTGTTCTATCCGGCCCGCAAAGCTGAAAGAGCAGAGGGTTCTCTTTGTCCCCTCCGCTCCTTCACAAGCAGCCCAAGATGAGAGTGCCAGCATGGTCAGGTTGCTTTTGTTCCAGCCCTCTAGTTCAGTTTAAGGACCCATTGTGGTCCTCGAGTCAAAAAGTTTGCCCACCCCTGGTCTAGAAGCATGGGGCAGAATCTTGAATGAATATCTTCTATAAGAAAAACTAATAAATTGTTATTGATTGATCGGAGCATAGGCAGAAAAATTATACTAAATTAGGGAGATCAGAATAAGACTCAAAATAGGAGAGAGATTGTGAGATAGGCTTTAAAAGATGGCAGGCAGAGCAAGTTGCTGCAATTTGAGACTGTTGAGAGCTTTCTGAAACATTTTTCTCTACATAGCATGCATTAAGGAAATAGTGGAGAGCCTCTTAACTGAGCGAGCTTGAAAAACATTAACTCATATAGTCCTCACAAGGGAAAAAATGTTTTTGTTTTTAAATATATGCACGTTTCACATATAAGGATCCTAAAGCAGAGAGAAGCTCAAGGACATGTTTCAGTTTGCTGCGTGGAAGTATATAATCCTAATTAGTCTTCCATTCACAGCCTATGATCCCAATAGAATACGGTGCCCTCTCATGGGGAACATAAGGGGGCTAAGAATGGAAAGGTTCTAGTGAATTTATATGGAGAAGATAAAGATAGAGGTTTTTTTTCCCAACAAACCTCCAGGTGAGCCCAGAGTGCACAAAGCAAGCTGAAAAGTGGTGGAGAGATGTGGCTGCCCTGTGCACTAGGGGATCAAGTTGGCAGCACTGCTGTGCTTGAGGAATTACAGTGACAGTGGGGCAGGGAGAATGAAGGCAGGTGGACTCTGATTTAATTCCTTGATGAAATCTAAAGATTACAGGAGGGTGAAAATCAACTGTAACAAAAATCTCTGAATGTGAGAAGAAAAATCTCTGAGGAAAGAGGAGCTACACATCCCTCTGACCTCCCTTCCACTCTTGGTCATTCACTAACTGAGTGAAGGTCAGTGTTCCGGATAGAACAACACCAGGTAATTCAATTGAGAAGCAGAATGGAACTAGGAAGTGGAAAAGGAAACGAAAAGGCAATTATTTGTGAGAAATGCTAGGAAGGTTGAATATATATTGGCAATAAACTGGCTGACTGTACAGTTGAGTGGAGGCCTGTGAAGAAATCAGTGATAATCAGTGATGATTCAGGTCTCAAACCTCTGTGAATATGATATCCTCAAGAGAAATGGAGAATTTAGGAGGGGGAGATGAATGTGAAGAGAAAGGGTTAAATTGATGAAAATAGAGTAATGAATGTTCTTGAAAACTTTCAAAAGGAAGAATAATTTTGTATTGAAAATTATGATATGCATACCTGAATGCATGTAGAATATAAACTGAGGGGTACTTCATTTGGGTTATTTGAGAACAATATAAAACTGATAACCATAACTGAAGTAAAATTACCATGAGAATATATAGTCAGATCATAGCAGAAAACACAGGGCACCATCAAAATGTCCAAGTTAAGAGGGTTTAAAGAAGATACCATTACAAAGATGCCGAAGTGCTTAAGGAAACCAACAAAAGACTATCTACTACTCGTAGGCAAATAATTTGAAAAACTATCCCTAAGCCTGGAAAAACACATGACCTAAGCTGTAGTCAGAACATGCAGCCACTACCACAGCTAACAGAAACACTCTCCTGTCCCCTTTTCCTATCCCACGGTACCCGGCCATGGACTTCCTTTGGCTGAACTTAATTGTAAGGCAGAGGACTGGGACAAGGGAAAATGCATCTCCAGGGGCCGGTTGCCCAGGCCATACAGAGTACAAGGGGTGCAAATGATAAAAACAGACACTATGGCTTAAGTAACAACATTATTCACAGACTAATCCTAAAAAAGACTAAATTATTTAGAGCACATATTTTGTGAAAATAAACTTTATATATATTTTAAATCACTGTGTTTAGATACTTTGAAGAATACATCTGATAGTAAAGCTTACTCTCACCCAGCCACCGTCACAGTGTCTGAGCATTAACCTATGAATCAGGAGGTTACAGGAATGATTCCTGCTTAGGCCACTTGCTTGGGTTGTGGGCTCCATCCCCAGTAGGGGGCTGAAGGAGGCAGTTGATAGATGTTTCTATCTCTCTATCCCTCTCCCTTCCTCTCTCTGTAAACATCAATAAAAACTTTTTTAAGGTTTACTCTCAATATTATAATGCTTTTTTTTACTTAGTGATGAAAAATGTAAATTGTACTGACAATGATTTAAACTTTTGACATATGTGTACCCCTTCTATAATTTTTGTAACGCTGAATACCCCTAGTCAAAAAAGGATGTATTTTAATAACAATCAAAATATATTTATTTTTATTTTGTTAATTCATACACAAAATAATAAACAACAAAAAATAAAATTATTCATAATAAAATATAAATAAAAGTTATATTATAAATAACATTTATTTGCACACTAGACCATCTCACACCTCACAAGACTGTCTTGACTTGACTCATGAGAACGTAGAATTAGGCCCAGCTAGGCACAGTGCAGTGCATATCTCCACCAAACTCTGGTATCCCCATCGAATTCTTCCCGTACCCCAGGGGGTACGTGTACCACACTTTGGGAAACACTGATTTAGAGTATTAACTATTTTAATTAATAATTGCTATGTTTCACAATTCCAGTAATATATCTTTGCAATTAAAATAATTTAGTTAAAAGATTAGTTTTGTAACAGTATCATGAGTATACTAGAGGCTGGTGCATGAATTTTTGCATGGGTGGGGTCTGGCTGGCCTAGCCCCTGGTTGGGGTGGGAGGGCCAATCAGTGATGGGGCTGGCCAGAGAGAGGAGCTGTGGACCACTGGCTAGCCTGCCCCACCCCCTGTTCAAACTCCCATTTGAGGGGACAATTTGCATATTAGTCTTTTATTATATAGAATAATTACTGATATCTCATATCATCGCCTACTTTTATAGAAATTCGGCATATTTTTTTAAAAAAACTTCTCATTCTTATAGGATTTATTAATTATACATTTCCTAAATACATAATCAATCACTTCACTTGGACCATAATATGGTACCAGTGAATTAGTTGGGGCATATATATAATTATTGGTGAGTCTGACTTTACTTTTGTACAAAGCTGCCTAGTGTACTATTTAATGGGAAAAAATGCATTGAGACTTAATCATTACTTTGCATCATACTTCTTTTTAAATAATGAGAAAACACATGTGCACATTTCAATCATTAAAATAACAATATTGGAATGAATTGTGCTCCCAATTGTAGGGTTTTTATCTTGTTTTTCCCAAGTAATATTTTATATAATTTGTTATTTCATGATTAGCAGAAATGCACATAACAGGAATGACTTTAATAGCTGAATTTGTTAAGGAAAAGTGGGAAATAGTTTCTCATTTCTCTTAATTGCAATATGAAAACATTTCCCCTACAGTTACTAAATGATAGTGGGGAATGAAGGATAGAGGGCAAAGAAGAATAAACACTTGTCTTTGAAGTGAACCAGAGGGAATTTCTAGAAGATTTACAACCATATTGGCTCATTGATTACTCAGATGGCAGAAAGACATTCTCAGTGTGTGATCTTTTATCCTAATGAAAAAGACTATTAACCCACCTCAAAATATATTTTTAAAGTTTTATTTTTGTTAAATGGAGAGATCTGTCTGAAACATTTGGGGAATTGGGTCTCTTCTTGAAAATTAGTAACCACTTTTGGAGCAATATCACTGCAATTACAAATCAAGTGGAGGAGTTGGAATTGAGATGCCATTTGTTAAATTCTGATTGCAAGATGAGTGTAGTGAGGAATTATTGAATTCTTTGTGCTCCATAGATTATGCAGAAAAGTTTAATTTCACTGTTACCAATTTGACCCGCAAATGGAAGGTCATATAAGCAGGCTAGAGATTGTATCAAGGATGCTGAAAGCACTATTAATGCCTCTTTCAAAGTGAGAGCATTAAGGAAATCACAGTTAGTTTCATTGAGGTCATTCTTTTTATTGAATAAAATTTAACATTTAAGTAAATGAATAGTCATTTTTGGACAACATAATATAAAAATATATGACCATAAAAACTTGATAGCCCTCCAGCAGTGCTTGTGGAAATTGCAATCTCTTACAAATATTATAATGGGTGGTAGCTCAGTAGAAAATTACAAGGGCTGTCTAAATTCTAGTACATTTCATTTCTAGTACATTTCCTAAAATATGCATTTTTATTACTTCTTAAGGTGCATAAAGTAATATATATATATACTGTATTGTATGGTGGTGTAGAGCCATAAAAACTATATTTTCTATGATTTAAAAATTTTGAAAAGGAAGTCATAAATTGTTCTTTTGAAATCCATGTGATTATCAGTAAATTTGGCAATGGGGAAATTATATTATTCATAGTAAGCTTAATTATTTTCAACCTGTTTTATCATTTTTGAAAATCCCATTTGTTTTATTGTATAGGAACCAGACCAGAGGCTACTAGAGTCACAATTGATCAGAGAGGTCCATTTCAGATTGTTTCATTAGAAAATCTTCCTGAAGCTTATTTTAATGTTTATCCTATATAATCATAGAGAAATAGGCAAATTAGGCCAGGACTCCGTAATGGCCATGACCACTCCGCAGGGGAGAGAGGGGAAGGTGAGCAGGGCCTGCGGCTGGGACATGAGCCTGTGGTGCCTCCTCTGGGGTTGGGGATCTAATGACCAACAGGCTCGGTCCTCCTCCAAAGCCCTTTCCAGCAGTCATGGGCTTGCTGAGACCCAAACCGGGCCTCTGGCCACAGATCCACAGCTTTTAGAAGAAAGACTCTACCAGGCTACCCCGAGGCCATGTGGCTGGGCCACAGGATGCCAGTTCAAGATGTGACATAGAGAGGATGTGCGGGAGGAAATCCAGAGAATGGGATGCGGGGTTCAATACTCACTTCCTTTGGGCTTTGTCCTTCTTGGGTCGAGCACTGCAGGAGAGAGATGGATGAAGGCCAGATGTGGAAGAAAGGAGGTGGCCCAGGTGAGGGTGGAGACCTAGCAGAGGCCCCAGGCCAACTGCAGGGCCAACTGAGGGGTGTCTCCCAGGTGAGAGCTGCTGTTTTGATGAAACTGCTGTTTTGGTGAAGCGGCCGGCCCAAGGGGTGCAGAGCAGTGCTGCACCATTCCTCTATGAGGCCACCCCACACAGGTGCTGCCTTTGCGAGCGGGCTCTGGGTGACTTCTGAAAAGGCTACTGCAACCTCTAACATTCTAGGCAAAGAGCTGACCCTGTGCTCCTCTGGGTGACAGGCTTGCTGGGAGTGTGCTGTCACCAATGCCACAGATCAAAGGCAAAAACCCAGTGAGGCACAATACACCAGAGGGGGCTCAGGCGGGGGCAGGGATCTGCCTAGCCTGCAGAGAGAGAGGTTCTGCAATGGCCCTAAGACGAGGTTGGCCCAGGGGGATTAAGTGGCATGGAAGAACACCTGGGCAGAGGGGCACAGGCCCACAGCCCTCACGCTGGAGTTGAGGGGCAATGCCATCTCAGTGGAGGGGTGCTGCACTACAGGGCACCTGACTGACTGACTGACTCAGAGAAACTTCCAGGCTTCCAGCACTAACCGCACGCAGCCTTCGCACTTCATAGGCCAGAGGCCAGGACTCCTGCTCTGGCTTTGGCCCAAAGCGAGCTCAGGCCCTCCTTCCTCCCCCTCTCACCCCACAATGGTCCAAGCCTGTGAAGTGAGTGCAAAGCCTACCACCCACTTTGGAGAAGGGGCGGGGCAGTGAATAATGGGTGTGAGGGAGGGGTAGGGGAGAGGAAAGAATGTGGACTATCCCTGATGAAGAGGTGCTTGAGAACAAGGCTGAGGCTGGGAAGCCTGACCGGAAGGTTTGTTCTGTTTGCCAGGCGGCTGCCCCTTAGGAAGGGCAGAGAGCATGGCTCTGAGGGTTCCCTGTGCACTGAGTCCAGTTCCACAGCCAACTGGAATCGGCCTCAGTTACCTGGTCTGTAAAATGGATAAAGCCTGTCCCAGTGCCTTCATTGAGTTTTGAGGCCAACTGAGATACTATATAAAGAAAATGAGGGAAGAAGTGAGAAAGAAAAGGAAGAGCAAGCAACACAAAAGAAAGACTGAAAGGAACCTGTAAACCCATTGTCCCTTAAATAGGGAATATAGTCAATAGTGTTGCAATGATAGTATGATGCCAGGTGGGTACTGGAAATATCGGGGAACACTTTGTAAAGTATGTGATTATCTAAACACTATTCTGTAACTACTATAAAATCTGAAACCAATATAAAATGATATTGAATGTAAATAAATGAAAAAAAGGAGTGAAATTTTTATAAATTTCACAGTTTAAATAAAGGAAGGAAGGAGAAGAATAAAAAATAATGTTTTTCATTTCACCACTTTATTGTCTTTTCAGTACATGAAAAAGACAGTTGTCTTCATATGATGCTTCTATTCTTTTCTAAGTATCTTATTTCCTGTTCAGAGCAACTTAAAGACAAAATAATTGTTCCTTTCACTACTCAAAGAAAGGAAATATTGGTGTCTGGCCCCCAATGATTCAATCATCAAGCCCTTATTGTAAAGCAGGGTTAGTGAAATTTTCTGTGAAGGGTCATCTGTCTATACTAATAAAAGCCTTGGGGTGATCAGGCCAGCAGAGGAGTGGTTAGGAGTCAGCAGTGTTGGATTGTGAGAGGGATGTTCGACTGCCGGTTTAGGCCCGATACCACAGGGATCGGGCCTAAACCAACAGTTGGACATCCACAAGAGGTCTCAGATGAAGAGGGTGAAGGCTGGGCTGAGGGACACCCCTTTGTGCACTGGGACACTAGAATATATATAATAGTGAATGCTTCTGTGCTGTATTTTCTTCAAGTAAGTTTAACCATATGAAGAAATCTAAACACTTCTACTGGGAAATTTTATAGTAGTTGTGCACCAACTATCTACAAAATCCTTAAGGAAACAAAATATCAAAACTAGAGTTGATCAAAATTATGATTGTCCAACATTTCTTATAGCAAAAATTAAAATAGCATGAATCTATTATTTACTTATATTTTGCCATTTGACTTTGTTTAAAATTAGAACAATTTTATTGTATTCTCAATTTTTTTCATGTTCGTAAATGTTATGCTATCTGTTATTAAGAATTACAAATCTATAAGAAGAAAACTAAAAATAAGTGGTCTTAAGAAAATTGGCTATAGCGCAACCAAAATATATACAAGTTAAAAATCGTCAACTAACCAGAATTATTTGGGGGCACAAACAGAACAATGCACTTAACCACATTTTATATTTTGGGTTTATGTTATTTAATATATTAAAGTCTTTCTGATTCATTCTATGCTGAGCAGCTGTTTTTCTATGAATGATGATATATACTTTATTCATAAGTATTTACTCCTATTTCAGATCCATGTTCCATATTCTGAGTTGGTTTGTAGTTACAACCCCTTAGGCAACAGAACATGATGAATTACTGGACACATGGGAAGCAGAATGCTTACAATGCTGGCTCATTTGTAAGGTTAAATACTTCTTGCTCACTTCTTGCTCAGTTCTCCCCATTTCTCTTATGGGAAAATAAGGTTGGCCTTGTGTGGATAGTGATGGAATTAATATTCTCCGGGTGATTACTGTATGTCACACACAGTGCTGAGTTTTCATAAGTGATATCTTATACAATCTTCTCAACTTGAGGTTACAGAGGCTCAGATAAGTTAAGTAAGTTCATAATGGTTACAGAATTCATGACTGATATAGCTGAAATCTACTTATATTATCCAAGAAATTAAAATGAACCAATTGGAGACTCATACAGTCTGGGTGTGTGGAAGTATGTTTTATACATGAGTGAATGTAAGTGAATGTTGAAATCGTGGGTGAGGTGGCCTCTTGATCACACTAAGATGATGGAAATTAAAATTAGAGATGGCTAACGGGAAGGATATCAAAACTGCAATTGATTAAAAAGAAGGAAAGAAAAAAAAAACTTTACTCTGCCCACAGCCCTAGTCCTAATAGTTCTATTGGGGTTGCCTGTTCTTTTTCATCATAGACTTGTGATTAATGTTTTGATGGACATCTTTTGATAGCTTTTAAAGAGCTATATTTTAAAACTTGAACTATGTGAGAGGTAGCTACTAAGAGAGCAGTTTCTGCACATTTTTTTTTCCTGACTTGTTGGCCTTATCCTGTTAATCACTGTTTCCTCTGGGCCAAAGGGAAGTAACCAGAGATCGCCCGGAGGCCAGGCTCACTGGGGCAGTTTTCATTTGGGAAACTACAAGTGCTGTGTCCAGGGGCTGTGAACCTATGGGTGAAGTAGAAGCACAAAGACTATTAGTTTAAATTCCAAGTGACTTTTGTTTCCCCTGTAAACCAAGTGTGTTTTTGAGAATTTTAATGTTGTTGTTGTTTTTTGTTTGTTTGCTTAAAGTGATTGTTGGTGCTTTTCCTAAGGAACCTAATGTACTTTGGCTTTCATTACTTTCTTAATAAAGGGCCTTGCTATTTGCCTCCGAAAGAGAATCTTAGAGACCTTGTTTGTATCTAGAGCAAGTGGACTATGTATGCATAAATAGATAGAAGACAGGTATGTCTCTTTCTTACAAGAGACACAGTTTAGGCTGGTTCTACTATATCATTTTCTCTCTAGGGAATTTTCCCTTTAATTAGGTGTTCTCATGGTACTCCCTTTGTGCCTACTGAAAAACTTCATATTTCTAGTTAAGTCCTGGCATAAAGCACTGTGTTTAAAATTGTCAATGCAGAAAATGGCTCTAGGGCTCTCATACAGAAATATTTTAAATGACATTATTGCCTACAAATCATCAGTTTTGAAGAAAGGGTTTTAGTTTTGAGATGCCAAATGGAATAAAAATTATATTATTGACTCGTAATGAAGGGATTAAAGTGCATGGATAGAATCTGACCTTTTATCATCACTTATTTAAAGAGCTTTCAGGGGAAGAGGGAAAAAACTCCCTGTAAAGAGTGTAATAACTTGCTAGTGAAGTGCATTTCCTCTCAGTGCAGTGAGCTGAAAATAGTCAAAGGGAAAAGCCCAGAAGGCATGATTGTAAAAATGACCATTTGCTACTGGTGCAGATACTAATTTATGCCAGTGAAAGAAGAGAAGTTATTTTAGTCACATAGCACTTCAGGTTCTGATTCTTTCTAACTTGTGTTGACTGCTAGCAAGAATTAGAAAATTTTAAAGGCAAACCGATCAAGGCCTGAAGATCAGGCTCTCTCCTCCAGAGTCAGTGGTGGAGGTCAGGATTAATTTTTTGCTTTAAAATGTGGAAATTACTGTTCCTGTTGAGTGCAGTGTGGGGCACACCTTAACTTTATGTTAAAAAAAAAAAGGCCTCATATTTCCCTGTACGTGTGTGACATAAGGCATATCTATTTGGAAAATTTTAATGGGCCTGGAATAGGGGGTAATAGAAGCCGAATTGGAGTAATTTATGTCATGCACCAAAGACGATGGCGAGGGAAACTTCAAAGACATTTTCTTCTGCATAACTAACAGTGAAAGGGCATTTTAAAGCTATCTTACTTTTATGTGAAGCTAAGTATCAATCTATTGACTCCAGAGTTTATATCTTTGAAGATTTTGATATGAGCATATGGCATAAATGCATGTTAGGGACTTGCCGGCTGAAATATGGGAGCAAGTATAGCTCAGGTAACAGGCAAACTTATTTCAGGAGGCTTCTAATGAACCATTTGAGAAAGAAACTGAACTTACCGATCATGGTTACCATTGGAGAGACTGTTTTGAAAATGAAGGTCTCAGTTTCTATTTGGGATAGTTTAATTAATTTAACCCTAAGAAACAAACTGAAAATCTACTACTCCTGGGCTTGGTTTATAGGGGACATTTTATGGCCTGAGATATGATAAGGGTTATGCTCAAATCACATTTATTTTAGCTTATTCCTCAAGCTCAAAACAGCACAAATTAGAATTAGCATAGATAACTACATTGTGGGATTTTATGCTTATTGTGTCAAATTTGGAGATCTCTGCTTCATTCAGTGGAATGAATCCATGCCATGAAATAAAGGGGAAAAAAGCATGCTAACTATATAACTGGATTATGTAATATTTTTCTGCTTCTGAAGTAGAAAATCATCTGTCATTTACAATAGACTTTCTCCTTTGCCTAAAATTCCATTAGGAAAAGAAACTCAGATGCAGAGAAATTCCACACTCTAAAGGAAGAATAATTCATCGTGGCAGGTTTAAAGTATGAGAATCAAGGTGGAACAAAGGGAGCAGGGGAGGAAGAAACATTTTTGTACACAATGTCTTTTACTTTGTCAAGTATGTGTCAGCTGTGCCTTATCATCATGCTTTGGAACTGACTGATGTGCCTCAGCAATCATTTTTGAAGATCTATACACATGAAGGTCTTAGACTAGAGCAAAAAGCTTTCCTGAAAAACATCTAAGTGAAATCTGACAGACAGTATACTATTTTAACTAAAATGTGCCCTATTCTGTTGCAATTCTGCAGGCACATTACCCTCGGGTATATTTTTGTCATAACATATAACTTCTGAAATTAGACTCTACTGGAAAGTGACCATGGTAATCAAAATTTGCTGGCACTATCTTAAATAATGTTAAGAAATTAGTTAACAGAGATATTATGATAAAAGATTGAAGTAAGTCATTTTCATGATAGGTAATTATTCTTTAGTCCTTATAAGATCTTTCTTACTTATATGAGATATCTGGAAACCAATTCCCCAGGGCATTGTCATTGGTCATACATAACAATCATAAATCATTTAGATAAATTCAAATCTTCTTTTTACAACTGTAGTTTATCATCACCATGTACTATATGTTCAATCCAAATATATAGTGGCTATCTCATCGTTTCACAATGGCGGAAGAGTTAGTCAATGAAGCTAAAGGGCAAATGTGGGAGTATCATTGCACCACTTTGTGAATTTAAACAAGGGACTTGAAGTTTCTGCATTTTAAAAGGATACATTATTTGGAAAATTATCTCATGGATCAAGACTAGCTACTTAATCTGCAGTTCTAGGGGGGAAATAGAATGTGTGGACCTTTGTTCAAAATTTATGACTAATTTCAAGTTGCACTAGCAAAGGATTAAACCAGAGCACTGACAGGAGAGCTTAAAGCCAAGCATGGCGCTCTCCTAAGTGCAGAGCCCTTTGCAGCCCATTGTAATTGATATGAAGATTACATGAGATTGTAAATTGAAAGTATATAGACTAATTCCTAGCACATACTAAGGACTCAAAGTAATTTTAACAAAAATATTCTATAACATTGTATTTGATGTGTTCCGGCTATATTATACTATTCTGAAAGAAGAATAACTTTAACTTAATAATACATATTTATTAAATATATAATAAATTTGTATACATGCATTTATATATAATAAATATATATCTTTAATAAATTTATAAATATTTAATATATATTTGTTTTTTTGTTTTAAAATTTTGAAGCTATTGTAAGTAACAAGAGAATGTTGCCTCTGAAAAGCCAGGTGGTCAAACAAAGGTGATGTTTGTCTGTAGGAGAGATACCTACAGAGTTGGGACTGGTGACAGGTAGAGAAGAATGAGTTCTGTTGTGTGGTTTTCCTTTGGAAGACCTTTGGAGGAGAGCAGTGTGATCATGGAGGGCTGAGTCACAGGGAGATCACTTTAACAAAGATTTGGGCACATGAGGTGGAAACCCATGTTGCTGCAGGTTCACAAAATAGGAAAATAGAAGCAATTCAACTGCAAGGAGGCTCAGGATAAAGTTAGGTTTCAAAATCAATTCCAATTTTGGACTTAACTGCCACTTGCTCTCTCTTTCTTATAGTATTGATTTTTATCTTTTTCTGCTTATTGCCTTCATGCTCTCCAAACAAAAAATGTCCCACAACCATTTGCAATGCTTATATCATTTGGCTTAAAATAACAAAGAAAGGGGGTTTTAGTTTTCATTTTTGATTTACAGAAAAGAATCAAAGAAAGCGGTATGATTCTATTGTATTCAGTCACAAAAATTCTTCACTTGAAGAATGCTAAGTTATGGTTGGGTTGGGATGAGTGCTCACAAAGTACAGACCTGGTCATTGAGAGCCGAGCCTGTGTTCAGATTAGGGCAACCCTACACAGACTAATGGATAAGGTAACTGATTCCAGAATAGGGAAACCCTGGTGAAGGCAGACATGCTAATTAAGTCCCAAAGAGAAACGAAATATTCTCTGGAGAAGAGAGAAAGTAACATAATGATTTAAAATAACAATTGGAAAAAATTGGAAAAATATATGTCAATGTCTTGCCATTATAGCATAGCATAGGGGTGACAAAGTGGTCAGTAAACCATAGCCTATAGTAATTGAATTTATTAGATATTTCAAATTTTCTTACTACAAATGTATTATTGTTGATAAATTGCTTGAACCACCCTACTGTAAGTGACTTTCAATCACTGCTGTGCCTCAGTATCACCTGGGAGAGACTTAAAAAATACAGATGTATAGGGCCTACTGCCTGAAATTATGACTCCGCTGGTTTGTAGCCTGGCTCCAGCAGAGGTATTTTCAAGATCCCCCTGGAGAGTTTAATGTGCGGCCAAGATTGAAAATCACCAGGTATTTAACTAAATTATTTCTTATTGGCTCTGTACAATATTTTTATATCTCTACAGAATATAAAACACCAGGTATAGATTTCAAAAAATTATTTTTGCCAAGTTACAATAATGAAATGGGGATGGAGCTATGAGGGTGACAAGGGTGATGTTGATACTACAAAAGTAAATAAACAGTTACTGTCTTTAAAGGATTTATAACTCACAGCTAAGAATGTAATGGAAAGCCCTTACAGCAAATTCACTTGGGGTTACTTGTTAAAATTTCAGATGCCTTGGCCTTACCCTGACCCACTGAATTAGAATCTCTTGAGGTGAGCTCCAGAACATGCAGTTTACCAGCTCCTCTCTTGAACATACATGCATGAAAGTTTAAGAGCCATGGTTAGGGCCACATGCCTACTCCTCACAGCGATTCTTTCCTTAAGCAAACATGACAGCAAAGGTTCTAGTACCCTAATTAGCACTGTTGCTCATCTGGTGACTGTAACACATTGGCTATCACAGTGCCTGAGAGAATTAAGAAAGATCACTATTTCCCCATCACTGCTCTTCGGAGGACTAAAGAAAAGGCTTCTTCAGGCTGGTGGGCAGTGGTCCTGATCTGGGCCCACCTGACCGTGCAGGCAGGTGCATGGCAAGCTTCCTAGGGTGGTGGGTGCTTCAGATTGTAACATGCTACAGGTCACCTAGGGGCCTGACTGAACACCCGAGGGCTGTGTGTGGTCTGGAGAGCAGTGATGTGGAAACTAGGACACAAAGGGAGGGTCTCCCAGATCCTTCAGCTTGCTGCCTGCCCCTGCCTCCCGCTGCCAGCCAGGAAGCCGCTGCCTGCTTTAATGAGGGGACATTGGAGTAAAGGCAAAGGGGGAGCATGCAACCTAATCTAATCATAAATGTTCATTTTTCATAAAACGGAGACCAAAGAAGATGTCATACATAATTAGTGTCTAGGTAGCAGTGCTCAAAGTTATTTTTAGTTTCTTTCTAGACTTTTCTGTGTTATTGTTTTCCTACAATGAATATAATTCAATGAGCAAACAACAAAATTAAACATTGGTTCACAGAATATATCCCAGAGGACAGACATATAGATGCAGAATTAACCCAAACGAAGGTGGGATCAACCAAAGGTCTTGTACCCATGCGTATAGGCCTAACCAATGAACACAGATAACAGGGGTGAGGACAGGAGTAGAGAGGATTGGGGAGAGGATCTCTCTACTCATGTCCTCACCCCCCTGTTGTTTATGTCCATTGGTTAGGCCTGTATAGGGGGAGGGCTCATGGGGGGGTGAGGACATGTATGTAATAACTTAATCAACAAAGAAATTTTAAAACATAATAAAAAGATCACTGTTTATTTATTTATTTATTTATTTGCTGACTAACTGAATAAATCCTTTTTAAGTTATTGAAATCGATTATTTCTTCTCTAATTAAAGATGACTATTCTGTATTAAATGGAAAATGCTTTCTTTATAGACTGCTGTCCCTTTTGTAATATTTATAATATTTATTCTAATAGGCTGATATTTTCTCCTCTACTTTTAGCTTTTCCTCTACATTTTAGCTGATGAAAAGGGGCTAGTAATCAGTATGGATATGTTGTCCTTTTTCTGATTTGAATTTGGGACTATATCTATATACTAGCCATTCTGCCACCTATGTTACGGAGCTCAGTAAATGCATCTGTATTTCACATTCTTATATCATGTATAAAATGCAGCTTTCTATTTAATTGACATCAACCAAGATGAAGGGAAGTGAGTCCGAAAAAATACAGATAATCACATCTCAATCGCAAATATGCAGGTGAGAGTCACTTATTTAACACCTGGGAGGGAAACATCAAACTTCTACTTTCTTGCACTACATATTCAGGAAGAATTTAGTTATCATCTCACAGATTAAGTAAATATAAGTAGTTATGTGCTCTTTATTAATCTTATGAAATAGTTTATCAAAAACAAGAGCTTTATTATTACCATTTTAGAGTTATAAGTAACTATGGGTAGTAAAAGAGAGGCACTAAAATACAGCAATATTCCTTGACATCTCTTATTTCTCATAGAGTCAAGTTCATGAGTTGAATCAAAATTCTACTAGGAATTGTGTATTTCAAGTTTCTCATTATCTGTGTATAATTTCCCTGTGCAGTCTATATTCTAGCTTTTTTCTGTCATTACTGAATTTTATTCCAAATGTGTTCTTTCTTTGACAACCATGTCTCCTTAGTTCAATAAATGTTATCAAGCATTCTTTGACTGTTCCTATTGCATCAACCTTAATTAGCTTTTGATTACTGTTAATTTCACAGCATTTTCCCTTTAATACGTTGCATCAAAATGCTTTCATTTCTGTTGCAGCAAGTTTAATTAGTTTTTGAGCCTTGTTTCTCTTCCATTAAAAAAGATGACACCCACTTTCTTTGTTTCTATGAGGATGTCCATGACTTACAGCAATGTTCCTCAGAAGCCCTCGCCCAAAACTTACAAAACAAAACTGTGGTAACTTGTAGCCTTTTCATTTACATCAGGAATGTTCCCATGTGCTTACATCTTTATAGTCACTTCTGACTATTTTAAAAAATAGTATAACTTGATTCTCATGTTTTAAAAGGGCTAAATCACGTATTTGAAACAAGTAACATTCTTATTGGCCCATCAATTTAATTAAAAAACTGATTAACACTTCATGTATTCAATTACACAATAGAAAATAACGGCATTTTCCCCCCAGAAATATTTGTGCATTTTGTCTTCGTGAACTAAACTGTTACTTCTAATATCCCTTAGGATAAAGTAACTCCCCCTTTTTTTTTTTTACTGTATATTAATGAGTTGCAATTGTTAGCATGCTGGATATGTTTATTTTGTTATAATAAAATGAATTAATTTATAATAACACATGTTTATATCATATACAATTGACCATTGAACAACACAAATTTGAACTACATAGTCCATTTGCACACAGATTTTTTCAGTAAATAATGTAATTATATTTTCTCTTCCTTATTATTTCTTGATAAAATTTTTATCTAGTTTACCTTATGTAATAAATAATACAGTATGAAATAAATATAACATACAAAATATGTGTTAATTAATTATTTACGTTTCAATGAGGCTAAGTCAATCAGAGGCTTTTAGTAATTAACTTTTAAAAATTCAAAAGTTATACATTTAGCCACCCACCACTATACCTTACCAGTAGTTAGCTGGTACTAAACCCCAGCTTAGGAAACAGGCTTGTTCTACATGTGCATAGCTCTGTGCAGAAAACATGGAAACAGTCTAGGAAAAGAAAAAGAAAGAAAGAAAGAAAGAAAGAAAGAAAGAAAGAAAGAAAGAAAGAAAGAAAGAAAGAAAGGTGGGAGGGAGGAAGGGAGGGAGGGAGAGAAGGAGGGAAAGAGGGAGGAAGGGAGGGAGGGAGGGAGGGAGGGAAGGAGGGAGGGAAAGAGGATAAAAATTATACATGGATTTTCAACTGTGCCCTTAACCCCCACACTATTCAAAAGTCAACTGTATATCATTAACATATATATTTATATGACTTGAAATATGAACTAGGAGATCTGTGGAGATTTAAAACTTTTAATTATTTCCCACCATAAAAAAATTAACAGATAAAAGCAAAGTGTGTGTACAGAGCATAATAATATTGCATGACAACCATTCAAATACTAGTGATTGTGAGTTGTTTGTAATATTCTATATTATAATAGACATTATAATAATCATAATAATCAATATTTCAAAATTATTGGTATCAATGAAAGAAAGTAAATGCTTAATCAAATAATTAATTTAATTAATTATGATACACTCAATTGATAAAATAAAACTTTTTTTAAAATATATTTTATTGAGTTTTTATAGAGAGGAAGAGAGAGGGACAGAGAGTTAGAAACATCCATGAGAGAATCATTGACCAGCTGCCTCTTGCATACCCCCTACTGGGGACGTGCCCGCAAGCAAGGTACAAGCCCTTGACCTGAATCCAACCCTGGACCCTTCAGTCCTCAGGCCAACGCTCTATCCACTGAGCCAAACCAGTTTTGGCAATAACATAAAACTTTTTAAAAATATATATTTTATTGATATTTTACAGGGAGGAAGGGAGAGAGATAGAGAGATAGAGAGCTAGAAACGTCGATGAGAGAGAAACATTGACATAGCCGCCTCCTGCACACCCCCGACCGGGGATGTGCCCGCAACCAGTGTACATGCCCTTGACCGGAATCAAACCTGGGACATTTCGGTCTGCAGACTGACTCTCTACCACTGAGCCAAACCGGTTTCGGCAACATAAAACTTTTTAGAGAGAAAATTGACAGTTGCAAAACAAAAAATTGAGCATTATATTTAATGGTATTAATTTGGTATATATTTAAATAAATTTTCCAATGCCAGACTAGAAGTATATATGGGGGCGGGGAAAGTGTAACAGAAGCATTACAGAGAAGAGAAGGGGTTACAAATCTTGTATGTATGAATATAGTGCCCCTTGCTTAGAAAATATAAACCCTGGCATTTGCAGGAGTTTAAAGTTTATATAGACCTACAATGTGTCCTTTGTTTCCATATTATTTTTCCAAAGCTCATGCAAACTCTGTAACTGGAAGACCAATGTAGCTGCCACTCCCACTCATCCTGGATCCTCTGTGCCTCAGTCCCAGTCAGTCCCAGTCTGGAGAGCCTCATGACACCACAGTGGTGCTCCAGCCATAGCAGCACTCGCCAGCCCTTAGCCCTGCACCTGGCACCCCTCGGTCATTTGGTCTTTTTGGTCATTCAGTTCCTTACACTTTTATATATATAGACTAGAGGCCTGGTGCTCAATATTCATGCATGGGGATCCCTCAACCTGGCCTGCACCCTCAAGAGATGTCTGACTGCAAGTTTATAAAGTGGTAGTCAAACATCCCTCTCACAATCTGGGGTGCTGCCTGCACCAATGACCATACTATCTAATAAAATAGTAATATGCAAATTGACCATCACTCCAACACACATGATGGCTGCACCCATGTGGACACAAGATGCCCACCACAAGATGACCAGTAGGGGAGGACAGTTGGGAGGGACCAAGCCTGCAGGGGAGAGCAGTTAGGGGGAACCAGGCCTGCAGGGGAGGGCAGTTAGGGGAAATCAGACTGACAGGGAAACAGTTAGGCATCAATTAGGCTGGCAGGAGAGTGGTTAGGGGGTGATCAGGCTGGCAGGCAAAAGCAATTAGGGGCAATCTGGGAGGCAAGCAGGCAAGCAGTTGGGAGCCAGCAGTCCTGGATTATGAGAGGGATGTCCCAGATTGGAGAGGGTGCAGGGTGGGCTGAGGGACGTACACCCCTTGCATGAATTTTGTGCACTGGGCCTCTAGTACTTTTCATACAGTTGAAAGGCATTTTGTTATTGCCTGGGCAGCTACATTTTTGTTCCCTAATTATAAAAAGTAGTACATAACATGATGATCCTTCTGTGGCAATAGTACCATTTTCCCCATCTTATGGGTGGAAAAACTGAAGCAGAGAGAAGTGAAATCATTGGCTTTGTCACACAGTTATAAGTGTATCAGGGTTGACCACAAAATGTGCAAGCCAGAGTCCATGCATGTCATGGTTGCATCATCCTGTATTTTTAATGTTAGAGTAGCCTGACCAGGTTTTAATTTTAAAATCTAAGAGACTGTTACCAATACATAGGGTATAATTCCTAGGCCTGGCTGGTGATCAGGGTCAATCTGTGGGGCAACTAGTGGGCAGGGCAATCAGGGGGGCCCCTGCTGGCACCCACCTTTGCTGGTGGCCTGGCACTACCTACTGGCTGGTCCTGCTCCCTGATAGCCTCTGCCAGTCACCTTCCTCTCAGGGGGCTTGGGCAGTGTGCATCATAGCAAACGGCCATTCTACCATATGGTTGATTTGCATATTAGGGTTTTATTGTATAGGATTAGAGAATTTTCAGAGCATGTAGTTTATAAAATTGCCATTTCTGCCTTGTAAATAATTTTAAAGTATGTTTATTTCTATAATAAACCTTTCTATCACACACACATTACTGGTATGTTATGCCTTTTTCATGATTTTCAAAAATTTAATAGCCTTAATGCATGTATTTACCAGTTTTGCAGCTGCTGCAGAGGTTAAAAAAAGTACCACAAAAACATTCATGATAAACCATCATGATTAGTGCCTCTGTCTATTGCTCCAGAGAAAAACAAATTAACACTAGAAGGAAAATCTGCTGTGGGAAGTCCCACACTGCTGGTGTAATGACCTATCCCCACAAGAGGACTGAATGTTATAGATCCATTGTAACTTCCCAAATGATCATGGCTGGCAGCCTCTGGAGATGAGGAACAGCTGAAGTGATAGAGAAAATAAAATGTTCCGCTTGAATGCAGGCTGCATTAGCCTGCTTCCCTCAACCCTCTTTCAGGAAATGTTGCTCTTTCAGACTAGGACACCTGATATTTAGCTTTGTGGCAAAAACTAGACTTAGATCAATGAGATCTATCTTCTTGGGTCAAATAATACCCTGCTCGTGGTCGCTTAAATTCATCTCAAATCTCCATTTCTTTTAGAAATCTCTCATATACACTAGCTACTATCACATATTTGTTTGGCCAAATTAGGATGCAAGGATATCCCTACACCTTTTCTCTGCGGACCACACTGAGGAATCGAGGATAAAGAGAGGTTGTCACATGTGTTTTAATTCAACCCTTCTTCTGTTTGTTGAACTCGCTAGAGTCCCAATGCACGAAATTCATGCAAGACGAGGCCTTCCTTCTCCTGGCTGCTGGCACTGGCTTCTCTCTAGCACTCCAGACCCAGGCTTTCCTCCGGCTGCCGGCAGGCACTCAGGACCTGGGCTTCCCTCTGCAGACCCAGCTTTGTCCGGAAGGTTATCTGGAAGCACATCCAGATGGATGACGGGTCTAATTAGCATATTACCTTTTTATTATTATAGATCCTAGTGTCTCCTCTTCAATTGTCATCTTTGCCCTTACTGTTTACTCCTTGCAGGAGAAAGGATTATGACTCCCAAATGGTTATAGATTAGTTCCTTGGGTATCAGATTAATAAGTTACTAGGGTAGATGCTGTACACAAAATTACGTAGCATTAGTCTCCAGGCCTTAAAGAGCAGATTAAAATATAAAATATAAATGCTATTGTGGCCATGCATTCTTATAGCAACCAGTTTCTGGTGTTATCTGTAAGAACAACAGATAAGTGGATAATTGTAATTATATGCCGGTAGTTCTAGTAGTTTCAAAGCACCTTAGCAGAGAATATACAACTATAATGAAATGTTTAGTATCATTATGGCTTTGAAGCACCATGGCCTTTAAGATACACTAGAATCATCTTTTAAAGGATACATTTTTGAAAATATGGAATAATTATTATATTTATATTTCATTTATAAAAGTAAAAATCTTATATTTTGTTTTAATAATTTCTTTATTTCTTTATTTAGCTGACATTAAGTACATGGAAATCGAAATGACAGCAGAATGATTGTCTTCTATTATTCTCTCTCACTCTGTCCTGTTGTTCATTACTGTAAATTTATAATGGAATATTTGGAAATTATTTATTTTTTATCATGAACAAAAGGTTAATTGTTCCTGTTAAATTAAGAATTTATGGTTTTATTATTTAAAAGAAGATGCATTACAAATACATTTTAAAATAAATATTTGTATGATTTTTTAAACCATTCTATTATCTTGATTTTCAAATGTAATATATACGATGTCAATTATGACATTCTCTCATCATTTTAATATACATGAGGAAAATACCCTTATACAGTTGGGGTGGGGGGAATGTTAGCTAAGTATATGCAGGATTATCACTAATAGACTTTTAAACCTGTTTTCCTCCAAAGCCCAGCAGTGCATTTGAAGATCATCTTAATGTTCCTGGTAAACAACAGAAGCTAAAACTCCAGGGGGAACTCTGAAACAATGTGCTGTACAACTTCCCAAAAATGAAGCTTGAGCAAGACTTTCTATTATGAATCTTTTTAGAAAATGATTCAGCTGTGTGTGGGAGAGCTGGGGGGGGGAGGAGAATGCACACGTATATACGTGTGTGTCAAGGAAGGGCAGTACATAAAAAATAAGCCCCATGTTCTTAGTAAGGATTGAAAGTACCCCTCCACGCCCACTCGGGGCGCAGGGTGTATAAGCACTCTGGTGGTGCAGCCAACTCCCTGAGTCTAGTCCCAGCACCACTTCTTCATAGCTGCAAACCTTGAACAGGGCATGCGTATCTCTAATCTTTACTTTCCTTGTCTCTTCAAAGTGGGTAATACTATTAATATCTTCTTCGTGGAGTTTGTGAGAGGAATATATGACCTAATCCAGGTTTCAGAGATTTCTGAGCCTCAAAGGAATTTTTCTTCATTTAACAGTATAATAGCTGAATTTCTTATCCTGAACTACAGGTCAAAGTTTGGTAGAGTGTGTTTAGAGCTCTATCTGTTTCAATGTCCTTTGGCAAATTTTAGTTTTAATATTTCATTTTTTTAACTCTTAAGGAATAAATAGAATACATTTAAAAAATAGAATTAAAGCCAAGAATAAATATAAAAGGAATATTTGTTGCTTTAGATTTATGGGGATTGGTATAGTCACAATAAAATTCCTAAAATGAAGAGGGGGCTGGGTGGAAAAAGAGGACTGCATTGAAAATGACTTAAAATTTTTATTTAAATCTACATGGAACAACATAAGTGAAAGACTTTCAGAAAATTTTTTTTTCAGTTCACTGATAGTTAAGTATTTGTTTTCTATATATTGTTGCAAATGTTAAATAATTATTGTTGAAAAACTGATCTAAAATGTATACCTTTAATACTGAGAGTCTCATCTCCTAATTATTCCTGATATTGTATGTATAGCATACGCCCATATGTGTATACTGTACATAATGAGAGGCGATAGAACAAATTTTAAGGAGCAAAATTACTTTTAAATTGTGGTCAGGTCTTTGGGTGGGATATTGAAGTCTCTTCAGAAAAGCCTTGTTGGTGATGGCTCTGAGACGGGTCTCTCTGTTGGAGTCAGGCTTTAGTGGTGACCCTGGACTCAAAGTGAACTTTTGGTTATAGAGCCAAGGTCTTAGTTGGTCTGGGGGTGGGGCTGCCGGGGCAATAGCAAAGGGAATGGACAGGCCATCTTTCCTATGGGAGAGAATCAGAGAAGGACAACAAAGGCATTTTAATTCTGATATGTTACTATTATTTCTGTGTTATTTTATACAGGTCTCAAACTGCAGAATACAAAAGGCCATAAGAATAGACAGTTTTCAGTAACAGAGATATTGCTATATTTTTCTGGTCTTACATTTTAATTTCTTTCTGCATGATTGATTTAGAAAAATCAACATTCATTCATTTATATACATAAGAAGCACACCCCCCCTCCATACTTTAGCATGACTAACAGAGTCGTTGAGAGACAATTGGGAACAAGTAGATTTTCTGCTATTTCAGTCTTATATATACCGTATTTGCCAGTGTATAAGACGATTTTTTGGCCCTGAAAAATACGTATTTGCCGGTGTATAAGACGACTGGGCGTATAAGACGACCCCCTAACATTTCCACTAAAAATACAGAGTTTGTTATATACTCGCCGTATAAGACTACCCCCCACTTGGAGGCATATTTTTCAGGGCCAAAAAATCGTCTTATATGCCAGCAAATACGGTATATATATTTTTTTATTTATAGTACTCTCTGAGTCAGAAATGTCAAAAATGTTTGGCGTGGAAGTTTAAGAAACAGGATATTTAGGGAACAGTTTATCAAAAAACTGGCTTTTAAAGATATAAAGAGTTTGGAATGAAGTATAAATTTAAGATTATGTGCCTACCTTTTCCTCAGCCATATCACATTGAGTGAGTATGAAAACAAATGTATCATCCTAGCTGGACAAATTCAGTATTAGGGCAGGTATACTTGTTTAATGTGACTGTACAATTTTGTTCCCAGAGCCCAAAGAGTCAGAATATTATTTAAAAGTCATAGCATCATGTCTCTTGGTAATTGTTAAATTATAAACCCTTTATTAATACATGTTGGCTTTGTCTTCAGTTCTTAACTTTTACTCATAATATATAATAAATCTTATCTGACTATTTTCTCTAAACATTTTAAACATTTCCCCCCAAGTTTGGAACCTGAATTTTAGAAATGTACATAATTGAATAACTGCAAGGAATTGTGGATACATGTTTAAAATGTTTATTTAGTAAACATATTCATTTGCTTATCATGTGCCAGGAACTGATCATTTAGTCTTCATGACCAATCTAGTAGTGAGGTCCTTTATTAGCCTATTATGGAAAAGGAAGCTAAGCCTCAGAGCATTTAAATAACTTTCTTAAATTTGCAATGATAGTTGGCAGAATAAAAATATGAATCTGGGTGGTCTATACTTTTCATATTCCATTTAATGAACATTAACCACATGGCCCCGAAAGATAAGAGGGGACCGGGAGTGATAGTTTCAGCCTTCCAGACAGTTTTACAGAATGGGCAAAGGAGCCTGCAGCAGCAGGATGGCTCCCCATCTGTGTCACAGTCATATGACCTAACCCGGGACAGTGCTTACTCATGTGCAGGAAAATGCTGTTGGCCAGTTCACTGATGAGAGTCAGAGTCAGTAGTAGTATGAAAGATCAGTAAGATTGTATTCTTCCCTAGAACTGTATTGTTTTAACAATAATGATAAGTGCTGGTGAGGTATGAGTCTTATAGAGGAGGTAGAGGGATTAAAAAAACAACTCATAGACACAGACAACAGTGTAGTGATTGTGTGTGAGTGTGTGTGTGTGTGTGTGTGTGTGTGTTGTGTGTGTGTGTGTGTGTGTGTGTGTGTGTGTGTTGTGTGTGTATGTAGGTAGGATGGGATACTGGGATAAAGGAGGATATGGGGAATAAATAGTGATGGAGGAAGACTTTCTTGGAGTGATAAAACAATACAATGTACAGATGATGTGTTGTAAAATTGTACACCTGACCTGTATAAATTTGTTAACCAATGTCACCCCAACAATTTTAATAAAAAGGGAAATTATATTGCAAGTTTTATTGTAGTGTCTTGAGAAAACTGTGAAAGCAAAGATTCCATAGATTACTAGTATGTTCTTCACACATTTGGCTGCCAGCTGTGTAACATTGAGAATAAAGTATAGTCATTTTGTTTTGTTAATTCTTGAGCCATGGAGGTGTTTTACTGAATCTTGAGTCTGCTACCATATTGTAGTGTAAGGAGGGGCATTTTAAATCCATTGAGGGGAGAATCTTACTCCTAATTTGATCCAGTTGAAAATAGTCCTCTCTTACATAAAAATTCGGTATAGTGGCACTTGTAATATAACCCTCAACATCCTTCCTATCCTGTAAACTTTTTAATCATTTTATGCCCAATATTTTATAGACTACATTAAGCATATTTATTGTGTCTGTTTTTTTTTAATATGTGGTTTGGATTTTGTGAAAAAAAAATCATAATTGAGTGAGCTATTTCATTTTTAAATTTAGAGTCTAGAGGACAGTTCTGACATCTTGCAATTGTTTCTTATGATTAATTGAAATAAGCATAGGAAGGTGAAGATTCTTTCCAGCTGTGACTTCTCTGCTGGAGTGATCTTTCCTAAATTGCTCACAGTTGTTCTACTCCTTGTCTTTTCATGTAAAATTATTTTACAAACAAGGGTGAAAGTTCAGCCACTTACCATGTCCCCAGGTTGAAAAATAATTATTGTTTTCCCTTAGAAACCAGAATAGTTTTCAGGATCAAGTCGTGTATCACTTTGTAAAATCCAAATAAAACTGTAAACACAGCTTAATGTAAATTTTCAAAAACCAGTATCCTGCTATCAAAGATTTTTTTAAACAGAAAGCACACACACATACACACACACACACATGAATTTTAAGTTAGAATGCATAAACTGGGTACATATGAGTAATATATATATATACAAAGATATTCAGACTTGACAGAAATAATATTGAAAATTAAATTATAACTCTGGAACTTCTAAACCATGTGATTTGTATAAATCCATGTTTACTTATAATGATATTATAATTAGCATGAACCATGCTAGCTATTAGCTGTTCAGCCAGTTAAAAAGTAAAATACAATAAAGGAGAAAACAAAACAAATGATTTTGAATGACTTACAGCTTTAAAAATACTTAGTTGCTATCCGTAAAGCATGTGTTTCCTATAACCAAACCCATATGTCCATTTCCAATGTCATCTTATTACTGAAGACTATTTCTACTGTCATTCGAAACTGGTCTCTGTATTACTGGGTGTGTGCTTTTGTTTGTTTCTTTATTGAGATTAGTTAACCTTTGTAAAACATTTGTTTTTCACATTATTTAAACTTTAAAATAAAAAAAATCTAAAGCATATTTTGCCTGTTTTGCACAGAGTTCCTCTGAGTTGCTATATAAGTGAAAAGTTAGCATTTTTACTTAAATGCCTAATTTTAAACATTGATGATCATCTGTTCATTGAAAAAAATATTTATTGAGTGCTCTTATGTACAGGCCAATTTTGGGAACCAAGTATACAGTTGTAGACAAAGCAATAGTGTCCCTTTCTTTTAACATAGTTATAATCCAGTGACAGAGAAAGGCAATAAAAGCTAACCCCAAACCGTTCCAAATAAAATATAAACTGTAAGAAGTATTATTTTAATAAAGAAAGTACTGGATGCTATCAAAAAGAGAATAACAATAAAATCTAATTTAGACTAAGGAGAATTTGGTAAAGGCAAGTCTTTATCAAGAAATTGCATTTAATGAGGTCAGAAAAATAAGTAATACTTAAACTTGGAGCAGGGGATGTCTGAGAGAATAATGAGAATTAAACAGAATTAAAAGAGATTTTGGAAATAAGTTCACAAAACCTATAAAATTGTATGTATGTAAGAGATGAAAACAGGAGAAATAAAAGACTTCTAGATTGAGCAACTTTAATAGATGGGGTGCTGATTGGTGATGTGATAATGAAGGAGAAAAGATGTGTGTCAGGGTTGGGTAGGTTTAATGAGTATGTGGCTTATTTGGGTTAAGTTTGAGATTATTGTAATATTTCTACATGGAAATTTCAGACTGAAACATAGGTCTAGGGCTTTGCAGCTATCTGCATTACTGTAAAAACTTTCAAAATAACTAGTCTTGTCCTCTAGCTGTAATATTTCTGATACCCTATAATGGTTTAGATTTCCATTGTCTCCATCCAGAGAGTACCAAGTGCTTACTTCAATTGATGCTTATTAAATATTCTATTTATATGTTGTTTGGCTCCTGTAACCTGCAACTTTTGAAATAAAATATTGTGGGCATTACAGCTGCAGTTCATAATGGACACTCAGTAAATGTTTGTTGCATGCATGAATGAATTAATAGGTACTAGTAATTGGGTTAGAGACTTCAATGAGACATGTACATTTGTTTGTTCTGTCTCCAAAAAACAGATAGCTGGTTGCAAACAAAGATCTTAATCTTCTCCCAGATCTGTTACAGTGTATAATATACTACTGGATATTAAATAAATACCCATTGATTCATGAATATGCTAGTGAGATACACTGGTTCAGTTGGTCAATCCTAAAATCTGCCTGCAAAAAATAATCTAATTTGCTTTGCTTTATTTTTTCATATTTCATAGGAAAAATGGAGATAAAATGTATAAACATATAGGAATAGGATGAGAATATGGAAAAGCAAAGAAAATAAAAATCTAGAAGTGGACAGTATTATGGCAGAAAGACAGAGTCTAGACCTCTATGTCTACAATTGTATCTGTATCTTTTCAACAAAATAATCTAATTACTATTATACTTTCACATAACTTAAAATAAATAAACACATTTGTTTACAGATAATTTGCCCCACTGGCAAGCACACACCAGTTAATCAATACATTATTGCATACTGCCAATAGTGATTTATTTTCAACCTATTTTTGCAAAAATTCTGGATATAGTTAAGAAATCTTTAAAATCCCAACTGGGCCAGTAACTTTAATTTTAAATAATCTTTCTTTTTTTAATGCCTCTTTTCTGTCAGCATTGTCATTAGAACATTAGCAGTAATTAAACCATAAGTAGAAGATCTAGATGACTGGGCACCTGAAAAAGAACAATTAAGCATCATAGACAGGGAGGAATTTACACTTTCTCATAGTCAATCGTTTAGGTGTTAGAAGAGGCATTGGAGGCCAAGGGGAACAACAACAATAAAACACAAAAATAGGAAAAGAGGAAAAATAAGGAAGAATGATAACGAGTAGGCTATTTCTTTGTCTTAAATTATTTCCATTGAAAAATCCAAAATCAAAGGCAATTATTTAAATATTATATCAAAGCCGCCGAAACCGGTTTGGCTCAGTGGTAGAGCGTCGGTCTGCGGACTGAAAGGTCCCAGGTTCGATTCCAGTCAAGGGCACGTACACTGGTTGCAGACACATCCCCGGTGGGGGATGTGCAGGAGGCGGCTGGTCAATGTTTCTCTCTCATCAACGTTTCTAGCTCTCTATCTCTCTCCCTTCCTCTCTGTAAAATATCAATAAAAAAATATATTTTAAATATTATATCAAAGCCTATATTATTAAATTATAAAACATAAGCCCTAAGAGGTTTAGCTCAGTGAATAGAGTATCGGCCTGTGGACTGGAGGGTCCCAGGTTTGATTGCAGTCAAGGTCATACGTGGTTTGCAGGCATATCCCCAGTACGTGGTGTGCAGGAGGCAGCTGATCAATGTTTTTCTCTTATCAATGTATCTAACTCTCTATCCATCTTCCTTCCTCTGTGTAAAAAATCAATAAAATATATTTAAAATTTATATAACATAAACTAGATGATTCTCTTACCATTATGGTTTATAAAATTGCTAGAATGAGTTGATTAAAATGGCCTCAACATGAATGGTTACTTTCCTTTTAACCCTCTTGTAAATATATTTCTATATTTTATATAAATATATAAATATACATATACATATATATATATATATATATATATATATATATATATAACCCAAAGGAGAGAAAGGAAAAAAGAATGAGTGACTTTTGGGACCAAAACCGGTTTGGCTCAGTGGTAGAGCGTCGGTCTGCGGACTGAAATGTCCCGGGTTCGATTCCGCTCAAGGGCATGTACATTGGTTGTGGGTCCATCCCCTATGAGGGGTGTGTAAGAGGCAGCTGGTCGATGTTTCTCTCTCATGGACGTTTCTAGCTCTCTATCCCTCTCCCTTCCTCTTTGTAAAATATCAATAAAATATATTTTTTTTAAAAGAATGAGTGACTTCAAAAAATACGGAATATTTCTTTAATGCAACAAGAGACTGTTCAGTGAGATTGAAAGAAATAATACTTATAAATTATTGAAGATCAAGTATACAGTAATTTATCTAACTTTTAGATGTCTTTAATAGAAAATTTAGACAGAACAAAATAGTAAAATGACAGGTAGATCCTGTTGGTAATCAAAATTGTATAATGCTTGAAATTCCAGTTTTATAAAATAATAGATTAGACATTTCTGGGTTATTGTTCAAGGGCTAATTTCTACATGATCCAACCTATTCCTGCATATTGAGTAAAAATGTAAATGCATAAACATAAAATGTATCATTGTAAGCTGTATATCATTGACATTGTGATGAGACCGTCACCATTAAAAACTTAGAGCCTAGTAAAGGATACATGCATACATGGTTAGCTAAGTGCAGGAGTCCTAAGTTTCTAGGATATCGTAGGACATTGTGTTATGTTATATATATATTTTTAAAATGCTCTGCAGAATTAACTTTACTTGTTTACCCTACTTATTCTAGCTAATTGAAATTTTCTTCTGCATATCATGTTCCACAATCATTCTGAAAGTGCTTATAAAATGATGTAAGTGTATATCACATCTCTAAGTCAAATATCCACCTATAGTCCTTGCTTTCTGGACCTTTAACAATATGGATACATTTTAGTAACTCTCCACATGGTCCCAAAATGTTTTACTTGATGGATACGCCCTGTAGAATATACCACATATTTTGCTGCAAGAAGAATAAATTTTCATCTTATACTCATGAAAAACTTTTTTTTAACAGTCTCAAAATCTTTTAATTTTCATGATACCAAGAGGTGTTTTCTCCTGATTTCCAGTCTACTCTTCTCTCCCTCTACTGCATTCTCTCTTCCCACTTTCTAGAACTACTAGTTCTGTCTGATTAATTATCTTCCCATCCCAGCCAACTTGCACAACAAAGAAAAGAGCCTGCAGTGTGCAGGGAATGCTCTCCCTGTAAGGCAGTGAAATTACCACCTAATGCTTCCCAAGTTTGCCCCTGGGTCTCTTTCCTTAGCACACACTGTTCCTCAAACTAAGCCTTGAAGATACTTGCATGTTCTTTAGAGAAGTCTGACACATAATATGTACATTCCATTACATAATGAGTATGTTACTCTCCCCTTGGTAATTTAAAACTTCATATTAAACCATGGATGGTTCTGATTCAGTTATATATAGATTTCCAACCTTCTCTTTTTCATAGCATGAGGAATTTATTGAAGAGATATTTGGGAAAATCTGACATTTTTTTCTTTCTTTAAAGACTCCAAGGATTATAATTTTTGGCATTTATAATAAGCATTCTAATCTTAAGCAGTCATGTGCTACTTTCAGGTTGATTAAAAGAAATTTGTATAACATTACACTAGTGTAATATTTACCATTTAATTCCATTCTCCTTTTTTTTACAATTATTACAATTTAAACATTTTATTTTTAATAATGTTAATTATTTTCTCTTTGCTATAGTCTAGTGGTCATTGCTAGTGAGAAAATATAAAGCCTCTGTTTTTCCATTTCGGTGACATAAAAATAGCCTCTTTTCAATATAACTTTTTAGGCTGCTGTCACATCAATGCTTAGGTTTATTCCTTTCAAAAATCTATGATAATTCTTCATTTTACTTCCAAGTATACAGGGGATAAACCACATAGACTATAATTTTTACAAAGGAAAATAGCACACACTTAGTTAACCATTCTCTATTCTTTCAGAAAGGGTTAACTGAATTTGGACCAGTTTCTCTAAACTTGCCCTAAGAATAACTTCTTTAGCTAAGATGATGGAATGGGTTCTCCACTGTAAAAAAAAGTTCTGCAACCTATATTTTACCCATTGCTTCTTCAGGAACATCATAGAATATTTAAGATTTTATTATCTTTTATTTAGTCTATATCATTAAAGTGCCATTGGAAACATACACAAAGACTTACAGGCATCAACATGATATGTTTAATCATGAATTGTGTGGAAATGGCAAAATGAAAAACTTGAGATAGTGATTTCAATTTTGATAGTGAATAATGCATTATTAAAAGGCTTAATTAAATTAATTAATTAATTATTGAAAGTCTGTAATAGAAAATAAGGAATTTTCTCATTTTGTTATTTTTATTAATATTATAAAAATAAAAGCTTATTTCCCCATGGGCATGGCTCAGTGGTTCAGTGTCAACCCATGAATCAGGAGGTCATGGTTCAATTCCAGGTCAAGACACATTCCTGCTTTCAGGCTTGATCTCAAATGTGGGGTGTACAGGAGGAACACAATCTGTTTCTATTGCTCTCTTCCTCACCCTTCCTTTCTGAAATTCAATAAAATTATATTTTAAAAAATGAATAAAAGCTTATCTATAAATCACAGTTAGGAATAGTGAAGAGTCAGTGGACAGGAAATTACAAGTAAGTACAACACACACACACACACCCGCCCCTTTATGTTTGGGAGAGATGGGTGGGCAATGCCCTGGTAAAGACCATGTGAGACATTTTCTAAAGGTTGCTTAGGTCAGAGAAAGAGTAAAATGCACAAGCCAAGAGGCCAGAGGCCAGAGAGTCAAAATTCACAGTGGAAGTATGATAAAAATTTTTTTTAAAAAATAACAAAATAGGTATATTTTAGGATTAAGCAGGGAAATTTTGCAAATACTTGCTGCACCAATGCTCAGTGCCTATATTTTTCCTTGTATAAAACACAGGCTCACTTGTATAAGTGTGCTTAGCTTAATTAATTTAAATGGGCGAAGAGGACACACTGGTACTACAAAGATGCGATCAGTTTTTAAAGCAATACTAGAAGCCCGATGCTCTAAAGTCATGCAAGAATAGGCCTTCATAGCTTAAGCAGCTGCCTTGATCTCTCCCAGCCTCTGTGGCTGCCTCAGCCCTTGCAGCTGCAGTGGCTGCAGCCCCAGTTTCATTCAGAAGGTAGTCCAGAAGGTGGTTCCACCATCCAGTTTAATTAGCATATTAATTCTCCATTATATAAGATTCCCACACTTAGTGATTAAGAGTATTTTGACATCTGCTGTGTTCTCCGAACTACTTTTAGGAGAAGCTCCTGGCCTCATTCTTTTAAAAAAATATTCTAAATTTAATTACATTTGATTTTACCACCATTGGTAATGCAGATCAAAGAAATATTCACACCTCTGTTACTGGGCTGACATGGTTCAGTGGTTGTGCATCAACTGATGAACCAGGGGGTCATGGTTTGTTCTTGGTCAGGGCAGATGCCAAGGTTGCTGGCTTGATCCCCAGTGTGGGGCATGCAGAAGGCAGCTGGTCACTGATTCTCTCTTATTATTGATGTTTCTATTTCTCTATCCCCCTCCTTTCCTCTCTCTGAAATAAATAAAAACACATTTTAAAAAGTATACACATCTTTTTCCTGACATTTGGCACAATGAGCCAAAACAAAAATCTAATTTTGGTTCTCTTATTTTGTGAATTGTATTAAACTTATAAATTCATTAGAAAAAAATTGTCATATGTGTAATATTCATGATTTCCATAACATAAATGAATTTTTCATTCTATTATATTTTCATTTAACCTACACTTTTACTAATTTTTGAATATATATTATATTCTTCAGTGTGCTGTTTATTAATATTTATTGAAATTTTTAGCTATTACTAGAGGCCCAGTGCATGAAATTCATGCATGGGAGGGGGGTGTCCCTTAGCCTGGCCTGTACCCTCTCCATTCTGAGACTTCCCTATTGCAGTCAAGGACTTCTGGCTCCTAACCATTTGCCTGTCTGCCTGCCTGATTGCCCCTTACTACTCCCCTGCTGGCCAGATCACCAACAACTGCCCTCTCTCGGCTGCCTGATCTCCCACAACTGTCCTTCCCTGCCGGCCATATTGTGGTGGCCATCTTGTGCAGGCCATCTTGTGGTGGACATCATGTGGTGGCCATATTGTTGTGGCCATCTTGTGATGATGTCACACGAGGGTGTGATGCCACCTAGGCTTTTATTATATAGAATATCTTGATCTGGTTTGAATTGTGAATCTATTACAAGGTACAGAAAATTCATTGAACTCAATACAATCTTAGGACTTCCAATATATACTTTTGGCTGCAATTTCCAACTCGATAGCAAATTCATTCATTTTTTCATAATATATTTCTTTATTACTTATGTATGCCATTCACTCTTCTGAACAAGGAAATACAGGAGGGTAGTAAGTTATAAAGTGGAAATAATAATAAGCTTATTTATTGATTCTACCATTAACTTTTGGTCCTAAAATTTTTACTCACTTTTGTGGTAGCAATGGAGAAAACTCACTGATGGAATGAAACATATTTCAATTGAAAATTTATAGTCTGGGGCCTCATACTGTTTCTGATTTTAGCTATGAGGCCACCAGTGTGTTTTTCTAAAAGTGAATCTTCTGATGACTGGGATAGCATATGTTTAACTGCTAATGAGTAGAACCTCTGTGACATGATATTGCAATTGGTGAAATATGTTATGAGATTGTTCATTAACCCCTCCGGGATTATAACTTTTGTTTATTCAATTATATTACATTTACCACAATTTTCTTGTTTTAAAATGTCATCTGACGAGCCAGTACATTCAGACATAAGCAATTTAGTGAGAATACTATTGGATTTGAATCAGTAAAAGTTAATGGCTTTCTAAAGTAAATTAACATTACAGAATTACTTTTACAAAATATATAAAGCAGTTTTGTTAGAGCCCATAACAGAAAAAAAATGAATAAAACCATATTCAACTCACATATTCATTCACACATTTTACTTGCCCTGAGGAAGCCCAGATGGCTGAAATGTTGGCAAGTTTCTGCACCTGCAATGATAATAAACTACTCTGTTATTACCTAGGTATGCGAGTTGAATACAGTTACACTTTCCTCTGCTATATGAAACTGGAAAGTAAACAGTTTATATTGTATTTTTATAGGATTGGCAAATGTGTCTTGTTGGACTTTGCTGAGTTCACCTTTAGCAATAGAATGCCAAAGGCCACTAAAGCACCTTCATGCAGACACATTAATCATGTGTCAGAGCCTGATGTGGAGCCGGTTGTTACTACTATAGTATATATGGAGAAGAGAAAAGAAAAAAAAACACAAAATAAAACAAACAAACAAACAAACAAACAAACAAACAAAAAAAAACTCAGTGCATTACTTCATGGGCTATTTCATAAATGAATGCTCCAGATATACCAAAAGAGCTTAATTCAGTGTTTCTTATATGTTTATTTATTTAATACCTATGGATAAAAATACTGTATTTGGAGGATTTGGCCAAAAATCTTCCTATTTTGTAACACTTTTAATGTAAAAATAGAAACTGTTCATTGTATTATAATGGAGAAGTATACACATAATGAAAAAGAAATAAGCATCTCACAATCCTATCACAACCTCTGTTGATTTTGTAGTGTTTTTTTTTCCTTTTTATTTTTAAACATTTCTGAGAATTTATACAGGTTATATTGTTATTTTCTAAGTAGCATAGACATTTTCCTAAGTCATTAAACATTCCTGTGAATTTGTCTCACTAGGAATCCTCCTGCTTCCCCAAACAGTTTTGCTGTATTGACCTTTAATGTTTCCCCAAATCTAAGTTCATTTATCACTTTTTTAAAAATGCTTTCCTTGACTTCCTTTGCTGAAGTAGTTCCCTATATTAAATGTTCACAGCACCTCAAACATATTTTTATAGTTCTTATGTTAGTTTATATGTTATTTTTATCTGTGTGAGTTTTTGAACAAAAATATCAGTGAGATTTTGGTTGGAATCATGTTAAACTTATAAATTGGTTAGGAGAATATTGTCATATCTATAATAGTTATTCTTTCTATTCCATAAATCAATGGTCCATCCAATTCTTTTTGCATTTAAATTTAATCCATTCATGTATTAAATTTTGAAAACACATCCTATTTTGTATTATTTTTATTAATATTTGGTCAAATCATTTATCTATTATATCTAAAATCAGTTTGGGTATATATATATATATATATATATATATATATATATATAAATTTTATTAAAGTCTATATAATTTTAAGTTTCCATACATACTCTTGGACATTATTTATATATTTAGTAGCAAAATTATGAAGTCATTCAAAAATATTTCTTCATTAATTATTATGTATCATCCACTCTTCTGGATGTAGGAGGTTCAGAAGAGAATAAAAATAACATAAATTGTTAGATAGTAATTCATATTTATATCATGTTATATGGTATATGTTCTATGAAGGAAAAAATGGGGAAGAAGAAGAGATAGATTTAGGAGAATAAGATGGTCAAGAGTGCTGTAAAGGAAGTGAGGGAAGTCGTGTGGTTATTGAGGAAAGCGTCACAGAACAGAATAACAAAGAGGGAAAAGCTCTGAAGTGGGAGCATGTCTTCTGTGTTCTATGAAGAGCAGCGAGGCCAGTGGCTGGATCAGAATGAGAAGAGGAGAGGGAAGTGCCGTAGAGGTAATGGCAGGAGGGAGGGAAGATGTATGGGCCTGGTGGACCGCTGTGAAAATTTTGAGTTTTATTTTCATCAGAGAAAAGGCCACTTGAGAGGTCTGAGAAGTGAGAATAAGAATAATATGAGCTGATTTCGGCAGGATCACATTGACTGTGGTATTGGAGTTACATGGGTGTATTAGCGTTCCCCTGAGAAACAGGCCAATAGGAGATAGATGTATGATGATGATAGCTGATAGATAGATAGATAGATAGATAGATAAAATAAATACATTATAAGATATTGGTTCACATGATTATGGAGCCTGAGAAGCCCCATGATCTGTCCTCTGGAGACACAGGAAAGGTGCTGAAATATAATGATAAATAAAAAACATGGTCCTTGACCTTACCCATCTTAAAATATGTTGAGAAGGATAGACCATTTTGCATTTGTTATAATTTATATTTTCCTAATAAATGAGAATAATTTAAAGCTAATAACATCATACATAAGACAAGTATAACTTGAAAGAAAATGTACCATAACATGTCCTAGTTTACCAGGTGTACCTGTTAAAAATGCAGACTCTTAACCGGTTAATAATGCGGATTTGGTAATCAAAGAAAACATATGTTAATTTCAAGAGAAACATCAAAAGTGCTTTATTCAAAGTAATGTTCATCACTAGCTACACATTTTCCCATCTTTTAGGTAATTTGTGGATACTGTCCCAATAGAATTTTTCTTGTTTTGAGGCAAACCATTCAGACACCCAATTTTCCACTTCATACTTTTCGAAGTGCTGTTCAGAAAGTGTGTGTGCCATCAATTGGCACAAGTGGTCATCTGAAGGAGCAAGGTCTGGTGAATATGGCTGATGGGTTAATACTTCCCAGGCAAGATCTTTAAATGTGTCTTTTACTGGTTTTGAAGTGTGTGATGGTGCGTTATCATGAAACAAAATTATTTTGCTGTGTCTTCAGGAACATTCTGGTTGTTTCACTATCAAATAATGGTTCAAATAGATTATTTGTTGAGAGTAGCAATCAGTATTAATGGTTTTACCTGGTTTAGAAGCTCATAACACATCACACCTTCCTGATCCTACCAAATGCAGAGCATTGTCTTCTTTCTGAAGTGATTTGGCCTTGCAATCCATGTTGGTGGTTGACCTGGATCAACCCGTGATTTTGTGCATTTGTGATTCTCAATAAATCCACTTTTCATGGCCAGTCACAATTCAATGCAAAAAAGACTTTTCCTTTTGTGTTTTATGTTGCCACACTTTTATATATGAATTTATATTATTTTGCATATTTCAAACATTATATATAAAATCACATTGTATGTACCTTTGGAAAACTTTGCTTTCTCAGTTAATGTTCTTTTTGAGATTATGCATATTAATTCAAAAAAAGAGAAAAAGAAAGAAAGCACAAAAAGTTTTTTTTTCTGATACACCTGTTTTTATGTGTCAGATATATGCTTTGATAATATATTATTTAATTAGTATTTTGTCACTTACCATTTTTTATTTTATTGAGATATTAAATACAGCTGTCATTTAATATTTTTGATGTGTTAAAACTGAGGTTGAGCATCTTAAGGTAGTCAAATTTAGCAATGGTCTCTCTGGTTTGTGCTTGTGTTTCTTGTTTAAGAAAGCTGTCCCTGTTGTGAAGTTATAAAGATAGTCTAGAGTTTCTTTTGCCAAAACTATTAGATGAGTGAAGTTGTTAACTGACATGAATAATTCTAAGACAGCTGGTTTGTGCAGGAAATACTATGAGGAACTCTGCTTTAAATATGTTAAGTCTGAACAGCATTTTAGACATTCAGTACAGGTGTCAAATCAATTGAATAAGTATATAGGTCATAAATTCAGGAAAAGGTCCAGTTTGAAGGTATAAATATGGGCATTTTCAGCATATTGATGGCATTGAAGCCATGAGACAAGATGAAATCATTCTATATGCAGATTACAGTCATGAATACTAAGTAGACTGAATTCCATTTAACTCAAGTGTGGTCTTCCCAAGGGAAAGTACTGAAGTGAAGGAGAGATGAGGAGGTTGGGATTGAATGCACTGCAGTAGTCTTGGTTATGGATGTGCCTCCAAGGACCCCAGACCATACTTGATAACACACATTTGCTGAGTAAATAAATTTTAAAACTGGCCAAAAAATCCAAGCTGAGTAGAGAAGAAAAAGGGGCATGAAATATGTGGGTGACAGTGAAATTGTGGCATAATAAAATGATTTAAGAAAGCATTCTGGTTGGATTAAGGGAGTCCCAAAAAGGGATGCTCTGGAGAGATGCTAGTTGCTGGTCAGAAAGTAGGAGGAGTGGAGATTATGAAAGGGCTGTGCATACTGATAAAATGGTGAGCACATCTGAAGAGTGGATGTACAGATGACATCTTCAGAGCGGGGAAGTCAAGGAACTCTGAGTTAGAGTGATAATCTACAGTAAAGTTAGAATCACTGGTTCCCTTCTATTCTGAGATTTATAATGTTGATCATGAATGTTACTCATTTCAAAAATACCTTTGTATTTTTTGAGATAATGGTGGGCTTTTTTTCCTTTTGTTGGTATGGTAAAATACATTAATTAATGTTTTATCATTATAAACACCTCGTATTACTGGAATAAATCCAAATTAGTAAGGGTGAATTATCTTTGATATATACTAGTGGACTCAGCTTGCTAAATATCATATCATTTTTTGCATTTATATTAATGAGATCAACGTGTAAATTTCTCTGTAAATCTTTATAAAGTTTTTGTAAAGTTTCAAAAACTCAGTTTTGAAATGGTACCCAACTATTTAATTCTTCTAGATATGCTGGAGTCCCTTCATGTGGCCTCTGATTGTTCGACTGCTGTCATAAAAATACATAGTATATTCTTAAATAATGGTTTCATAACACACCATACCTTCCTGATCCCACCAAATGCAGAGCATTGTCTTCTTTATGTATAATATGTGTAATTGATATGTAATACATATGTACCATTGTCTGTCTGAGCTCTTTGCCACTGGATTCATCAAATAGCTACAAATTTAATAATTCCATTTTTAATTTCAGTGATTGTACTTTCTAATGATATTTAAAATTGCTTCCTTTTATGTTAACCTATGTTTCTTTTTTCCATTTCTGCTTTTTTGTTTCATAATTTACTTTATTGTAATGGAGATTACTCTTTCATTTATTAATGAAGGCATTATAATCATAGACTTTTTTGTATTATTTTGTTCAAATGACCTACAGTATTATTTTTATGCAATTTTGTTTTGAATACTCTGGAATTGGGGGGATTGTTTTCTTCTTGCTTCTCTTCCTCTTTCCCTCTTTTCCTCTCCCCTCCTACTTTCTTACTTCCTTTGCTTACTCTTTCATCTTTTGAGGTTGTGTGTTATCCTATCTCTTATCACTTACCTTCCTAGGTCTCCAGTCTAGAAACACTTTTTTTCCCCTGAACCAAGGCCTTTGGTAATAAACATTTATTTCTTACCAATGATAATAGGAATATAATATTTCCTAGTTGTCACAGCTATGTTTAGTCTTTTTTTTTCTTTAATTATTTTAGTTAAACTGTGAAGTTGACACAGATGAATCAAGTGCAGACATAAAACTCTGAAGGAACTTAAAATATAATAGAAATAATACTAGCACCTTATTTCATACAGATTCATATATCCCAAATGAAATTTATATTTAAAGAATTCAAAGCAATAGGATATCTTAATAAGTATGAGAAGCATAATCTATGCAAAGGCACATGAGAGAGAGATAACCTTTAAAAATAAATAGGATTTGACTGACAGGCATCAGAGGGGAGACAAATGGGGGAACAGGAAGAGATTTACAATGAGCATCTATGCATATATGTACAACCCAGAGATACAGACAATAGGCCGGTGAAGGCCTGGGGTGGTTCAAGCTGGAAGGAGATGACAAAGGGAGGGAAAATCAGGGACATCTGTAATACTGCCAACAATACTTTTAGAAAGCAAAATAACTAAGTAGATAGGATTTGGAACTGAGGATTCATAGAGAGATACCTCAAACAGTGAGAACATGAGAACAGAGGCTCGGAATGACACAGGTTCTTTACATTTAACTGAGAAGGGCAAATGTGCATGGATGCAGAAACACATACTCCTTTAATGGGCCTATCCACCGTGTTACAGAGACTGTCCTTCCTTTTTCTGGAACTAATTCTTTGACTTTTAGTCTACTTTGGCCTGTCACTGCCAGTGCAAGGCCTAACTATATTCAAAGTTTCAAAATAGTTTTCTTGACTCACTAGATTTTTATTGAATTACTTTCTATCCCAGCTCTTAATTAAGTTTTATGTTAGACCAACTTACCAGTGTGCTCAGTGGTTGAGCATCAAACCATGAACCAGGAGGTCATTGTCCAATTCCAGGTCAGGACACATATCTATCTGGGTTGCAGGCTTGATCTCCAATAGGCGGAGTGCAATAGGCAGCTGATCGATTATTTTTGCTCATGATTAATGTTTCTATATCTCTCTTGCTGTTCCTTCTCTCTGAAATCTATAAAAACATATTTTTTAAAAAGTTTAAAAAGTTTTATGCCAATTATTATTCACTTTTTCATATTGCTTTGCAATTATCACCTATGTATTTTATATCTGTACATTTAATCTTCTCCAAATAAATAGCAAGCTCTTAAAAATCAGTACATGTACTTACTACTTTTTTGAACTTCATTTATATATATTCAGAGTTTTAAACAAGTGTTTTAATTAATTATTTATGTAGTTGAAAGAAACATATATTTGAAAAAAATCATCTACATTCTAGATGTCCTTTTTTAATTTTATTTTTCTCAATTAGTCTCTATTTCTTAGTGCCTTCTTTCAAGAGGACTTTGCTATTCTCTCTCTGGTGAACATATAAATATGTACATATATACACACATATGAACTCACATAATCTATATAAATAGCACACCAATAAGCAAATATTCAAAGGATGTTTCAATTATAAAATCAAAGTATAAACTCCTTTGTTTTATTAGGTAAAGATAGCATCTTAGCAAGCTAGAAAAGTAAGGTGCCCCTAAAATCAACAATAAAGTACTGTTATGTATGCATAAAAAGTAACAACTGTATGTCTAAGATAGTGTTTGTGTCTGTGTGCTGTCAATCACCTTCCTTCCTTTATTAGTCTTAGATAGAAGATAAACATCAAGACTGACAGTTGTGTGTCCTTTATAATTTTGTGGCACCATCACAGAAAAGAGTGTATTATGTCATCACTCAAGTCTGTCACTTTTGATGTATTATTCTATTTGTTTTAAAAACTGTTTTCCCCATGATCCTCATATTTATGATGTATTATTTTATTATAGAAATATTCTCCCATAATATAATGCCCTGTACCACAGGCAAGAGCATTTGAGCTGTTGCCCAAACCTCCAGAATAGAAAGATGCTTTGTTTTAGAAAAATAAATTCTAAAATAAGAGAATCAATAAATATGATATGTGGATTTTCTTTTATCTAAAGTCTATATCACAAGGAAACTGCATTGAATTTCTATATATTTCTAACATGTAATTCAAACAGTGAATTTTAATATTTCTTAGCACATACAAATGAGGTATCTTAGTGTTAAAACAGGAAATGCTTTTAACAAATTTAAGTTACTTTTATGATACAGGATATGGGATACTTCTTTAAATAATGTATATTTGTTCAGAAAATTTATATCTGAGCTGAAATGGTGATAAAAATGGGGAAGTAGAAGGCATAAGAAGACTTTAATATGATTAACATGACAATGCTTTTTCTTTTCTTCTATTTTCTGACGCTTCATCTGCTTCTATTTTTCTTATTTCACATTTTACAATGAGATTTTATGGTATGTTTATTGCTTAAAGACAGTCTAAACATATGAAGTGGATCTATAGCTAGTAAATACTCAATATAAATAATCATACAATAAAGTACCAAAACATGATTTATTCTATATTTTCTAAAGTTTTATTGTTTTTAAATAAGTACTATGACAATTGATGTAATAGGAAAATTCAGAGAAATATAAAGAATCAGTAAAACGGTCAACCCAAATTTCAACACTTGATTCGGTACTTTATCTGTTTTATCATAAAATTATCTACTTAATGCTTATTCTTGCATACTTCTGTTCTCAATTAGGATTATAACATTTCCCAGTATTAAAGGTTTTCCTCTACTGAAAAATGAAGACCTTTTGATATTTTAAAATTTTTATTTTCTAATGTTGGATATTATATATTTATACCTTTATTATAAGTAATGTTTTATGATTATTAATTTATGTGCATAAATATTGGTTAACATTGAAATGACTTCCATTAGGAGGGAGAGACCATATCAATACTTCCCTATTACTGATAGCCAGTTCTCTTGATTTTCTTACTTTCTATAATAAAAGAAATTCAAATTATTTTCTTAAACAAAGGAAATAGATGGTATTTTTCTGGAACCTAGAATATCTAACTTTTTTTTCTGGAGCAATATCATGTGGAAGATAAATTGGTTGGTTATAAAATTTTGGCCTTATAACCTATCATCCTCCAAGTTGTGATGAAATTGCTTCTTTTATTTTAGGAATTTAATAACTTTTAAAATGAAAACACAAATTAATTTTAACAATAGACATATTATGTGTCTTTAGTTACAATTGTCATAGTATTATTTTTCTCAATATCTTCCCTATGAAATAACTGAGAATACACACACACACACACACACACACACACACACACACACACAGAGGCTGGTGTGTGCATGTGTGTGTGCGCAGGTGCACAGAAGAAAAAGATATATAGAGTTATTTTGTCATATGTGCTAATTTCTTCTGCATTTGGAGACATCTCAAGTAGGTTACATCATTTTTTTTTCATTTTCACTACATTTATATTGTTTTGACTGTTCCTTTTACTTTGGATTTGAATTATTTTATATTTGTATTCTATCTTCATCTCTACTTTTTATTATATCCTATTTTGATTACATTTCAAATTACTTTTCCTCTGTCTTTATGCTCCTTTAAAATAAGAGTTTTATGGGTTTTTTAGTGCATTGAGGCTTCTATACACTTATCTAATACTTATTTTCTGGTTTATGTAGTAAATCCTATAAAATTGTTTAGGATTATGTCCCTATCTTTTGATAAATAGTATTTTTGTAGAACCCACATTATATTTTGTTTTATTCATTTTTGTTATAGAAATGCTAGTTTCATGACCAAACAAACTCCCACGTTTAAAAAGGTAAAGGCAATCACATTTTAATTCTCTCTGAAGTACTGTCCAGCAAAAGAAGTCTGTAGCATTTTGTGGCATTTCAATCTTCGGGGATCCAGACACCCAGGGCTCTCAATTTTGTGTCATCCCCATTGCCTAGAGCTTTGCAAGCTCCAGCTTCCAACCAGGAGAGGGTTGATGAGAGTGGGGAGAAGCTCTTCCAACTTCCTAAAAGCCTGAGCAGTTAATGTGATCACTTTACTCAGTTCTTAATGGTTAAATCTAGTCAAATGGTTTTATTCCAAAATAAGGAGTTACTGAGACAAGTAACCATTCATTAAGCAACTACCTCCCGGATTTGAATAAGGAATGAAGAGCATGTTTTATTTTTGGAAAAATAGTTATCTTAGCCTCAATCAATCTTCAATAAGGAGAAGTCTACCCACATCTAATTCAATATGACATTGAGTATGTGGATATTACTCTCACTGCTCTTCTTATCCTACAACTGGATGGTAGATAATATGTTAGCTCCTAACACAATCCCCGGTGTATGTTTTATTTAATCATAAGCGTGGCCCTGTAGATCTCAGATGGGATCTCAAGGGTACTAATTTTTCTGGGATATCAGAGTGATTGTATTCCTCATGGTGCATTGCTACCCAAGTTTTCCTTGTGTCCACTTCCGCATATACATGGGTTGGCAAAAGTAGGTTTACATTTGTGGAAAAAAATCATGCAGGTTATGATTACTACAATAGCTTTACTAGTGCTGTGTTTAGCGTGCCCACATTGTAAGCCTACTTTTGGCAACCCTGTATTTTACTTGTGAATTCTGAACCTCCTTGAATACAATGTAACACTGCCACTTTTGATCCAATTTGTATACAGGATATTGCTTTTATTTTACCTAACAGATTATTACAATGTCAGATCTCTGGGGCTCAGCAGGGAGAATTCTGGTTGCTATGAAAAGCAGTACTTATTCAGTATTTGAAAGCTCCCCTCCCCCACCCCCCAATAGAAACCTCCCAGAAAGTCTTTGCACAGTAGTACTGTTCTAAGTGTGTTGTGCAATGTTCAAAGCAAATGCAGTTTTGTAGCAGACTATTTCTGAAACTTGTATTTTTTTTTAATTCTCTCCTGCACTGGAAGGCTATTTTATACACTCTTCCTTTTGATAGGGTCCTTATTATTTCAGTCAAAGTTCTCTAAGAGAGAACCAGAATCTTTTCACAGTGCAGCATGGTTGTTGGGCCTGCCTCCATCCCTCAGACCGAGTCACACTCAAAGCCGATAAGTCCAGATCTCAGAGCTTTATATGAAAACCGTGGAGTTAGCAAGTACAGGAGCCTTTGAACCAGTGTATATCACACCATGGATTTCCCTCCTGGGAACTAGGAAGTGTAGTGTGTGACCAGGCACCTCCATAGTATATGTCATTTCAGCCCGGGTACAAAGTAGAAATTCAAGGTTACTTCCAATCCACTATATTTAATGCAATAAAACATAATGTGGAGCAGTGAATGGAGTGTCAGCCTTGTGGGTCAAGGGTTCAATTCCAGCTTCAGGCTGGTTCCCCGGTCCAGGTAACAGGTTAGGGTGTATCTCTCTCTGTGTCTCTCCCCCTCCTTTCCACTCTGAAAATCAATAAAAAATATATCCTCAAGTGAGGATTAACAAAAAATAAACAGAAAACATGCACAATGTGCTTTTTATTATAGATTTCACATGATGTGTCTAATTTGATATATGTTTTTTTCAATTTTTCAGTGAATTTTAGAATATTACCTTTGTGAACTGCAAAAAATATATTTCTATACAACTTCTAAAAAACTTTGATCAGGTTAGCTTTTATCAGTTACTCTCATGTGTCCTAGGGTTCTCAGCTTCAATATTTTTAGTTGTACATTGGACTTTTATTCTATTTTAAATTTGCCCTTATTCATTTACTTATATGTTTTATTGAAACCATAGTAAATGGAATTTTAGAATAGAAATATGAACAGAATCCAAGAAATAATTGAATTCCTAAAGCCCTGCATATCTACTCTAATTGTTTTCTATAACAGTCTGCCTTGGAAGCTTAAAGGGACTATGAATGTGGTTGGAAGTGGGCAATATGGTAATTAACTGGAATGATAGGTATGCCCTGGAAACATTAACTTGAATGATAAGTATGCCCTGTAGACAAGATATATATTCCTTGAGATAAAAGATTTTGATTGCACACCCTATTTCAACAAATGCTCATGTATTTCTAAATTATTTGGCATTTTGAGAAGGGATGAGAAACTAGATGGCATATTATGTCACATAAAAGTTTTACTGCCAAAACCGGTTTGGCTCAGTGGTAGAGCATCAGTCTGCGGACTGAAAGGTCCCGGGTTCGATTCCAGTCAAGGGCATGTACATTGGTTGTGGGCACATCCCCGGGGGTGGGGGGTGGGCAGGAGGCGACTGGTCGATGTTTCTCTCTCATGGACGTTTCTAGCTCTCTATCTCTCTCCCTTCCTCTCTGTAAAATATCAATAAAATATATTTTTTTAAAAGTTTTACTGTTATAGAAAACAATTAGAGTAGATATGCAGGTATATTGTGTGGTGGTCTCTGTGCAGGGCTTTAGGAATTCAATAGAGTAAAATAATAGAGGAGTTTCCATCAGGACAGGTAATAAGGAGGGCAGTCTGAGGAGGAGGGGCAAGATGCAGCTAGAAGGTCAAAAGTAACAATGTCATTCAACTTATATTCATTCCATAAGCATATTGATAAATTTTCCATGCCCAAGTGTATTGCTTTAGTAGTACATTTTAGTGTGGCAACATTTTTTTTTCAAATGTTTCATAAAAATAGACTGCAAATGTAGGAATGAAAATAGGTACTTTTTTGTTTTCAAATATTTGAAGTAACAGAGTCTGGGGTTTATAAATTGAAATTATACCACTAGAAAGCTTCCTTCAAATAGTGAAACAGTTTCCAGATTTATTTCTTGGATTCTGTTCATATTTCTATTCTAAAATTCCATTTACTATGGTTTCAATAAAAATTCAGGCCAAGCTAAAACTTAGTATATCAAATATCAGCTCTAGAGCAATGCTTGTTTTGTTTTTTTAACCAATTTTCCAGAAGATTGATTTAGATTGTTTTATGTTGTATGTCTATAAAACAATGAAAACAAAAGACTATTTACTAGCTTGAGATTTTATTCTGTCTGCATGTGTTAATTCATTTATTCCTGACAATTCATAGCACTAACACAAATAACACATACTGATGATAATCAGTATTTTGTTATACTATTAATAAATAAAATATTTGGACTATTAAAGAAAATAATATTCCCAGTATAAAAACAAGAGTGGCTACTTTTGTTTATGTTTCCCATTATGTAATATCTAGGGGCATATTTTGACATCATAGAGGTAAATACATGATTTGTACATTCTAACAAGCATTAAGTATTGTATCTGTGGCCCATTAGAAGCTTTATTAGAGATTATTTGACTTACTTTCCCCAATTTATTAGGTTACAGATATAATTAACAGAAAAGTCATTCTAGTATACCAAAGCAGAGCTGACCTCACTGCAGCTTTCATTCTTTGTCCTTTTCTTACCCTTCAGAATAGTAGATATTTCTGCTGGGAAAAAAAATAGGGGCTAGCAGATTGCACGAGTCAACTTGTTTAGTGATCATTTCTAGAGAAATTAGGAGGGGCAAAGCAGACTGGCAATTATCACAGGCATAGGGGGACAGTGAGCAGGGATCAAGCCTTTTGAAAATGTTAGGGGGGAGGATAGAGTGCTGGGCTGGACAACCTTTCAACAATAATGCCACATCATGAGAAAGAATCTATCATGAGACAGCAGCAGGCTGGAAAATAAAGCTCGATGTGAACCAAAGGCCATGGGAAGCACTCTTAGCTCCCTCCCATAGGCAGAACTGGCCTTACTGTACTGACGCAACTGAACTGCTTGTCACAGCCTTCTGGAGGGTGGTGACCTGTGTTGAGAACAAGCGAAATGAAGGCTGACAACTTATGGTTCTTAAGAACTAACATCTGTAATGTTAAACTTACTGTACTTAATGTTTAGGAAATAAACCTATTTTTAAAAAATGTTTAAATGTAATCAATGCTGGTTTTGACTAAATCTTATGGCTGTAGAATGATATGTTTTGGAAACTTGTGCTCAACATTGACAATTTAGACAAGCTAACACTTAAATTGACTTTTACCATGTTGATGGGGGTTTCTCCTTTCCTATTTATCTATAAAATATAGTGAATTATAATAAAACTAGAGGCCCAGTACACAGATTCATACACTGGTGCTGTCCCGCAGCCTGGCCTGTGAGGATTGGGCCCAAACCCACTCTCCGATATCCCCTGAGGGGTCCTGGATTGCAAGAGGACAGTTCTCTGGGGACTCACCCTGAAATCAGGCTCCCTCCTTTCTGGTTCCCAGTGTGTCACCTGAGAACTGCAGCTGTCAAGTCATTGCAGCTCAGCAGCTACTGCACCGAGTGTCTGCCCCCTGGTGGTCAGTGCACATCATAGTTACTGACTGTGTGGTTGGATAGTTTTATATATATATATATATATATATATATATATATATATATATATATATATATATATATATATATTTGTATGTCCTGGCATACAAAATCCATGCATGGGGGAAGGGATGGTGTCCCTCAGCCCAGCCTGCACCCTCTCCAATCTGGGACCCCTCAGGGGATGTCCAACTGCCTGGTTAGGCCGAATCCCTGTAAACCAGCAGTTGGACTGCCTTCTGGCTATCTGGAATGGCTAACTCCTAACCATTCACCTGCTTGCCTGCCTTATTGCCCCTAAACACGCTGCCTGCAGTCCTGTTTGCCCCTAACTGTCCCCCTTGCTGGCCTGATTGCCCCCAATGGCCCCTCCCTGCTGGCTTCATGGTTCCCAACTGCCCCCCTGCCAGCAAGCTCACCCCCAACTGCTCCTGCTGCCAGCCTATTTACCCTCAACTGCCCTCCCCCCTTGCTGGCCTGCTCACCTTCTACTGACCCATGCCAGCCATCTTGCCCCTAACTGTCCCCCTTCCTGGCCTGATCTTGCCCTCTACTACCATCCCCTGCCAGCCAGCTCACCCCCAACTGCCCCATCCCCTTTGCTGGCATGGTGGTCACCAATTGCCCCCACCTGCCAGCCTGATCACCCTAACTACCTCGGCCCTACCACCATGGCTTTGTCCAGAAGGATGTCAGGAAGGTCTCCCAATCTAATTAGCATAGTACTCTTTTATTAGTATAGATAGATCATTCAGTATATAATATTCACTTAATATATGCAATTTTCTAAAATTATTTTATTCTGTAAAATTATAGAATACTAGTGGCCCAGAGCATGGATTCATGCACATTGAAAGGAAATTAATTAGAATGTCGCCTGCTGGATGGGGCTGGGTAAGATGGGCCAGACACACCTTGCAGCCAACCTCCTGCAGACTCTTCCTGGCGTCTATGGAATGAGTAGGGTCCTTCTGGCAGGTGGTGTCCCTTGGTTTGGCCTGAGGGGATTTGTCCAAAACCAGTTGGCTCTCCAACATCCCCTTAGGGGTCCCGCAGTGCGAGAAGGCATGCTGCAACGTTGCTGTTGTACAGGGTGTGAAACACAAATGCAAGTGTGCAGTAAACCAGATTCAGGCCCAACAGTGCCCCGGTAACAACATAACCCATGGCCAAAGATGGGATTATGTAGCCCTACAAGGAATCTGGCTCTCTCCTCTCTGGTTTTGGGGTGTGTTACCCAAGAATTGCCACTGCCAAGTCACTGCAGCTCAGCAGCTCCTGCATTGAGTGTCTACCCCCAGGTGGTCTGTGCAAGTCATAGCGACTGGTCAGATGGCCAGGCACTTAGCATATTAGCATATATATATATATATATATATATATATATATATATATATATGTTATATGAAAAAGATTGGTGATATACATATTAAATTTAATCCAATAAAATATTAATGGTCATCTATACTGCATGTAACATAATAAATGTGTTGCCAGGTGGAAAATACAGAGATTTAACATTATACTTATTTGGGAAAGTTTTAGGTTAAATGGATGAATGAGGAAAAAATGTGAAAACAATCAGGTTGTTACTTGCTGCATTTTAGTAGTCATTTTAAAGTAATTATATCACAAAGTATTAGTATTATTTAAGCACTCTAAAATGTGTTATGAATTTATTATTCACTGAAAACCAATTTAATGATATTTAAAAATATGTCTAGTAAGAAGTATATCATCACCTTTATAAATGTCATTACTCTTAAGAAAGGAAAACTTTCTTAAGCAAATATGTACAAATTGCTATTGGATTCTTAAATGAATAATGCCAGGTAAATTCAGTAGTACTAATATCATTAAGTTAATTGGTTTAAAAGTAATTAATATACAATTTATTAATTATGCTAGTAACTTTTGTTAGAAATAATTATAAAGTGTAACTAAAATCCTCCAAGTAATTGTTTGGGGGAATTTTTTGTTTTACTTTGCACAAATCCCAAATATTCACTTGTATGAATGATAAACCATTTAGAACCAGCAGCATATTGAAAAAATATTTTTAACCAGAGTTAAGTACTATTTAATAGGTTCTTCCTCATTGGTCCACACTTCTTATTTGCAGTTAAGGTTAAATCCTCCATAACTCAGTTTGGAATCTGTTAAATCACCTCACCAGTGGGTGGCAGGCACCTAATATCTGACGAGGTATGACCTCAGAGTAACCTACTTACCCTATTAGCTCATTTTTAATCTCTTTGTGTGAACAATTATCTTTCAACCTTTTATTACATACATTCATTTATTTATTTATTTTAAATTCTCATTGTTTTTCTTCAGTCATTCCTGAGATAATGGTCAAAATATTTCTTTTAAATAAATCTTTGAGCATTTATTTTATTTTTAAAAACATTTTTTATTGGTTTCAGAGAGTATTAGACGGGGAGAGAGATGAAAAGTCAGGGAAAGAGAGGAAGAGATGGAAACATAAATGATGAGAGAATGTTGTTAATCTGCTCCTGCACACCCCCCACTGGGAATTGAGTGTGCAACCCAGGCATGTGCCAGGGAATCAAACCCTACTTCCTGGTTCATAGGTCAATACTCAACCACTGGCACACACCAGCTGGAGTGAATATATATATTTTTAGAAAGATATTTAAATAATGAGGAACATTCTGTGTTCTCAAAGAATTTTTAAAGCTCATATTCACTGCCACTTAAAATATTGTAACCCTTTATTTAGTATCACTATATATTTGGGGCTTACTGTGTAGAAGTTGAATAATATAAATTGGCTCTGGTGAACTACTACCTTTTGTGTTCTTTTGGAAACTGTAAGGTAGCATGACAATAGTTTCAGAGATCACTCATTCAGTGTTTCAAACCATTTCCCAAAGAACTATTACTTTGTTAAAAATTTTTGTAGCATGATATTTCTAACTATTTTATGCTCAACAGTGTCTAAATGGGACACCTTTTTTCTTCTTCTTTTTTTCTTCTCTCCCATGGGGAAGCCTGTGGAGATATATCGAAGAGGACTTCCTAGTTCCATTCTTTTTCTCTCTGCTCTTATCATGTACAGACAGAGTTTGGCTCTCAGTTTCAATTCAATAGCCATTTACGGAATACCCCCTGTGCAGATAGTGATGGTTCAGGATGCTGAGATGAGCAAGACAAGGATCCTGCTCACAGGAAACCCACTGAGTTATATTATATCCCTCTTTGAACTATTCTAGGCTTTCCCGTATTCTTTCATACTTGAAATGCTATGATAAAGTGAACTGCAGATGACATCATAAATATTTACAAACTCGAAAAGATGAATGTTGTAAATGTAAGAGTTGTTTAAAATGTTCATTTAAGCAGCTCTTTTGTTGTGGCAAATGAATTATCAAGGACAGTTACATAATAACTAATCATTTATTATTATAAAAATAATACCAATTGTGTCAGTTTCTTGGTTTGGGGGAATATGTTTTTAGGTTTTAGATATATATTCATATATTTCAGTTCTCTAAACCATATTCCTTATATATTTACTAAATCATTACCTGCAACTAACAATCAGTAAACTAAGGTGCTTTATATTTAAGTGACTTGCCTAGATTGTTATGGTTAATCAATAACAGAGTTTATATAAAAGTGCACATATTCTGCCTTTCAGAGACTACTATTTTTAGTCAAGGCTGGAAGTAATCATAAAAGAGCTCAAAATATTATCTTATTAATTGAGCTTCATCAATTGAGACATTTCAGACACTAAAATATTTAGTATCTCATAAGGATTCCAAACCAAAATATTTTTATAATATCATTGTATATTTATCTAAGGTACTTTAAAAACTAGATACTATTCATTTCTCATCATATTCCAAATATGAAAATGAACCATGAATTATTATCCACAGAAAATTTGACCTCATATAAATACCTCGAGCAGATAATTTAATTCAAAAGTCAGTTCTTTTAGCTTTACTTGATGAAAATGATTTAAATGTAAAATTTTATTTGTATGTATTGAGTAATTCAGTTTGTCTTTAGTGATGTTATACAATTTCCACAACATAAACTGAGGAAAAAAGAGTTAAGTTTCTTTTGCCAAAATTCACTATCATTGAAAGTTCTATCTGTTTGTCAGTGGGGCTTGTGTTAGAGGAAATGAAATTGAACACAGTGGGTGTGTAACATGTTTTATCCATACAGTATCATGGCAGGAGCCTGAGGTTTTCCCTTTTGGTGACCTCTTTTTTAAAAATCAAGAAATTGTGATAAATATTTTTAAAAAATAAATCATAGTTTTGAAAAGCAGTTGAAATAGCCTGAAGTCCTATGGGGAAATAACAAATCTGTGTCCCACTGTTTTCCTGCAGCATCTGAACAAGGCATATATATTAGGATATTTAGAAGATAGAATATGAAAGAAACATTTTTGAAAATGTCTGTGAATCCTAATGGAATTGTGAACACAATAACGATCAAAGTTGCCTTATATTTGATATTCAATAAAAATCAGTTTTAAAAATATTTGCAATATGTCTCCTTATGAAATTAGAGTCGACAGAGAATGGTATCAGAGGGACTACAATCATAACATATATGTTACTTCAGTGTGTGAGACGATGGTTTTTAAAAATACATTAAAGTCATGAAAATTTAGAATTTCCCCAAATCTTAATATTTTATAATGTTTACTCTTTCAGAAAGCACACAGAGAAGCTTCAGGAATTTAAGACTTTATGGCACTTGGGATCTCTCTCTTCCTGGATGGCAAATGTATAGAATGAATTTTAAGTTATGATATCTTCATAATTTTCTATACTTGATCAAATAAACGTAAAAATGTTTAATTGTGTTTTTCTTGTAGATTCATATCTAATTGTAAGAATAACTCAAAGAAATCTCATATACCCTCCAGTGAAATAAAATACTGCAAAGATCACCATGATTAGAGAATTGACAGTAATATAATTCACCAGTCTTATTTGGATTTCATCATTTTTATATATGTATGTATGTGTGTGTGTGTGTGTGTGTGTGTGTGTATTTCCATGCATTTTATTACATGTGTAGGTTTATGTATCCCTCACCATTGTCAAGATACAAAATACTTTCATCACTACAGGCATTCTTTTTTTGATTGAATTTATTGGGGTAACATCAGTTAATAAAATTACATAGGTTTCACGTATACAACTCTATAATACATCATCTGTATATTTTATTTTGTGTTTACAAAATCAAGTCTTCTTCCATTATCATTTATACCCCATTTACCTTCTTCTACCTCTCTTCACTATACTGTTCCCTCTGGTAATCACCATACTGTTGTCTTATGCTGTGTGAAATAAGCCAGTCGGTGACAGTCAAGTACCATATGATTTCACTTATGTGGAATCTAATGAAAAACAAAACAAAAAACTAACAAAGTGGAAACAGACATAGACACAGAACATATACTGATAGCTGTCAAAGGGGACTGGCTTGGGGCTGGGTGAGAAGGGTGAAGGGATTAAACCAAGACAAAAACAATGACTATGTGCTGTTCTTTTATAACCACACCAGAGGCTCAATGTACAAATTTGGGCACTTGGGGGGGGGGGGAGTGGAGTCCTTCAGCCTGGCCTGCATCCTCTCACAGTACAAGAGCCCTCGGTGGATGTCTGATTGATGGCTGTCAGACATCTTTAGCGCTGCCACGGAGGTGTAGAGGTTCCTGCCACTGCTGCTACACTTGCTAGCCATGAGCCCAGCTTCTGCCTGAGTGGTGCTCCCCTTGTGGGAGCACACTGATGACCAGGGGGCAGCTCCTGTGTTGAGCATCTGCCCCCTGTTGGTCAGTGCATGTCATAATGACTACTTGTTCTGTGGTTTGGTCAATTTGCATATTACCCTTTTATTATATAGAATTCATTTTCTTCTTATTCCCCATCACTCCTTACTATCCTTGTCCTTTGGTAACTACTAATATCTTCTTAATATCTATAATTTTAGTTAAAGACACTGTATAAATGTCTTCCATCTCAATTTATTTTTATATTTTTGAGTGCATCGCTTTGCATATTTTCTTAGTAGTTGTTCCATGTACTAAAATATACATATGTGAACTATTGTAGCCTACGAATAGCACCATTTTGGGTATAGTATGGAAACCTACTTCCATTAGGTCCCTTTGTCCCACTCATTTTATATTTTTCTGAAATATTCCTTTATAAATTGAATATGGCATCAATTAATGTTATAATTTGTTTCAACCAGTATATAAGAGAAAAACGGAAGGAGTTGGGCAGTCAATATTATATTTATTTACCCATATTTTTGATCTTTCAGTTGTTCTTTATTCCTTTTTGATGCTCCAAGACCTCTTCTATTCTGTTTGAAGAAACTTTCTTTAAAAAAAATAAATAAATAAATTAAGACAAATCTGAAAAAAAAAAAACCCAAAAAACATGTTACTTGTTTTCCTTCTTTTAAGAATATATTTATTTCCTGAAGGTTAGTTTCTCTGGATACAAATCCATCATTGACGGTTCTTTTGAAAAAATGCACCTCTCTTTCTTCCCTCCATGATTTCAAATAAGAAATATATTGTCATTTGAATTGATGTTCTCCTATAGGTAACATGCTTTTATCTCTGGCTGCTTTCCAGATTTTTTTTCTTTGTCTGAATTTCAGACATTTGATCTTCAGGTTTATCCTCTTTGATAGTTGTTTCTCTTTTTTTCATTCTCTACATTTATCTCTTTTGCCAAATTTTCAAAGTTTTCAACCATTATTTCCTCAAATACTGAGTCAGCCCAACTTTCTTAGAACTCTTATGATACCAATGTTGAACGTTTTGTTATTGCCCCATATGTCTCTAAGGATCTACTAATTTTTTTTTAATTTACTTTTCTCTTTTGTTTTGCTTGAGAAAATTATATTGTTCTGTCCTTAAGTTCACTGATTCTATCCTCTGTCATCTCCATTGTACTTCTGAGCCAATCCAGTGAGTGTGGTCACTATGTTTTGATTTCTATAATTTTGATTTAGTTCTTTTTAAAAAATATTGTTCAGAGTTTTAGATATGTCTTCCTTTTTTCTCCAATGCCCCTCTACATGACTCCTGCTCCACCCCTGGTCTTCACCAGCCTATTGTTTGTGTCCATAGGCAATGCATAAATACATGTAAATTAATTGGTAAATCTCTTCCCTGACTCCCCACCTTTCCTCTGAAATTTGTCAGTCTGTCCATGCCTCTGGTTCTATTCCATTCATTGGTTTGTTTTGTTCATTAGATTCACTGTTCATTTATTTGGAGTTTTAGATCCAATTATTCAAAGATATGTGCTTATTGACATATTTTTGTTCCTATTTCTCCTCCTCCTCCTCTTCTTTTTCTCCTCCTCCTCCCCCTCCTCACCCTTCTCCCCCTCCTCCCCCTCCTTCTTCTCCTTCTTCTCCTTCTTCTCCTTCTTCTTCTCCTCCTCCTCCTCCTCCTCCTCCTCCTCCTCCTCCTCCTCCTTCTTCTTCTTCTTCTTTCTTCTTCTTCTTCTTCTTCTTCTTCTTCTTCTTCTTCTTCTTCTTCTTCTTCTTCTTCTTCTTCTTCTTCCTCTTATCCTCCAACACTTCATGTGATACTGGTTTGGTGATAATTAACTACTTCAGCTTTTTCTTCTCTGTGAAGCTCTTTATCTGACTTTCAATTCTAAGTGCTGGTTTTGTTGAGTAGAAATCTTGGTTGTAGCTTTTTGCTATTCATCATTTTGAAAATTTCTTGGCACTTTATTCTGGCCTGAAAAGTTTCTGTTGGGAAATCAGTTGACAGTCATATGGGTGGTCCTTTTAGGTAACTAAATGCTTTCTCTTGTTGCTTTTAACATTTTTGTCTTTACCTGAAACTTGTTTGGCTCAGGGATAGAACATTGGTCTGCAGACTGAAGGGTCCCAGGTTCGATCTTGGTCAAGCACATGTACATTGGTTGTGGGCAGATCCCCAGTAGGGGGTGTGCAGGAGGCAGCTGATCGATGTTTCTCTCTCATTGATGTTTCTAGCTCTTTATTCCTCTCCCTTCCTCTCTGTAAAAAATCAATAAAATATATATGTTTTAAAAATTTGTCTTTAACCTTTGGATTTTAATTATTATTTCTTGGGGTGGGCCTCTTTGGGTTCCTCTTGTTTCAGACTCTCTGGGACTTGTAAGTTTATTTCTTTACTGGGTAGGGGAAGTTTTCTGTCATTATTTCTCAAGTAGGTTTTCAATATCTTGCTCTTTATCTTCTCTTTCTGGCACCCACATGATGTGAACGTTGATATCTTAGAGATTCCTTATGCTATCTTCATATTTTTTAGACTCTTTTTTTTTCCCTTTCATTTTGCTCTTCTGATTGGGTGTATTTGCTTTTTCATATCCCAAAGTGCTGATTTGATTCTAGGAATCCTCTTCTCCATTGTTGATTCCCACTAGGTTATTTTCTTTTCCGTTAGAGTATCCTTCATTTCAGACTGATCCCTTTTCATGTCTTTGACATTCTCACTAATTTCTTTGAAATTCTCATTAACATCTTTGGAATTCACACTAAGTCTCTTAGAGCTCTCATTATGATCCTTGAGCATTCTTATAACCATTGTTTTAAACTCTGTATCTAGCAGTTTGATTACTTCCATTTCACTTAGGTTTTGTTTGTTTTTTTTCCCTTGGATATTTATTTTGTTCTTTTATTTGTGACATGTTTTTGTTTATTTGTTTGTTTGTTTTCTCTCTACATTTTGGCTCCTTCCTTGTGTTTGTTTCTATGTATTAGGTAGAGCTGATATGTCTCTTAGAATTGATAGACTGGCCTTGTGTAGTAAGTGTCCTGTGGGACCTTGTGGCTCAGCCTTCTCAGTAACCTGTGTAGTCTGTATGCATTGTCTTATTAGAGTTGAGCCTTCGTTGTTGTTGGTGTCACTGTGAGGAATTGACCCTGGGTCATTTGGCTGTGAGTACCAGATGTGACTACAATGGGAAAACTGCTGTGCAAGAGATACTCCCCTGGAACAGGACTTGCTTCAGTGAGGCTTTGGTGCTCACTGAGTCTACCCCTTGAATGTGTTGCTTGTGGATATGTAAAATTGTAATCTGACATGTGCTGAAGCTGTCCACCTGGTGCATTTGCTCTGGAGCCCTCGCTGGTGGTACAAACTTAGCTACTGCCTATGTTCTGCTAGGGGTAACTGGTCAGGAGCTACAGAGTGATCTGCAGATGGCTACTAAAGTCTTAAAAGTTACCAGGGGAGGCCAGACTATGAAATGATGCAGGTTTCTGCTAGTTCCAGGCCTGGGACCTCTTATTGAATGGTATGGGGCTATTTGTTTGAGAGATTTTAGAAAAGCCGGAACTCAATCAGGACAGGTCATTCATATGGAAAGACTCTGCAAAAAAACTTAGGTGAGGCTACAAATTGGGTAGGAGGGGTGGTCTCAAGGAATCACCAGGGTGAAGTGAATAGTTTAAGTCAGGTTAAGGAGACTCAGATTTGGCCCCTGCCAGTCAGCTCTGTGAAATGGGAGGTCTCAGCATAGGAACAATGGCTACTTGTAAGCATTCCTGTATAGGAGAAAGCCACTCCCAAGTTCTTGCTCCAATACCAGTAATCCAGATCCATCCCATATGTTCCTGAATCCCCACAAGCTACTGAACCAATGCTGTAATTCAGAAAGAATGAGTCTGAGTAAGTACTTGGACTGGCCCTTTAAGAGAAACACCTAGAACTCCAGCAGTCTCTGTGTTCCCCAGCCATAATCCCTAATGGTTTTTATTAAGTACTGTTTCAAGTATTCCACTATCTTGGTTCTTCTCCCTCATTTGTTTCATTTTTATAACTTATTTTTCTTTGCTAATATTTTAAAAATATATTTGAAGAAAGTTATTACTTGTTAAATTATTTTAATAAAATATATTTTTAAATTCTTTGTTAGATCATTTCAATATGTATTTCAACTCAGTATTGACATCTGGTGATTATGTTCTTTTATTCAAGTTATGAGTTTTGGGCATTTGGTGTGGCCAGAGTTTTATCATCATCAACAGCAGCATAAATATCATAATCATTACATCCTAGACATTTTGGATATTATGTTAGAAGATTCTGAACTCTATTTAATTTTCCTATTCTATGAGGCAGTCATCCTAATTAGGTTTAGTACACAGATCCTAGAGTATATTTGCAGGCTATGGTTACACACATTTGTCAGAACCTTGGTAGTTCTATTTGGTCAGCTTGAGTTGTCTAGTTCCACTGGAAATTGGAGCAGATGCCTACTGACGCCACCTAAGTGGGCAGATTTTCTCCTTCAGGCCAAGCTGCCTGGTTGGTCTAAGTGCGGTCAATCGTCCTGTAGCTTACTGAGGGATCACATTTAAGGCTGGTTACTTCAGGGGTTGCCCTGCTGCCCTTGTTTCCAATCAGCTGTTTTCTCTTTGTAGGGAAAGGAGTCTACAGACCATTGGGGATATATTTCACTTCCCATGGACACTTGTCATTGATGCTCCCTCTTGAGCCCCCTTACTTGTGATGTTGCTATTGGGACTTCAATTTATTCAGCTCTAAATCTAGTTTACCTCAGCCACTTTGTGTTGCGAGGTTGCTGTTGGTAGAAGCCAGGTCTTCATTGCCTTTCACTATTGTTTGCCCTCATGTTGTTCCTTAGGACCTGGTGTTCCTAACCGGCTCTCCTTTCTCTTTCTGCCTTGTAAAGAAATTCATCAGTGCCTCTTGCTTAATTCCAGGTTGTACAGCTGTGCTTGGTGAGATATATAATGATGTTTAAACTTTTTAATCATTTCTTGTAAAATGAGTGAAGAGAAGTATGATTTCTGTGAAAACAAGTGTTCTGTAACAGAATAGGTGGTTTGAACTAATGAATATATAAAAAAAATATTTAACAGACAGTACAGCAGAGGTACCAATGAATCGGAAGAGATTTTAACATCTGGTACTTTACAGGTGCTTTCCAGCTGGATGTCAGTTCTGGTTTAAATGAACTTTAACAGGTATCTGTGCTGTGGAGAGCTTTTAATATGCTAATCTTCACTGTTAGTTTCTTGGAAGAAATACAGCAGCCATAGTTTTCCCAAATTTATCCGTCCATAGAAGTGAGTCCTTTTGTTTATAGTTTTTCTTTTAAAAAAATAAATTTTATCTATTTTTTACAAAGAGGAAGGAAGAGGGATAGAGAGTTAGAGACACTGTGCCTTTTGCACACCTCCTACTGGGGATGTGCCTGCAGCAAAGGTACATGCCCTTGCCTAGAATCGAACCTGGGACTCTTCAGTGCAAAGGGTGGCACTCTATATTCTGAGCCAAACCAGTTAGGGCTATAGGTATGTTTTTTGTTTTTTTTGGCATTAGCATTTCATGAAAGACTTAGAGGAGGAAAGCCACTTTTATCCATATCATCTACCACATCCAAAGTAATGTACTAGATACAATCATTTAATTAAAAAGTTAATTCTGAGAACCTTAAGGATCATCTAATTCTCCTTTATTTTTTTAAAAATCTGATAAAATATTTCAGTATATCTAAACTGCCCTGTAAACTGTTTCAGTAAATATTTAGATGTGCAGCCATTATCTTGTGCTGAAAATATTCAGTCTAACAGTACTGACTTTATATAATATTGCTACTTCATATTTTTAATATTTTCTCTTTCCAGCTTTAAGGGACAATAGGATTGAGCTGGTTCGGGCTTCTTGGCATGAACTGAGTATCAGCGTCAGTGATGTGTCTCTCTCCGATGAAGGACAGTACACCTGTTCTTTATTTACAATGCCTGTCAAGACTTCCAAGGCCTATCTCACTGTTCTGGGTAAGTTCAAGGAACAAACACAATGTATTCCCAAGACTGAGAGATGTGTGCTTGTAAAATACCATCACATTCACACACACACACACACACACACACACACACTTGATTTAAGAGAGAGAGAAAAACATCAATATGACAGAGAAACATCAAACAGTTGGGGATCAAGCTGGAAACCCTATTGGGGATCAAGCTGGAAACCTGGGTGTGTGCCCTAACTGGGAATCAAACCAGCAATTTTTGGAGGCATAGGACAATGTTCAACCAACTAAGCCACACAGGTGTCAGTACTACAACACGTGCCGGGTATATATTATCATTATCATAATAATAGATGCAGTTTCATCTCATTTCTACAACATTTTAACAAATGGCGTTTAAAAATCACACTTGCCATTTTTTAGACAAAGGGAGATACAAATATTTTTATGACTTGTAGAAGCACATACCCATTTAATTTCTTAGCCATCAGTAGACACCAAGTTTCTTGATTTTCAATTAAATTACTTTGCAGCAACTCACCTATATATTGTATATGTGGTGATCCTTTCATAAGGGATAAAATAATGACCATAGTGAGTTTAATATGTTTATAGGGTGCTCCTTCATTTTATCGTATCAGTCATTTTATATGGATTTCTCTAATATGTTATAGCTTTCAGATTTAACCCCTTTATGTATTTCAGTGCATTGAAATAGGTGACATTTCCATGTGTCTTTTCACTTTTTAAATCTATAGTTTTTTAGATTCCCAAATGAAATGCATAATGTCACTTGTGCATGCAGCTTGTAACTTATCTGTGCTTCTATTCTCTAAATATTGAGCCATTTTTCAATATGTTTTATTGATTTTTTTTACAGAGAGGGATAGAGAGCTAGAAACATTGATGAGAGAGAAACAGACCAGCTGCCTCCTGCACACCCCTTACTGGGGATGTGCCTGCAACCAATGTGCATGCCCCTGACCAGAATCGAACCTGGGACCTTTCAGTCCACAGACAGACTCTCTATCCACTAAGCCAAACCTGTTTTGGCTATTGAGCCATTTTTTCCAAAGGTTATAGTGACATAAAAAAAAGCAATGCATTCATAGAGATTCAGAGGAAATATAGTTGCATCTCAGAGCACTCTGTGATTCCACAAACGTCAGTGGCCCAATCAGATGAAATTGCTTCAGTTTATTGAAACACACCTGTGTTCTGAACAAGTTAGAGGGATTTCAAGATTTTTGTCCCTACCTTACCTTCCCTTTTTTCATACATAAGGCCTAACATGGCATTTAAAGAACTAACAGATGTTGTTCTGTTAGGTGAGAATATTGAAAGTTAATTCAGCTAGTGAATTGGTTTTGTACATAGGATTAAAAACCCGCTTCTTTCTAAGTCCCACTGAGACTATTTTATCAAAAATATTTACAAGTTTGCCATTAAGGATACAACATAACCTCTAAAATGGAGTATTTCAGGATAACAACTGCTAAGTTTAATGTATTGTTCTGTAGAGAGCCACCTTGAGACACCATGAATAAACAACTGGCTGATTTCAATTGATTAAAGGGTGGGATGATATAAATTTATTTAAATCCAATAAAAAGGTGGGGAAAAATAGTAGTCAGCTAATTGAAGTATTATGACCTATAATTTGATTTTGTTGTTATTGCTTAAATGTGTGTTTCTCTTTTTGGTATTTTACAACATGATTACATTTTATTAATTTATAATTAAATTAAATAGGACAATAACAAAATTTCAGTCTGCCTTCAATATTGAATACTTTTAGAAGAAATCTTAGTAAACCATGATAACAGAATATTAATGCCCAAGAAATGTGGAATGTTCTATTATTTAAACCACCCACGTGCAATCTCTGAATATTAGTTATCTGCTTATTGATTTGACTAGAGTCCCCTTGCACAAAATTCAAAATTCGTGCAAGTGTAGGCCTTTGCAGCCCCAGCTGCCCGGTGGCCCCGCCTCCTCCCACTGATTGTTCTGGAAGATCTTTCGGGAAAGTCATTCCCAGTCTGGTCTAATTAGCGTATTAGCTCTTTATTATATAGGATGATTTGGACTAGAAATGGCAATAGTGGTTAGTTTTAAAAATAACACGTCATGCTCCACAAAGCTACAATTGAATTTCTAATGAAAATGACATCAAGAGACATTTTCTACTTTAGAAGAATCAGAAAAGTAAGTATGGCTGAAATTACATATGAATCTTTTTGCTGCATTTTTCTTGGACAAAATGCCTTTTCTTGAATAAAATACATAGAGGATACTATCATTTTTAGGCTCTCAGAATTATGAAATCAGGGGTGGAAAGTGCTATTTTAGTTAAATTATAATTTTGTAAGGAATAAATAAATGCGCTTTGTAAATTATTTTCCCCAATGAAAGGAATGGTCTTTCTAAAATCCCTATACTGGTAAATTTTAAGACATATCGAATGGTTGTCTTTAAGATTTACAAAATTTATTTTTATATGAAAACTTCAATTTAAACAACTACTTTGAACTGAATAAATGCTTTTGAAGCGAAATATATATATATATATATATATATATATATATATATATAATAAACAGTTAATGTTATTATACAGGTGTTTATTATTCTTAATGAACTTATTGGCAAGTTACTTTTGTTTGTAAAAATAATAGTAACAAGAATGAACCAACCCTGGTGATGGATGTTTCATTTGTTTGTACTTCAGGTGTTCCTGAAAAGCCTCAAATTAGCGGATTTTCATCGCCAGTTATGGAGGGAGACTTGATGCAACTGACTTGTAAAACATCTGGTAGTAAACCTGCAGCTGATATAAGATGGTTCAAAAATGACAAAGAGATTAAAGGTAAACAATGGAAAAAATCCCAAATCAAAATTAATGTTCTGAAAATAGTATGAAAATTTAAATGCACTTAACATTTTATTTTTGATATCACATTCATTTTCTAAATTTAATTTAACCAAATTTATCCATTTCTTAAATAAGGTCATTTTATAATATATATTAATATTGTATTTATGTGTCTCAGTTCTTCTCCTTTAAACAGGCCTATAATAATATATAATTCATGAGAATGTTGGTGGAATTAAAATATAAAATGCACTAGTTAATATATTAAAAGCACATAGATTTGTGTTGATAGTAGTTAAGTACTAAGGATAAGTTATATATTTCAGAACTCATCTATAATATTTAAATTATAAACAGAGAAACTTACTGACTTATTTCTTAAATTTGTTGGTTTCTGGAATTACAAAATTTTGATAATAAAACTGACTAAACATCAGTGAATCTGATTCCTAGTAATTCTCAAGAGAGAAAATACAAATGACTCATTTCAGTAAAAATGCACAGTACATTCATACGTTGGAGATACTGCAAGTTCACTTTCAGACCACTGCATATCTCAATAAACCAAGTCACACAATTTTTTTTTCATATATAGAGCATATAAATGTTATGCTTACATTATACCGTAGTCTATTAAGTGTGCAATAACATTATGTAAAAAAAAAATGTCAACCATATTCTGAGCTGTCAGTGAGTTCTAATCTTTTTGCTGGAGGAGAGTCTTGCCTCATTGTTGATGGCTTCTCACTGATCAGGGTAATGGGTGCTAGAGGTTGTGGTAATTTCTTAAAATAAGACAGCAGTGATTTTTTTATGCACTGGTTAACCTTTTCTTTCACAGACAATTTCTCTTAGCATGTGATGCTTTTTTATAGTATTACTAATGGTGGAACTTCTTTCAAAATTTAAATTAATCCTCTCAAAACCTGCTGTTGCTTTATCAAGTAAGTTTATTGTGGCGTGGAGTTTCTTCCCTTTTCGAGTCCCGCATGGAAAGCAGCAGGTTCCTGAGTGGAGGAGCTGGGGATTAAGAAATTAGAGAAATAAAGAGACAAGAGACAGAAATAGATTCAAGCTGGGTGCCCGGTGGCTTCCTGTCCTCTGATAGAGAGACAGTGACACTCACCTCAGACAACACAGCATATTTATTGGTTTCCAAAAGGGATTTTATGATCAAAAGGATTTTTGGGTATGCCCAGATCCTATTCATCAGGATCTGAGTAAGTCCTTATTTTTTGGTACAAGATTTAGCATAACAAGACCTGGGTGGGTCAAGGTCCTTTTTGTTCCTCATTCCAAGCACACGGATAAAGATAAGAAATCAGTACTGATAACAGGATTCTGCCAGTGCCCTTGGGCTCAGATGATTAAAAGAGTATCCATGTGCCTTCCCAGACCGCTCTCTACAGTTTATGTACTTTCTAAGTCTTTTGTTGTCATTTCAACAATATTTAAAGCATTTCACCAGGAGTAGATTCCATCACAAGAAACCACTTCTTATCTCATCCATAAAAAGTAACTCCTTGTTTATTAAAGTTCTTTTTTCATGAGATTGTATAGACTCAGTCATATCTTCAGGTTTTACTTCTACATTTCTTGCCTTTTCTACCACATCTGCAGCTACTTACTCCACTGAAGTCTTAAACCCCTCAAAGTCATTCATGAGGATTGTAATCAACTTCTTCCAAATTTGTGTTAATGCTGATATTTAGATATCTTCTCATGAATCATAGATATTCTTAATGGCATCTAGAATGGTGAATCTTTTACAGAAGGTTTCCTATTGAGTTCTCCAAGACCCATTAGAGAAATCACTCTGTGGCAGCTATAACTTTATGAAATGTGTATATATATGATTTTTTTAATTAGAAGATTTCCAAGTAAAAATTGTTCCTGGGTCCATGGACTGCAAATCAAATGTAATGTTAGCAGGTGTGAAAACAACATGAATCTCATACATCTCCATTAAAGTTATTGGGTGACCAGTTGCATTCCATTGAGTAACAATATTTTGAAAGAAAAATAAACTGCACAGTAGGTATGAACAATGTACTAATATATTCAGTAAACAATGTTATATACCAATGTGCTATCACCCAGGCTTTGCTGATGTATTTATAGAGCATAGGCAGAGTAGATTAGCATGACTTTTAAGGGCCCTAGGATTTTCAAAATGATAAAAGGGCTGTGATTTACAGTCCACATCTGCATTAACCCCTAGCAACAGAGCCGACCTGTCATTTGAAGCTTTGAAGCCATGCATTGACTTCTCCTTTCTAGCTATGAAAATCCTAGATGATATTTTCTTCCAATATACAGCTACTTTGTCTACATTGAAAAATATGTTGTTTAGTGTAGGCACATTCATTGATTATCTTAGCTAGATTTTCTAGATAACCTGTTGCAGCTTATATACACCAATATTTGCTGCTTCACTTTGCACTTTTGTATAATGGGTGTGGCTTATTTTCTAAAACCTCATGAACCAACTTCTACTTGTTTCAAGCTTTTCTTCTGCAACTATCTCACTTGTCCCAAACTTCATAGAATTAAAGAGAATTAGGAACTTGCTCTGGATTAGTTTTGGCTTAAAAAAAATGTTGTGGCTTTATCCAGATCACTAAACTTTTCTCCATATCAGCAATAAAACCAGTTTCCTTCTTTATCATTCATGTGTTCACTGGAGAAGTATTTTTAGTTTACTCAATAACTTTTCCTTTGCATTCAAAACTTAGCTAACCCTTCAGTGCAGCAGCCCTAGTTTTGGGGCTTTCTCAGCTTTTGACATGCCTTTCTTACTGAGCTTAATCATTTCTAGCTTTTGATAAGTGAGATATGTACAACTCTCCCTCTTACTTGTGCAGTTAGAGGCCATTGCATGGCTATTAATTGTCCTCATTTCATTATTGTGTCTCATGAAATAAAGAGGCCCAAGGAGAGAATGAGAGAGAGAAGGGGGAATGCTGGTCAGTGGAGCAGTCAGAACACACACACGATATTTATTTATTAAGTTCGCTATCTTATGTGATGCCACAAAAATTACAATAGTGACAACAAAGAGCACCAATCAAAAATCACCATAACAAATATAATAATGAAAAAGTTTGAACTATTGTAAGAATTATCAAAATATGACACATAGACACAAAGTTGAGCACATGCTGTGGAAAAATGACTGCATGGACTTGCTCAGCACAGGGTTGCCCCAAACCTTCAATTTGTAAAAATACAGTATCTGTAAAGACCAATAAAATGATTCATGCTGGTAGTTTAAGCATAGTTTTATTCTTACTGCATACACCTAAAGTTAAATGCACATATACACACGCACTTACATACATTCTTTTAAGGAGGACATACGTTTATAGGGGAGATGATAAGTCAGGTTAAGTAGTATTATTTTTTATCCCACATAAAGGGCATCTTGGACTTGATGTCACATTTGCATTAAAATAAAATGCATACGAATTATTTATGATGATTGTTAAAAAGTGTTTCCTATGCGTATAGTAAACACCTTGTTATTCTCAACATAACCTAAGAAAAAAGTTTATTCAAACCATTGAGATTATTTTAATTTATAAGTCTAATTTTTTTATCTTATATTAAAACAAATTTTATGGAATACTATGCTGCCATAAAAAGGAAGGAATTCTCATCATTTGCAGTAACCTGGATGGAATTGGAGAGCATCATGCTGAGTGAAATAAGCCAGTCAATGAAAGAGAAACACTACATGACCTCACTCATTTATGGATATTAAAGAACATTATAAACGAATGAACAGAAAGATAGATATAGTGACAGTAAAACAACAGGCAGACTGCCAAATGACAGCGGGGGGGGGGGGAGGGGAGGGAGATCTGGGGGAGATAAGAGATCAACCGAAGGACTGGTATGCTTGCATATAAGAACAACCAATGGACACAAAACTCTGGGGAGGGAGGGCATCTATGGGGGGGGGGGCAATGATAAGCTATGTACACAGATAATACCTTAATAAAAAAAAAACAAATTTTATTAATAGGTATGCAATACAATAGATAAGATTCCCTACATTACTAATTTCAAACCTGAGGAATTATAGGCTTATAATCCTATAATTATTCAATTTTTGTGTGTTTTAATTACCGTACTCTCTTTGTATATTTCATTTCCCAAATAGGATTTATGTGTAATTTGCTTCTAAACCTGACCTTTGTTTCAGATCTTCTAATAAATACATTTTATTTGATAAAATTTAGAGAACTATAAGCCCCCAAGGTACCATTTAAATTTCTTGATGTGCTAAGTTAAACTTTTAGGTCACTATATAACCTTATCCTATATTCTTCTGGTGTTCAGTAACATCCATTCAAACCTGCCTTCAGGATATGTTTGCTTAGGCATGTCTGAACTTGATAAGATTTTCCCTAAACAGACCCTCTACACTGCTTCCAGAGTTATCTTACTATGACAAGAATCTAATACGGCCACTTTTTAAATTAAACTTATTGGAGGTGACAATGATTAATAAGATGATGTAGATTTCAGTTGTGCATTTCTATGATACATGCCCTGTATATTGCCCACCACTCCAAGTCAAATCATCTTTTTGCATTCTGCCCTTTACTATTCCCCAACACTTTTCCTGTGGTAACCACAATACCATAGACATCTGTGTCAATGAGTTTTAATTTTATATTCTGTATATTAGTGAGATCATATGTTCTTAGCTTTTGCTGACTGACTTACATCACTTAGCATGATATTATCAAGATCCATCTATATTGTCACAAATAATAGTATTTCATATTTTTTATGGCTGAGTAGTATTCCATTGCATATACATGCATACTACATCTTCTTTACCCAATCATCTATTGAAGGGCATTTTGGTTGTTCCCATGTCTTGGCCAACATGAATTAATTTTTCAATTAACATAAGGTGTATATATCTTTGCAAATAATTTTTTTGTTGAACTTTGGGGGTATGTACCTAAGAAGTGGTTGCTGGATTATACAGAAGCTCTAGTATTAATTTTTTGAGGTAACTCCATACTGTTTTCCATAGTGGCTATACCTGATTATATTCCCACCAGCAATGAATAAAGGTTCCTTTTTCTCTGCAATTTCTTTAAGTAATAATAATCTCTGTTAATTCTTGTTTTTGTGCTACTAGTCATTCTAACAGTTATGAGGTGGTATCCCATTATAGTCTTGATTTGCATTATCCTATTAAGTAGTGAAATTTAACATTTTTTTCATGTATATATAGGCCATTTGTATGTCTTTTTGAGAAAAAGTACTTGTTCAGGTCATCTGCCCATTTTTAAATTGGATTGTTTGTTTATTTGGTGTGGAATTATATGAGTTATTAATATATTTTGTGTATTCTCGGAGCTTTTTTGAAAACATCTTTTCCCACTGAGTTGGTTTCCGTTTTGTTATGTTAGTGGTTTATTCTGCTGTGTGGAAGTTTTTAAGTTTGATATAGTACCATTAATGTATTGTTGCCTTTATTTCCCTTGCTTTTGGGGTCAGATTTATTACATCTTCTCTAAGACCAAGTTCCATAAGTTTAGTAACATAGTTATTCTATGTAGTTTATTGTTTCAGAACTTATATTTAGGCTACATTTTTTTCTGATTAAATACTTCTTATTGAATGACCTAACCTCTAGAATAAATTTAAAATCTGTAGTCTTTGTCCTGTCAGAATGCTCTAGGTGGTGAATTCTTACACTTCACATATATTCTGTGTAGTGTTTTTGAAAAGAATTATTGTACCCTATTCCAACATGGGTGCATGAAGGCTTCTCCACACCAACATATAATTCTGGTTCCCCAGTGGGGAAGCTCTGGAAAAAGGTCCACAAGCTGTTATTGTGTTTGTGTGTGTGTGCGCGCGCACACACATGCGCACATACACTTTAAGTTTTATCTCATAGTTATGAATAATTAAGCCAATGACATCAGTGACTCCTTCAACTTCAAGCCATTCTCCCCTTTTTTTTTAAAAAAAAAAAAAGAAATTAGGGGGTGGGACTGAATGTTGTAATTCTCTAACCATGTGGTTGGCTCTTACTGGCAACCAGCCCTCACCTTTGAGTTGGGTCCAAGTCAACTCATAAACAGAACAAGAGACACCATTGTTGCCCTCATTACTTAGAAACTTCCAGGCAGTGGGAACTGTGAGCCAGTAATGAATGAAGACAAAATATATCTTAGAAATGTATTTCAGTCATCTGAATGACTAGATAGATATAGACATAGACATAGACATAGACATAGACATAGACATAGACATAGACATAGACATAGACATAGATATAGATAATTATATTACTTACAAATAACAATTTGGCTTATTCTAAAAGGTTTCTCTTAAATACCCTTCTTGAGTTGAATTGTTTTATTAACTATGCATAGCCCTTCCTTAATTCTGACATAATTAGTTGGTTATTCAGGTCCTCTAAATTGTTTAGTATTTTATTTGTTTTTCAAAGATTTATCTTTCTTATATCCTCAGGGAGACCAGCATTGGACATATTAGGTTCCTTATTTGTGGGGAGCTGCCTTGAATGCAGGGGCCCTACGTGCCTGAATGCAGGCATAAGTGTAGGACACAGCTCTCCATGTGCCCTTCGTAGTAATCTACGTGAGAAATAACTGCTACTTTTAGGAATGCTAATATGTACTTTACTGTAGACAGCTTTGCTTATTCATAAGGTCAAAGATTAGTCAGAAGACTGTTGACTTAGAAGGACCTAGAAACCAGAGGAAGATAGAGTGTTTGTGTAAGACAGTTGGCAGGGTGAAAAGATTAGGAACTGGGTGGATTTTGAAACTTATTGTGCTTGCCTGAAACATAAGAAGGCTTTGAGAAATAAACTCGGGGCTGTAGACCTCGGTCTCAGTCCTTCCGACCCCATCTGTTCTTGTCTGTCTTTTTCTTATCCTCACCCCCTCATTCAGGTACTGTTCGTTGCCGGCAGGTACCGGCACTTATTACTATTGATTTATTGATTTTATCATTGTAGCCTTATGAGGAATCAATAATGCAGTCATTTATATAAAACTAGAGGCCTGGTGCACAAAATCCGTGCAAGGGCAAAGGAGATGTCTCTCAGGTTGGCCCGTGGGAGATGTCTCTCAGGCTGGCCCGTGCCCTCTTACAATCTGGGACCCCTCAGTTAGGGTCCCTAGGCCTGGATGGTGACCAGGGCCTATTGGGACTTTCCTTCCCTGAGCTGCTGGCAGCTGGCCCCAATCCTGCTGTCGCCACTGCTTGCCATCTATGCAGCACTCCCCCCATCCTGCCCCCGCCAACAGTTACTTCCCTCTGCAGGCAACAGGCATGGGGTGTGATCTCTTGGCTGGCCTGGGCCTCTGTCTGCAGCATGATTGCTAGTTGGACCCTCACACTTGCCACAGCGCTGCCAGCTGGGTGGCCTGGGTCTCCCTCTGTGGCTGCTGGCCTGGTGGCCTGGGCTCCGCGATCAATAGCTGTACAGAAAGTGGCCTGGGCCTCCCTCTGTGGGGCAATCATGGGGTGATGATGTAGCCCCCTGATCAATTGCATCGCACCCACCTTGTCTGGCCTGGCACCAGTGCATGTCATAGTATGGTCATTCTACTGTTTGGCTGTTCAGTCGATTTGCATATTATGCTTTTATTATTACAGGTATCTTAATTTTTGGAAATAATGTGGCTTCTTTTCTGAATACCAAAAAAATATACGGTCATATGTTAGGTAGATAGGGTATTTGTTTATATTAGGAAACATGACAATTTTGATTTTTATGAACACCATACTTTCATCTGAATCAAGACTAGAACAAAAATCAAGATAAAACTATATACAAAACCAGTGTATAGCTCTGTGTGCCATCCAGAAGTAGTAAAGCATGCTATTTTCCATGCTCTCTAATGCAAAGTCATTGATAGAACATTTATTATCACTATTCATGCATTTATTTACATAGCTTTTTATTTGTTTATAACTCTTTTTGCATGCTTGTATAGTTTGTGTTCATAGCCAGATGAACTTCTTGAGTCGTATAAATGTGTACACACACACACACACACACACACACACACACACACACATATATATATATATATATATATATATGAATATGCTGAGAGCAGTACTCTACACAGAGTGCACAATCACTACTGTTGCTGTCCTCTGGATATGCTAAGTGAAAATTCCCTCTGAAATCCCTCAGCAGCCCTAGCTAGTTTGGCTAAGTGGATAGAGCATCAGCCTGCGGACCGAAGGGTACCAATTTCAATTCTGATCAAGGATATATGCCCAGGTTTCAGGGTCTATCCCCTGTAGGAGGTGTGTAGGAGGCAGCCAATCAATGATTCTCTCTCATCATTGATGTTTCTAACTCCCTCTCCCTTTCCCTTCCTCTTTGAAATCATTAAAAATATATTTAATAAAATCCCTCAGCAAACACTTCTCTCTGAAAGCAATGCTCTATTCTTACCTTGAACTATTTGCCTTTTCAGAGATTAAGAGTGACTTTTTATAAGCTTTTAACTATGTTTGTTACAGTATCATTTGACACTTTTTAAAAAGACTATTCCTAATGAAAAGTAATGGAAAAAGATAAGCCAATTGAAGCCAATTTAATTCAATTTACTAAGAAATTGCTAAAATGCCTCTAATTACACAGCATTCTTTGATATGTGAGCGGAGGCTCAAATGAAGAAAACAAGAACCTGACCTGAAGCTGTGTATGATGTCTTTGGGATAATAAACTAGTTATTGGAATATTTTCCTTCAAGGAGAACTGTTTGCAATTATATAAATCACAGAGCTGTTATTACAGTCAAGAGGAAAGGTTATTCTGCATTTACTTTAACAAAGCTTTGGCTAGGTCAGCATATTGACATGAAGTTTCACACTTCATATGATGAATGTATCGACCTTCCAAATGACTTCTGATTTCAGGACAGCTCCTTTTTTTCTATAGAAATATTTGATTTTCATCTATCCTTACCTTAAAATATAATGAATTTTATTTCTAATCTCAGTGAATGTTGTTTAAAAGTCTAGTTGATCACATCTTGTTGGCTGGGATAATCTTATGTTAGATTGTATAGCAGTGATTCTCCAACGTTAGCTGGCATCAGCACCACCTTCAGGGCGTGTTAAAACTCCAAGTGCAAGACCCTGGCCCCAGAATTTCTGATTGAATGAATTGGCAGCAGAACCTGAGAACATGCATTTTTAGGGCTGTGTTGAATGCATGAGCTATACTGATGATCCCATTTGGAAAGCACATTGGTATAGAGAAAATAAAGTTCAGGAATATCAGTAACTTATAAGAAAGCCTGCTTCTGTCTCTGCACTTTAGATTTTCTCATTTACTAAGTGAGGGTTATAATACTTGCCTCAAAGTGCTATTGCAAGAATTTTATATGAGCCAAAATATAGAACACTTTTTCACAGTACTAGGGATCACTTAATACATTTTAGATGTTATTATGATTACTAATTTTAGTAAATCATGATTAATGGATTGCAACAATCTTTGAATTATTCCTAAAAATATAAACAAAAACAGAATATTTGCATCAAGGTATTCATAATCTGGATATGAGCTTATAAATATAGCTCTAACCATCATGGTGGGAGATATATGACCTGGCTAATGATTTTCTATTTAAAAAATCAGACATTATTTCTACTTTGTGGGAGTGGTAAAGGTTTAACAGCTCATTGATGAATGTAGGCACTCAATAAATATTCATTAAAGGAATAATATATTTTATTTTTTATTTTTATTATTTTATGGTTCCATCTCTTCCCCCCTCCATTTATTAAGGTATTATATGTGTACATTGCTTACCATTGCACCCCCACACCTCCCATACATGCCCTCCCTCCCCAGAGTTTTGTGTCCATTGGTTGTACTTATATGCATGCATACCAGTCCTTCAGTTGATCTCTTGTCTCCCCCAGATCACCCTACCCTCCCCGCTGTCATTTGACAGTCTGCTTGTTGTTTTACTGTCACTATATCTATCTTTCTGTTCATTCGTTTATAATGTTCTTTATTATCCATAAATGAGTGAGGATATCTGGTGTTTCTCTTTCATTGACTGGCTTATTTCACTCAGCATGATGTTCTCCAATTCTATCCAGGTTGCTGCTAATGATGAGAATTCCTTCTTTTTTATGGCAGCATAGTATTCCATTGTGTAGATGTACCATAGTTTTCTGATCCAATCATCTGCTGACGAGCACCTAGCCTGTTTCCAAATCCTAGCTGTTGTAAATTGTGCTGCTATGAACATAGGGGCTCCCCCTGGTCCCACCGCTTCCCCAGGGCACATTGTTCCCCCGGGCCACACGGCCCCTCTGGGACCATCGATTGGTGCCCTCCTATCCTGGATCCCTAGGGGCCCGAGCTGCAGGCGAGCAGGAGGATGACGAGGGGGAAGAGCAGGGAAGGTCTGGCTGACTCCACCCTAGTAACCTCAGCAGCTCTGATTTCACATGTTCAGGCTTTCAATTCTCCGGGTTTAGGTGTTTAGAGTCCCAGGCTCCAAAGAGTGTTTTGGGTACTATCTCTCGGTCCTCCGTCATGCTCCATGAGTATGCTCCACCTTGGATCTGGCTCTCGGGGGCTCCACAGAGGCTCTGGCCAGGCCCAGCAATGGGGGGACAGATGGACGAAGGCCTTGCTCGGGCCGAGAGCGGAAGGTGCGGCCTAGGCCCTGCACTGGCTCCCTTGCCAGCAAGGCGGGCGGGCCGGGAAGTCTGCGGACACGGAGGCTGGGTTCCAAGGTGGCCTGCTCCCTGGGCCCGCGGCAGGGCGGTCTCTGCTCTTGGTGGGCCCCTCTCACTGGCTTCGGTGACCCCTCTGTGGCTTTAAACTCCACATGGCCGCTGCGGCACCTCTCCTTTTTTCAGTTGTAGATTTCTCCCTCGGCCACCTCTCCCGCAGTTCAGATAGGATCCTTTTTGATTCTCTCCCCCACCCCCTCCCCTTGGGGCTCTGGCCCGCTGCTGCCGGGCGAGCAGGAGGACGATGAGGGGGAAAGAATGGGGAGGCTCCGTCTGCCTCCACCACAGTATCCTCCGCTGCCCACACTTCACACGTTCTGGCTTTCAGAGTCCCCCAGGTTTAGGTGTCCAGAGTCCCAGGCCACAAAGAGTGTTCTGAGCACAACCTCTCGGTCCTCCATCAGGCTCCATGAGCAAGTCTGCTCCGCCTTGGCTCCGGCCCTCAGGGGGGCTCTGCAGAGGCTCTGGCCTGACCCGGCGGCAGAGGGATGGACTGGCGAAGGGCTCACTGGGGCCGAAAGTGGAAGACACGGCCATGGCCCTGCGAGGGCTCCCTTGCTAGCACGGTGGGCGGGCTGAGAAGGCTGTAGGCACGGAGGCCGGGCTCCAAGGTGGCTCACTTGGGGCTGGAGTGGAAGGTGTGGCCGAGGCTCAGCACTGGTTCCCTCGCTCCCATGGCGAGCAGGCTGGAAAGGCTGCAGGCACTGAGGCCAGGCTCTGAGGCAGCCCACTCCCTGGGCCCAGGGTGGGGCGAGCTCTGCTCCCAGTGGGCCTCCCTCACTGGAGGCGGCTGCAGCAGCAGCAGCTAGGGCTCCGGTTCCACAAGGCTTTAAACTCCACATGGCAGCAGCGGCAATTTTCCTTTCCTCTAATTGTAGCCATCCCATTCTGCCAGCTCTCCTGTTGATCTGATGTGATCCCTTTCGATTTTAGCTGTTTTTTTCCAAATTGTTGATGAGGCGGCAGCTTAGGAGACTACCTAGGCCGCCATCTTGTTTCACAATCTGGAATAATATATTTTAAACAATGAATGAAATAAATTTTATAGGTTTGGATAAAAATATGTTGTAGAATATTGTAAAGAAAGGAAGTTAATGTATCTATGTTGAGTAAAAAGCATGTGATTTTTTTTAAAGTAACGATGAAACTCTGTGTGATATAAACATGAAAGATAAATAGGAAAGCAGAAGCCAAATAAGTCATGTAAGATCTTTGATTCTAGGTAAGGCAATGTTAAGACTTTTTTTTTCCAGGTTAGCTTTGAACAGTAGAATGAGACAATCCTCACCCCCATACTTCTGACTCAAAAATCTCTTTGGTGCCTCCGGGCAGCTCTGTATCCAAAACCACATGTGGTTTCACTGAAGTTTTTAATTTCCTCTATAGCAAGAAGTCTGGTTACCTGTTATTTACTGTGAGACAAAGATGTGCATTGCCTTCCTAAATCTATCAGCTCCCCGAGAATCAAATTAACTTTCCATCCCATGTGTAGGTTTCATATTATGTAGCTCGAGCATTTACTATTATAAAATCTTAAGATTTCTTTTTCAGCAAACTAGCTTTTATATAATGTGCTAGCTTTTATATAATGTGCTAGGTTGCGTTATTTAATAATCCTCTATCGCCCATACCTTGAGTAATTTGAGAAATTCCTTTCCCTTGAATGTAGAAGGGACTTGTGAATATGATGTTATATCACTGTCTTGAAGATGTTACCTTATGTGGCAGAAAGGATTTTGCAGATATAATCATGGGTCACTTTTAAATTCATCAAATACCTATTATCAAGGCAGGCCTGACATAATGAGTCCTTTGGAAAAGAATGGCGATCCAGAGAGACATTTTCCTCTTGACTGGGACAATAGGCACATATCTCTCTTGTGAGCTGTCTGTGGGCGCCAAGTGGCAAAGAACTGTGGGTTTCCTCTAAGAACTGAAAGTAGTTTCTGAGTGACAGCTGGTGACAGGAAATGGGGGTTTCAGACATGTAGCCTTAAGAAAATGAATTTGCCAACAACTGGAGACCTTAAAGATATCTGTAAAGCCCAGATGGGAATCATAGCCCCAGCTAACACTGAGAACAGCCTGGTGACACTGAGAACAAAAGGCCATGCGTACTCCTAATCCACAGAAATTGAGAGGATGAATGAATGGTGATTTAAGCCACTGAGATTGTGATAGTGTTTTTGTGCAGCAATAAAAGGACACTGAAATCTTGGACCTCCAGCTCTACCTCCTTCACTCAGGCAGGCCACCAGCTGCTACATGAGTTCTATCCATGGTCCACAGCCTTGAAAACCTCTCCAGGCATTAAACAGGGACACATTTTAGGGTTCACTTCATTTGTTTTCCATCTTCAGGGAATCACTTTCCATTGCTATGATGTTCAATATCTGGAAAACTGTTGCTTTTAGGTGAGAGATAAATCTGTCTCCATTACTATATCTAGGCTGGAAGCAGAAGTCTTTTTGTCTTTGCTTTTGAAATGTAGATATATAATACTTTTATTTCAATGGTAGTGTGTCTTAGTTTTGTCTGCTTGCTTGTTTTAGGTGATATAATTTACTTTAAAGGTGAATGAGAGTGAAATGTGACACACTTTGACAATATTTTAGAAAAAACAATTTTGCTAGTTTTTTTTTGTGTGTGTGTATGTGCTTAAAACTTTTCATAGTTTTTATTACCAGAAAATGTACATTCTTTTTTTTTATTAATTTCTTTATTGATTAAGGTATCACATATTTGTCTTTAATCCCCCATTCCAATCCCTCCACTCATGCCCTCACCTCTCTATTGTCCTTGACCACTGGTTAGGCTTTAGATTTTTTTTATTATTATTATTATTTAGTCACAAAAATTTAGTGCTGTTATGGGTTCTTAGACACTACAGGGGTTGGGGGGATGGAAGAAATAACATTTGAAATAAATATAATTATTTTTACTGCACCTCACTTATTATCAAGAATGAGCATTTTATCAGCAAAAGAAGTGTTGTTGTTTTTAATTTTGTTTAAATTTTATGTTTTAAATTAATGTTTTTAAGTTAAGGATTAAAGCAAATACACCCTCATAATTCATGACTCATCAGTTTATAAGCAATCTTGAGGTTGTAATAAGATGAATATTAAAATATACTAGCTTTTTTAGCTCTTACCTGCTAATGGGGGGACTCAGCTGCTAAAATAGCTCCTAAGCTTATTTCCTAAAGATCCTTTATGGCTCTGCCATGCGCAGTGAAAGACACCTCCCATTCTTCAGCTTTAATTTCTTCATAGAAATTCAATTCTTCATGTTTTTTTGTGATATCTGGGGAGAAAGAATCTTATTTCAATCAACTTTGGCTAAGGATCCTCTTTGGACCTAGGAGGATATTTTTACAATATTTGTGAATTTCATCTTTCTAAAAATGATCTTTTAATTTTTGAGCAATAAAATTCATTAGATTCAAATAGTTGTTCACAATATTGTGGCCTAATTGACATCTTAATGAAGCAGTATCTAAGTGTATTGGCAACTTTTGCTCCATTTTCATTGGCAATGTAGAATTCTAGGTAGATTATTTTACTGAAATTATTCTCTAGAAGTATAAATTAATGTTCAACGATAAAGTTCTGAGTGCATTCCCTGTCTATTATTTACAGAATACTGAATACTGTATTTCTTGAAAGTAGTGCTACATGCAGACTGTATGTTCCAAGAAAGTGACCAACTTTATATTTATCTCCATAAAGTGTTAATTATTTTATACATCCTAAACTGAAGTTAAACATATTTGCATTTATTACTTATCCTTTATACTACATTTTGTTGGGAGATAACTAATATGCCATCGATTTAGCTAAAGTTTTTAGTAATTTGAGTTATATAACTCTCTTGTTAATGTTTCCATCTCCCCTCTCTTTCCTTCAAATTACAAAATCTGATCTGATTTCTTTGGGTTCATAACTTCTTTCAAATCCTCTACTAAATTTTCCATTTCAATTGTTGAATTATTCTACCCACAGCTTTCTACATGTGGATAGTCAGTCTGGGAACGAGAATAGTTTCCATAGGGTTCTTACCCTACTGTCTGCATTAAGCTATCTGCATCTGTTGCTATTATGTATTGCTGTCCCCCTCCACTGCTTGTCAGCTAATTTCTCTATTGTTTTCCACAATATTCTGTGCATAAATTGCTCCAAAATGATCCAGTAAAACTGAGAACACTTTGCTGGAGAATTCTTCTTTACTTTTTGAGAATAGCCTTAGAGGTTTTCTTTGACTACAGTAAGGTTTTTGTGGACGTTTCTTTCTCTGGTTTTCTCTCAGAAACAAGTGGCCTATCCTTTAGCCTGATGATCTCATGGAGCTGACAGCCTCCTTTTACTTGCTTACCATCAAATCTTCCTAGTTTTTAAGAGGGCCCGAGGCTTGAGCTTCCCCACACTCAATTGCAAATATTTACTCCAGAGAGAGCATTAGACACCTCTTAGTATCGCCTGTCTCTTCCCTTGAGCAAAACTTCTATGATGTTTCTCCTGATGGGGGCATGGCCTGCTTCTTTTAAAGTACACTCACTCTTCTGTAAAAGCAAGATGCTGGGAGAGCAGAGGTGGACTCTCTTCTCGGTAGGCCCCTTTAGCTTGAAACCTCTATTCATGAGTGGCCTGAGACGTGAACTGTTGGGTCCCTGTATTTCTGGCTTACAAGCAGGGAACTGGGTAAAGGAACAGAACCTTAATCTCTCAGCCACACTCCCTGCAATGTAGCCTTTGCAGCCAAATGTAGAAGTGGAGGGAATAAGAAATACTGGCTGTGTTCCTCTCCTGAGGAAACACGGTAGCCCCTGATTGGTAGCTAAAAGGAAGGAGAAGACCTTTCTTCTTGCCTACATTCCCTCACACTGCGTCGGGGGTGGCCTGGAGGTAGGAGCAGGTCATGGCTCTAGTAAGGCAGGCTCCACCTGTTCTTATTAAGGTTAAGTAGCTTTGCTTCAATAATTTGTTATATGCTCATGAAACATTTTTAAAAGACCTCACATTTGCGTGTATGTTTAAACAATTGTCACCGGTTTTATTGTTTTGCTGGATGCAGAGTTCCTATGCTGATGTTCCAGAAGTCACCACGGTCTCTTTTTTGTATAAATGTATTTTCACAATGTTGATTCATACTTTATTCAATATATTCCAAGCATCTTCCTTTATTTAGTCTTAAAATTATTTTGTCTCACATTCTTATTTTTATAGGAGAAATTTCTATTTTATTGAACATCTTATAATAAAAATGTATTTATATTTTTGGCTTTAGAAGAGATGAACCTATTTTATACTTTTCCTTTTTCTTTAAAATTATAGATAATTTTCAATTTTATTCTTCCTCTTTTCTTTGTGAACTTTAATGAACAATATATTTTTTAATCTTTTATAGCTCGATGTATTTTTAATGTAGTTATGTTACCAGATAATCCAATTTACCTGTTGCTCATGGGAGCATGGTAGAAGTTCTTTGGGTGACAATACAAAAAGCATTTTCAGAAGTCCCCAGGAGAGAATAGAGTGTGGAAGTATACTTTATTTGTGTGGAGTTACTTTTCTAGGGTTCCAAAATTCCCCTGCATCTTAATCCAGTCCTGGAAAAGGTGCAGCTGGGATTCCATCAGAGCCAGAAACAGGCCAGTGTCCAAAGTTTCCATTCCATGTTGCTGGGGCAGTTCAGAATTCAGGCTAATTACAGTTTGTCGGTCCAACTTGTGGAGTCTAAACATGGCCTTGCACTGTGTGGGCATGGGGTAGCTCACCCCCTGCCACAGAAGACCCAAGCAAGGGAAAGAGTAAACTCCATTGTTTAGAATTTTTAATATTCAGGTTTTTTGTCCTTGCAATGGCCACACCCATCCTAACCACTAATTTGTATTGTTATGACTGGCAGACAGGCAGGCACTTTCCCACATTACCCAGCTCTTATTAGACATGCATCTAAACTGCCTTTGTCCGGTCTCTTTCCCCATTGATCAGCGGGGAGCAGACTTGGAGAACGGTATATGTGATTGTAATGGTTTTCAACCAGTGTATTTTTATTGTTATTTGATTAATCTTTACCTGTATATATATATATATATATATATATATATATATATATATATATATATATATATTTAGAGAGAGAGGAAGGGAGGAAGTGGGGAGAGAGGGAGAGAGAAAAACATTCATGTGAGAGACACACATCAACATCAATTGGTTGCCTCCCACATGCTCCCTGACCAGAACTGGGGATTGAACCTGAAACTGAGGTACATGCACTTGATGGGGAATCAAACCCACAAACTTTTGGTCCACAGGCTGTCATTCTCACCACTGAATTACACCAGCCAGGGCTCCAATCAATTGTTAAGTGAAAAGGGCATGATGAAACCTCGTTATATACATTAAGGTTATTCTCTGCATATTAAAAGCTCACTGATGGCCGAAACTGGTTTGGCTCAGTGGATAGAGCATCAGTCTGTGGACTGGAAGGTCCTGGGTTCGATTCCGGTCAAGGGCATGTACATTGGTTGCGAGCACATCCCCGGCAGGGGTTGTGCAGGAGGCAGCTGGTCGATGTTTCTCTCTCATCGACGTTTCTAGCTCTCTATCTCTCTCCCTTCCTTTCTGTAAAATATCAATAAAATATTTTTTAAAAAGCTCACTGATGGATTAGCTTCATGGTGATCTAGCTACTTTTTGTCTCCAACTGCAACCAGCTAACTGCTTCTTCCTCAGTTTTGCATACCTTATGTCTACCTAATGAATCATCCTCTCTTCTTAGATTAGCTAAATAATGATTTTCCTAGAACTATCTGTGTGTGTTCTTGTATGTGTATATGTGCTTAAGCATGTATTTTTAATTTCTATTTTATTGAGTTCTTCAAGTTCTTTAATTAACTAAGATGCATGTTAGAAAACTAGAACAATTCATTAATTAAATAGCTTCTGTTTGGGGATAAAGTTTTATGCTTGACACCGACAAATTAAATACTGTGGGGTCAGGAACCTCTTCAAGTTTAATCACACCAGGTTGGAGTTCCATGGTACAGAACAGGGCAATTTAAAAGCAAGTAATGTCTGAAAATTAAACTACATAAGAAAGGGATTAACTATTAAACCTGATTTTGGTAGACACTATGAATTCAAATGCATCAAGTATAGCATGATAGATAATTACAAACTTATTTTCACATTTATATGTACCTTTTTAGATTTTATGATAGTAAAACTGTTAGTTATAAAATATTAAGAAGTGCCTAATAAACTATGTGGACTGGAATTAGATTTACAAAAGGCAGCTATTTTCTCTCCTTCATATATCTCTTTTTTGTTTTTGTTTTCTTTATTTATGAATAATTGGTACAATGCAGACTAAGTCCAAAGTGTACAAGATAAATTATGCAGGATTTACCTTTATAAGATCATGAATGAGCTGTGTAAGGCATATATATATATATATATATATATATATATATATATATATATAAAATCTTCTATATAATAAAAGCCTAATATGCTAAGTGCCCGGTCATCCAGTTGTTCATTCAACCAATCAAAGCTTAATATGCTATTGTTATACAAAGGCCATTCAATCACTTGCTATGTTGGGCATTAACCACCAGGGGACAACGTTCTGACTGGTAGGTTAGCTTACTGCTGGGGTCCAGTTGATCAGAACTGAGTGTGATGGGCCAGACACATCCTGGAGCCCTCCTACAATCCTTCCCTGGCTGGCCAACCTCATAGGTCCCTCCCCAACCCCAATCATGCACTGGTGGGGTCCCTCAGCCTGGCCTTTGCCTCTCACAATCTCACAATCCAAGACCCCTCAAGGGATGTCAGAGAGCCAGTTTTGGCCCAATCTCACAAGTCACGCTGAGGGACCCCACCAGTGCAGAAATTCATGCTTGGACATCTAGAATATGTGTGTGTGTGTGTGTGTGTGTGTGTGTGTGTGTGTGTGTGTGTGTACTAGTGCCCCAATGCATGAAATTCAAAGGGGATTAATTAGAGGAAATATTTTAAGATTGCTATCTGCCCTTTCTCAATAATAGAAGTGTCAGAGATGAAAAACAATTAATAAAATGTATATGAAAATGTTCCTCCTGTCAGAGTCTGGGGCATGCCATGGGACACAGAGTCAAGTCCCCACCCACCCACATGCACCTCAAAATCACACAAGACCCTGACTTGGCCTCCCCTCCCCCCAATGGGCTAGATCTGGACCCAGCTCCTCCCACTCTCATCTAGCCCCACCAGGTGGGGGTGTGGCCTGAGTTCCACTGTCAGGCCAAGCCAGGCAGGGGGCGCAGCTTTATGTCCCCTGGCTCAGCACTAGGGCGGGGGTTGCAGCCTCAGGTCCCCTGTCCCGGTGCTGGAGCGGGGGCACAGCCTGAGTTTCCCAGTCAAGTCCCACCAGGTCAGGGCACAGCCTGAGGTCCCCAGTCAAGCCCTGATGGGCAGGGGGCACAGCCTGAGGTCCCCAGGCCTGGCACCAGGGTGGGGGATATGGTCTGAAGTCCTGCAGCCTGGCACCAGGGCAGGAAAAGCAGCCTGAGGTTCCCCAGAACCAGGGTAGGGGCACACCTTGAGGTCTCCTATCAAGCCCCACTAGGTGGGAGGTGTGGCCTTGTCCTGTGCTGGGGCAGGAGGCATGGCCTGAGTTCCCCCATCAAGCCCTGGAGAGTGGGGGGCGCAGTCTGGTTCCCTCTGTCAAGCCCCAATGGGGGGAGGGGGAGTGCAGCCTCAGGCCCCTGCTGATTGTTCATTAAGGATCATTATGATTACGTGAATTCAGCCTCCACTGTGGGTGTAGCCATCTCATGTTACCGAAACCCCTGCCTACTCTGTGGGCACCATATTTGTATATTTGTGGTGGAGTGATGGTCAATTTGCATATTCCCCATATATATATATATATATATATATATATATATATATATATATATATTCCTTACTAGAAAAATGTGATCATTTTCCTCATTTAACTTTTTGTATAGAATTGGGCATGGTGTCTGATACATGGGAAGAGCTCAAGGATTTTATATACAGAATGAATTAAGGATTTTATATACAGAATGAATTAATTACTTGAGTTATATACTTATGTTCACATTTAGAATAGTCTCAAACTTTAACTTACTAATTTTTAAAGACCGTGACTTATTTTACTGGATGTTCTCCTCGACTGGACAAACCAGGTCTTACTATTCTTCTATCACACACACACACACACACACACACACACACACACACTAAATGCAGACTTAACCACTTACATGATAGTGATCTAAGATTTTTACCTCAATAATTTTCAAAGGAAATTACTATTTTTTACCAACTGTTCTCTTGGACTGATATTGTTCTTAGTGCTTCAAAATATTAAATCTTAATAGACATTTAAGTATTGTTCCTGAATCACCAAGCAGAAAGTGAACTGGTCCAGTGCTTTTGAAAGTGACTCTTATCATTCACTTTGTTCTAGAATGATTTGTATAAATGCAAAAATAACTGATTAATACAAAGGTAATGCTATTGAATATGGAGCAGCAGCCAGATTAATATAGAAAAATAGATGGAATTTAAAGTAAAATTAGTAAGTGCACTCTTTTTATAAAGCCTTTCATATTTGCCAATGATGGAACACAAACTTTTAATGGGCTTTTTACCTATTTCAAAGAGAGAACTCAAAATCAGTTAATTATCATATTCACAAGTCAGTTTTCCTAATAGGTCTAATGTTTCTTGGTGCTGACAGTCAGGAGTGGAAGTTCCTCTCTGAGTCCCTGGGTTTTAGGTAAATGCATATGTTCTGAATTGCATTGGCCCCAGATAATATAGAGCAGGAGTCACACAGTGCATTATAACAGTAGTTTTGAATGCAAACCTGTGGGATAACACTTAAGAGAACCTTGATAAGGAGTGTAACATTCTGCTTGTCTAAGTAAATTGAGAGGTGGTTTAGAATATTTAAATGAATGAAGTATATACCACTCACCAGTTCTTCATAAATTCTGTTTTGCTTATCTGAGCTTTTGAAATCTGCTAACAAGAAACTGATTTTTAGTAAAATTCTTTGGCAGGTAAAATAGTTATTCTGTGTTGCTGGTTAATGGTGGAGCCATAGCTTGAAAGCCAAGGCTATGACTGTCACTCTATAGGAAAAGGATTTCTATAAATCTACCCCTTTGCAGTTGAATGAAAGAGTACTCATAGGCTATGAGGTGCTTGCCTCAAGAGTTTGTTTTGCAGTTCTTTCCAATGAAAAGGAATTGTGGTTATCACTTTAGAGGTCTACCTTGTAAGTCTTGGCCTCAATATGTTTGGTCTAAAGAAAGTTTACAGCTGATACCAAATGTAGTTCTTACCTTGAATATTAAAGAAAAAATGCCTTATAAAATACATTTATAATTTAAGAAAAATGCAATGTCATTTCCTCTAAAACAAACTGGTTTTAAAATATGCATTTCATTTACTGAATAAGTTAAGTTGAGAGAGTTCTTTTATGCCAATTAAGAAAAAAAAAAGATAGGGTTGTTTTGTTAGTTATCTTCTAAAAATAATGTATTTTGTTTTCAAGCTGTTGATCTATGAAAAATATAGATCAACAGAACTTTTGATCTACAGAACATTTTTAAGCAGTAATTGCACAACATACCCAGTTGTCCAATATGGTCACTCCATGTTTTTGAGGAGAAAGCCATATTATCTCATATAGTGCTCCAAATTTCTGTTTTCTATGGCAAGAGGATATATAGCCAGCTTATTAAAATTGGTGTGAAATCATTGGAATACCATAATAATAGCAGCATAGATTTCAAATAAACTATTTAAATTCTTCTTCCAAAATTTTCATCTGGTCCATCAAAATATACTTTTACAAACCCTGATCATGAGAATAATAGTGAAATTCAAGTTCTATATAAGCATCCATATCTATGGCATGTACTGAGCCCTTAAAGTGGTGGAGGGGAATTCTGAAGAATGGTAGGCCCAAATGGGTCAGAAGTCATATAATATCCCATGGGATTTCTAAGAGATATCTTCAGATGATGAGATTATATAGCACTTTCAGTACTCAGAACAAGATAGAAACTGTTTCAGGGCTGCATTGTTCCCTTGTGGCCTGTTGGCCTTACAATGGATTACATTGAATCTGGCCCATTTCAGTGCATGTTTGATCCAGAGGGCTGCCACAGGATGAGGGCTGGTTTCCATTTATAAAACCAAGAATGTCTCTATCCAAGTCTGTTTAAATGGGATCAAAATCACAAAAGTAAATAAAGCAAATACATCAAAATAGTTAATATAACTATTAACTATGTCCATGTGGAGGAGTCTCCTGACGTGATTTTTTATTAAAAGATTCGGATCTAAAAAGTCCATGACCCTTTGCTTTTTTCCCCCGACTAACCTGACTCAGAACTCATTAACTTACTGATTCGGGGGAGGGGGTGTCCAACATTCTGCTTTTTATTTTTCCCCCCACTATACATCTTGATGCAATAAACAACCTAAAACCCCAAATAGAAGCAAGTTGCTATCTACAACCCAAATCTGATAAATTTACATAAAATAAAAATTGGTGTATTGTTTTTGAGACTTCACCAAGAATTATCTAGAAAATAAACTTTTTTTTTTAAATTAATAGAGCCCTAACTAATTTGTCTCAGTGGATAGAGTGTCAACCTGTGGACTAAAGGGTCCCAGGCACGATTCCTGTCAGGGGCATGTACCTTGGTTGCAGGTACAGCCTCAGTAGGAGGTGCGCAGAGGCAGCTGATTGATGTTTCTCTCTCATCAATGTTTCTAACTATTCTTCTCCCTTCCTGTCTGTAAAATATCAATAAAATATATTTTAAAAATTAATAGAAAATTTATAATATCTGCAATGTATGTACAAAAACATAATAGATAAGTTCCAATTGCCACCCACAAAAACAAACAAACAAACAAACAAAAAAACAGTCTTCTGATTACTTAGGGACAAGTACTTAACTGTCCAGAATGTGCTTTGGAGAAAGAGAAGTAGCTGCAAAGATTTTGAAGGAAAGTAATCCTGTAAATTCATCTATTTATTATCTGTCCTCAACTTTTGCTAGACATTGCACCAATGCAGGATATATAACATGCTTATTTTGAACAATAAAAATAAGAAATATATATTTTAAAATAGCAAAGGTAAAATGTGTGTGTGAGAGAGGGAAGGAAGGTAGAAAGAAAAGAAGCAACAGATAAGAGGGAAGGATTAAGGGAGAGAGAGGAAGCAAAAAAAGAAAAGAAGGAAAGGAAAGAAAGAAGAAATGAAAGAAGAAAGGTACATGTGCAGAGTAAGTCTCAATATTCCAATATTCGGTCCTTAACATTGCTTATATCTCTGTTGTCCATGTATCTGGTGTCAGTTCTACCCTTGCTCCTAAAACTATGGTCCGTGGGCCAGCAGCAGAGTGTCAGGCTCTGCATCACAACATATTTGGTCTAAATCTGCATTTCCAAAAGATGCACAGTGCTTAATGAGCACATTACAACTTCAGAAACACTGCTCTGGATCACAATGTCCAGCAGTGGCAAGACACAGGAGGAAAAAAAAAATAGAACTCTAAAACAGACAGAACATGAAACAAAAAACACACAGGGAATCAACAAGTTAACTATGAGACAATGAAATTTCCTGTTTATCTATAACTGTGTAATATATCAGTTATCTTATAAAGCTAGAAAGTAAAAATATAAATGGATTTTGAGTACTATTTTGCATGCATTTGCTTCAGAAGGAAGTGGTCAGTATAAAATATGGGAAAGATAGTATGACTCGCTCTTTGAAATGCAGTTTTCTTGTTCATTTTAGACCTACTAGTAACCCAATAAGCTGTCACATAAGCTAATATTAAAAATATATATATATATATACTTTTGTTTATCCTATTCAATGATACTCATTAAAACTTTATGTTACATAGAATTGCCATCAGATTTTATGTGTCCAATTAATGTTACGTTAAATGATGCTTTTGTACAGGGAACCAAAATAGCCAAAGGAAGCAGATGTGTTGTTCTTAAAAATGCGGCTGTTATTATATTAAACAATTAGCACCAATATTTTGGAATAGTGTTAGATGTTCTATAAAAATTATAAAATTGGTTTTCACTCTAGCTGGTGTTGCCTGGTTGGTTGAAGCGTAGTCATGTATACCAAAAGGTGGTAGGCTAGATCCTGGATAGGGCCTCATGCCAGGGAGGGAAAGAAGGGGGATCAGCCAATCAGTGCTTATATCTCACATTTACTTTCCTCTCCCCTCCCCTCCCTCCTCCTCCTCCTCCACCTTATTCTCCTCCTCCTCCTCCTCCTCCTTTTCCTCCTCCTCTTCCTCCTCCTCCTCCTCCTTCTTCTTCTTCTTCTTCTTCTTCTTCTTCTTCTTCTTCTCTCTCTCTCTCTCTCTCTCTCTCTCTCTCTCTCTCTCTCTCTCTCTTCTCTCTCCTCTCTCTCTCTCCTCTCCCTTTCTGTCAAATCAATATTTTTAAAGAAGTGGTTTCTCCAAAATCTAAATTTTCTTACACTGCCACCAGCTAGAGCTATGACCAAGAAAACACTGGATATACATTTATAGGAAATCGTTTAAAATGTAAAAACAAAGGAACATTTTCTATAAATCTATGAGGCACTGAAAAATTAAAAACTTTATGTTTCATTTTTTTATATAGCAAAGAACTCTAAATACATCTATACCATACTGGCACGTTTTAACTGATAAAGGTCATTTTATCTTTTTAAATATTTTTAACTGATGTTGAAACTAATTTTCAATTGCAAAACTCTTAGAAATAACTTTAGTTAGCAAAAATGGGATATTTTAAAAGATATGTATGTATGGTCCTAACCAGTTAGGCTCAGTGGACAGAGCGTCGGCCTGCAAACTCAAGGGTCCCAGATTTGATTCTGGTCAAAGGCATGTACCTTGGTTGTAGGCACATACCAAGTAGGGAGTGTGCAGAAGGCAGCTGATAGATGTTTCTTTCTCATTGATGTTTTAACTATATCTCTCTCCTTTTCTCTCTGTAAAAATAAAATTGATAACATATATTAAAATATGTATTTATGAAAAACCCTATGTCCTGTATGACTGGTTTATAGTTGAAGATAGAACTACGATTTTATACTGTTCTTACTTTTTCAAATGTTAGAGATTGTTTTTATGCTGAAAAACTACCAAGAATATATAAAACTTGTTTTTGTGTGTGTCTGTGTGTGGTAAAATCTTAATTAGTTATTTTTTTCTAAATTTTAAACATACTAACAAATGTATTTTTAATAAGATGACAAAACATTTATCTAGTTTTATTCTTTAATAATATGTATTTTATTTTTAAATAAATAAGAGGAAGTCATACCTCTTTGCAAATAAGCAAAACTCAATAGAGAGTGCAAATATCTGTACATCAGATACATGAAATTCAGTATTTTTAAAAATGTTTTATTGATTTTATATATATATATATAAAATTTATTTTAGAAAGGAAGAAGAAGAAGAAGAAGGTAGACATGCCACACTACTGAGAATCGAGCCCACAACCTGGGCATTTACCCCAAACTAGTGATCTCCTGGTTCATGGGTCTAGGCCAACCATTGAGCTAAATTTTCAAAATCAAAGTTTTATATAGAGCACAAAAATGGAGAAGCTATATTTACATTACTTTTTTTGCCAATCTAAATGTTTAAAATAATTATTTAATACATGGTAAACTGAAATGTTTTATGCACTTCATGTGAAAGAACTCTTTTTCCCCCCTGAAAATATCTTTGCTCATTTGAAATGTCAACACAGAAAAATGGGACAGCATCTTTCCTCAACTATATTTAAGATTTTATGAGAATGGTATCTTAACCTTAGTCTATGATTCTGATTTCTAATTCATTAAAATTGCCACTTTTTATCAGCCATTTAGACCTGAGAAATTTCCAGTTCAATGAAAATACTATTAAACTTTTTTCCACAAAAAAGAAATAATCCCTAAGTGTACCATTTAATGTTGAATCTGAATAGTTCACAGTGAATTTAAATACTGATAGCTGAATTCACATTGTAAGGGAAGTTTTCCCTGTTAGAATGAATTCTTCAGTGTGAAGACCATTTTTCTCAATGTAAATTTCTCAGCAAATATATTTAAGTATTTTAAATATATTTAAATATTTAAGTATTTAAATATTCCAAATACTTAGGTTTCTACCTTAGTTTATTTACCAAAGATGTAAACTTTCGCACCTTAGATATTCTTTAGCAATTATGCCCAGCTCACATCACTCATTTTAAAATCTTAGTTCAAATACTATGTTGTACTTTCTTTTAAGCATAACCAGATAGGTGTGAAAATGCTCTTCCCAAATATGCTTGTGGCTCAGAAAATTAATATTATCCTTTCATAAAATTGAAATCCTCCCATCTGGCATGCTCAGTGGTTGAGCATAAACCTGGAGGTGTTGGTGTGATTCCCTGTCAGGGCACACACGTGGGGTTGTAGATTCTATCTGCAGGACGGGGCGTGCAGGAGGCAACAGGTCAACGATTCTCGCTCATCATGGGTGTTTCTATCCCTCTCTCCTTCTTCTCTAATCTCTGAAATCAATAAAAGTATATTTACTTAAAAATATAAAATAAAATTGAAATGTAAAAAAGGGAGATTAATATTGTAAAATGGCCTGATTTTTCAAGGGGAGTATAAAAATTATCTCTCACTAAGGAATAAGAATGTTTTGTCTCGCCATATTCTTTCTGCATTTAACTTTTATTTTTTTCAACTAGTGTATTTTTATTTTCTCCAATTCAAATGTATTAAATGTTGAACTAACAAATCTTTGCTTTTAAAAATTGATAAATATAGGAAGAAGGTGCTTCCACTAAAGGAGTTTTGAGTAAATGGAATGTTACACGTTGAAGGAGAATGTCACAGAGATTTTTATTTTGTTTTCAGATGTAAAATATTTAAAAGAAGAGGACGCAAATCGCAAGACTTTCACTGTCAGCAGCACACTGGATTTCCGAGTGGACAGGAGTGACGACGGCGTGGCGGTGATCTGCAGAGTCGACCATGAATCCCTCAATGCCACTCCTCAGGTAGCAATGCAGGTGCTAGAAATACACTGTAAGTAAAGCTCTTTTTTCACACTTTATATCGGCAGTAAATCTGCTCATCTGCATTTAAAATCATTTCAAAATTAGGTAAAGTTACAGAAAATGTACAGCAAAATGCAGTAAAAGTACCCTCACTAGCATTAATCATGTTCAAAGGCTGAGTATCAGTACACTCAAGGAATACAAATAAAGATGGCATCAGAAGGTTAAAACTCCTCATCACCTTCCAAATAGTGGCTTGATGTCTGTGTGTGCATCTGAGTCGGGGAGGAAGGTGGTAATTTTGGCAGAATCAGAGAGCTGGGAATCTGAAAAGGGCATTGATGAGCTTTATTTTATGTAAGTAATTTTGTTGCATGCAAGTGTGGCTTTCTATCTGTACTTTTAAAATCAGACTCTTTTACTTTCTCTATGAAATATACTGTCTATATAACTGCAGGAATCTATATAGTATGTTTACTTCATAAATAGCATCATTATTTACAAGTGATAAGAACAAAATTAATTTGATGACACCAATAGCTCAGAGGCAGTGCTAAATGCTTTGCTGACATCATCTCACCTCATGTTATCTATAAGGGTATCAGTTACTCTAACTTTAGTGACAATTGACAGATGAAGACACCAGAGATTATACAGGTTGAGTCACTTGGCCAAGTCACACAACTAGCAAATAGTGAACTTGTAATCATAATATTTTAGTAGTTGGTAAGGTCCTTGGGGAGAGGTGATCTATAAATATTTAGCAATATGAAATTAAATAAATTGAAATAAGTAAGATAAAGCAGAAAAGAAAAAGAGGAGAACAGAAGACATTGTATTTCTGAATTGGATTACTTGATTTTTAAATATTAGATATTTTTGTTTGGTTTTATCTACTAAAGTTATACATTGAATGTAGAAGTGAGATGCAAAATCACATTAACTACTAACATTTTAAATATAAGTACTGATCTTGTATTATGCCTCAATTTTTTTTCATTTATTTATTCAACAAGAAGTTTTTGAGAACCTATTATGTAACAGGCATTGTTTGGACACTGGGGTTGCATAAGTGGTCAAAAATAAAACAAAACAACAAAACAAAATGAGATTGTCTCCGAATGTCAAAAACACCATCACCACTAACAGCAACAAATTTCAATTCTTTTACAGCATCTGTTCTAGGTAAGAATGACAGAAAAGCAAAATAAATGAATACAACATATAGTATGTTATGTAGTAATGTTTATGGGAAAAATAAACATCAGGGGTGGTAATAAGGAATGCAATTGGAGGGATGGGAATGGTAGTCAAGGAAAGTGTGTGTGTGTGTGTGTGTGTGTGTGTGTGTGTGTGTGTGTGTTGTTTATATACATATGTATAATATTATATATACACATAAACACAGAGAGAGGAAAAAGCAAGTATAAAGACCATGAAATAGGAGCATCCCTTTATTTTTTATGTTTCTATGAACAGCAAAAATATCAGTGAAACTGGGGTAGAGTGAAATATGGGGAAAAAGAGAGAGAATATTATGAGAAAAGGTCACAGTTCCAAGGAATCATACTTTTAAAAATAATTCTTGATAGAGCAAATGTCATTTGATAATTTTTAAATTATTGCCCATCATAGTTTAAGTATTTTTAGTTTATTTGCTGTTGAAATTATTATAATTTTAAATACTTTTAATTATATTACATTAGTTGTATTTATTTTCTTCCTGTCCTCATTGAAATAGATTCAGAAGCAAGCACATTGCATAGTTCAACCTGAGGTTATCTCCAAATTTCAAATTTTATTTGCAGTGAGACATTTGGACAATTATTGAAAATGTTTAAGGTTTGAATATGAGCTAGAGAATTAATTTCCATGAGGAGCAAATTGGACAACTTAAGTCAAGTTTATGACATTACATAAAATTCAATATATGTAAATTTAAGCCCCTTTAGCAAAATAGCTTAGACTGGGTGGCTTCTAAAAAACAGAAATGTATTTCCTTTTTGGTTTCATTAAAATACATTTTTATTGATTTCAGAGAGGAAGGGAAAGATAGAAACATCAATGATGAAAGAGAATCATTGATCAGCTGCCTCTTGCATGCCCTCTACTGGGGACCAAACCCTCAACCCAGGCATGTGCCCTTAACCTTCATCAAACCAGTGACTCTTCAGTCCCCAGGCCGAGGCTCTGTCCACTGAGCCAAACCAGCGAGGGCCAGAAATGTATTTCTTACTGTCCTATGTGCTGGAAGTCCAAGATCAAGGTTCAGGCACGTTCAGTACGTGGTGAGGACCTGCTTCCTGGTTCATAGAGGGCTGTCTTCTCTCTCTGCCCACAGCTGGCAGGAGGGGCTAATGGAGTCCTCTGGGCTCTTTTTAAAAGGGCACTAACCTCAGTCAGGATCTTCAATAGGCCCCACTTCCTAATTTGGGGATTCAGTTTCAAGATATAAATGAGGAGGTTGGAGAGTGCACAAAAATGTTCAATCCATAGGCTCTTTCCTTGTCTTGATTTTTCTTATTTCATCAACATGTCTTTTAAAATATGAAAAGTTATATAATTTGATATACTGAGAGGATACAGATCATCTGCATCTTAATTTTTTTCACTTATACATAAAGCCATATAAGACTGTTTAGAATAATATTTACTCATTTAGCTGTAAGTTTCAACATATAAAATAAAATTATAAAAATTGGGTCATAAGGCATGTTTGAGATTGCCAGACAAAGGTCATCAGACATCTACTACTTCAGGCTTATTTAGTGGCTGTGGCTAAGCAGAAGGCCTACCCGACATCTCTGAGTGCACGAAAAAGCTAGGAGAGGCTTTGTAACTAGAATTAGCAGAGGCTTGTCCTGAATATTTTAAAAAGGGTTCTGGAGTTGGATGCTGTCAGGATTGGGAGAAATCTAGTAATGAATATGTTTGTAACTTTTACCTAGAAAGCAAAAATATTAAAGCAGGATTAGATACGCTATTATAAAGAGGCAGTGGTTAATACGCCATTTTTATAGTTGCTGAATGCCCTGATCTCTATCTTCTTTCAGACCTGATTATGGAATAGACTTGCCTGTGGCTTATTCCACTCCATAGTCACAGAATGGCTTCATCTCTTTATTGTTTAGATTTTCAACAATTGTTTATATTTGTCAAAAATATTTAAACTTGGCTACAGGGGCCAATTGTCAGCTTCTAGTCATTCTCACTTTCTTAGGAGTAAAAAATGAAACTATCATATACTTCCTAAGCATTTTTAGCTGTTCACCATATTTTAGTATGCATTATTAATCAAACTTTATAGAGAAAACCAATTGAATTGCCTAATTTTTAGAACACTTTATATGAAAAATGTTATACCTGCTGGCCAATTAAAAATATCAACTCATTCTATCATGGTTTAATATGTAAGTGCTAGAAGGCAGACCAGATTCATTTATTTTTTTCCCTTAGCATCTAGCATACCAGCATTTGATGCATGAAGTTAATTGCAACTAGCTGATAATAGTGGTGTATATTAATTTAGTGGTACAGAACATCCCCTTTAGATGAAATGAGGGGAGGAGAGTGGAGAGGGGACATTTAGCAATGGTCTGCATCAAAGTTAGAGGAAATCGGGTATAATCTTTATAAACATCTAATATCTCAATAGTTGTTTTCAGATCCAATAGATTATAGATTGACTTAGGTGCATAGAGGCAATATATATGATATGGAAATTTCCATAGGTACAAGTGGAGGCAAATGGAAAGAGTTAAAAACAAAACAAAAACAAACAAAACACACACATACACACACACACCAAAAAACAAACAAACAAACAAACAAACAAAAAACAGAAGGTGGTTAGTTTAAAATGTATGGAACATTGATTTAGAATTTCCACCTTGATTCACAAAATTTCTATGAATAATTGCAAAGATTGACCCAAATAAAAAATGTTAGTCTTTTAGTCCTCAAAGCAGAAAAGATGCTATTGTTTTCTGTGGTGAGTGATGGAGCAAATATACATCTTTAAAATAATGCAAAGTTATGATTTTACCTAAAATAAAAATCCTGTGTTATTGTGGAAAGGAAAGTTTAATGAGAAATAAGAAATAAGTATTAAACACATAGTGTCAAGGAACATGATGAAAAAAATACTAGGAGAAATTCTATTTTTAGGGCTACATGTTTTAACTTTGTAATCTTGCAATATACAGTTTAGAAGGACTCAGCCTATAAAATATATCACAGCAACATTTATGCCTTTTTATAATATTAGTAGCAATCATAAATTTCACTGCCACTATGATGGAGGAGAGTTTCTTTAAACTTGAAATTAAAGAAAGTGTTGACTTTTCATTGTGAACCACAAATGCCTGCACATTTCACATAGCAACATAGTCTACACATGAACGGTGGGAAAAACTACATGCTTTTTATAAATTGAAATTCTCATTCATCTTTCTGTTTTTATGCAGATCTCATTGTAACAATAACTTTTTTTCTGATTTAATTTGTAGAAGAACAGGGTGTATGAGTCAGATTTTAATTCATTCTTAGTAAGAATGATGTATCTGAACTAACAGAAAGAACTATGCACAAAACAGAAAATAACACAATAGATCAACATTTATTTTCTTTATGTGACATTGATAGAATTACGTTAAAATCACCTGTTATTGAAAATGAACAGCATTAGAGACAGATTAGAACATTGTTTTAGAATGAGTGTTCCAAGAATACATTTAATACCATGGCACTAAACTGCCAATATGCATACACAGGAACCAAACTTTTAAGCCCATTTTGGTGTGTGTGTGTGTGTATGTGTGTGTGTGTGTGTGTGTAAAGTACATTTTATATATAATTAATGTATCACATTTGCATAATCCTTCCCCACCAGGACTGTCTAATAGAACTTTCTGTAAAATGGAACTGTAGCATATTGGTCTTAAAATAGTAGCCAAATGCTGGATATACATGTCTACTCAGCACTTGAAGTGTGGATCATGTGACTAAGAAATTGTGCTTTTAATTTTACTTAATTTTAATTGATTTACATTTAAATTTAAATGACCATATATGCCCGATTGCTACTATGTCTGATACCACCACTATAGATGATGTCATCATAAATTAATTTCCTTATGTCATTTCTTTTAGCATAGTTGGTGATAATTGACAAGTTAAGGATGAGTGAATGATGAAGTCATTATAGAATGTGAGGTAGCAAGATTTTTATAAGAAATATAACACCACTGTATTTTCATAATATATCTTATGCCATGTTTCTCCTAAAATAAGACATCCTCCAAAAATAAGACCTACTTCATGGAAACATAATATATCACCTGAAAATAAGACATAGCACATTTTTGGGAGCAAAAATTAATATAAGACACTGTCTTATTTTCGGGGAAACAGGGGTACTTATGAGTGATAATTGCAAAATAAGATAATTTTAAATCTCTTTTAAAATGTAAGATTTTTCTTTGATATGTGGGAGACCTCTACAAAAATGAATGAAAATCATATAATATATTTTCCAAAAATACAACTATTTTGAAAAGTAACTCAAAAACTAAAACTGAGGCCATTGGGCTCAAATATTATACTGAACATTAATCTTGTATTTATTTTCAGAGTGAAAATTTTTCTTAATATTTTTAAAAATAAGACTCATGATTTAAATAACTATTACAGAATTATAGAAAGATTTATGCTGGCCTCCAAAATACCTTTTATATGTTCTCTGTGATGCCTAACATTTTGTAATTTGCTATTTAGTTTTGTTTTGTTTTGAGTCTAGGATGCTGATTCGGAGCCCATTAGTGGGTGGAGGTGGAAGGCCATCGATTACTTGAGGCAATATGTTAGCTGTGTCCTCAGAGGGCTGGGCTGTGCTTTTGCAAGGCTACAATGTTTAGTGTCCAAATACAGGTTCACTGTCTCTGGAGTGAAATATTAACTTCTTAACAGATTATATTCTGAATGCAGTGTGACCTTGAAAATCAATATTGCATATTTTAAAATTGAAGTTCTTAAGTTAGATAAGGATAGATTGGGACTCAAACTCTTCTTTATGATTTCATACAAGTTAGCTCAAACCTCGTTTTGCTTCTCCACAAGACATACCTACTTTATTTTTTTTGTAAGCATTAAATCAAATAATGCATCATAAATGCTTGGCTTTCTAGTATTGTTTTTAACAGAGAAGTAATATATTATTCCTTATGAATACAAAGAGGTCTAGCTAATACTTTCTATTGGGTCTATATATTGTGGAAGAAAATGGAAAAGCCTGACAATGAAAATAATGTAAGTACAAATAATATACAGAGATTGTTTTATTTGTGATTTTGCCTAGGAAACATACTATTCAGTATCACTGATATATATCAAACATATTTAGTGATATCAAGAAAATAAAAATATTTCTTAAATATTTTACTGTTTTGTTTGACGTTTGCAATTACTTTTTTTATGATGATGATTTTGGCCTTTCTCTTGTTTACCAAAATGGTATGGAAGATGACATTTTAAAGATTAGATAATGTGTGAAATAAAAATAGACCCCATGATTGAAAAACAGGAACTAAGATAACTCTGCACCAAGCTGTATAGCTTTACCCGTCATTACCTTCGACTTAACCTATGCAATGCCTATTATCGCTGCACATGTGTTAAACCAACATTGAAAGCGTAAACCCTCCCATGTCAGATTTATAACAACTAAAACAACTTTGCATTTGTGTGTTCATTTCATTATTTAAAATTGCCTTTTCTATTCCCATGATGAATTTATTGCATGGTGCCTTTGATAGTGTTTATTTAAAATTATATAAAATCATGAACATCTTTGAGATGCAGTCCGAGGACCACGCCCAGTCTAGCTGCAGGGCACTGCAGCGGGCGCCCCTCAGCGGTGGCCGACGGAAGAACCCAGAGCAGCTACTGAAGAACAAAATCCCACCATAACTCTCACAGACAACTGAGCTTTTCCTTTGCTTGTTCGTTTGTTAGGCTGTTTGGAATGTGAATGGGAAGCACTGCATTCAGGACAGAGCCCAGGTCAGGAATCAAATGGCCTGAGTTCTGTATCTGGTTCTACACATAACTGCTATTTTCTTGTATCTTTTTGAGCCTCAGTTTTTCCCATCTGCAGTTTCTTCTTTATCCAGCTTGAAATGTCTGGGAACACAATGGATTTTGATTTCTCATTTTCTTTTTAAATACTGATATGGAGCCCCCCTTGTTTTAAAGAACTTTCAGAAGTGTCCAAGTGCCCTACCTAATGATGAAATTCAACAAGTGACCTTCTGATGCCTTTTCCTTAGTAATCCATCTGTAGTGCTCAAACTAGCAAAAAAGTTAAATTTCCTTCAGCCCTCCAAAGCAAAACCAACCTATCAGCGGCATCAAATCAAAACTGCAATTTATATCACTTCACCAGGCCATTAATACAAAATAATTATAGTTGAAAAATATCTAAATTTTATTTATTTTGTTGTTTGGATTATCATAAAGTTCTAAATTATAAACTTATTTATTTCTGAATATTTTACAGTTAATTGTACTAACTAGAATAAGATATTGGAGACACAAGGATTTAAAACTAAGATGTAAGGATAATAAATGGGATGTAGAGAAGATGCACTTAAAATTATGCACTGTAGAGCTTACAGTTTAAACTATTTATGAAATAGAGCACAAACAAAAATATGGAAACATTTACTCTCTATAATTTTACTGCTGCCTTTTCTTCTCCATAAGATCTTCCTGTGGCTCAGTTTTACACATGGCCAAATATCTCTCTAAAACTTAGTTCTGAGCCTGATACTTGTTCAAAAACGTAAGGAGATTTCTTCTTGCTTTTATTTGATAGTCAAACTCGAGCCTAAAATTCAAGGCTTTTAAAATATCTCATAAAATGCTGCTCTCAGCACTCCTTTTAAGAAAAGGAGGCCTATGCGTTACGGTATTTCTCGATTCCTCCTGAATAGCCCATATTCTTGTCTGTGTCAGCTCTTTAGAAGTCTGCCTTGAGCTCTCACTCCTTTTTCCCCTCTGGTATAATTCCACCAGTTCAAATACTATGCATTCTACAAATTGTTTGAAGGGCCACTTCTCTAGATAAGTTTCTTTGTTTATGACAAACTTGTATAATCTCTTCCTAAATGACTCCCATAATATTTCATCAGAATGCTATGTTGCTTTCATTTTTAAACTTTGCACTATTTTAAATAGTGCATGATTTATCTTTCTCATTGAGATGAAATTTGTATAGATTGCTATATTTGTGGATGCAAAGCAGTTGAATAGCAGTAATAATGGATCTTGTACATGTAGGAATTAGTACCTATTCATTGAAAAAAATAAATTATCACCACAAAAGTAATGTTTCACTAGCATTAAAAAGAATTCAACAGACCACTAAAAGAAAAGTGACTGATCATTTTGAACATTATGAAATGAATTTTAGGAATTAAAAGGAAAGTGAGGTTGGAGTTTTATTTCAAATTTGCAAACAAGAAAAATAAGTTGGTATGTCTTAGATGGAGGAAATGAACAGTGTAGCACTGTGGCTGAAATGGTTTTAGTTAACTCTCGCTATGTCAAAAGTGGTAGACCTTGAAATGTGGATAGAGTATGTTTTAAAGATTATTATTTTAGAGATATATCCCAATGGCCTCACTCAGAATATTCAATGGCCTCACTCAGCATTCCTTTCATTACCTAAGTAAACTAAAATCTGAGAAAAGACCAAACATCTGATATAATAAAAGGATAATATGCAAATCGGCCAAATGGCTGAAAGACTGGTCACTTTGATGTGCACTAACCACCGGGGGGCAAACACTCAATACAGGAGTTGCCCATTGGTGGTTAGTGCGCTCCCACAAGGGGAGCGCTGCTTAGCCAGAAGCAGGGTTCATTTTTAAAAAATATATTTTACTGATATTTTACAGAGAGGAAGGGAGAGAGATAGAGAGCTAGAAAAGTCCATGAGAGAGAAACATTGTGCCCGCAACCAAGGTACATGCCCTTGACTGGAATCAAACCCGGGACCTTTCAGTCCGCAGACCAACGCTCTACCACTGAGCCAAACCAGCTTCGGCAGAAGCAGGGTTCATGGTTGATGAGCACAGCAGTGGTGGCAGGAACCTCTCCCGCCTCTGCTGCAGAACTAAGATGTCAGCCCAACATCCCTTGAGGGCTCCCAGACTGTGAGAGGGTTCAGGCCGGACTGAGGGACCCCTAATACCCCGAGTGCACAATTTTTGTGTTCTGGGCATCTAGTCACATATAAATGTGCAGGACTTCATTGTTCTCTGATAGTTCCCAATTTGTTGTAACAAGGAAGAGAATGATAGGCTGTGAATAGAATGAATGTAAATTTTTCAGAGGTGGGCACTGTTGACAGGAGCAGACAATGCTTTGCTGTGCAGGGCTGGCTTATGCACTGTAGAATGCTCAGCAGCACTCTGCTCTCAGCCCACTAAAGGCCGATGATACGCCCTGTACCTTTCCCCACACTGTAACAAAAAACTAAAAAAAAAAAAAAACAACAAAAAAAATGCCACCAGAGGCTGTCAAGTGCCCTTGAAAAGCAAAATTGCCTATTAGATGATTTAATAGTAGCTTTATTGAAGATTTTTTTTCTTTCCTAAAATCACTGTTAAGGATATATAAAATCCATTCTTATTGAATCCATATATTTACTTTGATTCAAATCCTAATCATTCAAATAGGAAAGGAAGTATCCTTACTTTTGGTTAAATTTTGAATAAGAAAATAATAATATGTGTCTATCATATCTTTTCAGAGCAATAATAGTTAAGAAAAAAGTGTGCTTTCATATTTCTAAAATTTCAAAGATGGCTTCTAAAAAATATTTTTTTTCCTGCAAAAGTCTTACAGGAAACATTATGCTTTTAAACATGAATATTTTGTTTGCTTACTATTAAGTACTAAAATATAATTTTGGATAAATGAATATATGCCTATTTTATATGCTTGTGTTAAATTTATAACATTTTGTCCAGATCTGGAGACCCATAACTGAATATGTTAAGATCTTGAATCCTGAATGCTCAAAATGTGGTAGATAAAGAAGTCATGTTAAAATTAAACTACTTCCCTATAAAAGATGAGGAGAAAAAATTAGTATTCAGTATTTGAATTTAAAAAATGTTCATTTAATAATCATGGAAAGTTGTTACATAATGTTATCTAGTGCAGAAAATTTGTTCTAGGAAGAAAGTCAGTAATAACCATTTAATTAAATTAAATATGAGCTTAGATTAAAACTCAACCTAAGGTTTGTGTTAGGAATGTTTAATATTAATTTTACATACATCAGATGCCAATAAATTTCAATTAATGTTTCTAATATTTCAGAATTAATGTATCATACAGATAATAAGATGTATACAAATTTGTATGTTCATTTATTTAAAAATTTAGTAACTAGGCACAGATTTTTATATAAAGGACTCTGCAGACACTGAGGATACAGCAGCAAATATTTTAAAATTACACAAGGTGGAAAAGAGAACATGTAGCAGAGGTATCTGACTGAATATTTGGGTAATAAATAGTCCTTAGCAAGGCTATCCTAGTTTATTTTGCTTGGAATCTTAAAAGCAAACATAACCACACAAGCTGTTAATCAGAATATTGTGTGATCAGAGTCATATTTTGAGAAGATAAGTTTGTTTAGTTCTAGAAGTATGAGGGGTGAAAAATTGGTACAAGGGGACCATTCACTACCCTGTTTCCCCGAAAATAAGTCAGTGTCTTATATTAATTTTTGCTCCCAAAGATGCGCTAGGTCTTATTTTCAGGGGATGTCTTATTTTTCCATGAAGAAGAATGCGGTACACATTTATTGTTAAATGAAAATAAAGGAAATTTATTACCTGTATATGGTACGGTAGTACAGTAGTTGTCAACACAAACCAGACAAACTGTGAATCCTACAGTATCAAGAATTTACTCATTTATTCAATGACAATCATGTCATCTTCTGGAACATCACCATAACAATTCAATTCCTGAATTTCCTGGTGAATTTTTTGTGACTCCATTTCTTTCAGAATCAGTGGACCAAATCTCTCATGTTTAGCAATAGCACTGTCTTTAAATGAGTACTTCTTATCAAGGTAGCCTGCTCGCAGTGCATTTGCAATGCAACTGTCAGTGATTTTCTCCCATGAATTCTTCACCCAAGTCACAACTTCTTGTAGTTTAGGTTTCACAAAGTTTCCACGTTGATTTCTCTCCATTCACACAGCAGTGACATCAGGACTCTGCGTAATGTCATTGGTTGCTAGACGCCAGTCGGGCTGTCCTAGCTACCAGTTTATGGTAAATTAATTTTCATTCTGAGACAGAGCCTGGGGGCCTTATTTTCATGGGTGGGGTGAGGAAACCTGTAAGTAGGTTTTATTTTCGGAGGATGTTTTATTTTCTGGGAAACACGGTAGTATAGTAAAGTAGATAAAAGAAGTGCCTATGAAGCAATAAAAAAATAAATGAGATTTGAAAATTATTTAGGAGGTATGTCAACCAGATGTGATTAGTTGATTGCTTTAGAAAATATAAGGAAGCAAGAGGTATCGGGTATATATAGCTGAATAGAGGCTGGTGGTGTCTTTGGAATCGAAATTCAGAGCTATATGGGGAGGGTTATGGGCTTTGAGTTCATTTTTGACATATCAAATGTACTGTGTCTGTCAGGCATCTGAGCGGACATGTCAAATAGGTGCTCCATACACATAAGTGTAGTCTGTCGTACAGAACTGCTCTGGGATGTAAACTTGGGAGTGACTGGTGAGTAGAGAGAAACTAAAACGCTGGGTGTGGCTGAAAGGACCTAGAGAGAATTATGTGACAACAGATTGTTAAAGCCATTCTCAGTGATCTCAGTATCTAGAGGTGAATATACGAAGACAACAGCACAAAAGCTGAGAAAGAGCAACTAGAAACGTTAGAGTTGAATCAGAAATGTTGCGGATGGGTAGTTGTGGAATGTTAGAGAAATCTAAAGATAATCCTTAGTAATAGTCTAATCAACATTTTATTTCATACCAACATTCTGATATGAAATAAAAGAGTGCTGTATTATATCCCTTAACTTTGATAACTTAGGGGTTATTTGGTGGCCTTCATAAACATTTCATAGAAATACATGTTAAGCATATTATCTGCTTTGGCATTTGCTTGTAACTGAATTTTGTATTTTGAATCTAAAGGGAATCCTGAATCATACTTCAGGGTACTATTTGTTATACACATTCTCACCTCTGATAATAACAATTTAAATTAAAAAGGACAGAGCTAAGAGAAATCAGACCATATTCTGTTTTCCTCTATTTTGATAGCTACCTGCCACAATGTATTTTACTTTACTGAAAGACACTTTCCCATATTCCTTTGACACACACCATTTCTTTGCACCAAGTCCACCAGGAGTACCAGGGAGATAACACTCCCTCCTCCCCCCAGGGCAATCCTCCACTGAGCACTAAGGAGAATTGGTAAATATTCCCTAAATACTCTCATGCCCTGCTCATCTCAGAAAAAAAGTGTGATGCATTCCCTACATTATTTCTCAGAGTTCCACAGCAGGACTGAACTCTAGTTGCCCCTGGTGTAATCTGCTCAATAACACACTTTTTTTTTTAATATCCTTCTTTCTCTTTTACCTAGGGTTCTCCAGAGAAACAGAACTAACCAGATAAAAACACACACACACACACACACACGGAATTGACTCACACAATTATGCAGGCTGGCAAGTGTCCAGATCTTCAGGCCAAGAAGTCAGCAAGCAAGAGACCAAAAGGACAATTATTTAATTTCATTCTGAATTCAAAAACTTGAGAACCAGAATTGATGTCTTTTCAGTCTGAAGGCCAGCAGGCTCAAGACCCATGACTTTTCAGGTCAAACCTAAAGGCCCAAGAAAAGCCAGTGCTTTAACTTGCAGCCATCTGACAGGAGGGATTATTTCCTACTTGGAGAAGGGCCAGCTTTTTTTTTTTAATTCTATTCAAACATTCAGCTGATTAGATAAGACCCACCTGCAATCACCTTTATTAAGTCTACAACTTGAATATTAATCTCCTCCAGATTAAGAAGCACACATTGATTGTTAGAAAATAGTCACAAGAATGTAAAATACAGCATTGGGAATATAGTCAATTATATTGTGATAACAATGTATGGTGGTAGGTAGGCACTGGAAGTATCAGGGGGAACACTGTGTAAAGTATATGCTTGTATAACCACTATGGTATACACTTTAAACCAATACAAAATAATATTGAAAGTAAACTGAATTAAAAATAAAAATAATAAGTATCAATCTTTTTCAAAAGCACTCTTACAGAAATACTTGTAAAAATGTGTGGACACGTATCAGGGCCTCCCATGATGCAGTCAAGTTGACACATAAAATTAACCATCATAGTCACCCTAATCAGCACAATTTTACTTTCCACAATAATGTTCTAACCTTTCTTCTGCCACGTTTATTTCTAGAAATAAATATTTTTTTACATTATCAAAAATAAATTAAGTTTTATATATAAATGCATAGTCAAAATATCATACTCCTCAGTTTGCCCAGAATTATTCTGGCTCACAACTCTACCTTACTTAAGTGTTACTATGTTCCCTTTCCTTTTAAAAATGTTCTACTTCGAACAATATTATATGAGCATTATAGTCAGTAACTATGATAATGATTGAAAAATTAGTGAATTATATTTATTTTTTATTATTTTAGTCTACTAATCCTATATATTAAAAGGCTAATGTGCAGATCAACTAAATGGCAAATGACTGGTCCCTATGATGCGCACTAACCACCAGGAGGTAGATGCTCAATGAAGGGAGCCTTTTGGGTCTCCATAGCAGTGCTAAGGGTGTCTGACTGCAGTTGGACATCCCCCTACAGCTCCCAAACTATGAAATGGGGCAGGCTGGATGCGGGAACCCTCCCCTGAGTGCACTATTTTTGTGCATTGGACCTCTAGATAAAATATGATGAGCATGTGTCATAGTCTTCAAATTATTTTGCTTCCTGAGTGTGGGATTCCTTATCACGTCCTGTGTGGTTCAGGATTCCTGTTCAAAGTCCAATTTCTGAGAAGACCTCATGCAAATGAATAGAGACTGTAAAAGAGTCAATTTGGGAAAAATAGAGGCCAGGCGGGAGTCCACTTTTAGGGGGAGCACTACTGCTAGGCTCTAGCCTTACTATCCCTTTTATTGAGACTTCGAGAGGCCTGGTGCACACGATTCATGCACTGGGGGGTGGGTTCTTCAGCCCAGCCTATGTCCTCTTGCAGTCCGGGACCCCTTGAGGGGTGTCCCCTGGGGATCTGGCCAGCCATCAGACATCCCTCAGACCAGGGCTCTTGCAGTCTGGGACCCCTCACTCCTTACCACCCTCCTATAGCAGAGGTGGGAGAGGCTCCTGCCACCTCGACTACTCTTGCCAGTCATGAGTCATTTTTCTGGATTACTGGCACTCCCCATGTAGGAGTGCACTGACCACCATGGGGAAGCTCCTGCGTTGAGTGCACCCTGGTGGTCAGTGCCCATCATAGCAACCTGTCTGGTTGATTTGAATATTATGCTTTTATTATATAGGATGGGAAACACCTATTACCCTTAAGCAGGTTTGGGATATACCCATAGTCCTTAGGCAGGTAATAAGTATGTTATAATATCAGTAAGGATTTACATGATTACAAGATGGGGAAGTTGCCTCAGTTGCCATTGTCTCAATTAAATAGGGAGTGGTTGGCTCTGACCTTTCAGAGCTTCAAGGTTGACCATCCTTTTACATCTTTCTATTAGTGAGACAATGATCTTTTTCCGGCACCTGGGTAATTTTATACTACAGTTGTTTACCATGATGTATATAGAATGCCTATTTGTAACCTGAATATTATAATTGATTACCTTAAATATGTTTTCTTTTTTAAATGACTGAGAAAGAATGAGTTTCAAAAGTACAAATAATTTATAAGTGTACAGTCTTTCACAGGACCATGCTTTATTGTTCTATATGTGACAAATCTGATTATTTCCTGAAATACGATTTTAATCTAAAATGTATACACTTGATTTATTCTTATTTAATTAGCTTCAAAGTCATAGAATGTGTATAGCTCCAGGATAGTTCTTTTCTTCCATCACAACTAAGGAAATGATGAGAATAATTTTTGACTATCAGGAATGCTCAGAGCCTATACTGTTTATTGTGGAGACAAGAGGAGGAGGCAATTCCATGTTGACTGTGGGACACACAATGCCAGGACTTAGCAACCTCTCAGAAAGAAATGAAAGAGTTTACATGGTCTCCTTTCTTTAGATTATTTTCCATTTCTTCCATGAATTATATATCTTTGTGTTTATTAAACACAAAGTATTCTTGAATACTATTTTTTTCACAAGGGATGATTTTATTGATTAATAGAAATAAATAATTTTATAATAATTATATTTTAGTGATAAAATGTTAGCTTTCAGTAATATTTTTAGTAACTATGTCATATGACTTGCTAACTGTAATTTAGAGCAATCAATGTGCTGAATACCGAATTACTGCATTTTCAAAAAAGATTCTGCATAATGCTGTGAGACAGTAGTTGATCTTGAGTTCTTTTTGGCTTCCTTGTTATAACTCTGGTATTCCTGCAAGAATGAATGGGCTGTTATTCAAATGCACATAAATGTGTTCAGTCCATAATAATGGTATTTCTACTCATCTATAAATAGTTGACAAAACAATTGAATGAAATGCTTGATATTCATCTGAACCAGTTTTTGCTATTTCACTTTTAAATTTAGATTTCAGAAATAATACAGCAATGGTGCTCATGAGATATTCAGATATTTTTGTTAGCTTTTCATGTACAGAATAGTAGCTTCTTAAAATTACATATTCCATTTCACTGAATCTAAGAAATCTCTTTTAAAAACACACACCATTCTGTCTAAAGGTGGCGAGCATATTCGGATTAATGATTGTGCGATCAAAATACAACCAAATGATGTTAAAGTTCAAGGTCATCTGGGGGGGGGGAGGAATGTGAGCACAACAGAGCAAATTGTGAAAAAAGAACAAGAGCAGAGATAACTCTCCTACCAGTTTCCAAAATAGGCTATAAAATTATAGTAATTAAAACCGTTTTAGTCCTGGGCAGAATTAGACAAATTAAGGGCATCGAATCCTAGAGCTAGAACCAAATGCAATAAAGTAATTAAAAAAAAAAAAAAAAACACACACCATTATACTAGTAAGAAAGTGCATGGGCATGCAGCGTGATGTACAATTTCTAAATGCATAGTTTTACATATTTAATGACATTTTGTTTTTTTTTCTAGATACACCATCAGTTAAGATTATACCATCCACTCCTTTTCCACAAGAAGGACAGCCTTTGATTTTGACTTGCGAATCCAAAGGAAAACCACTGTAAGTGATTTAATGAGTAACAACGCTTTTCACTTTTGCTTCTACCCTGCTTTGATTGCAGACGTTAACTACAGAAACCCACAGCTTTTGTCTTTTCTTGGTGGGCAAAGTGGTCTCTAGACAAGAACTCCTCCCCACAATCACGTTTTCATTAAGTGTCTGCGGAAGATTGGTCTTTTTCTTTGTCATCTAGTGAAGTTTCTGGGAAGGATTCCAGCTGTGATTTTTCCCCCCGGGAAGATATTTCAACCTGAAAGAAATGTGGGCTTAATCAGTCACTGTTCACATCATCAGATTGATAACAATTGCACATTGCTAAGCTTAGTCCTCACATGAAAAATTTTGAAAATATTGAAGCATCATCAAAATAAGTTTTAAAGTTAGTTAAGGAAGCATTTCCTTAATAAGAGAAATCAACTTTCTATATCTTATGTAGCAGCTCCACAACACATAATTTATGAATGTGATAATACTTGGAGGGGAGGTGAATGAAAGGGGTCATAAACTCAACATTGTAAACTATTTCATTATTAGAATTCATGAGTCCTAACATCCCTTCAACTCTAAAATTATACTTTTTAACCTTCACATTTTTAATCAGAAACTCTGGAAGTCCACTATTTCTACAAAAATAAAATCAGTATAGATTATACAAATAAGGATTATTCAAAGGTTATTTGAAAGACATTTGATCATTTTAATATAGCAAAACTCTACATGTAGGTGTAAGTAATTTATTTAATTTCTTAAAACTTTTAATTGAGTTAAATTTTGGTTAAAATCTTAAGAAGAGGATTTAATTGTTCTCTCTTTACAACTATATGGGAAAGCTTTTGTGCAAATCAAAATAATTACAAAATAGTTTACTGTTTGTGCAAAGTAAAATAATTATAATTGTTTTTCTAAGAATATTTGTTATTTAATTATAAATTACATAGTATTCATGAGAAAGTTTCCTAAGAGTTTTAAGGCAGAAATTTGAAATGTAAATATCCTCAATTGTATGATATTGTACTTTTTAATACATTAAGCATATTCACACTTTCTCATTTTAATATTTATTTTTAATATTCCTTTTATATGTATTTATTTAATATTCCTTTCCTCTTTTTCCCCATTGACACCCTCCACCAGGCACCTGCCCCTCCAAGGCCTTCACCCCACTATTGTCTGTGTCCATGGGATATGCATATCCTATATAATAAATGGGTAATATGGAAATTTACCTAAGGGCAAAAGGACCTGGAACAACCAGTTGCCATGCCGTGTACTAACCACTGGGAGCAGACACTCAAGGCAGGAACTGCCCCCTTGTGGTCAGTGCACTTTCACAATGGGAGTGGCACTCAGTCAGAATCCAGAGCATGGCTGGCCAGGGCACTTGTGGTGGCGGGAGCCTCTCCCACCTTCACAGCAGTTCTAAGGATGTCCGGCTGATGAGCTCCTGGGCTGCCAGAGGGATGTCTGGCTGCCAGCTCAGGTCCAATTCCCTGGGAACTAAACGTAAGCCTGGAGGTGGACATTCCCCAAGGCTCCCAGACTTCGAGAGGGCATAGGCCATGCTAAGGGACCCCCCCTCCCAGGGCACATATTTTCATGCACCAGGCCTCTAGAATGGATATGTTTCCTGATTTCACCCACTACCCACCCCACCTACCCTCTGAAATGCATCTGTCTTTACCGTGGTTCTGTTTCTGGATCTATTTTATGCATTATTTTATTTGTTGATTAGATTCCATATATGGGTGAGATAGTGTGATACTTATCTGGTTTATTTCACTTAGCATAATGCTCTCCAGGTCCACCCATGCTGTTGCAAGTGGCAAGATTTCCTCCCTTTTTACCACTGTATAATATTCCATTATGTAAATGTATCACAGCTTTTTTATCAACTCATCTGCTGGTGGGCATTTGGGCTGTCTCTAAATCTTAGCTATTGTAAATTGTGCTGCTATGAACGTAGGGGTGTTTTGGGCTTCTTAAGATATACCCCTAGAACTGTGATCACCCCGTCAAGTGGCAGTACTATTTTTAATTTTTTGAGGAAACTCCATACTGTTTTCCACAGTGGCTACACCAGTCTGCATTCCCACCAGCAGTGCATGAGGGTATTCCTTTTCCTCCACATCTTCACCTACATATGTTATTTGTTGATTTGTTGATGATAGCCATTCTGACTTTCCTTATTACAGTTTTGGTATTTTAAAACTGCCTTCATTCAATAATTATTTCCTAGAGATGTAAACATGCAGTTTTAAAGAGCATATTGTGAATTAGTATATTAATTTGTTTTATATTATAAGAAACATTTAAGATGTTTTATATCTTTAAAAAACACATTTTTATAGTAGCTTTACTGTATATATCCTGCATAATTCATTTTAGTAGTTCTTACCTTCTGACAAGATTAAATTCCTTATATAAAACATTTTTCTCCATCAATCAGTATACTATCAAATATGACAGTGCATTCTAGTATTAAAGTTTCAACCAAAGCTTTTCGCTTCAAGTTCAGTACTTTAAATAGGAAAAGAAGTATAGTAGACCCTAGTCAGCTTTACACATACTTAAATCCTAATCTATTTAATCCTGAACCAGTGTGCCTAACACTAGAAATTTCCCTACTCTTCCTCCCATCTTCACTCCTGTTCCTTCCATGCATTATTTTATGACTCTGCCTGCTCCCCCTTCCCTCTCTTTTTTATGTGTCTGTTTTGTTCGTTTCCATTCTCCCTTACAACCTCAGAGGTCAGCATATTGAGGTATGGAGGAACATGATCAGGATCCAGGTGTAACAAAGGAGTTATGATTTTTAACTTCTTTCTATAGTACTTCCCCTAAGTACATGTATATACACTTGGGGCAAATATACAATTTATGCCATTAAATGGGCTGCGGATGGGAAATATAATATTCAAAATGCTTGGAAATAAACACATTCCTGCTCAAACATTATCCAATTACCTGTCAATGATCTACTCTTTGACTCAATATTCAATCTGCACAGTAGAAACAGCACTTAATGTGAATAATGAGATTGTGAGATCCATGTAATTAGATATGTTAAGTAGTTCATTTCCATTAGCTGAGCTGTGGTTGGACGGTTGCACATATTGAGGGTCTCTTTCAGCAACCTGGAAATAAGGTTGGCTGTGTTACACTCTTCTGCTCTACAAATGAATGAAAAGTATAACCATTTCTTATTTATGTATGTATGCAAAGATTACAAAGATTCCAGAAATTTAGAAAATAGAATTTTTTTTCTTTCTCAGAAAGACCCTGATTAATATTGCTTTGCAAATAGGTAACATAAATAAGAAACTCTCCTTATTTTACAGAAGAGAAAACAGTCTCACCAAATGCAAACCAAATTTTCCTGATTCATCCAAATTTAAAATGGATGAGTTATGATTTAAACATGGTTCAATCTTTGTCCAAAGTTCATATTCTTTTGCTATTTTATGCTACTTCTATTGCTGAGTCTAAATTGCCAGTTATGTTACCCAAAGAACCTTTGAGAAACAAGGATTTACAATAATGTTCAGCACTGAAGTTCAACCCACAGAAGCTTGAAGGAGAAGAAGCAGCTGGTCTCAAGACACACTTACTCTTGCCTTCTCTTTATCAGACTTTCTTTTGTATCTATCCCTGTTTTCAAAACTTGCCAAATTCCTACCAAACTGACTGTTGTTAGGATGAGTTTACAGCCATGTTAAAAAATAAATAAAAAGCCTAAAGCAGTTAGGCTCAGTGGATAGAACATCAGTCTGCAGACTGGAAGGTCCTAGGTTCGATTCCAGTCAAGGGCATGTACACTGGTTGCGGGCACATCCCCGGTTAGGGGGCGTGCAGGAAGCAGCTGGTCAATGTTTCTCTCTCATTGATGTTTCTAGCTCTCTATCTCTCTCCCTTCCTCTCTGTAAAAAAAAAAATCAATAAAATATATTTTTAATTAAAAAAAACTATAATTAGTATAGTATCTCCTGGCAATTAACTCATAAGCTCCACTCCACTAGGGCTAAAATCGCCATTCTGTTTTGTCTTTATCCTCATAGGCCCCAATGTTGTGTTCTATATGCTGTATTACAGAAGTAAATGTGTATAAAGTCATTTTCTTATACTGTATTCTCATCCCCAACTTCATTTTTACCCTTTACTTCCCTGATAGTCTGCCAGGCCATTGATAGTAAAGGTATTGCTATCATTCCTTTTTTAAAAAATATATATTTTATTGATATTTTTACAAGGAGGAAGGGAGAGAGATAGAGAGCTAGAAACGTCAATGAGAGAGAAACATCGACCAGCTGCCTCTTGCACACCCCCTACCGAGGATGTGCCCGCAACCAGTGTACATGCCTTTGACCGGAATCGAACCTGGGACCTTTCAGTCAGCAGACTGACGGTCTACCACTGAGCCAAACCGGTTTCGGCTTGCTATCATTCCTTATTCCTTATGTTGCCTTTAGATAATTGGTTTACTAACGTCCTTCCTGATATTCTTAAAATTTACTCTTTTGCAGTTTCAAAGTAACTATCACTTCCAATAAATGTAGGCATTAACTCCTTTAAAAACTGTAATTTCTACCCTCTCTTTAGATTATATTGTATCTCTAACAGTGCCAGATGAGGCAGATAGGACAAAAAAACAAGGGGAGATTGAAAAGAAACCATTGGATTTTCCCAGAAGGAAATCTCAGTGATCATAAAGAAAGCAGTCTCATTAGAGCAGAGAAAACAGAAGGCAAATTGAAATGGATTAATCAGGGAAATAGAAGGTGGTGGGGAAGCAAAGATAATGGGAGGATCACCCATTTTAGAAAGTGAATCAAAAAAATGTCAGAGAGATAAGGAAATGAATTTATGTCAAACAGAAGTTATAAAGTAAATAATAATATAAAGACTGTTCCTATTACAAGATACTGCCAAAAAAGCCAAGAAGTGTGGGAGTAAAAATGAAAGATGTGATATCACAATACCTAACGGCCAGGTTCCAGTTTCTTATTTTACTGCCAGATTTCCACTCCGTTACCTTGGAGCTCTTACATCTGACTCCCCATTTTGTTATCGTGGAAACACTGAGAAGCAACACTGTGGCTCAGCTTCTGACTGGCTCCTAAAACACTTGAATTCTATTATCTTTCCACCTGCCTGATCCACCTTTAATGAGCAGGTGGGAGTCAGAAATGGATAAAGGATACATGATGCTTTACATCTCATAGCTGGCTTAAATAACATTTTTAACCCATGACCAAATATGTATTATTCCTTTCAAAATGTTTGACCAATTTATGATTTCCTGAAAGGGTGAGTAATTGATGGCTACTATCTTTTTGTATAAATCACAGATGACAGTGTGGCTCAACTTGTGCCTATACTCATGTTCCCAACCTGCCGCCTTGTATGCAAATATTGTTTTCTTTGTTCTAAATGTGAGGGCCCCAGTGACTATTTATAAACAATCATGCCTTATTTGCCTGCTTTGGACTGAAGCCTTTTGCTGTTTCCCCATTGAACAGCTGCGTAACCTGGGCCAGGACCAAATTGTTCCACTCGACATTACTATAAGAGCATTCTATTCTTTCCTTAAAAGAGAGATCACTGTACTTGTCTGTCTATTGTTTTAATTTTAGTTTAAAGTGAGGACCAAGCTAATGCCAACCACTCTTCTTTCAAATCCCCAGAGTTTTTGCTACCTCCTTATTTCATTGGCTGAATTCCCAGACAGCATTCAGGCAGGAGCGTTCTCCATTTACTGAAGTAGAGAGAGCGGTGGAGGGAAAGATGCTATATTACCTTAAAGTCATGACCTTAAAGGGTGTGGAGTTGTTTCTCATATGCTATAAACGAAGAATTGTCACTCATTTTAATCCAATATTTAACACTTTTTAAATATACATCAGCAAAGCAATGGGACATTTTCATTTCAATGTGTATTTGGTATTTATTCTATAAAATAAAATTATTATAGGTATTGATAAATGTTTCTGTGTATCCAGCACAATGTTTATGTTTTACCTTCTGGTAGCCATGATTTTTCTTGTGTTCTTGTCATTGATTTATTGTATGTAAATCATACACCCCCATTCTGTATAAAACTAAAGATTTTAATACTTAGGAAGACAGATCACATATTGTGTAACAACTAGTGAGGTGTGTAAGCACAGCCACCACACCATTTCTGAAATGATAAAGAATTGAAAAAGAAATCTAACAACATATGGATGAACTCTCCATTAACATAATCGAGATTAAAAATGAGATTCAAATTAAGGCAAAATGGTTTTATATCAAGTCAGTTTTCTGGTATACACTTTTTTTGCCAATCACTTGTTATTTACTAATTGTCATACAACCTAATCACAGTTAGAAGAAATGACAAAACAAAAACACACTGAGAGTTAAAAAAGGAAAGTTATAGCCCAGACTGTGGTTCAGTGGTTGAGAATCAACCTATGACCAGGAGGTCAAGGTATAATTCTCAGTCAGATTGCAGGCCCAGTCCCCAGAAGAGGTCATGTAGAAGACAGCTAATGGTTCTCTCCTATCATTGATGTTTCTCTCTCTCTCACCCTTTCCTTTCCACTCTGAAATCCTTTCCCTTCCTCAGAGCACCAGCCTCCAGCCCAGAGGTTCTAATTGGTAGTTCTGTGGTGGGGTCTAGATCTCTGAAAAACAAACAAACAAAAAGCAAATTATCATCAATAGTGAAATGTTTTAGGCCGAAACAAGACAAAATATGAATTTTGGGGAAAATTGCTCTAAAATAATAGTAATTGTATATTAGTTGACCTAATGAATTACAGGTGTCAGTTTTATGATATGTGTTTCTCTCCTGCAATCTATGCTATTGAAAACTATCTAATTAATCATCAGGTTGTTGTTTATTTTTAGATATAATGCCTAATCCATCATGCTCTTGGACATAGTTGTGTGGTGAAGTAGAAAGAGAAATACAAAACTAGATTTGAATTACAAATATATTTAGCCTGAGTGGTCTTGAACAAATCACCAAACTATGTCAAATACTTTTTTAATTAATATATTATTTTTAGAGTAATTTTAGGTACAGTGAAATTGAGTGGAAAGTACAGAGTTCCCAAGTACATACCCTGTCCCCACACATGCACAGCCTTCCCCACTATTCACATGCCATAAAATAGTGGTATTCTTATGGCTATTTTTGTTGAAGTTAAATAGAAATTGTGAGCTGCAAGAAGAGAGGAAGAGGCATGAACCAACCCTGTAATAAAATAGAACTAGAAATGGGAAACTATACCATCGCAGGGAATGGAATGGCACTTTCATAATGTTAAGGCAGAGCATTTTTTAGAAAACTTGGAAAGGATTGGAAGGGGTAGAGAATGAGTTTGAGTTCAGCAAAGGTGGAAAAGGCTGCACTCGAGCAGTTCTGCTGGGATGATGGAACTACTCTGTTACTGAGTTTTGACAGAAAATTAAGGCAGGAGATATGGAAAGCCTTAGCCAGAACTAAGCATGACTCATGAATGTGTGAGTGTACACAATCTGTGATGCTGACCATCTTCTGTTGACATAGATTTCCAAGTTAATTCATGGGTATTGTCTTATTTAAACCACATGCTATCTTGTTGTGAAATGTTTACAAATACTCATAATTATTTCCATTTTGTAGAGGATAATAATAAGTCTTGTGATGATTACATGACCTTTGTCAATCATACAGCTCATTATGAATATATTATTTTTTAATTTAATAGCACTGATGGCTGTTTTATTGTTTATAACATTTTAAGTTTTTAATAATACTGATTTTTCCAGCAACCTGGTAAAGTTGACAAAAATGAGATAGTTTTCATAAACTACTAAAAAAGCCCATTTATCAAATAGTTGTAAAATATTACCAGTTATATAATTTTAAACCTGTGATAGTATGTCTAAATATTATATAAAATGTTTCTAAGTATATCTAAATAGTTTCTACATAGAATTATGATTATATGTAAATAATCATGTTATTATTATATATGTTTTTTAAAAGCCAGTTATATTATAACCTTAATTTTATATATCTTTAAGAAGATTAAGGTCACAGGTTACAAGTACAAAGCAATATTAATGGAAACGCAATGCCAACATAACAAATACAAAGGAAAGCCTTATAGGGTAAATAGAATAAACAGAAAGTTAAAAGTAAACATTCCTCAAAAGTATGTATTTTTTATTGACTTTATGCTAATACTAGAGGCCCACCAGTGGGGGGGGGGCATTGTCCCTCAGCTCAGCCTGCACCTTTGCCAATCTGGGACCCTCCATGGGATCGGTCCTAAATGGGCAGTTGGACATCCCTCTCACAATACAGGACTGCTGGCTCTAAACTGCTCAACTGTCTGTCTGCCTGCCTGATTGCCCCTAACCATTCTCCTGACAGCCTGATTGATGCCTAACTGCTCCCCTGCTGGCCCCATTGCCCCTAACTGCCATCCCCTGCTGGCCTGGTCACCCCTAACTATCCTCCTCTAAAGGCCTGGTCACCCCTAATGACCCTTGCCAACCTGGTCCCCCTCCAACTGCCCTCCCCTGCAGGTCTGCCCCCCCCCAAAAAAAAAAACAAACCTGATCTCCCCTGCAGGCCATCTCTTGGTGGCCATCTTGTGTTCACATGGGAGTGGCCATCTTTGACTACATTGGGGCAGCCTCTTATATGTTGGAGTGATGGTCAATTTGCATATTACCTCTTTATTATATATGATGTCATCAAAACAATTGACTGAATAAACATGTGTCTCCTTTATTATAGAGATACTTTTGAAATGGCAGTCCTTAGATAGTGAAGGTTACAAGATATTTAGAATGTTTTTATTTCTTTGTGTACTGATATCTAGAGAAATGCAAAATTATCTCAATTAATTAATTAAAAGTTAAAGGCAAAAATAGCTCATATCTTTTCCAAGATGTTTTAAAAGGGAATTAGCTCTAAATTTATATAACACACACACACACACACACACACACACACACACACACACACACACCCATGTGCTGTCCTTGTCCTGTGTGGTTCTTTTCTGAGACCCATATGGTCTTTTGCTTCCATCTCATGGCTTCAAAATTTAATTCCACATCAACTGTCTGGAAATACATAAGTGCTTATCTTGGAAATGAGACTGAATATATTTGGTTTGGTTTTGGAAACAAGATGCTGACTCTGGGTAATCTCCACTACTGTTATTTAGACTGGGCATCTGTGGTGTGTTGGCCACTCAATCATTTTCAATTAAGCATTCCTATGTCTTATAAAAGTCTCATAAGTTGTGCAGAACCCTGTTTATAGATCCATAGAGAAAATATACTTCTTGAACATTTCCAGATAAGCAGTTTACTTGCAACAAAAAGCCAGTTATTTTGAGGGATTATGTAAATCTTCAGTAGGAAATTTTCACACAAAAAAGTCTCAGTACATTTAAGACACCATTGTAGAATGATGCTGTCATATATATTGATTAGATTTTCAAGTTGCACTTTGGGCTCATGGGTTCAAAACTATGTAGTTTTCATATATGTTAATTAGAAGATTACATCTAAGCATTTTACTTTTTATCTAAAGATCTATAAGCATTGCATGTTTTTACATAAAAAAAACAAGTCATTAAAATGGTAATTGTAGGAAAAGTACAGAAACAAAAAATCACTTACCTTTTAAAAATATGAAATATTATGCTACACCCTTGATTAAATAAATTCTTAACCCATTGTTCAAGATGCATTTTTTTCCATATTATGTGTTATAATGTCAGAGTAAATATCAGTCTGGTCAGGTTATTAAGAAGTAGATTACACTCTGCCTGGGTTAAATATTTTGATTTTCACTTTTGTAAAATATCTGAAGAAAAAAAAGTAAGGAAATCAAATTAATTTAGATTCATTCTAGACATTTGTTATTATTTCAGTTAATATTAAAATTGAGAAATTATTTTGCTAAAAGAGCTATTTACTCAAACTTAGAAATCTAAAGAGGTTTTTCTGCATTGCACACATGTTTTTAAAATGCATAGTGCATATTGATTCACTTTTTCAGATATTCCCGGGAACAATCATATAGAAGTTCCTAAATTTCAACATTTGAACAAGAAACATTTAAACAGCAACCCAAATTGTAGAAAATGTGAACATTTACAAATATCTCCAATCAGAATAGACAGAACCTGTCAGTGATTGATGATGGCCTTAAAACCCAACGCTTGCAGATTCAGAGAACTAAAAATACCTGAGCTGCTTCAAGAAGAGGATGAAGGGAGACAGACACAATTTTAAAAAGCTGAAGAAGAAAGCAGCAACTAATTTGACTTGTCATCAGCAATTGTTCCTGAAATGGTGAGCTGTAATAAACTTAAGCAGTAGCACTCAAAACTACAACTAACAGAGATGAACATAGTGAATTATTAAAAATATAATAGCTTGCCAGTGTAAGGACTGAAAGACCCTGAGGCCACAGGAACTTTCACTGTGGGTCACAAATGCAATGTTTTCAAATTTCTGGTTGTAACTTATTAATAAATTATAAGGTCATTAAAAAAAAACCTTTAAAAACTAAAAATAAAAAGCCCTATATAATAAATAAGAAATATGCAAATTGACTACCACTCCATCACAAAGATGGCTGCACCCACAGCTGAGGCCAAGTTCCCATAAGGATCCTTAAGAAGCAATAGTAGGGAACTGAGGCTACAGCCTCCTGGCCCTCATGAAGCTTGACGGGGGACCTCAAGGTGTGCCTCCCATCCTGGTGCTGGGCTAGGGGACCTCAGGCTGCTCCCCCCACCCCCGCCCCATGGCCAGGCCAGGGGACCTCAGGTGGGGCTTGACATAGGACCTGAGGCATGCCCCATGCCTGGCTGGACTTGACAGGGTACCACAGGCCATGCCCCCCACCCAGCAGGGATTGATGGGGTCCCTCAAGGTGCATCCCCAGTACTGGGTCTGGGGAACTCAGGCCACACCCCACCCAGCTGTGCCCCTTTGCCAGTGGGGCTTGATGGGGGACATCAACTCACTTCCCCCACTCAGGTCTGGGCTGGGGGACCTCAGGACATGCCCCCTGTCCTGGCTCTGGGCCAGGGGACCTGAGGCTACTGACCCTACCCAGCAAGGCTTGACAAGGGTGGAACTGGCCGGGTCTGGATCTAGCCCAATGTGGGGGGCCTGCCGGGTCTGGATCTCATGCGATTTTCAGGAGCATGTGGGTGGGTGGGGACTTGACTCAGGGTCACATGGTGTTCCCCAGACTCTGACAGGAGGTCGGTTTTCATATACATTTTACTAATTTTCTTTAATCTCTGACACTTTTATTATAGAGAAAGGGCAAATTGCAATATTAAATTATTTCTTCTAATTAATCCCCTTTTAATGTGCACAAATTTTGTGCACTATGTCACTAGTAGAAAATAATAGAATAGGATATGAAAATATAGTGAAGGAATTAGGGAAAAATAAAGAAAATGCCATAGTATATTAGAAAGAACAAACTTTTACTTCCTGTTTGAGTTTATGTACTATATGATGTTGTAAAATATGCTTTTTAGTATATTTCAAGCCTCAAAAGAGTTGAAAATCATTGTATTAACACCACTTGTGGTGCAGTTAGACATGAAGACATTCATGGAAAGAGCATGTTAGGTCCTAGTTAGTCCAGTTTCTCTAGGGCCATCACTATACCAAACTGTATGTTCAAACTGAAGAGATCTTAGCACCAAAAATGCTGTCAAATACTACTAAGTATGTTCAATTTAATAATGCAGAAAAGTTTGATCCTTTGAGAAGGACCAAATTATTAAAATCTATTTTCAAATTTCAATCCTAAATTTCAATTATCTCCAGCAATTACCTATATTGAACATTTAATTCCCTAAATACCAGGTAAAGGATGTGCACTTTTCTTTTAATTTTCCAAGGCTGTTGGTTTCAATATTAGAAAAGAAACAGTTATAGAACCGAAGCAGGTTTATAATAGTGATACAGGGTCTAACACAAGTGTTAATTCTTATAAGCTTAATTAGCACTGTTTTATAGTCGTAGAAATAATGGCATCAATGTAACTCTTATGTAGACAATAAGATACCATACTTACGATGTACCCTTGAACTGAATGGTTTTCAGGCATCTGATTGATTATAATGCTTGCAGACATGCTTGATATGGAATCAAATTGTCCTTATAATATCACAAATTGATAAAGTAGAAGATTCTGAGAAACTCTGACTCAGAAATTCTTGATTTAAAAATTGTTCTGAATCTAGCTCAGTTAAATGAGGTTTACAGGACATACTAAGTTTAAAATAAATTAAAATTATAACTCCTTAAGAATGATAATTTTAAAATATATCTTTAAGAATATAAACTTAATGTATATACATTGAAGGGCTTATTATTGCTCAGATGTGGGAATAGATGTTTACTCGGAATTTATTAATCTTTTCACCAGGAATTAATATTATGTGTTTATTAAAGAAAATAAACATTAAGTACAGATAAGGGATGAATAATTGTTTTTGCTTTAGCACAAGTCCTTGATAGATTAGTCTAAGCATTTGGCATGATCTTTAATATTTTCCCTTCAGTACAAATATCTGCCACTCCTCCAGTATCATAGCAATCTTATTTTTTCTAGGATAATATTTTATACATGTGCCATAGATTGGCTGAAATTATACAGTTTGTAATATGACCACCTTTGTTTCTTAAAAATGTCAGAAAAATCATCAATGAATACTACTTATCAGTAAAGAGTGGTCTAGGATTTCATAGGCACTCTTTAAAAATGCCATTATTTTCAAGTCTTATATAGGGCATTTACTCTTGTATATAGGTTATTTTCTGCTTTAACAACAAGCTTCTAAATGTGGATATAAGAAGTGTGTTAAAAATTATAATCAAAGAGCATATGCTCAGATTAATCAGAATAGAGGAAGTCCATTCATTATTTGCTATTTAGCTTTTAAATTTCATGGTGAAATTAACATCAATATTATTGTCCGATCTATCTCTAACCTTTAATGCAATGAGACTGTAATAGTTGATTCCAGGAATTAACATGAGTACATAAACTCAGAGTCAGAGTTTTAGCTTGTAATTTAATGGAATAAGTGGGCTTGGATGTTCCACTTCAAACTGACCTCATTTATTACTGCATTCAACACTTTTGACCCTATCAGAAAAAAACATACTGATGGTGATTTTTGTGCAGGGGCTTTCATTACTGAGCCTTTCAACAAGAATCACTGGAACTCTCAAACTGCAAATGGAAAGGGGTGGGGTGCTTATTGCTTTTCATAAAAAGAATTAGGCAGGTTTGGGAAATATATCCACATGGAGAGAAGACAAACCTATAAGAATTATGAGGATAAAACAATATATTGAAGAATATATCCAGAAACCACTAAACACAAAAGGGAGTGGAGACCAATGTCCAAAAAGCTAAGGAACCATCTATCTACTGGTTATCTAGCTAGCTAGCTAGCTATCATCTATCTATCTATTATCTATCATCTATCTATCTATTATCTATCATCTATCTATGTAAACTAATTTAGCTATCTATCTACCATTTTACACATTCAGATACACAAATACTAGCGTGTACTTATCAAATCAATCAATACAACTGCAAATGTCTAGAAAAACAATGGAAAAGTACAGATTTAAAAGAGAAATTGTAAGAATTTTTTCATCTGAGTAATTTTGTCAAGCTTCTTGTTTCTTCTCCTTCTCTGTCTTCTCCTTCTCTCTCATCATGGAAGTTTCTATTTCTCTCTCCCTCTTCCTTTCTCTCTGAAATCAATAAAAATATTTTAAAATAAATAAAATTGTCTTTCTCTTTGCTCGTTCTGCGTGCTCATGCATGATAACTTTGTGAGCAGTAATTAAAACCGTTCCTCATTTTTTTCTACAGCTTGTTTTGATGTTCTGATAAAGTTACAGAGAAGATGTAAGAATTGTGTTCATTAGGACTGGCAATTAACCAGATGAGCATAATGGATAAGGCAAAGAAACAATATATTGATTCCATTGTAAGACTAATTAAAGAAAGGATTTGGAGGTTAGAAGTTTTGATGATGTATAATAGAACAGTTAGCCGATAAGATGGGAGGTGGTGATTGGAAAATTTATGATTTTTAAGGTACTGAAGTTATGATGATGACAAAGTTCAGTGTAGAGCTAACAAAGTAATTATTGGATGTGAGAGGATCAGAGAATTAGGAAGTCAAGAAAATTGATAGGTCATGGTATTAGATTAGATATAAGAGTCAATGTTTAGGCAAATTAATTTTTAGAGATTCTTTTTTATTTCTATGACATAATTATTTTAATACTTCTCTTAGACAACTAGGACTTCATTGACTTTCTTTTCTCTTGTACTAAGTAAAAGTATTTTAAAGTATTGGGTAATTTCTCCTCCTTTCTCCTCCTCCCCTTACCCTCTCCCCCTTCCCCTCACTCCTCCTCCTCCTTTTCCTTCTCCTCCTTCTCCTCATCCTCTCTCTTTTTCCCGAGCTATGAATCTAGCTTGGCTCCAAATTCTTTCTGTAAAAACTCCCAACCATATCCTTGATCTGTTTTTAATTTCTCACTTCCTTATTGCAGGATGGATATGTATTTACTAATTTTCTTCTAGCACTTGAATTAAGCTTGTCCCAAAATGCTGACTGCAAAAAAGCTATATTTATTTCTCAACAACTCTTCTGTTATCTAGTCTGTGCTTTCCTTTAGTATTACCTCAGTGTCATGTAGGACCTTGTTTGCTCTCTTCAGAAGTCTATATATGGCTTATTTCTTGAATTTCCTATTTTAGATAATTCACATTGGTACACTTAAAGAAAACTCTTATGAGAAATCCTCACTTCTTAAATACCTTAGTCTAGATTCTTTAGTCTGTAACTCAAGGACCTTTGCTGCCTATTTGTTTGTTTGTTTGTTTGTTTGTTTACTTATTAAATTTATTGGGGTGACATTGGTTAGTAAGATTATATAGCTTTCAAGTCCACGTTTCTATGATATATGATTTGTATGTTGCATTATGTAACCACCACCCAGAGTCTCATCATCGTCAGTCACCATATATTTTACCCCCTTAACCCTTTATTACCTTACCACCCTCCTGCCCACTGCTAACCACCATAATGTTGTATGTGTCAGTGAGTTTTCATTGTTTTTCTTGTTTTTTATTTGTTGTTCTCAGTTTTATATCACACATATAAATAAAATCATATGGTTCTTAACTTTTTTTTTCTGTCTGATTTATTATGACATACTCAAGGCCCATCCGTATTATCACAAATGGCAGTATTTAATCTTTTCTTATGGCTGAGTAATATTTCATTTTATATATGTACCACAATTTCTTTTCCAGATCACCTATCCAAGGACCCTGATGCTATTATCATATCAAGAATTTTTAACTTCACTCTTTCCTAATTTATCTTAGTCTAAAGCAATTGTACCTATCAACTGTATTTTCTTCCCCTGACATTTGCCACATTTAAATTTATATCTTAAACATTATGGCCTCTGGAGGACAAACATGCAGGGTTCTGATTCCTCATAAGAGGGCATCTTCCATTTTTTCCAGTCAAAATCCTATCATAATAAAAGATACTAATCAAAGGTATATCTTTCATAAAGGTTAATGTAATGTTTCCAATTTAGGTGTGATGAAATCTTTATGGTGTCATAGCTTATTCATGTTACTACTATGTCTTGGCAAGTGTTATGGTTGATGACATATAAACTACTAAAATATAATATTACAGAAAGCAGAGATACTTTATTTTCCTTTTATCCTTTATAGTGCTGGTTCAAAACTTGTACAGATTTGTTTATCAATACCTTTTTAATGATACTTGCATAAACTTATTAGATTCCTAGTCAGAATATATAGTCTTTAACAACAGCAACAAAAACTTCATTGATCTCTTAAGTGTCTTAAGACACAAGTGTAAAAGTAGAACATTCTCTGTAATGAAATTCATTGAGACTCTTTGAAGACTATTTCACTGTTTCTGAAGTTTTATTTCCCCTTGAGCTAACTTTTATATATAATGAAGACACATAAATGTTTTATTGATTGTGTTTTATAATGAGCCTAAATTGTGATAAGAAAACCATCTAAAGTCAAGTTGGAAAATAGTAGAAGTTATATTATTTCTTAAAAATGTTTCCCATAAAAATATGAAATGAATACCAGGAATAAAAATAAAACAAATTTTATTACAATTAAGTTGCACAACAATCAATTCTGAGGGGAAAAATCACAACTTGATATACTCTTCAAGAGATTAGATGTTTTGAATAATTAAGAACACAACTTTGAATCTATATAGTATGTTATTTGCAAACTATGCTCATAAACACCTCTTTTGATTTTTAATAATAAATATATTCCTTTGTGTCTTTAAATGTGAAATGATCAGTGTACAAATAGCTCCACAAGTAATCCCTTTCTGTCTCTTATATTTAGAAAGTACATCCTTATTTTTTCAAGAGACCCATTAAAATTTTATATTTTAATTGAATTCAGAGCTCTAAGTAAGACTACTTCTGGAATTTTCTGTTTATATATATTTTAAAATTTTTAAAAACTTGGTAAAGTGATTCCAGCTTCTAGTTTTCTCTTCTCTTCTCTTCTCTCTCTCTCTCTCTCTCTCTCTCTCTCTCTCTCTCTCTCTCTCTCTCTCTTTCCTCATTTGGTTGGCACTTTTTTAGCTTTGGCTTATGGTTGTGATCTCGACCTGCCCATTGGTGAATTGTATAGGCTAGAGTTCCTATAGAATTTTTCTTTTCAGACATATCTAAAACTTAAATTGTTCTGCCTAAGCTAAATTTTAAACTTATTATCAATTAATTTGCATTTGATTTTCTCCCACCATTTCTCTAGAAATTGACATCAACAATGTTAAGTATATGCCCCAACCTGGAATCAAACCCTCCACCATTTAGTGCTCTAACCACCTGAGCAACTGTCCAGGGCAGTATAATTCTTCATTTTAAAGTTTTTCTTAAAACAGAAAAATAGATACAATGAATTTACATAACTCCTACCAAGTTCTCTCATATTAGAGTGAAAATATTATGAGAAATAGAGAAAAATTAGGCTGTAAGAAATTCTCCCTGATATTAAAACTCCAATCACATCTACTGATTCCTGTGAGATTTCTAAAGTGAAATAAAGTCAGTACTTATTTCACATGCCATACAAGTTAGGTACCTTAAGGCACTGAGTTATTAATATAAGTTCTTGTTTTGTCTTATATTAAAGCAGATGTAATATATATGTTTTCCCCCTTTGAGCCAGAACAAAATTTTACTTGAGTGTTATTACACTGACTATTTTTGATCTGAGAAATATAAGTTTAATTTAATAAGATTAACTTTAATATTAAAGCCCAAAATGCACTTTTTATTAATTCACTCAAAGAGGATATAACCATTTGGGAAAAGAAAGCCAATGAAGTGTGCATCCATAACAAACTTAAAAAGACCTTTACTCCTATTCATTTCCTCAAAGACACCGGAATGTGTTTTTTTTTTCCTTAAAGGAGACATAATATGGAAAAAAAAATTTCCATAACTGAAATGTTTATATTTTATTTTTATTCTCAAGCTTAAGCCTAAAGGAGAGAATGAAAGCAATGAAGGCTGAGCAAGATTTCCTGAGCAGACACGGAGTGTAAGGCTGAGCAAGACTGCATTCCTATCACTACCTAGGGAGTGAATAATCTCATATACACTTAGGAGAATTAGAGGGACTGTTATTATGACATAACTTTATAGAATAAATATCCCAAAGACTAATTAAAGGGTTTCAATGAAAATTATGAAATAGATTTTTATCTGTTTCAAGATAATAAATACACTGATAGTCTGAGAGTTGTGACAATTCTTTTCAATGCTAATTTGTAAATAGAAAGGTATTAAAATTATCACAGAATTTTGTATTGGATATGTACAAAACAAAATGAAATTTTTAAAAATTTTAAAAATACCTGTTAAGATAGCTCTAATGGGTTGGCTCAGTTGTTTGGAGCATGATGGAATACACCAAAAGCAGGTAGATGTTTTGATTCCAGATCAGGGCACATCAGGTTGTGAATTCAATTCCTGGTCAGGGTGCCTAAAATAGGCAACCGGTTTCTTTCTCAAATCAATTTTTCTTCCTTCTCTCTTTCTTCCTATTTCCCAGTACACAAAATCCATGCATGGGGTGGGGTGGGGGTCTCTCAACCCAGCCTGCACCCTCTCTAATCTGGGATCCTTCCAGGGATGTTAAACGAGCAGTCTGACATCCCTCTCACAATCCAGGACCATTGGCTCCCAACTGCTCGCCTATGTGCCTTCCTGATTGCCTCTAACTGCTTCTGCCTGCCAGCCTGATCACCCCCTACCTCAGGGGTGGGCAAACTTTTTGATTCGAGGGCCACAATGGGTTCTTAAGCTGGACCGGAGGGCCGGAACAAAAGCAACTTGACCATGCTGGCACTCTCATCTTGGGCTGCTGGTGAAAGAGTGGAGGGGACAGCAAGAGAACCCTCTGCTCTTTCTGCTCCACGGGCCAGATAGAACAGCCGAATGGGCTGGATCCGGCCTGCAGGGCTGTAGTTTGCCCATGGCTGCCCTAACCATTCCCATGCCAGTCTGATTGATGTGTAACTGCTCCCCTGCCTGCCTGTTTGCCCCCAACTTCCCTCCTCTGCTGGCTTGGTCACCCCTGCAGGGTTGATTGCCTCCAACTGCCCTCCCTTGAATGCCTGGTGCCTCCCAACTGCCCTCCCCTGCTGGCCAACTTTGGTGGCCATCTTGTGTCCACATAGGGGCAGGATCTTTGACCACATGGGGACAGCTATACTGTGTGTTGGAGTAATGGTCAATCTGCATATTACTCTTTTATTAGTTAGGACAGAGGCCTGGTGCATGGGTGGGGGCCAGCTGGTTTGCCCTGAAGGGTATCCTGGATCAGGATGGGGTTCTCTTGGGGTGTGGGGCAGCCTGGGTGAGGGGCCTGTGGTGGTTTGCAGGCAGGCCATGCACCACCACCCCACCCCCACCCCGGGGCAACCCAAGCAGAGGTCCTGGTATCTGGAATCTATTTACCTTCTACAATTGAAACTTCGTAGCCTGGAGTGGAGGCCTAGGTTGGCCAGGGCAGCTGGAAAGTTTGTCTTCCTCTAATGAAACCCAAGCCTCTCAACTGCTCTCTGTGGCTGAAGCCATCTTGATTGGGATTAATTTGTACACTTGCTCTCTCTGATGAGCTGGTGGGCATGGCTGGTGGGTGTGGGTTGTGTAGAGTGATGGTTAATTTGCATATTACTTTTTTATTAAGTAGGATTAAAGAGTAAAGAGCCAGGGTTGTAACAACTGTTACAACCAACGGCCTTACCGGACTGGGGCTGCTGCCAGCGCTATGACCAGAACTGACTGGCCATGGACCTGTGGATCAGACCCAGAGAGAGGCCTGCAGAGAGTGAGGCAGGATCGGATATGTAGCCTCTGCGGCAACCATTGATCAGAACTTGCCTCTCTTTCTCTCCAGGCCGCCACCAGGGCTACTAATCAGCCCAGCTTTTCTGATCAGGCCCCATTAATAGTCCCAGAGAAGCTGACTGGCATAGAAACTGAACAATCAGAATCAAATTGGGCGGCAGGGGAGAGATCAGGCTGGCAGGGGAGGGCAGTTGGGGGCCAGGTCAGGCCAGAAAGGAGAGCACTTAGGGGTGATCAGGCAGGCAGAGGCAGTTGTGGGTGAGATCAGGCCAGCAGGGGAGAGCAGTTGGGGGCCTCTAGCAGGTCAGTAGGAGAGGGCAGTTAGGGGTGATTAGGCAGGCAGGCAGGTGAGAGGTTAGGAGCAGTGGTCCCAGATTGTGAGAGAGATGTCCAACCACTGATCTAGGCACTATGCCACAGGAATTGAGCCTAAACCAGCAGTTGGACATCCCCTGAGGAGGCCCCGATTGGTGTGGGTGCAGGCTGAGCTGAGGGAAACCCCCTTCATGCACAAATTTTATGTACCAAGCCTCAAATCTATCTCTATCTCTATCTATATTATATCTATAGCTCTATAATAAAAGAGTAATATGCAAATTGACCATACTTCTGCTATACCCACAAGCCATGCCCACCAACCAATCAGGAGTGAATAGGCAAATTAACCCAAACAAGATGGCTATGGCCATGGAGCGAGAAGGAGGCTTGGGTTTCTGGGACAATGAAGGAAGTCAAGCTTCCTGTATACCTTGGCTGGCATTGCACTCCACTCAAGGCTACAAAGTGTCAATTATAGAAGATAAATAACCCCCCCAAAAAAAATGGTGGCAGCCACACAGCTGGAGAGACCAGGAGGCATGGGTTGCCCCTGGGGATGGAGGAAGTCAAGCTTCCTGGGTTGCCTTGGCCTCCACTCAAGGCTACATTTTCAATTACAGAAGATAAATAAATCCCAGATATCAGGGACTATGCTTGGGTCACCGGGGGTGTGGCCAGCCTGCAAACCATCACAGGCCCCTCTCCCAGGCCACCCTACTCCCCAAGGGAACCCCACCTTTCAGGGTAAACCAGCTGGTCCCTACCTGTGCACCAGGGCTTTATCCTATCTAATAAAAGAGTAATATGCAAATTGACCATCACTCCTACATACAAGATGGCTGCCCCCATGTAGACACAAGCTGGCTGCCATAAGATAGCCTGCAAGGGAGGGAAGTTGTGAGGGACCAGGCCTGCAAGGGAGAGCACTTGTGCGCAATCAAGTTTGCAGGGAAGGGAAGTTAGGGGTGACCAGGCTGGCAGGGGAGGGAAATTGGGGGGGGGGGGCAGACCAGTAGGGAAGGGCAGTTGGGTGGGGGACCCAGGTCTGCAGGGAAGAGCAGTTGGGGGGATCAGGCTTGCAGGGAGGGGGCATTTAGGGGTGACCAGACCTTCAGGGGAAGGCAGTTATGGTCAATCAGGCAGACAGGAGAGCATTTAAGCATCAATCAGCCTTTCAGGGGAGTGCTTAGGGGGTGATCAAGCTGCCAGGCAGAAGTTGTTTGGGGCAATCTGGAAGGCAGGCAGGCAAGTGGTTGAGAGCCAGCAGTCCTGGATTGTGAGAGGGATGTTTGACTGTCCGTTCGACTGTCCTTAACAAGCAGTCAGATATTCCTTGAAGGATCCCAATTCGAGAGGGTGCAGGCTTGGCTGAAGGACTCTCACCCCTATGCATGAATTTTTCCACAGGGCCTCATAGTGCAATGCCTGATTCTGTTAAGGCTGCTGTCCAGCTCCTATTCTTTCTAGCCTTATCCCATAGGAACTGTACTCTGGAACCACTTTTTCAATTATCTATTTTGGTTGCCTGAATAGCAGGAAAGAATGTTATTCATTGCAGCAAGAAACTCAGTCGTTTCTGGGTTCCAGCTAGAAAATGCCTAGGGGCCCTCTTTATTAAGATGAAACACAAATTGTATCAAGGCTGTATAAACCACTTCATATTTTTATGATGGTTAAGAATTTTGAAGATTCTAAGTACTGATTGGAATATGTGTAGCTTAATTGTATTCGATACATACACTCTAACTTGCATTTCATTAATATCATATCTTACAGTGCTAACTTTTTTGCCATCTTGAAGATTTACTACCATACATTATAGGATCTAGAAATATGCAATGTTAGTGTCAGCAGTGACACTATTTTTATTTATTTTTTCATTATTTCTTAAAACAGAGGATTTTCAAAAGATATATATATATATATATATATATATATATATATATATATATATAACTTGAAAATGTATCTAGGTCTTTACTTTTATACACACAATTTTAAAAGATATGTCTGCATTTAATTATATATTTAGAGTCATTAAAATATGATTAAAAGCTTATGAACATGAGCAGAGAAAAATTATGACACTTTGGATTTGGGTAGCATGATTTTCAAATTTATGAAAATGTATGTTTATATACATATAATCATATCTGTGAGTTCAAATATCTTACTTATATAGCAAGAAAGTATTGCCTCTTAATATAATAAAATACATCCATTAAGTAGTTATTAACTGTTATCTTAAAGTTGGTTTAATGTGGCTTTGTAAAAAGCACACAACTTCTAATATTTCAGTTTAATGCATGGAGTAATGGTTTTATTGAATCTCAAAGGAAGTTTATGGTACAAAATTATTCAGGCTATCAGTTTTAAAATAAAAATTTCTAAATGCAAATAATAACTAGCATATGTTAGATATATTAATCAAATTGAGACATATTAATGGTGTGGCTTTCATAAAAGATACTATGAAAGTTGTCCATATAACTAGATGACATAAATTATTAGGTTTTCTAATAGTTTTGGGCATCTAGTTCTTATTCAACTTTTCTTTTGTTTTCTTCATAGAATCCTCATTCAAAAGTTTCATGGGTACAGTCCTAATAAAACTGTCTTCTTTGTTCTTTTTACAAGTTATTACTACTTAAACTAAGCAATCAAATCTAATAAAGAGGGAATATTCTAATTGACCCTCATGATTGATGCAAAGATTGTGGCACCCACAGCCAATAAGGAGGGAATATGCTGATTGACTGTCACATCCTCAAAGATGGTGGTGCCCACAGCTACAATAAGGCAGTGCCCAGTCCACTCAACCCTGCTGGGGCAGTAGACATGCAGCAAGGCCTCTGAATTCCCCCCGTCTCCTCAGCCCCCAAGCTACCCAGGGCTGGCCTGAGTGCAGGCAAGCCTCGAATTCCAGCTTCCCAGCTGCCCAGGGCTTCCCAAGACTCAGGTAACCAGGGCTGGCTGAGGCTTGCACTGCCAGCAGTGTCAGTAGCAGAGATGTGATGAGCGTCACCTTCACCTGATTGCCGGGTCACCTTCAGCGGGCCAGGCTCAGGGACCCCCTTCAAGTGCATAAATTTTCAGGCACTGGGCCTCTAGTCTATATTATAAAATGCCAGGGGCTGTAATGCCAGAATACCATGATCCTAGAATGACCAAACAAGCGGTCACCAGGAGGTGCATTGATGGATCTTGCCTTGCAGCAGGTTTCAGTCTTGTACCATGGCGGGAGTCTGTGTCTCACCAGAGTGGCAGGAGGAAGTCTGGGTCATGCTGTCATGGAGGAAGGGAGTCTGGGTCCCGCTGTCATGGAGGAAGGGAGTCTGGGTCCCGCTGTCATGGCGGGTCTGGGTCTCTCACGATTTCCCATGCTAGGCCTCTAGTTCTTTTATAACATTGTCAATCTGTTTGTTTCAGTGGGATTTTTAATATTTATTATTATTTGAGTCACATATTTTATCTACAAAATTTTGTCAAAAATATAATCTTTTTCTCAGAAAAATCTATGATAGTTTAGTCACCACTTTACAAGACATATATTCTAATTGTATCCAAACCTTCAGTGTTTTCTCCAAAATAAACAAATAATTAAATATTGTCCAAAAATAATTGTAGATGATGTGATTAAATTATGTTTAAATTAGAACATTCTGAAGAACTAGGAAAATATTCACCATATTAGAAAGCATTTAAAATGGAGTCAGAACAGAGTTTAGATACTTCTCTAATTTCCTATATTATTATGTGTATTAGCTTTTAGAAATATTTTTTATTGATTTCAAAGAGGAAGGGAGAGAGAGAACGAGATAGAAACATCAATGAGAGAAAGTCATTGATCGGCTGCCTGCTGCACACCCGATTGGGGATTGAGCCCACAACCCAAGCACATGCTCTGACCAGTATCAAAACCCTGACCTCCTGGTTCATAGGTCACACTCAACCACTGAGCTATGCTGGATGGGCTGCATTAAAATCTTTAAACGATATGCACCAAAGTTTCTTGTGAGGATTGTAAAAAATGTATGTAAAGTATTTTGGATAATTACCATCATCAACACATGGTAGTAGATATTATTAGTAGCCATTCTCATCATTAATAATTATAAAACACTGTGAAATCTTCAAAGGCAGAAACCCATGATTTATTTATGCCTTCTTCCCTAAAAACAAATTTTGAGATGGGAATTGTTTGCAAGTATACGATTCAAAGAGATTTCAATTAATTCCGTTTTTTTGTTGTTCGAGTGCGCACGCACGCGTGTGCATGTGTGTGTGTTTAGATTCCACATATAAGTAAGATCACAAAGTGTTTATCTTTATCTGTTTGACTTACAATAATTAGTATAATGCCCACAAGGTTTATTCATCTTATTTCAAATGGAAAGATATCCTTATTTTTTGGCTGAATACTTAATCTATCTGAAATATATTTTCTTTATCCATTTATCCATTGATGGACATGTAGGTGTTTCCGTGACTTGGCTAAGTAAATAATGCTGCAATGAACAAAAAATGCATATATCTTTTTGAGATAGTGATTTCATTTCTTCAGGATAAATGCCCAGCATGGATTTGGTGAAACATGTAATATTTTAACAATATTAATTTCCGAATTCATAAGCATTAAATATCTTTCAACTTATATGTCTTCTTTAATTTTTTTACCAACATCTTACAGTTTTCAGTATACATATCTTTCACCTATGATTAAATTTTTTCCTAAGTATTTTATTCTTTTTGATTCCATTGCGAATGGAGTTGTTTTCTTGATTTATTTTTCTGATAGTTTGTTGCTACTGTACAGAAATGTATTCACTTTTGTATATTTATTCTGTAGTCTGTGACTTTACTGAATTCACTTATTAGTTCTAACAGTTTATATTTGGGGGAAGTGTGGTGGTAAAGTCTTTAGGGTTTTCTAAATGTACCATGCCATCTACAAATAGTGGGTTTTACTTTTTTTCCTTTCTGATTGGGTGCTTTTTATTTTTCCTGCTTAATTTCTCTGGCTAAGACATCAAGTACAATGTTGAATAAAAGAGGTCAGAGATGGGGATGGGAGTAGGGGAAATGTGTAAATGTGGTCAAAAGGTACTAACTTCCAGTTATAAATTAAAAATTCCTGGTGATGTAATGTACAACATTATTAGTATAGTAACAATACTCGATTGTATATCTGGAAATTGCTAACAGTAATTTTAAAAGTTCTCATCACACACACACACACACACACACACACAAATATATATATATATATATATATATATATATATATATATATATATATATACATACACACACACACACATATGGCTATGGATGTTAACTAATCTTATTGTTGTAATCATTTTGAAATACATGCAATATGCCAAATCCTTGTGTTGCATATCTTAAGCTAATGCAGCTTTATATGTTAATTGTATAGTAATAAAACTAGGGATAAAAATGAGAGAACTGCCAAAACCGGTTTGGCTCAGTGGTAGAGCATCTGTCTGTGGACTGAAAGGTCCCGGGTTCGATTCTGGACAAGGGCATGTACATTGGCTGCGGGCACATCCCTGGTAGGGGGTGTGCAAGAGGCAGCTGGTCGATGTTTCTCTCTCATCGACGTTTCTAGATCTCTATCTCTCTCCCTTCCTCTCTGTAAAATATCAATAAAATATTTTTTTAAATGAGAGAACTATCAGTGATAACATTTAGAGGAATGAGAAAAGCAGGAGAGGAAAAAGGGGAAATCTTTAAGTGGTCTCAGGCAACAACTGTGTCACAATGGTGGTCCTAGTACAAAAGTATCATTCCAGGAACCTCTGGGGAAAAAGCTGTCCCAATTCTCCAAGGACAGTTCTCCAAGCATTAGCAAGTATGAGTCATTAGCAGCAGATCAAGGCCACAGGAACTGCTATATATCAGGGACTCCTATGATGACTCAACAAATTACTTTCTTAGTGCATATCTAAAAAAGGTGCATATCCTGCCTAGGTAAGCAGGATAGAATTAAAGTATGTTATTCATCCCTTCAAATCTCCTGAGTGAGTGCATAATGGTTCTTTTTGGTACCTTATAGAAGTTAACACATGTTTATGCACAAAATGGGCGTTAAACATTTATAAATTGCTTCATTTATTTAATTCACAACATATGTAACACTTCCTTATTTTTTTTCTAACTGTGTGTTTACATCTGATAGGCCAGAACCTGTTTTGTGGACAAAGGATGGTGGAGAATTACCAGATCCTGACCGAATGGTTGTGAGTGGTAGAGAACTAAATATTCTTTTCCTGAACAAAACGGATAATGGCACATATCGATGTGAAGCCACCAACACCATCGGCCAAAGCAGTGCAGAGTATGTTCTCATTGTACATGGTGAGTACCTTTTGGACATCATCATATGTGAAAGAATCAATCTCTTAAAAAACTTTTTGAAGTTATCAAAGTCTTTAGAATAATACACAAAATTAAAGATTTTTCTTTTTCTTTCAGAAGGTTTCATAAGTATAAATATCTCCAAGATTTACTTTTAAAGTGTTCTAAATCAAACTTAATAAAATTAAATCAAAACATACACTAAAAATAAAATTAATTTTGTGATAAGTTTTCCTTATTACAAACATGTTGTGTTATTTTGTGTGGTGACTATAAAATTATATTAATGATTTTCTTTCAATTATACAAATAAATGCTTTTAGTTATAAATCAAAATCATAAACATCATATTTCCCGTAAGCTTATTTTGGTTGTATTGTCATTTAAATGTACTTATAATCACTGAAACTGGTTTCACAAAGAATGATAGAATGTTATTGAGATGGAGCAGAAATAGAGGTATGCAATATTAGTGACAACTGTCTTAATTTCTTATGAACAATATTTAAAACATCCACAGACATTTTTTCCACTCTACTAATCTCAGTATTTGAGTGTATATGACAAAATTCAGAAATAAATATTAACACACAAGATTGAAAAAGTACCTGCTTTTTCCAACCTCCTAAATCACATTATGTTGTTTATAACATAACACTAATGTATTGTAGGATGGAGATAACTTTTATGAGATTGAAATATATTGCAATAAACAGAGTAAGTAAGGTTTCTTTGTTGAAGAATGTCTCAGAGCTTTTTAATATGCAAGGTACATTGTGAATCTTTGAGAGAGAGAGAAGCTATGGGGAGTGGAACATTTTCCTCATCTATTTCACCAAGAAAACTTTTCTAAGACTAGTACTGTGTTCTACACATTATTATAGTATTCCAAACGAGTATTGCATAAATCATAATGCTGTCGTAAATCCAGTGGATCTTAGACGTAATGAAGAGGTTAGCTTTATTTGATATATTTTCTCATGGAATAAATTATAGAATAATGTAAGAAGCATGTGTTAGTTTAAAAAAAAGAAATTTGGAGTAAAATCTAATTCTTTGAAAATATATTTAAATTTAGGAAAATGATAATTATATTATGCTTTTACCCATGTATTTATTTTACTGTAATGCTGGTAAAAAATGGATAAAGATGAATATATTAAGCTAATATTTTACTTTCAAATTGCTTTAGTGTATACAATATCTTAATTCTAAATACTACTTTGTTATCAAAGGAAAAATGGAGGTTCTATCCTAGACATCCTCACACAAACATCTTGAAGGTAGAGCTGAGAGCTTAATTTCTAACATATTATGAACTGTGCATATTCCATCTTTTGAGAAAGATCAGCCTAACCAAATTAGACTGATATATTGGAATTAAACGTGGTGAATCCTTGTAGACACTACTGCCACCTTACTTCCAGAGGGAATGGAATCGTTGGGTTTATGGAGAGATAAGTTAGATCCTTAGAGCATAATTCCGGAGTAGCTTTCCATTCATGCTGACCTGGCTGTGTGGATCACACACTCATGTAAATGAAATCTAGTCAGATTCTCCCTTAACTTTTTAAGTGCTTCTCTCACCTGAGAGTCTCTTGGAGCCAGGGGGATTGTTGCACAGCATGTGGCATTATGTCGAGAGCAATATGAAATTAAGAAGACAGAATGAGAAGGGCATGACAGAAAAATCATATACTTCAATAAAAAGAATGCTGGTTTTTTTTAGTTTTTTTTAAAGTAATTCAAGTGGGGAAAATCCCTGTGTCCCAGTGTTTGTGAGCCAGCCAACGGCGTGATTGCCTAAGTAGCCAAGCTGCCTTTAGGTAGCTGGCAGTTGACACATTTCTAATAAATGCTTTTCTAAGCACTTTGTAAGAAGTAATTTTTGGCTTTGCTTTTTGAACTACAATTTGTCAAAAACACCCCATAGATTAATGCTATTCATGCTACCATATAAATGCTGTGAAATTCAACAGTAGTTTACCCAGGATTATTGACACAAGTAATGAGAGGCTCGATGAAACAGTGAGACCATATTACACTGTGTTTAAAAGGGCTCCAATTGGGTTCATTACAAAATAAAGGTGTTTTTTTTCCACCCCTTTTGCACACAGAGCGTAATGTTTCATTAGTCACTGGTTGTATAAATACAAAAAGCTACTCTCTCCTGTGAATGGTTTGGCTGTTTCAAAACCCTACTAAATGATGAAATTTGAGTGGCATTTAAATCCATAATGAATGCTGCCTGCATTTCGGAATGGGGTGATAAATGATCATTTGTGAGAACTTCACCCTTTTATCTTTTACACCGCGGTTGGTTTTACATTAGCTGCGATAATTTAGTGTAGCTCTTGCACAGAAGGGCCTTTCAGCAGCTGAGACCTTGCCTTTGTGCCACACTCGCCTAGGTGCTATTGATTCCTAACTTGATGGAGGTCTGAGTGCGTTCCTGTGAAATCGTCTGCTATGTAGATGTCGCCCTAGTAGCTAGATTTTATTCTTTGGGTGTCAATGGAAGTTCATTATTTAAATGTTAGCACATTTAATTGTTAGCAGCACTGACATTTTGTATTGTGGACACCGGAGGGTTTTATTATTTCACTTCCTAATTACACCTTTGCAAATTTCAGCATTAGAACTTTAGATGGCAATTTGAAAGTGCTAGTTTGAAATTCTGGGTCTCACAAATTTAACATGCAAATACTTGTAGGATGAAACATTATACTTATGAAACATTTGCATTATGGAAATTTCTTTAGAAAAGAAAGTAGCATTTTTATTAACAAGCTCAGCAATGAAAAAAAGTTAATGTTAAATTGGTAGTCCTAGTGGTAATATTAATTTCTGTGAGCACAGTAAGCTTTGGTGTTTGCCTATATAAAGATATTAAAGTTACTTTTGTGTTATTAGTAGGATCCTGCTATCTATTTAGAATGACAGATTACTTTCATATTGTCTTGAATGATGTCATTGTGTTGCTGTGTGTACCATTTGTAGAACTAAGATCAAGAGAAAAATTCATCATTCACTAACTAGATATTTAGCATTTATCCATTGAGTATAAAAACACTATACAAATAAGGTCAATAGTAATCAAGAAGTGTAGAGTTTCACACAGAAAATAAGTTAAGCATTCAAGTAATTATGATACAAAAATAGAAGAGCTACAGGAGGATGGCCATACTAATGGTGTAGCTTTTCAAAGTCTGTAAGAATGTGGTCCAAGTATCTGGAATTCTTAAAAATAGTAATACAGCACTCATGGATTATCCATAAACTAATGGTATGCATCATAAATAGAAGTACCCAACACAGTGTCAGGTACGTAGATATGCACAAATTAGACTGTTGTTGTTATTATTATTATTATGTTAAAATATTATATTCTTAGAATTCCTTGTCTACTCAGGTTTCCATAGATCTCTTTCCACATCTTGACATTTTTTATGCTTTCATAATACTGTCACTTTTGCCACACATGGTGCACATGCACATACTGCACAAACATGAATATACTATGGGAAATCAAAGATTCTGAACACCATATTTTTAAAGCCCCTGAACCACATAGTTCAGTAAAGGAAACAGAATTATTTACATAATAATTCCCTTAAGAGTCATGGCCCTTACTATAGGCAATTCATACATGCTTTGTCTACAAGCCCTCAACTAGTCAGAATTTGAAATGCTATTGTTAACATGGCGCCAATCCATGTGTAGAGTGTCATCATCAATTGTTATTAATGTGCATTTTTTGTTTTCAATTTTTCTCATTTTTAAGATTAGTTAACCGGTTTTGTGTCCAGAACTCTATGTAGAACCTTTGAACACTTTGACTGAGTTTAACCAATAAGTTCAATAACCCATTTCATAAAAAATAAAAATCTGTTGCTAAATTTTTATTGGATTAAAGATATTTTAAGATTGACACATCTGTCCTTTATTTTATTTTTTATTGAAGTATAACTGATAGAATGCTATATTAGTTCCAGGTAAAAATCATGATAATTTAATATTTGTATATATATTGAAAAAAGCACATCAAAAATACTACTAGTAACCTTATGGTATTAAGGGCAATATTATTTCAGTACTTTGATGTGAAACTTACTCATCAGTTACACATAATTCACTGTCCATACTCTTCCTTGAATAGTACTCAAAGCATAAACTAAGTTATCTGTATTGAAGGACAAGAATGTTCTAAATCCTTGCTAACTGAGAATTAAAAAAAAAACTTAACAGTATAGTAACATTAGTAATATAGTACATTGAGTAGCACAAAAGTTTTATAATCATCTTTGTTTCTCTGATGCAACATTAAATTGAAAGGATTTAGATAAAATATTTCTTCCCCAACCAAAGACTATCTGGATCTGGATCTTCTAGCATAGAGAACCTAGCAGATACCTATTTATCATGTAAGAGATGGCTGCAGAGTATTACAAATGACGTTAGGGTAATCTTATTTTCTTGTTGGAAGCAATTCAAGCATTCCTATTCATTTGTCATCAATAGATTAAAACAATATTATTTTGAAACCTGGGAGATTTTGAGAAACTACCTAAGGAAAGTGTGAAACACAAATTACTATATTCCCCTTAAATCCTAAACTTATTGCTTCTCAACTTTCCCTAGAGCAATTTGTAACCACTCTTCAAAATACAAACGGAAGATGGACAAAAAAAGCTGAAACTCTTTAATATCACCTGCACTCTCAAAGCCCTCCCCAGGGTTCAGGGATAAATCCAGTTATTCAAGTAGAAAAAAAATGAGCAACATATTTCTTCTTGTACCAGTAGCTACACTATTATAGAAGGCCCAGATTATAGAAGAGAAACAGGGAGTTCAATTAGAGCATCTGTGCAGAACCCACTGCACAGAGGACCCTACTCAGGGTTGTCCCAGAGGTCAAAACAGAGCTGAGATGCGCTGTTCCAGAACGTTTTTTATGATGTTCCCCATCTCTCTTCAAATTTACTTTTCCTATTAGCTTAACATCCCTCATATGAGATTTAAAATTATTTTGCCACTTTTCTACTAATAACTTATTCCATTACTGTATTTCCTGCTTGTATGAATACACTTTTATAACTATTCAGTACTTCAGTATCTTAATGTTTACTGTTCTTATTTTGTTTCTTTTTGGTATTTTTCAACTTCACTTTTTTATTTCTTTATTTAATAATTCTTTGTCGTTGAAAGTATTACATAGGTTCCCCCCCCACTGACCCCTCCACCCCGCTGCACCCCAACTCCAAGCCTTGAGTATCCTATTGTTTACGTCCATGGGTTATGCATATGTGCATACAAGGTCTTTGGTTAATTATCTCCCAGCCACCTACCTTCCGCTGCCTTCCCTCTGAGATTCTGCACTCTGTTCCATGCTTCCATGTCTCTGGATCCAAGCCATTCACCAGCTTATTTTGTTGCTTAGATTCCACATGAGTGAGATCATGTGATACTTGTCTTTCTCTGAATTATTTATTTCATGTAACATGATAATATTTTTAAAATATATATTTTATTGATTTTTTACAGAGAGGAAGGGAGAGGGATAGAGAGCTAGAAACATCGATGAGAGAAAAACATTGACCAGCTGCCTCCTACATGCCCCCAACCAGGGATGTGCCCACAACCAATGTACATGCCTTTAACTGGAATCGAACCTGGGACCTTCCAGTCCACAGACCACTGAGCCAAACCAGTTTTGGCAATAATATTTTGAATAAAATTAGCCACCATGAATCTTTCCAGGTTTTTACTTTATTTATATATGCTTTGCTATTCTAGCAATTTTATTTTTATGAATATCTATAATAATAGTCTATATTAATGAAAGCAATGTGCTAATTAGATCAGATAGCCAACCTTCCAGATGTCATTCAAGATGTCCTTCTCAACGAAGCTGCAGTGGCTGGGCAGAGCCAGAAGCAGTTAGGAGCGATTAGTCAGGCAGGCAGAGGCGGTTAGGGGAAATCAGGCAGGCAGGCCAGTGGATGGGAGCCAGAGGTCCCAGATTGCAAGAAGGATGTGCTGGATTGCAAGAAGGTGCAGCCTTGGCTGAGGGACCCCCTTCCATGCATGAAGTTCATGCACTGGGGCTCTAGTATATAAATAATTAAAATTCTCCATACATAGTATTATCATAGTAGAAAATGAAACACAATAAAAAGCTTCTTTATGTTTATGTAATGCCAATAACTTTGCAGACAGTTGCTGACTTGATATCCCTAAAATATCGCTGATGTTATGATTCATTTGGTTATTTGTTCACGTGACAATTGAATACTGATGGAAGATGAAATATTGAATTTTTGTTTGTTTGTTTCCTGAATATTTTACCTCAAACTAATACACATACCAAATAAGTTCTTCACATTTTATTGTTAGAGTAGGAAGCATTACAAAAGGAATGTTTCAGATTTTAAATTTGAAAAGTAGTAAATACTATTACTTCTAAAAATATTTATGTGCTTTAGTCTAGTGAAAGGTATCAAGCCATTAAATATTCCTTTCCAGTTTTAAAGAATTGATAAAATTCTGCTTTCAATTCACTCTGCTTTTATTGTTAATAACAATGTCAAAAATATTCAGAATGTTGCACACCAAGATATTACAGACTCTGTCACCAAGCCAGGCTTCCACGTTTTGCTGCTCAGTTACACGTTTATCTTTTCCAGAGACTAAAGGTAAATGCAAGGTCACTTTCAATCCTATATGCGGATTCCCCATTTCAGTTGATATGTTTACCATAGGAGAAAGCCAAAATGAGTAATGAAGGGTAGCCTTTCTTTCAGTTTAATAAACATTTCTAAGCACCTCATATTTAAAAAAAATACACAAAAAACTTAACTAGTGTAAAAAAAAATAAGTTGAATTGCTTTAGGTTTATTAGTACCTGATCTAAATCTAGCAAAATAACTAATACATGTGTAGGTGAATGTAATAATGATTATGATACAGATTAGGAATATCATAAAGTAATATCTTAAATTTATTTTAAATATATTTTAAACAGGAGCTAAGCAGATACGATTATAATATATACTTTCTTAGTCTTACAGTATTTAATTCACATATTCATATTATGACTATCGGTGATTTAAAAGCTAATGAGAACTTTCACATTAAGATATAAATTGTACTCTATACATCATATATATATATATATATATATATATATATATATATATATGCCTAAGTGACAATTAAAACTGAATGGACGACCAAACAGGCTGCATGAGGCGACCAGGCCTGCAGGGAGGTTAGTGAGGGGCGACCAAATGTCCGAGCAGCAGGCTGTGTGGGGCGACCAGGCTACAGGGGAGACAGCGAGGGGAGACCAAACACCAAACAACCAAACAGAAGCCTGCTTGGGGCCACCAACCCAGCGGGGGTGGGGTGGGGTGGGGAGCAGTTGGGGACAACCAGGGCGGCCGAGGGGGTAAGCAGGCAGGTGAGTATTTAGGAGCCAGGGTCCCGGATTGTGGGCATCCCCCAAGGGTGCCAGATTGGAGAAGATGCAGGCTGGGCCGAGGGCTCCCCATCCCCCATGCATGCATTTCATGCACTGGGCCTCTAGTAGTAAGTATGTAGCTAAACTAAAAAGTTGGCAGTTGCATAACTTTGATTATCACAGTTACCCAGGGATGAGACATTTAGAAACATTGAAAGGCTACACTAAACAATTTGCTTAGTGGTACTGGTGGGCAAAGGGATACAGATCACAATAGAAGTAAGACAGTGAATCTTTGCACTCAGATGTGAAAGTGGGGAGCAGGAAAGGGACGCCTGAATTATGGACAGATGTAAGGCGTAGGGAACATTAAAAAGGAATTCAGCTACAATCTGTTCCCTCACATGGAAATAGACTTACCAGTTGGTAAATTAATTCTGTGTACTCATAATGAGCATTTCCCCCCTTTGGAGAAGCTTTCTTTAGTGGCATAAATGGAAGTATAATTGTGCAAGAAGAAAAAGGACAGAAAAGACACCCATATGAAACAATAAACAGCCACTAATGGAAGAGCCCAATGATTACTGCTCTCGTCTCCAGTTGAGAGTTTTCAGACACTACCCTAGTTGGATGAGTCTGAAAACAGTACCTTCTTTAACAGCTGACCTGCTGAGATAAAACACATCATCCCCGGACACGGATAGACAGGGATAGCGGTGACGCCAGTGGGAAGGGGCGCCACTGACTGCAGGACCGGGCTGTTGCTCTGCAGAGAAAAGTGGAAGGGGATCAAATAGTGGAGCCGGGGGCACTGTTTTCTTTAGAAAATATTTTAAAGAATATATGTGTACAACCATACGCAGCAGAGACTAGGCTTCATTCCACGTCTTGGTTTTAAGATGAGTGTGAAATGGACAGATTAGGCTTTCACCTTTCAGAGTGAGAATTCTGTTCACTGGTAGCATTCTGCGGGAAATGTTTGTGTGGCAGTAAGATGACCACTGGCTCAAATATTCAGGAGAAAAACTCACATTCCTATCTGAAGGCAGGAAAGAATCTACTACTTAACAACTTCAACATTTTAAATAACTTTTCTTTTACTATGTAATGTGCAAATAAGGGTATATTGTAACTCTACAAAATGTATGGAGCTCTTCTATGGACATATATTGTATATGCATCCATTCATTGGAGAATTTGAACAATGTGCAATGGGCCATGGGGGAAATTATGGTATCTGTCTTCAGAAACAAAGGCGTACCTAACTAGGAGACACAAATTTTTACAGAAACATTGCTTTGTAGCTTCTTCCAATATAGCTTTTACAAATACTATAACAACATATATAATGGATTATTCCATAAACTAAGATTTATCCTAGATTCGTCTCTACTTTCCTCTCCAATTCATCAGCGCAGTCTTTTGACACTTTTCCCAAACCATGCCCCAATTATGTCCACTGTCCACCATCCTCTCCAGCCTAGACTATTGAAACATTTTGTGGGCTCCCTGCTTCCACGTTTCTCTCTCTCCCCAACCTATTTCCCACAAAAGTACACTATATATACATTTTAAACACATATCCCCTTTTCTTTCTCCCATTAAAATTTATCCAAAGGCATTTCATTAGACTTAGTATAAATCCAACTCCTTCTTACCCTAGTGTATCAAATCCAGCATAACATGCTACCAACCTACATCTGTGACATTCCATCACTCTCCATGCAAACACTTCTGTTTCCCTGGTCCTCTTTTAACTCCTCTAAGACAACAAGTTTGTTCTTTTTTTAGGAACCCTGAATCTGTCTAAATTGTCTGACAATGAAGTATAAGTAATTTTGCCATGAATGCTGATATTTGCAAGAGTCACTTCTCATAGTACAGATCTCATGTCAAACAATGATTTTCAGAGTTCTTTTATATTTATTCCAATCTACATAACCCCAGTCATGTATCATTTCATATTAATTTTCTGAAAGGAATGAATAATTATTTGCTACTTTAGCTTTTTAAAAAAAAATATATTTTATGTTTTTAAATTTCTTAATTGGCCAAAACTGGTTTGGCTCAGTGGTAGAGCGTCGGTCTGTGGACTGAAAGATCCTGGGTCCGATTCCGGTCAAGGGCATGCACATTGGTTGTGGCACATCCCTGGTCAGGGGTGTGCAAGAGGCAGCTGTTTGATGTTTCTCTCTCATTGATGTTTCTAGCTCTCTATCTCTCTCCCTTCCTCTCTGTAAAATGTCAATAAAATATGTATTTTAAAAAATTTTTCTTTATTGATTATGGTACTATATATGTGTCCTTGTCCCCCCATTATCCCTCAAATTCCCCATTCATGCCTTTATCCCCTGTTGTCTGTTTGTACATTTGATTAAATATATCTTTACCTGTGTATATGTACAGAAGTACATATATTTATATGTGTTTATGTGCAACTGTGTACATATATAATATATCCATGTATCCATGTGCATATATTATATGAGCACATATGTATCCATGTGGATTAATATATTCTATGTTCACCCAGTAGTTTATCATTTCATGAAAGCAGAAATCTTATACATATTGTTTGTCTCTGTATCTCTAGGTCTTAGGACCATGCCTGCTAAATAGTAAGCAAACCAATCAGTATTTGTTTAATAATTAAATTTCTTTGTCTCTTGGTCTCTCTTTTCAACAGAAGAAAAATTATATATGTATGCATTTTTACATACATATATGCATATACGCATAACCATATCCACATACACACACATATATATACATATATACTTATAACTTCTGAGTAAAATCAGGATAATTGATAGTCATTCATTGATCACAAAATCAAGACCATTAATGAAAAAAATGGGATGTATTTACTTGGCAATCCTTATGTAAATTGTGCTTTATAGAGCTAAGCAGTGTACAATATGAATATTGTGAAAAGAAAAAATATCTCATGGAAATCTTTGATATTATATGTCATATGTGGTGGGCTTTTTTATTTTTGCAAAATTCTGATTATTGGTAACTAAAAATTAATTTTATGGAACTTTATCTCATCTCTTATAAAGATAACTCTCATTTCTTATGTATAGCCAAATATAAAATATCTCTTCACAGCCTGAAAATCCACATCACAATGCTGTACTATCTAATGCTTCACTATTTTAGGAAATCTTTCTTGAGTATCTACTATATTCAAAGTGTTAGACCAGGCACTGTAGATTCCATAATAAGTAAATAAACACTCTCAATTATGCCTGGACTTCTAAGTAAAGAAGTCCTGTTTCACCATGATGCAACCTCAGAGGTGTTTTTAAGATACCCTCATTAATTGTAATATTTCAGGAGAATAGGAAATGTCACAATCAGAAATACATTGTTTTGGTAAAATGTCAATTATTTGAGGAAAGCTATTAATTTATGTCACTAAATCTTATGCAGGAGTCAATTTTTTAAAATAATAATTTATAAGGTTAAAAAAGTGTTTTGCATGAGAACTCTGAACATTAAAATACAGAAAAGATAATAAAAGAGGAGCTCAACAAGTGCTTCTTTACAATCCTACCTAATAAAAGAGTAATATAGTAATATGCAAATTAACCATCTCTCTGCTACACAAGCCACACTCACAAGCCATGCCCACAAGCTAATCAGAGTGAGTATGCAAATTAATCCCAACCAAGATGGCTGCAGCCACAGAGGAGGGAGACTTTGGTTTCTCTGGCAACGGAAGAAACCAAGCTTTCTGCTTGCCCTAGCAGACCTAAGCCTCAACTCAAGGCTACAAAGCTTCGATTATAGAAGGTAAACAAATCCAAACAGAAACAGCTGTCACCACAGAGTGTGCAGGAGGCTTGGCTTCCCTCCAGATTACAAAGTTTCAATTGTAGAAGGTAAATATATCCCAGATACCAGTGCCTCCACTTGGGTCACTGGGGGGTGTGGCTGGCCTTCAAACCACCACAAGCCTTTCTCTCAGGCCACCCCACACTCCAAGAAAACCCCCACCCTGATCCAGGACACCCTTCAGAGCAAACCAGCTGTCCCCCACCCATGCACTAGGTGTCTATCCTATCTAATAAAAGAGTAATATGCAAATTGACCATCACTCCAACACACAAGATGGCTGTCCCACATGGTCAAAGATCCTTCCCCTATGTGGACACAAGATGGTCACCACAAGATGGTCATCAGAGGAGGGCAGTTAGGAGGAACCAGGTCTGCATGGGAGGAATGTTGAAGGCAATAAACCCTGTGGGGGAGGACAGTTGGGAGTGACCAGGCTGGCAGAGAAGGGAAGTTGGGGGCAAACAGGCTAGCAGGGGAGCAGTTAGACATCAATTAGGCTGGCATGAGAGTGGTTAGGGGGTGATCAGGCAGTCAGGCAGAAGTAGTTAGGGGCAATCAGGAAGGCAGGCAGGGAGCAGTTGGGAGTCAGCAGTCCTGGATTGAGAAGGCAGTCGGACATCCCTTGAGGGGTCCCAGATTGAGAGGGTGCAGGCTGGGCTGAGGGACAACTTCCCCATCCCTGTGCGCAAATTTTGTGCACTGGGCCTCTAGCTCTGTTAATATTATCCTAGTATTTACTAGGGATTATCTTCTATGGTTCAATAAAGGGGATGTACTTATTAACCTGCAGGCAGAAAAAGTACCATTGTTGTGCTTGATATTCTTATAGTATAGCAAGTTTGTAATAATAATCTTTGAAACACTCCCACATTCTCTTTTAAGTTTTATTTTAATAAACTTTTACATTTAATATTAAATATTATATCTGGGTGTATTTTACTACCTTTACAATTGTACATAAGAAATAGGTAAGAGATCAACCAAAAGACTTGTATGCATATAAGCATAACCAATTGACACAGACAATTGACACAGGGACAAGCTGGGAGATGACAATGTGGGGAAAGGAGGATGCATGTAATACTTTCAACAATAAATAGTTTAATATAATAATAATAATAAAGAAATATGTATGTGAAAATTAGAATTCACTAAAATTAGTGCTGCATAATCACTTCCAGTTAAATTACCATATTTTTTAACCTAGGTTTTTGGTAGCATAGTACAGTAGCAACATATGGGCTTAAATCATTGCATTTTTTAAATGTGAACTGACACCTCTAGGGGTTCTTTGTATTTCCTAAATAATACACAAAAATATCTGCACTTAAAAGTTTCTTGTGGTAAGGTGTTTTTCATTTAGAGTATCAATCTGGTCCGAAGTATTTATATAAACATCCAGGTCTAAACTCTTCACTTTGGGTAGAGGTTAAATTGTATGAAAAATGTCTGCTGTATTATCACATAACTCAGATGAAAAATTCAAGTATCTGGATTTCTCAACCCGTGTTTTTTAGTACATTACACTTCCTCTCGTGTATATTCGCATTTACTTTAATATACTTTTCTTGTAATGGCTGATAGTCCTATTTTTCCCTAGGAAATTGGCACCCTTACAGAACAGAACATATTTTATCAAATTATCTGATTTACTTTTTGGAGAAGTACTTTTAGGAGAGTGCCCACAATGTTGAAATAGCTGGAGCTAAATAATATAGAATGACCCATTTCAAAGACATTTTTTTCCTGCTTTACATTTGACTTTGCCTTTGTCAGTTTGGAATGTAAAGGAGTATTTTAAAAGAAAATAATGTACACACTTTTTTCAAATAACAGACTGATTTTATTCATAACTCTTCTTGTAATTACATAGGACTCTTGGTTACCACCTACAGGTTAAAATTGCAGTACTTTTCATTTTTCAAGAATAGCTTTTCTTTATTATTGTATAAGGATTCCATTTAGTTTGTGAAGCCAGTGGAAACTATCAGAGGGATGAATTATTCAAATGTAATTTTTAAAAGGATTTTGTTCTGTGAAAAAGATGAGGTTACCTTGTGATGCTCAAGGAGGAGGCAAGTCGAGGCCTTGCCAGCCTGGTGGTTGTCATTTAAGGAAGAGCCTCGGGCCTGTTTGTCACACTTATGCTGTAAGCCGTGTAGCTGAACATAAAAAAGCAAATACAGTTAACTTTTTCTGTTACAACTGCTTCCAGTGGCAATTCAATTACCAGTAAAAAAGGTTGATCATGCCATATTATTTTTAAGACTAGTAAATGGGAATAGCTTCTATCAAAAAGATACTTCTTACTTAATACGTCTAACACACATTAAATTCTGAGGCCCCTATATCTCCATTGAATCTTTGGTTTGAATCCACTCCTGGTTACTTAGGGACCACCTTGGGGAGTTATTGACATAAAGCAGAAAGGAAGCAGACATGTGAAGCCCAAACTAAATGGCTTCTTTTTTTTCCTTATTGAACACTAGTTCTTGGAGAAATACAAGCTTCTAAGACACTTTAGACTTAATTTTGCTTCAAAAATCCATTCTGAATGGGCCAGAATGCCATTTTTAAAAAGAGAATCTGCCACAAAACAAAAAAGGTTGACAAGTTAGAAATTATTGTACACTGCATTTGTAGAGAACAGAGCACACCTTTAACCTGCAAAGCTTGTTATTAGAAAAAAGATGCTGTACCACTCTCCAATTTATTGTATATAGCACTTGTGGGAACTGATTTCACTTTGACAAGGTTATAAAAGATCTGTTGTGCTCTAATAAGCCCAGATAACAAAATGTGGTTGCATATTTTTGAATTCCATCATTAGGATGTGAGAAAAAGGGCACTTTTGTATTGTTTTTAAATGTGATGATTCGGAGCTCTAACATTTAAAATCATTGAAAAACTGAATTCAGAATATAAAGTTCTTTAGTATGCTGCATTTTTAAACTTTTTAGTTGTTATTTACTCTTAAAAACTCTTGGCAGGAATTCCTAAATATTACCTCATATATCATAAAAGGAAGAAGAAGAAGCAGTAACTTATCATTGAACATGGTTAGGCTCAATTACTGATCCACGTTATTAAATATGATACTATTCCCTATCTTCTGACATCATTGTTACTACCACCAGAAAGAGCATTGTTACCCTAGAAAGCATAGAAGTCTCTGATCTCCGATATCTTATCATCTTGTTGGTTCATGAATACAGGTAATTCATGAATGTTATAGCTTTCCAGTTTTCAACCATTGATTTCATGAAGACCTGGTTGTATATTCTTTGTATGGTGAACTTTATTATTAACTAGAGGCCTAATGCACAAAATCCGTGCAAGAGTAGGCCTTCTCAGCCATGGCTGCCTAGATCCCTCCCTCAAAGCCACTGAGCAGCCACCTAGATCCCGTGTCTGTAGCCCTAGCTTCCTCCTGGAAGGATGTCCAGAAGGACATGTGGTCTAATTAAGCATATCACACTTTTATTATTATGGATAAGAGTTAGAATAATAGAGGGAATTAATTGATTATGAAAATTTAAAAATGTTACCATATCGTCCCACATGTATTTTGTAATATTTTTCAGCTGAGGCAGAAGACAGATGTTCAGCCAGTAAGAGGCACATAGCTCTGGGTATGGTTGCCAATAGATAGTAAGATATCATTAATATAAACATCATTGTCATGGGGGAATCAAGGGAGTAGTAACAATGTGAGGAAAGTGATAAATAAAATCAAAAGCATGATGCATATTGAGAGAGAAAGGGAATAAGTATGAATTTAGTTGGCCAAGGATGCCTTCACAGAGCAGGTGGGTATCAGGCTGAAAGTTGAGAGTAGTGTTTTTTGTTTGTTTGTTTGTTTGTTTTTTTATTAGATACATGAAGAAGGGGAGGCTAGTTTAAGGTAGGGATTGGGTGATATGAGGTGTTGGGTAAGAATAATTTGTCCCAAAGCAGAGTGATATTTTAATTATTTTTTCCTTTTTATTGCATTTATTGGGATGACACTGGTTAACAAAATTATACAGGTTTCAAGTATACACTTCTAAACACATCATCCATATACTGTGTTGTGTGTCAAGTCCACACCCATCACCATTCATAACCCAATACCCTCCTCCCCCAAATAACTCCCCCCTGACAATCACCACACTGTTGTCCATTTACCGTATTTGCCGGCGTATAAGACGATTTTTTGGCCCTGAAAAATACGTATTTGTCGGCGTATAAGATGAGTGGGCGTATAAGATGACCCCCTAACATTTCCAAAAAACTACAGAGTTTGTTATATACTCGCCGTATAAGACTACCCCCCACTTGGAGGCATATTTTTCAGGGCCAAATAATCGTCTTATACGCCGGCAAATACGGTACATGAAATCTTTCTCTTTTTTTTTCTTTTTTGCTCAATCCCTTCACCCACCATCCACCCAAAGCCCCACACCCACCCAGCAGTCAATAGCTGCTCTCTATCGATGAGTTTATCTGTATTGTGATTGTTTGTTCATTACATTGCAAATATGAGTGAAATGATTGGCTTATTTCACTTAGCACAGTGCTCTTCAGATCCACCCATGTGATTACAAAAGGTAAAATGCCCTTATATTTTATGTCTGAGTAGCATTCCTTTGTGTAAATGTACCACAGCTGTTTTATTAGTCCATCTACTGATGGACATTTGGGAAAAATTATATTTTAAAAAATATAGACATATTGATTTATAAAGATAGAAATTATAGTTTACTAGAAAGAGCTGTACATAAATACCATGGTGCTATACTATGTAATAACTATGTGTGAGGTTGCGTGCAAACTGCTTAAAAACAAACAGTGAATGAAGATATTAACTCTGCAGAACTGAGGGTGCTTTATAAACGAGATCATATTTAAGCTATACTAGAAAGACAGAGAAGAAAGAGAAAACTATTGCCATAAAATACAATGTGACTCTGAGAGCATGGCAGCAGTGAGAATAAGCGGAGCTAGTCTAGAATTTGGGAAAGCACTTGAGTCAAGGCCAGATGTCTTCCTGTGTACTAGGCTTTGGCTTCTTGTTCCCGTTAATCTAGCACCATGAGAAATAAGAAAGCCAATCATCTATACTCTCAGGAACTCTTGCCCTGTCATTTCAGCAAAGTTTAACATTTTGAAATGTTAGTGGTTGCAGCTTTGGGGTTCAAATCAGAATCGTGGGTAGTGAGCAGGAAAGAGGATGAACTGATACATTTATCATAAAGTTTTGCCATGGTCCCCAGACACAGACTTTAGCTTCCTGATTTAATAACTTCGTGTGTGCGCTGAAATTGTGCTTCTCCAAGTGATTAGTTTCTTATAGAATGAACTCATATTATTTATAGTACATTTATTTATAACCCAATATTCACTAGCATGAAAATTTTAGCCTAAATAGATTTTTGTATGCACTAGTATGCAATTGTGCTACTGACTAGATTTGGGATTCTGTCTGATATTAATGAATTACTCCTGAGTTTTTCTTTTATATGAGAGTAGTACTTTACATATGTTATAAGTAAAATGAAAAGTATAATTTGTATTCATGTATTGGTAAAATATAATCAAATATGTATATTTTCTGCATATAAATTTTATAATCTTATTGGGAAAAATAAATTGGGTATGCATTAGGAAAAATTAGATATATTTTATAACATATATATTATTGAGATTTATTTGTATTAACAGTGTAATGTTATTTTTTTAAATATATATTTTATTGATTGTTTACAGAGAGGAAGGGAGAAGGATAGCGAGTTAGAAACATCAATGGGAGAGAAACATGGATCACCCACCTCCTGCACACCCCCTACTGGTGATGTGCCCACAACCAATGTACATGCCCTTGACCAGAATCAAACCTGGGACCTTTCAGTCTGCAGGCTGGCGCTCTATCCACTGAGCCAAACCAGTCAGGGCAGTGTAATCTTTTTATTTAATTTTCTCTCTCTTTCTTTTTTTTAATATATAAGATTAGAGATACATCAAAAATGAAGCAAGTGACTAGTACTAGTGTATCCAATTTCATATTTACAAAATACATAGCTCCAATTTTGCGATCAGTATTTAAATAAAAGACCAAAAGTGAATGCATGAAATCAGGAATTTTTAAACAATTGTTAATGATGCCACTGACTTCTAGGAAGGAAAACTAGAGAGATAGGCATTTAAACTTAGGAAGAGAGCACAGCCTTTTACTAATACTTGCTTTGAGAAGAGACACAATGTGACAGCTAAAATAAATGGTCTCCATATTCAAGTTTTGTAGAAAAATTTGCATTATACAAAGTAAATGAAATATTCTCTTAGTAATATAATATACTAGTGGCCTCTTGCAAAAAAAATTCATGCATGTGTGGGTGTCCCTCAGCCCGGCCTGCACCCTTTTCAATTTCAGACCCCTCCAAGAATGTCCTACTGCTGGTTTACAGAGATCAGGCCTAAACTGGCATCCCACATCCCTCTTGTAATCTGGGCCTCCTGGATCCTAACTTTTCACCTTCCTCTCTGTAAACAATCAATAAACAATCAGCCTGCCTGACTGATTGTCCCTAACCACTTTGCTTGTTGGCCTGCTCACCCCCAACCGCCCCCCCACCTCCCTGCTGACCTGCTCACTCCCATCTTCCCTCTCCACTGGCCTGCTTACCCCCAATCCCCCCCACCCTGATGGCCTGCTCACTCCAAAATTTCCCCTCATTGTCCTGATCACCTCCAACTGACCCCCACTAATGTCCTGCTTGCCTCCAACGCCCCCCCCCTGCTGATAAGCTTACCTCCAATGACTTCTCCCCCCACCAGCCTGATCACTCACAACTACCATCCCATCCTGGCCTGATCACCCACAACTGCCCTCCCCTCTTGGCCTCTAACCTCTTTGACCTCTGCCCAGCCACCATGGCTTTGTTCAGAAGAACATCCAGAAAGTCTCCTGGAAGGTTTCCCAATCTAATCAGCATTTTATTAGTATAGATAGAGGCCTGGTACACAGATGGGGGCTGGCTGGTTTTCCCTGAAGGGTGTCCTAGAACAGGGTGGGGGTTCCCTTGGGGCATGTGATGGCCTAGAGAGGAGACTGTTTTCAGACCATCTAAGCCCCCATGGAGTGAGGGTCCCTGTGGGGGGGACATTCCCAAACTGGGTGAGTGGCTGAGGGCTGTTTTCAAGCTGGCCACACTCCCTTCAGGGTGGGGATCCCTGCTAAGGTGCCTGGCCAGCCTGGGTGAGGGGCTGATGACTGCAGGCTGGCCACGCTCCCCAGTAATCCAGGCTCCCCCACCCTCCTTTATTTTTTTTTCTTTTTCTTTTTTTTTTTTTTTCAGTGCCTCCTTGAGTGGAGGTCAGGGCCAGCTGAAAGCAGGTATCTGGGATTTACTTATCGTCTATAATTGAAACGTTGAAGCCTTGGATGGAGGCCAGGGCCAGCAAGGGCAGGTGGGAAGCTTGGCTTCCTTCATTGCTGGGGGGCAACCCAAGACTCCTGCTCACTCCAGCTGCCGCCATCTTTGTTGGGTTAGTTTGCATACTCATACCTGATGGGCTGGTGGGTGTGGCAGGTGGGTATAGTGAAGGTATGGTCAATTTGCATGTTTCTCTTTTATTAGTGTAGGTGTCACATGTAACATGTATGCACACATATAACACCTATGTAAAGACAAAGAAATTCTATCTCAAAGGTTTTTTTTATCCAATAATGGGGAAAATAATAACTAATAAATTTTATGATCATTCACCGCTAATCACAATGGAATCTGTTTAATGAGCCTTCCTGGCCTTTCACCCTTAAAAGGAATATAGTGCATAAGAAGAATGGAAGACATGGATCTCAGATCAGGTTCACACTGCTTTCAAAGTAGCAGGATGTGTGAGCAAAGTTCTATTTTGTTATCAAGAAAATTTATTGAAGAAATGACTTGTAGGTGTTGTCTTGAAACTTTACCCATCAGAAAATAATGGTGGTTAGTCTATATTGAAGACAAGGTTTTTTTTTTTGTTTGTTTGTTTGTTTTTGTTTTAACAGAAGTAATGAAGTATTTCAGTTCTATATTAATTATTATTCCTTACAAAAATGTGGACTTCTCTAGATTTCATAAAATGTTATACATTTGTAATGCTATGAACAAATTCACTTAGTAAATATTTATTGACCTTCTAAATTACTTTAGGTTCTCAACAATAAGTATGCAGAGTTCTTTTCTTCAGAAATTGTCAAGTGGGGAATCTGACACCATAAACTCAGAGTATTTAGAAAGTATTCATAGGAGTATCATATAATATTCTTGTTATTTCTGAGAATTTCAACTAGTTCCGATTAATCTTCTGTTGATGAAATTTTAGTTTATGCTGATTAATCTGGTGTTGAATATTTAGTTTATTTAACTTTTGCTATTTATGATAGAGTTGAAATATTTGGGTGAATATCCATGTGCAGTAAAACAAAAACAAACAAACAAACAAACAAACAAAATCACAGAATGAAAAAACCCTAAATTTTTTTGAAAAAATGAAAGTGTCTAAAGTGTTTTAGAACACATAGGATGAAATGAAGTTAATGGTGACACAAAACATGTGACAGTTACTGGGAAAGATTTCTTATACAGGTTATTGTCTTAATCCAGTTTTCATATTGGCCATGGTGCTATGTGCATATGAATTCAAGAAGGGAGTATGAGAGAAGATGATGAACAGATGAGCAGGAACCAGACTATGAGTCAAGAATAATTTGTAGTATTATCTCATTTATCTGGACACTTTAAAACTACAACCTGACCGAAACCCGTTTGGCTCAGTAGATAGAGTGTCGGTCTGTGGTCTGAGGGGTCCCGGGTTCAATTCCAGTCAAGGGCATGTACATTGGTTGAGGGCACATTCCCAGTAGGGGGTGTGCAGGAGGCAGCTGGTCAAGGTTTCTCTCTCATCCATGTTTCTAGCTCTCTGTCCCTCTACCTTCCTCTCTGTGAAAGATCAATGGAATATATTTTTAAAAGAACAAAACCCACAACCTGTTCTTTTTAAGTTCTTTAAAAATTAGCCTAGAAAAACGAATATAATCCATGCATTTTCACAATTTCAGAAAATAAGAATGTTTTGTGATTTATACAAGAATTCTTATAATACTGGGTAATATAAGCTCTATCCAAAACAAATCAAGATCTATTATTACTTACTTTAGTTGATAGGGAATAAGGACAAAAATACCAAATAACTTGCTTTTTTGTGTGGCTAAACTAAAAACAAAACAAAACAACCCCAAACCTGTTATTTGAATTCCAATTATTTGCTAAAGTAATTTGGAAAGGCTGCTTTTCAGATGCAGTGGGATCATTTTAACTCATTGTCTGATAGCAAAAAAAAGCACACACTAATATTTTATAATTTATAATAAAGTTATTTACATGAAGTTTCAAATAACTAATATCATTGTATAATAGAGGCACAGTACACAAAATTCTAGCAAGAGTAAGTCTTCCTTTTCCTGGCTGCTAGCACCGTGTTCTCTCTAGCTGCCAGCACCCGGGACCCAGGCTTCCCTTGCAGAGGGAGGTCCCGCCACCCGCTGCAGCCCACTGATCAGTGGCCTGGGCCTCCCACTGCGGGGCAATCATGGGACGATGGCTGGGTCCCCAACCAATCACATTGCACCTGCCTTGGCTTGCCTGGTGCCACTCGGTGTCATAGCCTGGTCCCAGATTGTCATCCGGATGGTCCTTCTGCTGTTTGGCCATTAGGTGGGTTTGCATATTTTGCTTTTATTATATATAATTCTTATACTTGATAGCCCTGGGAAATATTTCCCGTTGCATTAATTTAATAAATATATTTTGAGATCCTAAAGAACAAATAAATGAAGAATATATTTTTATCTTGGATAATATATGAAGATTAAATTTGTGTTCTTTTTATTAATTTACAAAACATACTTCATTTACCTTTAGCCTTCCTAAATTTTTTAGGAAAGCTTACCATGAAAAAAGAAGTTATTGCCCTGGCCTGGTGGCTCAGTTGGTTGGAACATCCTTCCTACACCAAAAGTTTGTAGGTTCAATCCCTAGTCTGGTGGTCTGGTGGGTGCAGGAGGTAACCAATTGATGTTTCTCATATCAGTTTCTCTCTCATTAATAAAAGACATGTCCTCCCATAAGAAAAAAAAATATTTTCTAAAAAATAAAATAAGGCCAAGACAGGTTTGGCTCAGTGGATAGAGAGTCAACCTATGGACTGAAAGGTCCCAGGTTTGATTCTGGTCAAGGGCATGTACCTTGGTTGTGGGTACATCACCAGTAGGGGGTGTGCAAGAGGCAGCTGATTGATGTTTCTTTCTCATTGATGTTTCTAACTCTATCTCTCTCCCTTCCTTTCTGTAAAAAAATCAATAAACTAGATTAACAAAAAAAAAATAAATGAAATAAGAAGGTACTATAAAAAATAGTAAACAAGAAGTAACCATGCTCATATACATAATGTTTATGATGAAAGTCACTTCTACTTTATGACCATGATAATCACATTCCAGGAAATACTCATTTTCCCTGGTGATTAATGTAGCAACACTGAGTTTTTAGAATGTTATTTTCTTAAATTTTACTGGTCAGGAAGATAAGAGAGTTTGCTGTGTCCCCAGTGTAGATAATTCATCGGGTTTAAGCCTGAATATCTAATAGGGCTATTTATCAGAGTAAAGAACTAGAAAACTTTTGGTGTGACACAAAGACTTTAATTGGAAGACTGACAGGAAGCTTTTTAGTAGCAAAATAATCTGTCAAACACTCTGAATATAGCAGGGCTGTGTGGAAAATATGTAAAATCAAACCCTGGCGCAGTAATTACAGGTAATTTGTGAACTGCTTCTAATTCCCTTACTGTGTAAATGATATGTCTACACACTTGAGACGAGATTTGACTCTCGGAGGATCTGATTGAGGTGCTCACAGTTTGATACTGTCTATATTGTTTTACTGTACTCTGTGCTGCTCTTCGAATTTTCAGCTCATTTTGAGTGACAGAAAGTATGATTTTGGTGTTAAACTCTGAGGTGTTTATTCTGTGTAGTACGTTCCCTATATTTTTACCTACTGTTAACTTTGGCAACTTTTACTAATTATGGGTTAAGGTTTGAATGTTACTTTCAAGTATATGTTCAATAACTTCTAGATATGCCAAATAAAATAAATCATAAACTTTACAGAATATTGGGTTTCATGTTAGTTGATTCAATACTTGTTAAAGACTCCTAGGTACTGCAAAATTGTTAGAAGTCGTTACCAGCTAATCAGGGTAAGAATTTCAAGACTCCAAATATGCATTAACATCATTTGTGAGAAATGGAAAAGTAAAGTAATATTAATAACAATTGGATTATATCTGTTTCTAAAGATCACTCTCATCCTATTTATTACCTATCATTAAATTTTCTTAGATGAAAAGATCGAAAAGCCTTTAACATGCATATACTCACCCATGCATAACATTTCTTTAACTTATATGGTGATGTTATTTGTGTTTAGTTCTGTCATTTTTTTTTGTTGGTTTGTTTGTTTACTTCTTTGACAAAGCATGTCATTTTTTGTTTTACCTATCTGTATTTTGCTATTGCATGTCCAACTTTATAAATGACTCTGAACAAATGAATTCTTGTCACTTTAAATTTCACTCTAAATATTTTGAATGATCTGTTTATTCTCAAACATTGCTCCAGTTTTTTTACTTTGCGTAGGAGCATGAAATGAAAGTGAACAAAAAATGGCAAGAACTGTGAGGTACAGCCAGCTTTGTACCTGATAATCTTATTAAAGCTTGTTAATGTTAGACCTAAATAAGATATATGTATTTTTGTAATATGGATCATTTGAGTTTGTCTTTTGTTTGCATGATATGATTTTGTTTTATATTTTGTTTTTTTCCACTCACCAGATGTTCCCAACACTTTGCTTCCCACTACTATCATCCCCTCCCTTACCACTGCAACAGTCACAACCACTGTAGCCATAACAACCAGTCCAACCACATCTGCAACAACCAAGAGCATAAGAGGTACAGTATCCTTCTTTGTTATGGCCTGGAAAACACATTAAATGGAGCTTTAAGGGATTTCTTTAAGGTGTAAAAAAGTTTAGATCCGATTTTACTTAATAATAAGTAAGTCATCTAACTTAAAATCAATTAGGAAGATTGGAATAAAATATAAGACAGATGTTATATTTTAATTTTTTAGTGTCACTTATGACTATTATGAAAATATTCCAGAATATAGGTTAAAAACATTCTACAGCATTGAGCAAATTTAAAATGTGAACATGGGCAATGTTGTTTTTGTTGTTGTTGGTTTTTAGTTGTTGTTTTGTGTTTTGTGTTTTTTGTTTTTTGCCTTGCCTTGTCTTTTCAATGCAAACAAAGAAATAACATGTTCGAAGATGCAGAGATAACTTTTGTCTTTTTGATGTTATACTTTAATGTTAAAGAGTTGTTATTTCTCTGCAACGAGATTGAAATGCCTAGTGTTGAATTCTTTCTAAACTTGACATAATCCATAGTCATTATAAACCATAAAAAAATAGAACTTTTAAGTAAATATTCAGCATATTACCCTAAAATAATTTGCAGAGGGGATATGCTTATTCTAGTATAATGTTCTAAAGCAAATGGTCTAGAGTTGTCCAGTATCAATTTACTAATAAGCATTTTTGCCTCAAGGATAGAAATCTTAAAGAAATTGAAATAATCCTTAAGGGCAAAAAAAAAATAACTATATATGTTTCAGAAATATTAAAAAAAAGCATTCCTGAGCAGTCATTAAGTAGTTAGTAGATGATAAAGAAATAAAAAGAGTTGAGTGCATTATAGAAAACACATTAAAATTTACCTCTACATAAATATCATTTAGAGAAAATTTGTCTTATTTAAGTCTGTTTTTTAAATTTTTATACATGTTTTTGTCATGTTGGCTATACTAATATGTATTAAACTTGACAATTTAACTTGAAATCATGGGATCATTACATTAATATATATATATATATATATATATATATATATATATATATATATATATGCATTTAAAGCTGTACCAAAGGCAGGTTTAGAATTATTTTCATTCACTTGTAAATATTATTCAATTACACTATCTGGTTTTCTTGAAATTTTTATTAAATCTCAATATTAATGAGTTGTCAGCTTTCACTTTGCAGTTATCATACCATTTTTTCTCTTGTTTCAAACAAGCTGTACTTGACAATTGCTAGTTTTTAATAGTCATGCCAACTATATTATACAATGTACAAGGTTGATAGCTAAAGGATTAAAAGCAAAGTCTGATGATAGCAATAAGAATTTGTCAAAAATACCTAGGTTTATTTAATGGTTACTAAATAAATTGTATTTGAATTAAATCTACAAGTGAGAAGAGTTTAAGATATTTCTAATAACAATTTACATAAAAGTGGGAAGAAAATAATAAAGATGAAGGAAAGGTAAATAATACTTATAATTTACTTGAAATCTCTTCATTTTATCATTTTTGAAGATTTTTACAAACAGTAATTCAAATTATATATGATTACTCCATATTAACAAAATCTAAATGATAATATTAATTTCCAATTGTATAATCAAATCAACATGATAGAAAAGGAGGGAAACACGTTGAATTGAATTTTTATTTTAAAGACCTACTTACAGCCTATTAATAAGTTATGGTATCCATCTCTAACAAATATTCATTGAGCACCTGCTATGTATATGGGACTATGCCAGGTCCTAAAGATACAAAAGTTAAAGGTATTACATTGAAAATCACTAACAATTAACTTAATGCATTTCCCCACAAAATAACCAGTGTTGGTGTTTAATTAGAATGACTAAGAAAAAAGTGTTTTATTTTAAGTGAAGTGTTTAACAACATTCTTTTATATTTGTTCATGTGCATTCTTTTATATTTGTTCATGTGCATCTTAAAATGTTGCCTACTTCATTTAAACCAGCCTATTAAATAAAACAACATCAGTGTCATACTTTTCAAGTAAATTCACTTATTTATATATTCCATAAGATTTTTTGAGAACTTTACATGAATTAAAAATGCTAAAGTAGTCTTCCTGAAGTAAATGCACAAATAAACAAAACTCAAAGAAACACACACACACACACACACACACACACACACACACACACAACTGTTTTAACCAACAGTGAAAATATAATGTTTTTCAAATGACACCGATATACATGGAAAGAAATGTATTTTGTAACTTAGTCAACCCATAAGGTCTATTTTATGTAGAAAAAATAGTAGCACTGACATTGAATGTTAGTCTAATGCCTATTTTCCTTCCTATCTTAAACATTCGGGGACTGAGGAAAGTCACCCAGCTCACCTGCATGATTAATGTTGTAGTTCATAATTGAAGGAGCGGAAATTCAGTCAGTACATAAACATTTCTTAGAAATGCTGTACTGTATCTCTTTTAAATTACTATATGATACTCCTTTATTTGTGTATTACCTATTAAGTTAGAGCTTTCAGGTGCAATTATGTTTTCAACAGAATTTTTATTTATAAATTAGTGAAAAGTGTTTAAATACTATGGTTAAAAATCATAAGAATAATTTTGATAAGAAAAGCTGAGAAGTAGAGAAAATATGTTTAGCTTGCAGATTTTTTAAATGTTTGTGTTTTATCACTTTCTATCATTCAATAATGTGAATTAAAATTTGGTTAACATATGAAATAAACTAACTACATTTGATTTTTTAATAGGTTTATCTGTAATTTCTTCAAATATTACAAACTAGAGGGCAGATGCATGAAATTCATGCAAGGGGTTCGGCCCTCATAGCCCCGCCTGCCTCAGCCCTCACAGCCCCAGCTTTGTCCAGAAGAATGTCTGGAAGGTGGTTCAGCTACCCATTCTAATTAGCATATTACACTTCTATTATTATAGATGATAACACTTAGCTATCTGATAAATGACTACAAATGAATCAATTAGTATCTCCATAGTCACTTTTTCACCACTCCTATTATCCTAAGGTATGATGAACATCATCTACTAGTATTTAACAAAACCCTAAGCAACAGTTATGGAAGAATGACCAGAACCACCAGTCACTATGATGCGCACTGACCACCAGGGTGCATATACTCAAAACAAGAGCTGCCCCCTGCTGGTGAGTGCACTCTCACAGGGGGAGCACTGCTCAGTCAGATGCTGGGCTAACAGCTGGCAAGTACAGCGGTTGTGGTGGGAGCTTTTTCCACCTCTGCTGCAGGAAGGTGGTAAGAGGAGATGAGTCCCGGACTGTGAGATGAGAGCCTGGAACTGTAAGAGGGATATCTGACTCTCAGCTTAGGCCCAATCTTCAGGCGGACATCCCCCAAGGGGTCCTGGATTCCGAAAGCGTGCAGGCCAGGGTCAGGGAACCCCCTCCAGCTCATGAATTTCATACACCGGACCTCAGTTTTAAAATAAACTTAAAGATTCACAGCTGCGGCTATGTTATAAATCAAGATGAAATAGAGCAAAAGAGCTACTCAAATTGCCAAAGTCATAACCTTGAGAATTTGCATGTCTCTTCAGTTTATATATGAAATGTAACCCTGTTTGGAGGAAGAGGACCTTCAACCATAGACAGAAGAGCAAGCAATTAGCGGTAACTTGTTACAAATAAGGATAAAACAAAGAGGAATGAGAAAAACTGAGTAGTCATGGGAAAAATAGATAGTAAGTGACCCACAGAGGCATCTTTGAGATATTTGGTTGTGAAGTTTTGGCTCGTCTGTTTGAAAGGCCTTTGGTCTTGGACAGTAATCCAAATTGATCTTCAGCAGTTTCATTAGAATACTAAGAAATACTTAACAGAAGCACTTAATTCACAGGTTGTCTTTTGTGGTGTTAGTGTGCTGATTTATTTTTTAATTTCAAACATATTTTAATTGATTCTATTCTAAAATTAGATAAAAATTGTATTAGACCATGTGGAACTTATCTACCTCTATCTAAATATCATCCTGGAAAGTTTATAAACTTTCCATGTGATAGTATTATTGATATATATTCTATATCTAAATCTGAACATTTCATAGATATATTTAATTGTTTTCATTACAAAAGGCCATTGCTATAACGCATTTTAATTTCTACTTTTGGAAGTGGATTTGTTGTGGCTGTTTGTGTGTGTGTGTGTGTGTGTGTGTGTGTAAGACGTGTGGCCTGATTAGCCCTATCATTAAATCTAGAAGGCATATACCCACTCTCTTATAAATGTAGAATATTATTAAATCATCTGCAATAAATTTTAATGAGTTAAATATGATAATTTATAAAATTGTTCCAAATGATCCAATGTGATTTTTATTATCAATACTAGTGGCCCGGTGCATGAAATTCATGCAAGAAAGGATGTCCCTCACCCTAATCCAGGATACCCTTCAGGGCAAACCAGCCAGTCCTCACCCATGCACCAGGCCTCTATCTATCTAATAAAAGGGTAATACGCTAATTAGACTGGGAGACCTTCCAGGTGACCTTATGGATATTCTGGACAAAGCCATGGTGTTGGGACCAAGGTAGAGACAGTTAGAGGCCAAGAGGGTGTGACAGTTGTGAGTGATCAGGCTTTTGGGGGAAGGGGTCGTTGGGGTTCAGTTGGTGGCAAACAGGACATGAGTGGGGGTCAGTTGGAGGTGATCAGAATAGTGGGTGGGGCACAGATTGGAGTGATCAAGCCAGCAAGGGGGGCAGTTGAGGACAAACTGAACAGTGTGGAGGGAAGGTGGGGGTGACCAGGCCAGCTTGGGGTGGGGGGGAGTTGGGAACAAACAGGCCGGTGATAGGGGGAAGTTTGGAGCAAGCAGGCTAGTAGTTAGAGTGGTTAGAGTGGTTAGGGGCAATCAGGCAGGCAGGTATGTGAGTGGTTAGGAGCCAGCAGTCCCAGATTGAGAGAGGGATATCTGACTGCCGGTTTAGGCTGGATTCCTGTAAACTGACAGTAGGATATCATTCTAGAGTCCCAGATTGGAGAGGGTGGAGCCAGGGGGTTTATTTGGAGTGTTGGGTGGCCTGAGTGAAGGGCTGAGAGCCCTTGCCAGGCTGGTCAAGGCCCCCAGTGGGGATCCTCATCCATGGGGGTGTGGCCAGCCTGGGTGAGTGGCTAAGGGCTGTTTTCAAACTAGTCACACTCCGTTCAGGTAGGGGCCCCACTGAGGAGCCTGGCCAACCTGAGTGAGGGGCTGATGGCTGTTTGCAGGATAACCACACACCCCCATGGCTCCCAGCCTCCCCCCCCCTTTTTTTTTCTTCCTTTTTAATTACCTCCTTGAGTAGAAGCCAGGGCCAGCTGGAAGTAGTTGTCTAGGACTTAATTATCTTTTGTTATTGAAATTGTGTAGCCTTTTAACTGTCCTAGAACTATTAGTATATTCAGATACTCTATTCAAGTGGAAGGAAACTCTTAGAATGATGGTAAAATTATTTATACAATCTAAATAAAAATCTAAATGAATTATTGGTTTAAATATAGATTTGGTTTTTCATCAGACTTTGAAATGGTAGAATAACTTTATATCAATAAATTTACAACATTTATATAGTAATCTCAACCAATTTGTAGGTTATAATGAGACCTAATTGCATTGGAGCCTTATTCCAGAATGACACTGCAAAACAAAAACAAAGGAGTGTATTGTTGTTGTTATTGTTGTTGTTGTTGTTTTTAATTTAGGAAATCAACCATGGTCAAACTATGTATCTGTGACCAGAGTAATAATGAACAGCCTCACAAAACTCAGAGCCAGGTGTTTTGTGTTGGTCCTAGGCTTGGTTAGGAACCCCTGGGACACTTGCTGGGGCTCCTTTCACTCAGAGCCCCCGCAGGCATGTCTTCACCAGGCCAATGCAGGGCTGAACCTCGTGATTCTCAGGATAAACTCCAATAAGAAACTATCAAGGAGCATTGATCAACACAATTTATTACTCTCAAGCCTTGAAGACTACACAGTGAGGTCACAAGTATAAAGAGAGGACAAGCAAATTCACAGACCTAGAACTCTGTCTTTATCAGGGTCTAATGGTGGGGTGTCTAAGATTTCACAGATTCCCACTTTATTGGTGATTTTCAAGCAAAAGCATAAGAAAGGGAATGAAGGTGTGGAAAGGGAGAAGCAGAGTTACTCAAAGCAGGCAGTCATCTAAGCTACAAAGAGGAAGCTTCAGAGGTGAGCAGCCTGGTCTTTATCTGGTTGTTTTGCTAGTAACATTATCATGTTCCTAACAACATGTTTATTCAACCTGAATGATTTTTGAAATTGATACTTCAACAATCAAAAAGTTAATTTCAAGCACTTACATTACACATACTCAATTCTTCACAATTAAATTACACAGTAGTTGTGTTACTTGTGTTTAAAAATATAATATTAAATGAAATATTTTAAATCATCCATGTAGAAAAGGATGAGTTATAGTATAAATCTATAATGAATATACCTGCAATCTAGAATTTTTAGTCCATATGCAGCTATTGTATTTTTTAAATCATGTGAATGATTGCTCTGTGGCCACAGCCATTTCTGTTGGGATTTATTTAACTTTTGTAATTGAAACTTTGTAGCTTTGAGTGGAGGCCAAGTCAGGCCAGGGCTGCAGAAGCTTGGCTTCCTCCATCGCCAGGGAAACCCAAGCCTCCTGCTCTTTCTGTGGCTGTAGTCATCTTGATTGGATTAATTTGCATAATTGCTCCTGATTGTCTGGTGGGCATAACTTGTGGGTATAGCAGAGGTAAAGTCAATTTGCATATTCTCTTTTATTAGATTGGATCCCTTACATCAATTATTATGTAATTTCTCTGGCTTTAAAATATAATATACTAAAGTAAAATAAACACAAAATGCATGCATGTACATTTCAAACAACTGTCTGAAGCGAAGCGTCTATTTAATTCAGATTAAAAAAGCAGTAATGCCTGTGCTTCTATTCTCTATTTTTTTCATGCCTAAAGACACTCCAGTTTATATTTCTATTTGGTTTCAATAATGTGTCCTCTCCTTACTTTTTGAATTATATACATTAAAAATGGAATACAAAGAGATAAAGAAGCATTTATCACAATAATAAAAAAAAGAAAACCAGCACTGAGAAAGAATGAATGGAATAAAATCATTCTAGCTCTAAGTTAGTGCCTATGGAAAGACTCAAAATGAGCATTTACAATTGTAAAATATATTAACTTGACAGTTATATCTGAATGTGTGTAAATCAATATGTTGTTTATGAGCTTATATTATGAATGCTTAGCTATTAAAAATGTTTCTGGTTTTATTGGTGGAAATAGGACACAATTTGCATGGTGTTGTAAGATTTTAAAAATTTAGTGCCAACATGTTGGTGTATTTTTTCACTTGACAAAAATCAAGCAATAATTCAATCTCCAGATGTTCCATATAAAGAGACCTACTCATCTGAAAAAGAATAAAAAAATAGGTTTCCACATTTGAACTGTAATTTTAGCTATATTTCCATTAGTCCTTTGAAAATTTATCATGTTATAATAATTATATGAAGTTGACTTAATTTCAGAATTAAAAATACGAACCATAGTTCATAATGAAAATAGGATACTAAAAATGTTTCCTACTGGGGGAAAGACAAGCAGAAAGGATCTCTATAATTGCAGGCACTTCCAGCCCTGCTTACTAACACCATATTGTTAATGCTAAGAGAGGACATCAGTGGGCATGCTAAGTTCTTAGAATAGCCTAATCTGCTTAAATAAAGACCAGGAAAAAAAAAAAAAAAAAAAAAAAAAAAGACCAGGGGCAGAGGTTCCTGGTCTTTATTTAGGTCATCTATGGACCCACACATTTGGAGATTAGGTTATTCTAAGATAACATTGGAAGCTAACTTAATCCTTTCTATTCTAGTAGGTCTTATCTGGAGTAAGAATACATATCACTGGTTATAAAGTTGAACTCTGGGAAAAAATGTGAGAAACCTGGAATATTTACCTATTTCTTATGGAAAGCAGAACACTTATGCTCCATTCTATTTTCTAAGGACACTTGAGGCTTGGGCAGTTTACAAAGCATCAAACATTTTTAAGAGTTAAATTCCCAGTCTGTTTATTTATTTGACTTAGGTCAATTTGAATAGAAATATTTGCTCTATCCATATACATTTATTTTAAATAAATAGGTTTGTGTTTTTGGTTGTTGTTGTTGTTTTTTGTGTTTGTTTGTTTTTTTACTTCTATAAATGTAAGAGTATTTTCATTGATTTTATGGTAATAATCCTAAATTTAATATAATCTAAATATTATATATATATATAGCAACCTCCAAGGAAGAAAAGAAAATGTTCACTAGAAGATCATGTGCCATTTTCTTTAATTCATTTTATATAATATGCATATACATATAAGAATTAAGTTTAAAAAATTTCATAATTATTGTATTTCAGGAAGCTTGTCACTTATAAATATCAAGATTAAATGAATTGCATATTAGGATGGTAATCTATTTTATATTTTAAAAACTCAGCCTGTATATATGAATAAATGTATTTCTAGAACATGTTTAAAATTACTTTAAAAGTCATTAATAAACTAAACTGGTTGTATCTTTCTTACTAACCAACGAATTAAATTTATGAGCGGTGCCTTTGAAGCTGAAAAGATTTCCAGCACAGCTCTTGCTTCTTTGACACTCACATGAAAAACAAAGTTAATAACCTCCTATGTAAGCTCAGTGAAACACAGAATTGATACTAATTAAACCAACTTTGGGACAGAAGGTGACCTTGACTTCAGCTGGAACTTTCTGCCAGGACAATAAATAAGAACAAATGGCACAAAGCATAATTTCTGAGAAGGATCTAATATAATCTGTTACTATTAGGGAGTTGATAGAATTGCAATAAGTGCTTAGGTAATTGTAACATTCAAAAATATATATTGTTGCAATAATACAGTGGTTTCTTATTTCTCTAAATTCCAATTTTTTTTTTCTATTAGCTTTCTGTACTCATTTAAAATAACCTGTAGCCAGAAAATTATAAACTATTTAATGCAAAGTGAGTATGAGGTGAATGAAGACAAGGAAACATATTTTTTTCTCACTGACCTCTCAAATACAAACAAAATATTCATGCAATTTTAGTATCAGAACTGCTTATGCTTGAGCTGCAGTGACACTGACTTTTAAATAGAGAAATACCTTTATTAAACGATTAAGAAAAGTGACTAAGAAAAAAAAATGCCCTAATAGGTACACAGATTTAAACTATTGTAAGAAAACCTTTTGAGGCAAATGATTTGCAGCAGTTCCACAGTTCACATTTGAATTGAATAGTATTAAAAGAGTCAATAAATTTTCAATAAATGGGAAGAGGTAAGAACAGAAATTAAATTTATTTACCAATACTGCTTAAAGAATTACATTAGTGCAAGGGGAATTTTGTTCAACATGTTCAATGTAATAAACAAAAATACCTAATTTAACTCCATTTATTGTTCACTTTTTTAAAAAAATAAGTGAACTTAAGTATACCAATGGATATTTTATCTAATCTACTATTAAGCAAAGAATACTAAGCAATGAGTGTTTGTTTAGTGGAGGGAAAATTTTGAATTAACATTAGATATTGGATTTGATTGATTGAAAAACATTTTTTTTCAAAAGCTTTTTAACCAATTTTGATGTCTAAGAACCAGATTCTGTAAAACAAACAAATAAAACCAGGATGCACTACTAGAATAGTCTGGATTAAACTGGGTAAATTTCAATGGGTTTGATACATTTTTTCCTTTGAAGTTGTGTTCTTAAAATATAAATTATAAACTTTTTTTTCTAGTTTAGATAATGTTATTCAGTTATCAGCAGGAACTGATTGTAGTCTCCAAATGAGGCAGCTATAGTTTTTTTGTTTGTTTGTTTGTTTGTTTGTTTGTTTAATGAGCCTTTCACAGAAACGTGGGTTGAGTTTGGGGAACTCATAAACGATGGGAGAAGCAGGAGAGTACTCTCACAGAAGTTGATCCTGAATATGGAGAAAATACATGGGCTATCCTAGTTGGAATAAAATTGGAGGCGGAAAGTGACAGTTTGAAAAGAGCAGTAATCAAAGGACATAGCCAGTATCCAGACTTAAACCAAGTGGGGACATTGGGGACAAAGGATCGATAGTGGGTCTCCTTCTTCTCCTGTTTTCCAAAACCTTTCATTAACTGAATCCAACTGGAAATCAGAGGCCAAGGAACCTGGATGAAGCAGTGCAGAGAAGTCACCTCTCAGAGGACAGAGCAAGGCAAAAAAAAAGATGGATGCTGGATTTGGGTAACAAAAGGAAAATGAACAGCAGAGACTCATGTATTTAGAATGGCATCTGATCTTTTTAAAACATGTCATCTAGCCCAGCCTGTGTGGCTCAGTGGTTGAATGTCAACCCCTAAATCAAGAGTTCTCTGGTTTAATTCCCTTTATCCCTCTCCCCTCCTCTCTCTCTAAAAATTAAAAACAAACACGATAAAATATGTCATCACATTTGATAATCAAGGTGATTAGATAACAGATTTCAATTCAGTTTCAGATTTTTCTCATTAATATACATATACATATTAAAGTCTGTAATAGAAAATTAGTAATAGACCTAGTAATGGAGGTAAAATAGCAGTGCTCCCAATATATAATTTTCCTGGTAAGACAACAATTGAAAAGAGAAAAACGATCTAGATGAGAGGACAAATTATGAAGCTTGATGAGGCTGGCTTTGTTGATATATTTTTTTAAAAACCTTTTAAAATTTATTTTTTTATCATTTATAGTAAATATTCTGATTTCCAAGAGATAATCATCTTAAATCTCAGTGTGAAGAATTCCTATCCAATTTATTAAGTAGAAAGAAATTTATCATTTGAAATATTCTCAAACATACTTGTATGGACTGAAATTATTTCTATTTGAATTAAATGCTTTGAAAATCATGGCTCTGGGTGGGGTCTCTAAAAATGAGCCAACCTTAAGTTAGTAATCAACTGATATATGTATATGTCATTAATTTTATTAAAGGAATTTTAGTGTCACACAGACAAATATTTGTCAGTCTTAGGATAACAGCTTTTCAGAAAGAAAGAAAAAAGATCATTTTCTTTAGTGAAGGTTTAGAAACAGCAATCACAGTCCTTTATATATAACATAATATATATGCCTACTGTTTCTAAAGTATGTGTATATTATTAACTCAGTTAGGTTGGTAGGCAGAAAACATGTGAAATAAAAACAGCTAAAGTTACTTGTTTGTCTGTATATACTTTGTGTCCCTCCATGTTTTACCACTGACAGACCAGAAAGTTTTGCTCAGAGTAGGATTTTAGAATAGTTTTTAAAAGAGTAATAAGAGTAAAGGTATTTTTCTCATATTTCTAGGTAACCTATTCTGTAGTTTGAGAATTAGTCAGTTGAAAACTGAATACTGCAACTCAAAATGCTGTTTTAGGAACTGAAAACAAATCCTCATATACTTTTTTTTTTAGTCCTGCCAGGTTAAATCCCAGATATATTTCAATTTCAGTTTAAGTCAAAAGGGAAAAAATGCAAATGAGAAGGAAGTGCTAGCAGTTTCATTTTGCTACTTTAAATTAATATTTTAATTTAATCAATATTTGGCAATATATCAATGTAAGAGTTTCCCGTGTTAATATATCAATGTGGGATTTTTTATGTCATTTGGTGTCATCCTTATTTGACCTCTGAGCATGTGATCTTAGGCAAGACAAATTTCTCTCTGGACCCCAGTCAGCTGTGTGAATTCCAATGTGTTTCTCAACTCTTGAATTCTGTGAAATATGATCTGCAGAGCTGAGTCCTTCACTAGAACTTCAAGGACCAATGCAGTGTCTGTAGTTTTTTCAGTCAGAACAGGTGGATACAATCACTCTGCCATTTGAAATTGTTTGAATAATTTTAAACATAATGTCACACTTCCAGTTCATTTGTTTGAATAATATTAAACGCTAAAAGGTTAAAAAAGCATTACACCTGACTGAAATATTTGGTATTTTGTCCATTGTTTTCTGGTCAAATGCCCATCTCTTCTCCCATCATTTGCAATTTCACATTCAGTTCCCTCCAGTGTTTTCTCATCCAAGTCTTTATATAACTAAAGATGCTTTAGTCTGTAAAATGTCTAACCTCACAGCATGGTGGTATCATAAATATTGAGTTCCAGCTGTGATGTCCACAAAACTAAAGGACAGGGTCCATTTTTGCAGTTCTGTAATTGAGTCCAAGTCTCTGTTGGTCAAACATTTTATAGCCAAATCCACAGTATAAACCAATTTTCCAATACTGTTTTATGTTATAATTTAAGTCTGATCCATTTTGATTGAATTAAAATAGTTTTAGAAAAAATGGTGAAGATATTAGCTACTGGTCTCATATCATCTGGGCTCTCTTTTCCACTGTGCCATGGATAAGCATTGTGACATGCCTTACGCTCTCTGGGCCTCTGTTTTCAGAAGAAAACAGTGCAGAGAATAGAAATAGTATTAACCCTAGAACATAGAAAATACATTCAGATCATCAGCACTACGACCCAGACTGGTCTTGAACACTGTCCTTGACCCTGCAGCCACACCACCAAAGTCCTGCTGCCCTGCCCACAGACCTGTAGATCCTAGAATGTCCATCTCCCAGGACACATGGCTCCTGTAGCAGTAAGTGGGACTTCGCCCTCCCTGGCTGGCAACTGCCAGACACCACGGTTATCCCTTTCCTTCCCCCAGGCCTCCTAAGCCCCACGGCCCCTATAGGCAGCCCCCAGGTGCCTCTGTGAGCCCCCACCGGACATGTTCATATCCAAACGGGTGCACAGCCTGGCAACAGAAACTGGCACTTCCCCTCCCTGTATGCTGACCTCTGGTCACTCACTGCTTTCACAATCATCTAGCACATGGGCCCCCTGAGCCTGCTGCCCTGGCAGGCAGTCCCAGGTGCCTATCCGAGCTGATGCAAGGCACAACCCTGGCTACCGGCATCCAGTCCCTGCCAGAGTGCTGCTCCAGCACACAGGCTCCCTGAGCCCTCCACCTCAGCAGACAGCTCCCGGGTGTGTCTGTAAGTCACAGCTGGGCATGCATATCCAACCAAGCCACATATCTCCTGAAGCAGAAACTGGAGCTTCTCCCTTCCTGGAGCCAGAGGCACACCAAAATCATGCCGATCCAATCCAGTGTGTGGACCTCACCAGCACAAAGCCCTGGCAGACAGCTCCTGCGCCCCTCTGTGAGCAGCCCCTGGGCCTGTGCCTCTCTGTGCAAGGGTGCACGGCTCCCTCAGCAAGGATCTACATCATCCCCCTCCTGGCTGTCTACGTCTGCACACTTTGGTGAGTTACTAAGGACTAGCTTCCCTGGGCAAAGTCACATTGTTTTAGCCACAAACTCTGAGATTCCCACATCTCCGATGAGAATTATAAGGAGCTAAATGAAAATGTCACCAACATGAAAAGAAATCAAGAGGAAATGAAGAATTGCCTAATTGCAATAAAGAATCATAATAGAAGGCTTAACAGTAGACTAGAAGAGGCTGAGGACCACATCAGTTAATTAGAATACAAGGTAGGGGAAAACACACACACACACACACACACACACACACACACACACACACACACACACAAACAGAGCAGCAACTGGAAAGAAAATTCAAAATGCATGAGAAGAGCCTAAGGGAGCTTTAGGCAACACAAAATAATAATAAAATAATTAAAAATTTTTTAAACAATCTACATAATAGGGATACCAGAAGGAGAGGAAGCAGAGCAAGGAAGAGAAAATCTTCTTGAAGAAATAATGACAGACAACTTCCCTGATGTTGGGGAAAAAACACACACGCAAGTCCAAGAAGTACAGAGTCCCAAACCAGATAAATCCAAAAGACGTACACCAAGACATATCATAATTAAATTGTCACACATTCTTGACAAAAAAGAGTCTTAAAGGCTGCTAGAGAGAGGCATAATTTTACCTAAAAGAGATCTCCCATTAGACTATCAACTGATTTCTCAACAGAAACACATCAGGCCAGAATGGAATGGAAGGAAATATACAAAGTGATGCAAAGCAAGGGACTGAATCCAAGAATACTATACTCATCAAGGCTATCATTCAAAATTGAAGGTGGAATGAGGAGCTTCACAAACAAAAAAGAGCTAAGAGAGTTTATTAACACCAAGCCAGCAATGCGAGAAATGCTAAAGGGACTGCTGTAAAAAGAAGAAATAGAAAGGCAAAAAGGAACATAAGCATAAAGAATAAAAATGATGACAAACAAGTACTTATAAATAATATTAAAAGTAAATGGATTTAATGCTCCAATCTAAAGAATTAGGGTAGCTGAATGGATAAGAGAACATGACCCATATATATACTATCTACAAGAGACCCCACTCAGAACAAAGGATTCACACAGACTGATAGAGAAAGGATGGAAAAATATTTTTTTTTCAGGCAAATGGAAATGAGAAAAAAGCTGGGGTAGCAATCTTATATCTGACAAAATAGACCTCAAAGTAACCAAAACCACTGAAAAGAATTACAGGCCAATATCCCTGATGAACATAGATGCTAAAATCCTCAACAAAATTCTAGCAAATCAGATTCAGCATTACATTAGAAAGATCATACATCATGATCATGTTGGATTTATTCTGAGGATGCAAGTCTGATACAATATCTGCAAATCTATTAATATACTGCATCACATAAACTCATTCAAAGACAAAAATCACAAACCATATCAATTGATACAAAAAAAAAGGCATTTGACAAAATCCAAAACCCTTTTTTGATTAAAAAACAAACAAACAAACAAACAAAAAAACCTCTCAGCAAAATGGGAATAGAAGAACCATATCTCAAAATAATAAAAGCCTTATATGACAAACCTACAGCCAATATCATAATAAATGAGCAAAACTAAAACCATTCCCCCTAAGAACAGGAACAAGAAGGGAGGCCTACATTCACTACTCCTTTTCAACATAGTACTGGAAGTGCTAGCCATAGTGATGGAACAAGAAGAAGAAATAAAAGGCATCCAAATTGTACAAGAAGAAGCAAAATTGTCATTATTTGCAGATGGCATGATATTGTATATTGAAAACCCTAAAGACTCTATCAAAAAACTACTAGACTTAATATATGAATTTGGCAATGTAACAGGATACAAAATTAACAACCAAAATCTAAGGCTGTTTTATATACCTACTAGAGGCTTGGTACAGGAAATTCATGCAAGGGACGGGGGAGAGTGGTGTCCCTCAGCTCAGCCTGCACCATCTCCAATCTGGGACCCCTCGGGGGATGTTAGACTGCTTGTTTAGGCCCAATTCTGCAGGGATTAGGCCTAAACCAGCAGTTAGACATCCCTTTCACAATCCGGGACTGCTGACTCCTAATCACTTGCCTTCTTTGCCTGCCAATCTGATTGGCCACTAACTGCTCCCCTGCCACTCAGATTGATGGCTAAGTGCTCCCTTCCTGGCCTGATCTCACCCCCATCTGCCCTCCCCTGATGGCCCCCAACTTCTGTCCCCTGGTGACATGGTTGCCCCCAACCTCCCACCCCTGCTGGCCTGGTCACCCCCAACTATTCTCCCCTGCTGACCATCTTGTCCAGCCATCTTGTGTTGGCCATCTTGTGATGATGTGGGGATGGCCATCTTTTGATGAAATGGGGCTGGCCATCTTGTGATGATGTGAGGGCATTGTATGAGGGCATGAGAGCTACCTAGGCTTTTATTAGTATATAGATATTCTGAGAAACTTTATTATTCTCCTTCATAAAATTCATCAAAAACATTTTACTCATAATTTTCTATATATCCCTACCCCGACCTGATAGGAAGTTCATTTTTAAATTTGGGATTAATTATTGTTATTGATTATTTTGCCGAATTTTCTGAAACATCTAGATTTATCAATTCATTATGTCTTAAAACAAAATAATGGATCCCTAAGTATAATATTGCTGAAAATTCTGTCCTTATAGTTCTTGATTATTCTTATTACTTCATTAACTTTCTCTGCTATCTCATCCTAACTCTGAGAATCTCTTCTTATTATCAGGAGTGCTAAATGATACATGGGTCAGTATGGAGCTGTAATTGGTTTGTCTTCCTTCCACAAATGACTTCTCTAGAGTCTATCCAAGGTCAAGGCTCTTGCTTTCTTTTCTCCATGCAGCTTGGCTCTAAAATGAAGGTGTTTTGTCTAAATCATAACTGAATGTTAATGTGTTCAAAAGTCAAAGGAAATTACTTTGAAAGTTTTATCTATGAAATGCAAAAATGGTAAAGCAACATAAACATAATTACCTGTGTAAAGGATTAATTTAAGCCTCCACAATGAACTCTCAGTGAAAGCTCTTATATTATTTTTGTAACTATAGCTTAATTTTGTTTTGAAACGATTAACTTTAATGATATCTTCTTGGTTATGTATCCATAATATATATATACTAGAGGTAATGATTGTGAATGTCAGAGCTGTTTGAAAATTGTAAAGAGCTACAACTATATGTTTCTCATCACTGTCTTATTTTTTTAACCTTTCCTCAAGCTACTGGCAGGAACAATATTTTTTTAAATATATTTTTATTGATTTTTGACAGGAGGGAGAGGGAGAAATAGTATATCAATGGTGAGAGAATCATTGATCGGCTGCCTCCTGCATGCCCCACATTGGGGATTGAGCTAGCAATCTAGGCATGTGCCCTGTCTAGGAACTGAACTGTGACCTTCTGGTTCAGAAGTTGATGCTCAACCACTGAACCAAGCCAGCTGTGTAGGAATTATTATTTTTTTTAATTGGGAAAGTGATAATATTAATATTTTAAGAACCCCCCCTCCCAAAAAAAAAGGTGGTAAATTCTTAGGTATTACAGGAGGTCCATAGTGTGGTAGTTACTTGGGTTTAATTCTGCAAAACCTTAAATTTGGTTTAAGGATTTTAGCAATTATTATGAGAGCAATTAAGAATAAAGAAAGGAAGAATGAAGTAGAGAGGGAGGAAGGGAGGGAGAAAAATGGAGGAAGAAAGGGAGAAAATAAAGAAGAACAAGGTGGAAAGAATTAAAGAAGGAAAAAAATGGGAAGGAAGGAAACACAACTGGTTTTAAGCAAAATTATACTATGATAAAACTTACTCTTTAAAAAAATATACTTCTGGCTGGAGGAGCAGCAAGTATATAAGAGATGGGCAAGAGGGGCTCATGGAAGAAAAGTTAAGGATCTATTGAAATAATTCTGGTGAGATATGACAACAGTTCTAGAGTATTAGTACTATTGGCAGAAAAGAGGAATAATTAAAACTGAAATGTAAAATTCACATATTGTTTTTTATGTGGACTAAAGAACAAGAAAATGTCAGAAGTTTTTGACTTAATGGGTAGTGGTGTCATACACTGAGATAGGAAACATTGCTGTGAGAAGTATCATTATGAATTCATTTTGAAAATGTTGAGCTTGTTTTGTATTTTATATCTTCAAATAAATGTTAAATATTTAACAGATGGAGCGAAGACTAGTAATTGCTGTTCAGAATCAGTGAAACTCAAGCGTGGGATCATGCAGGGAGAATAAATAATGAACAGAAAATTCAGAATGTATTTGGAGATCATCCTGTATAATAAAGGCTAATATTCAAGCTGAAACCGGTGTGGCTCAGTGATAGAGCGTCGGTCTGCGGACTGAAAGGTCCCAGGTTCGATTCAGGTCAAGGGTATGTACATTGGTTGCAGGCACATCCTCGGTAGGGGTGTGCAAGAGGCAGCTAGTTGATGTTTCTCTCTCATTGACGTTTCTAGCTCTCTATCTCTCTCCCTTACTCTCTGTAAAATATCAATAAAATATATTTTTTTAAAAAGGCTAATATTCTAATAGACTGAAAGGTGGAACAACCAAACAACCAAACAACTAAACAATTGGTCACTATGACATGCACTGACCACCAGGGGGTGCACATGGAACATGGCAGGCATGCCAGACCAAAGCGGAGCACAAGTCACTGTCATTGGGGCAAACATCTGGTAGTTACTGAAAACACTTTGTTCCTGCATGCCATGGTCCCACCCAGCACTTGAATCTGCTGCCAGCACCAGCCCTGCTCACACCCATAGCTGGTGCCTGGCACCCATTGCTAGGCACCATCAGCAGGTGCGAATGGCAGCTGCTGGCCCCAATTGCTCCTCAGGTCTTTTCTACCACACCCTGCTCCTGAGGAGCAATCAGGGCCCACAACCAGTGCTCACACCCACTGCCAGTGATGGCCCCACTTGCACCCACAGCCAGCACTAGAGCTGCCATTTGCACCCACTTCCAATGTCAGGCACTGGTCCTGATCACATGGTGCTGTCAGTGGGTGTGAGCAATAGTGGCTACTGGCCCTGATCATGCCTGAGGACTTCTCTACCACCTCCTGCTCCTGAGGGGTTATTGGGGCAGCAGCTGCCACTCACACTGGCTGCTGGCTCTGGACCCAAGTGCTCAGTGCCATCAGCAGGTACAAGTGGGGATGGCACCATCAGTGTGTGGGAGTGGCAGTGGTGGGGCTATTGGCAGGGGGCTGGGGGCTACAGTAGGAGGGGCCAGGCTGCAGTGTGGAGGATGGGCTGAAACCCACTCCTGTGCCCACTGCAGCCTCAGGTTCCACAGTTCCTTTCAAGGTACATGAATTCATGCACTGGGCCCCTAGTGAATTTATTAGAAGAGTGCTAATTTGAAATGCTTTCTTATTACTTTCAGCTTTCTGAATAGCCCATATTATAACTAGATACACAGATCTTTTGTCTGGAAAATAAATGACATAATTAGGCAAGTATACTGGAAGGAATAGATCAAGGGTTCTAGAGAGTGATGCTATCAAATCTTAAAATGAGGATATGGACTAGAAAAACACAGGTGGATTTTGAAAAAATATTTTATTGGTTTTTTTACAGAGAGGAAGAGAGAGGGATAGAGAGCTAGAAACATCAATGAGAGAGAATCATCGATCAGCTGCCTCTTGCACACCCCCTACTGGGGATGTGCCTGCAACCAAGGTACATGGCCTTGACCAGAATCGAACCAGGGACCTTTGAGTCCACAAGCCAACGCTCTATCCACTGAGCCAAACCGGTTTCGGCCACAGGTGGATTTAATAAGAGAAGTAAGTGTCCCAGGTTCAACTCCAGTCAAGGGAATGTACCTTGGTTGTGGTCACATAACCAGTAGGAAGTGTGCAGGAGGCAGCTGATTGGTGTTTCTCTCTCATTGATCTTTTGAACTCTATCCCTCTCCCTTCCTCTCTGTAAAAAATCAACAAAATACATTTTAAAAAATTCTGAGGTGGAAAACTTCTCTTCTAGGTAACTCAGAGGGTGGCCATAAGAGTGGTTCACCCAACTACTGGAATATCTGAATAAAAAATATTTTATTTTTATTATTTCAAAATCTTCATTGTTGAAAGTATTACATGTGTCCCCTTTTTTTTCTTCCATTGACCCCTTCTAGCCTGCCCCCATCCCTGCCCAAGATGAGATGGATTTTAGATTCCTTACTCAATCCAGAGTACTTCCTTCTTAATGTCAAAGTGCCTGGGATAATTAATTGTTTTTGTCAAATGAGCATAGATGCAAAGAAAGGCGATGTATAAACATGAAGGATACATTTCATTAAGCCTGTATCCATGTGATGAGCTGCCAATGCTTCTCCACAGCTTACACCTTTTAATTGATCACACTTTTGATTCCACATAAATCCATGCTGTTCTTTATTATAGTTCTAAATTATCATGTAAGATTCTTTTTTTTCTTTTTTTTTTTTTTTTACATAGAGGAAGGGAGAGAGATAGAGAGTTAGAAACATCGATGAGAGAGAAACATCGACCAGCTGCCTCTTGCACACCCCCCACTGGAGATGCGCTCGCAACCAATGCACATGCCCCTGACCGGAATCGAACCCGGGACCCTTCAGTCCGCAGACCGACGCTCTACCACTGAGCCAAACCGGTTTCGGCGTAAGATTCTTTTTAAATATATTTTATTGATTTCAGAGAGGAAGGGAAAGGGTGTGAGAGAAAAAATCATCAATGGTGACACAGAATCATTGATTGGGTGCCGTCTGCACATCTCCCACAGGGAATCAAGCCTTCTACCTGGACATATGCCCTGACCCAGAGTTGAAACATGACCTCCTGATTCACAGGCCCACGCTCAACCACTGAGCCACACCGGCTGGGCTCATTTAAGTTTTTTATTTTTATTTTCTTTATTGATTAAGACATTACATATGTGTCCTTATCTTCCCCTTCCCCACACCTTCCCACTCATCCCTCACGCCCTTGGTGTCTGTGTCCATTGGTTAGGCTTATATGCATGTATACAAGTCCTTTGGTTAATCTCTCTCCCTTACCATCACCCTCCCCTGCCTTCCTTCTGAGGTTTGATAGTATGATCAATGCTTCTCTGTCTTTGGATCTGTTTTTTGTTCATCAGTTTATGTTGTTCATTATAATGCATAAATGAGTGAGATCATGTGATATTTATCTTTCTATGACTGGATTATTTCCCTTAGCATAATGTTCTTCAGGTCCATGCATGCTGTTGCAAATGATAAGAGTTCCTTTCTTTTTACAGCAGCAGAGTATTCCAATTTGTGAATGTGCAACAATTTTCTAATCCACTCCTCAGCTGAGGAGCACTTAGGCTATTCTAAATCTTAACTATTGTAAATTGTGTTGCTATTAACATAGGGATGCATATATCCTTTCTGATTGATGTTTCTAGTTTCTTGGGATATATTTCTAGAAGTAGACCACTGAATGAGATGGGAGTTCCATTTTTAGTTTTTTTGGGGGAATTCCATACTATGCACCACAGTGGCTGCACCAGTCTGCATCCCCACTAGCAGTGCAAGAGGGTTTCTTTTTCTCCGCATCCCTTCCAGCACTTGTCATTTGTTGATTTATTGATGATAGCCATTCTGACAATCATCATTGTCATTTTTTAATTAAATAAATATTTATTGCTCATATTATTACAATTGTTTCTCCTTTCCCCCCCCCAATAGCTCTCTTCCACCTGGTTCCCACCCCACTCTCTACCTTTATCGCCCCCCACCATTGTCCTCACCCACAGGTGTATGATTTTAGTCCAGTCTCTTCCTGCACCTCCCACATCCCTTCTCCTCTGATAATTATCAATCCATCATTGTCATTGTGATTTGCATCTCTCAGATGATTAGTGACTTTGAGCATGTTTTCATATGTCTCTTGGCCTTCAGTGTGTTTTCTTTCAAAAAGTATCTATTTAGGTCCTTTGTCCATTTTTTGATTGGGTTGTTTATTTTCCTTTTATTAAGTTGTATGTTGGAGATTGAGCTCACCTTCCATTAATGACATTTTGATGGTACACTATTTATTAATACACTATTTTACTGAGTAGAAAGTTGTATTGCTTCCTTAAGTTGTTATGTTAAAAAGATTGTTATGCTTTCTTAAGCACAACCTTGCTTCCACTGTGCCTCCTGGATATCAGAATACACAGGTATTCTGATTCCAGTTGTTGTGAAAGGCCTTGTACAGCTACTTGGAGATCATCCTTCAGAGCTTCTTGATTTCAAGGCTCTCTTCAAGCTCGCGCATCAGATCCTTCTGGGGACCTTTTTAGAATTAAATTTCCTTGACTTTATTTTTAACCCGATCCCTAGAGATTCTGATACACAGTCTATGGTTGACTAATAGAATATATGGTTTTTAAAGCTCTGTGGTGAAAAAGGATTTAGAAATGACTATTGCAAAGTCGGTTCATGAATGGGACATTTTAATTTTATGTTTTAAAGTTTTAGGTTTCCATTAAATTTTATAGATACCTTGTTCTACCCTTATCGTACCTGTTAACACAACATGCTTTCTAGCAATTGCCATCCAATTGATAATGAGAAAATTAAGATGGTATTTTTAAAAATGTGTAAAGCAATGTTATTTTATCCCTCTTCTCTACATCAGTCCATTGTGCAAAGACAATTCTTTATTTACTTTAAGAGCATTTGTTTAGTAAAAGTCTTAGAAGATAGCGATAGGAGCTCCTGCTTGGCAGAGGCTTACTTACAGTTTAATAAAGATAGCATTTCCTTTCATGGTGAATGGCAAATGTGAGCAAGTTTTTTGTAGTATACCAAGTATTATAAAAAAAAAATGGGTATATCTAACCACAGGGATTCCAGCTGATGAAATCCTGTGTGCAGCAGCATCCACTAGGCCACGCATTGTTGCCCCCATGGGACTTGAAATCCAGGAGGAAGCAAAGTAACCTGAAGCTCAGGCTAGTTTCTGTATGACTGAAACTTACTTTGCTTCTAACCCAGGATGCTCATGTCTTCTGCTGGCACCTATGAAACTGTGGCAGGTTAACTTGGTAGCCTGCAAGCAGCGTAAAGTATGAGAATATTGACAATTTTTTATACATCAGTAATAAAAATTAAGGACACTTACCCATAGAATGTCTATGGCTATAATATTGCTGTGGGTATGATGAGATAATAAAAATGTTAAGTGTTAAGAATAATTCCTGCTGTATATGTAATAATTTCAAAAATTCTCTCTATTAATAAATAGCCCCAGTATTACTAGGTGTGGAGATCATTTCACTCTATGATTTACAGACCCATGTCATAAACAAACTAAAAGTGAACTGCCCTAAGGATTTCCTGCTGATTATTTCTATGTGGGAAAACTACGGGTGACTGTGGGAAAAGCTATACAAGAAACCAAACTTGTGACATTCCATTGTAGAGAGAGCATAGGTAGGATGCAAGATGAATGTTGTGCTTTATCAAGGATTGAATTGTTATTTAACATTTGCCTGAAGTTAGGTCTTCGGGTTAATTTTGTCCTGTTTATAGGATTGTCTAGTGTAATTCTTAGCAAGGTAATAATAAAAATATAAACAATGATTCCCACTACTGGCTATTTCTGCAAAAATCACTTAACTTTTCTCTTAATGCCAATTTCTTTCTTCTCTCCCAGTCTCCAAACAGCATCTAGAGAGTTCTTCATAAAATGTAAATTGAAGCAAAACCCATCAATATTTTTCCATGACCCTTGCACTCATGCAAATCATAACTCACTATCCTGGCTTTTTCTGCCTCACAGGATTTGTTCTCTACTGATCCAGCCAGTCCACCTTTCCTGGCTTTTGATATGCAGAATAACTTTTAGTTTCTACACAAATCCCTTCTCTTGCCTGAGCCACTTGCTTTCCTCTACCAAGAACACTCCTCATTTCTCTTGATAACTCCAACAAAAACCAAAAATAATTTCTCGCTCTATCAATTGTCAGACCTTCCCCCAGCATCACAATGAGGGCACCACTCTGTGAATTCATAAGAGCAGGACTTTGGAGGCAGTCATAAATGGTTTCTCCTTTCAGCTTTGCTTGAATAACTTGTTATTAATGTTTGGGTCACTGCCTAATGTTTGGTTCAATGCCAAATCGTGTAATCTTCCAGGAATTATTTCAATATCCAACTTTTATAAAAATTTAAAAGCACTATTATCTGATAAACTAACACTGTGGAATAAATTTGTGTGGGACATTGCTCTGTCAAACTGTTTCCTAATAGAGGTCAATCCCAAGCCTCAGAGCACTGGCACAAAATTTTCATGTCTGATGACAGAATTGTCAGCATGGCGACAGGAGCCAGGAGGGGAGTCTGTTTAGAAGTACATACCTTATCCAGTTATACGTGCAAGCCCTCCTCCTGGGAAAGGTGAGCTCCGCCTGGCCAGGTGAAGCAGTGGAGCAGTCCTCTACTTGTTGAATGTTATAATTTCTCCCTGTCCTAGAAAGTAATCCATGGGAAAAGAATGAGATTGTGAAACCTCGAAGGCAGGTGTACCTTTAGTAGGAATTAGCTGCCAGATGTAAAAAGTGAGGATTCACTAGTCGTTCAGGTGACTCTGGCTGAAAGCTACAGGGCCTTGTTGAAATAATGAGTAGGGTGTTGGAATCACCTTTCTACAGCAGCAGTTCTTACTAACTTGAGAATATAATATGAGTAGACCTGGTCCCCTATCATCCCAAATCTTTATGTCCTAATACTGATTTAGGAATAGACCAAGCTTCAGCACATCCCAGACTCCAGTAATCTAATAGTGTTTCTTTCTTCTTCTTCTTCTTCTTCTTCTTCTTCTTCTTCTTCTTCTTCTTCTTCTTCTTCTTCTTTTTTACACTTACAAACATACAGATTTTATTCATTACTGATTTAAAAAATAAAATTGATTTTGGTTGTTTATGAAAAACCAAATACAGAAAAATGATGTGTGCATCCAATTTTTGAACATACATTAATACATTCATAATGTAATAGTGTTTTTTTAAACTTTGCCTATATTCAAAGTGGATTTTCCAAGATTTATCAAAATGCATATACTACAAGCAATAATATCAATAATGATAAAAATAGAAGCAAATGAGGATGTATTTGGGCCAGGAGAACAAAAGTAAAGTGACACGATGGGGAGGGGTGGTGATGTTAGACTATTCTAGAAGTCAAGGCAAAAACAAACAAAAATGAAAGAAATAGAACTTTGAAGTTTCTAATAGAAAAAACTAGCCAGTTTTCTATGTTGTATCACCAGGCTGTGAAGTACCAGATTTGCCTCTTTTTGCCTAATCCACATTGATCTTTTGTAAAGCAAGTGGCACCTGGTAGAGGCAGACTTTCTTGAAAGGGCAAAGGAAGGAGAATTGAGCAAATTATCAAACTGTGGCTGGTGATTTGAAACCCAAGTTTATTTTCTTTAAAGATTATAATACTATCAAGCACAAGAAAATGTTTGAATAACTATAAGGAATTTTAACTCCTTTAAGACCTTTTATTTTCATGGCCTGCTATTGAATGGAGGAAAAATGATGAAAGATTAGATTTGCCAAGCTGCAAAGAAGTCATTTTTATTTTAAATTCTAGGTGAGTAATGAATGTCTCTTTTTTTCTATTGAATATCTCCTGCAAGTTAGTGTCAGGCCAAGATAGAGTTAAGAGGACAATTTAAACTGTGGATCAAGGAAATTGAGGCAGATTCTGCTGAATGGCTAGGTATTTTGCCGCTTTGTAGTACTAGGTTCATCATATGAAATTCCAGCTACTGATGGCATTCTAAAACATCATGAATAAGATAATTTTGGACTTGAAAATCAATTTTTTTTGTTTTCCAAATTTGAAGAATATTCCACAGGGCAGCAATCCAAAATGTTAAAATCAATATATTTTCAAGGCAAGTTAGATCTTAGTTTGGAGCCTGGGAATGAAAGATGTGCAGCACTTTCTACCTTATATTAGTGGCATGAGGCAAACTGGCTATTTTCAGCAGATACATGTCCATAGAGAAGAGAAAACAAACAATACATCTTTGTTCATTTACACAAAAATTTTGAACATCATATCTGATTACAAAATATGAAACATTATTTATCATTGTAGAATCATTATACTATGTTATATAATTTAAAAAATGAAATTGGGATTCTTATCATTACATTCTGTTTCCATAAATGTGATTTTTAAACAAAAGTACCAACCTTATACCATGCATAATTCAGTGTTTGGCTGAGGTAGAAAAAGGCAATATTTAATCTATGCAAACTAGAATGACAATTTCAAAGGATAATGAAAATCTCTAGTCACCCAAGAGGAATTAAAGGGCTAAATTTTAATTTGCAATCTTGATCCATAATAATTAAAAGCCAAAGAGGTCCTTTATAATGTTTCTCCTAGTTCAAGGGCAATTTAGTTCTAAATTGACCCAGATGAATTTTATGTAATTTGTTTAATAAGGTTAACTTCCCACAAACTTATGAGGATTATGATTTGAAAAAATGCTGTTAATTTTTATCTTTTTCCCAGTTTTCAATTTTATGGAATGTCACCTACAAAAAGTAAATTAACTAGTTAGTACCTTCTCAATACACCAGTGTATCTGAAATAAAATGTCCTTTGCTTTCCCCAAATGTTGTCTTCTCTCTGCGAAAAGAACAGTATAGCAATACAGGGTATCTGGCAGCAGTGGCTCTCAGCAGTGGCTTCTCTCTGAAAATAAACAAGTAATTGTGTTTATTTAAAATTGAAGAATAAAGGGCTTGAATGCTAACAGTTTAAGAAATGTAGGCTTGGTGCTGTATCATTTGTATTCTTCCCTGTACTCCAACAACCAAATGCAAAGTGGTGTATCCGCATTAAACACAGACTACAGTGTGACATTACCTGTGGATATGACTAGTAGAAAAATCTATTTCTCTAAAAGATGATTTTCAATGAACTCAGATGTTTAAAGGCTTTGAAAAATTTATTTATTTACTTCATTTGTATGTTTTCTTGTTATTTTTATTTTCACATAAGAGGTAACTCTATTTTTGGAGTACTAGCTTTACTTATGATAGGCCATTCATTGTATTTTTAAAAGACAGAGATTATATTATATTTTGTTAAAACTTCAAACTATGTTTATATGATTTATTTCTGTAAATTTTAGTCAGCTTGGCATTTTCATCATATGTAGTAGTTGACAATACAACTATTTAATTACTTATAGTGATGCTTCTTACTCACAAGTTTTTTTTTTATAGTAAACATGATTTTGCAACAAGTTTTTAATGGAATTTAATTTATATTAGTTTTTAATTTTACACTTGCTCATTTATTTTTTAAACTACATTTATTGGAATGACATTGGTTAATAAAATTATATAGTTCAAGTGTATATTTCTATGATGAGCCCAGGATGGGTCGGTGGTAGAATACTCACCCTAATGATGTCCTTGTAAAAGTAGCTTGACACTTCGTGAACCAAGCTTGCTCTTCCTTCTAAAGGAAATCTATCATTAGCTTCTGGTCTATTTATGCTATAATTTGAATCAAAGTAAACAACAATCAATGAAATAAAGATGGCCATTTCATATGGATAATAGAATGAATAACAAATTTAATTATTATGAAACAACATGTAATCTTATATAATGAAAACCTAATATGCAAATAGAATGAATGTGGAACAACCAGTGAAATGAATGGTTGCTATGATGCACACTGACCACCAAGGAGCAGATGCTCAATGCAGGAGCTTCCCCCAGCCCACAGGCGCTGATCACTGATAGGACCTGCTGGACAACCTCCTGGCCCCTCCCCCCAGCTGGTAGGCCCCATCAGGCTGGAATGGGGAACTTGGGGTGGGTGGTGGCAGACTCAGGAAGCTAGGGACAGAGGAGGCAGAGGTGGGGAGGCAGGGACGTGGGGAACCTGATTGGCCCTGATTACCAGCTGGGCCTAAAGACCCTACCCATGCATAAATTCCGTGCACTGAGCCTCTAATATTACATAATGTAGAAGCATAAGGAATTGTAATTTCTGACAGGTCAAGTAATAATAAGACTATAAATAAACTAATTAATACCAAAGTAGAGGTCATCCGATATACACACATCAAGTTATGCAATACAAATAAGAGCAATTTTTCCCCCCTCACTGATAGGTAGCTTAATTTTTCTTTAAACAATCCTCTGTTAGATATCAAAGAACAGTCGATTAAAAAGAATGTAAAAGTATTATCACATTATTTTCTGGTAATAATCCTAGATATAAAGACCACAATGAAAAGCTTTTTAAGTGGCATAAAATATTAGGAAATAATCTGGCTAAACATAAAAAAATAAATAAATAAATAAAACTTTAACCTGGCCAGCATGGCTCAGTGGTGCAGCAGCAACCTATGAACCCAGGAGATCACGGTTTAATTCTTGACCAAGGCATATGCAAAGATTGTGGGCTCCATCTTCAGTGTGGGGCAAGCAGGAGGAAGCCGGTCAATAATTATCTCTCATCATTGATGTTCCTTATCTCTCTCATTCTCCCTTCCTCTCTGAAAAGAAGAATTAAAAAAAAATACACACAAACAAACCTTAAAAGTTACCTAGAGCCCTAGTGGTTTGGCTCAGTGGATAGAGCATCAGCCTGGGGACCAAGGGTCGCCAGGTTCAATTCTGGTCAAGGGCATGTACTTCAGTTGCAGTCTCAAGCCAAGGCCCTGATTAGGAAGCACTCAGGAGGCAACCAATGTTTCTCTCTGTCTCTTGCTGAGAACCAATTCCAGCATGTAATAATTATAAGTTTTACCAAAAGGTTGGTGAAGCTTGGACAACTCAACAGGGTTGATTCCAGTGTAGTTTACTGTTGGAAACAGCTAAATGGCACTTCCCCCAAACCTGAATAGGATAATAATTTGCTGCCAGATAGCTCATGGCATTTTATTGCCTCCTGTTGGCCAAACACCTGAACAGCTGTAGGCTATTCCCAAAACTGACAATCTCTGTACCCTACTCTTTGATATCATACCTTTTGAAATTGTATATTCAAAGGGTACGGTATCTTGGGACAAATTGTGTTGAATAAAAGCAGGGTCCTGAGTGAAGGAGGAGAGTCTTCTAGCTCCTTCAGCTGAAGCTCCTCTGACTCCCAATGCCTTTCAAAACTACTTTTAGTCTTTGGATTCCTTCTTAATCATCTATGCACAGCCCCTTTCTCCAGAATGCTGAACCTTTTGTAAGGCTGGGACAAAAGAACCCTGGCATTATGGTGCCCTAACGAGGGATACCAACAGTCTCTCCCCTCTCTTTCACTCTTTCAAAAATTCAACTGAAAAATATCTAAGTATTGTCTGAAATTTTATTCATGGGAAAGTTTAAAACACTAAAAGTTTTAATTAAAAGAAAGAAAAATACATCTTAAGAAATACAGAATCAGAAAAATTTAAATATAAAAAACAAATGATATAAATAAAAACAGAAATTAACTAATTAGAAAGCAGACTATAGAATTGATAGTCACTACATAAATCAATAAAGCTTTTTAAAAATATATATTTTATTGATTTTTTACAGAGAGGAAGAGAGAGTGATAGAGAGTCAGAAATATCAATGAGAGAGAATCATCGATCAGCTGCCTCTTGCACACCTCCTACTGGGGATGTGCCCACAACCAAGGTACAGGCCCTTGACCAGAATCGATCTTGGAACCTTTCAGTCTGCAGGCTGAAGCTCTATCCACTGAGCCAAACCGGTCTCAGCAATAAACCTTTTGAACCACTAAGCATTAATAATAAAGTATTCCAAAATAGTACAAAGAAAATTGGAGATCATTTTATTTGTAAATATTGATGCAAAAGTCCAAAAATAAATACTAACAAATATAACCCAGTATCATATTTTAGAAATAATATACTTCAATAGTCAATTTATTCCCAGTATCTCAATTTTTGTTAATTTAAAAATCAGTATATATAATTAACTATATTAATAAATTGCTTACCTATTACTAGGTGCATGTTAATATATATTAAATAGTTATTTGTAAAACAGAAATCATTACTCATATTAAAGGAAAACAAAACAAATTTTATATAAACATACATATATCAAAGGCCAGTGTCATGGTTAGTCATAACACCCTAGAAATCCTAGAAATATATATTTTAAAATCAGTGGGGTTGGGCACACAGAAGAAGTAGGGGGGGAAAGGGACAGAGAGGAAGAGAAGAAGTGAATAATGTGGAAGGGAAGAAAGGAAATAGGGAGAAAAAAGAACAGGTTTCTGAATTGCAGAACTTTATACACAAGTTTTGCAGCCAATTATGTTATAAGAGATGTGAATCTGTTACTTTTTCCCTAGTGATATGATTGCAGACTAGCATGTCCAAAAGGAATAAGCAATTAAAAACAAAAGTTGAGAGTTCCTTTAAGTGGAAGATTACAAACACAAATTCGAAATTTAGTAGCTTAGAAAAGATTATGAAAAGGTCACAGTCTTGCTCGACTAAATCACTTAGAGTCTTTTTTTGTTTTGTTTTTTTAAATTATATGTTAGTCCAGCTGGTGTTGCTCGGTGGATTGAGCATCTTCTCATGCACCAGAGGTCACTGGTTCCATTCCCAGTCAGGGCATATGGCTCTCTTACAGGTTCAATCTTCCAATAGGGGGGTGTCCAATAGATGTTTCCATCTCTCTCTCATTCCTGATCTCTTCATCTCTCTTTAAAAAATCAGGGAATGCAGATCGGTGCAGTCATTTTGGAAAACAGTTTGGCATTTACTCAAAAAATTTAAAATGGAATTCCCATTTGACCCAGTAAGCCTACTTCTAGGACTATATTCAAGAAACCAGAAACACCTACCAGAAAGGGTATATGCACCCCTATGTTCATAGCAGCACAATTTACAATAGCTAAGATTTAGAAAGAGCTTATGCCCATAAGCAGATGGGTGGATTAGCAAACTGCGGTACATTACACAATGGAATACTACACTGCTATAAAAAAAGAATTCTTACTATTTACAACAGCATGGATGGACCTAGAAAGCATTATGCTAATGAAATAAGCCAGTTGGAAAAGGATCTCACTTATTTGTGGGATATAATAAACAACATAAACCAATGAACAAAAATAGAACTAGAATCAAAGAAGCATTGAACAGACTGTCTAGCCTATGAGGGAAGGTGGCTGGTAATGGGGTAAAGATCAACCAAAGGATTTGTATGCATGCGTATGAGGTTATGTGTATGAGCATAACCAATAGACACAGACCGTAGCAGGGTGAGGGCAGATGCTGGGGCTAGGGACAGTCAGGGAGAGATCAATGGGAGGAAAAAGAGACTTATGTAGTACATTAAAAAATAAAGAATTTAAATAAAGAGACATCAACACATTAATAATAATAATAATAATAATAATAACAATAACATTTTTTAAAAAGGGTCACAGTTTTTTTTATATGTAACAAAAACCCTATATAAAACTTTAGAGAATATTAATTCAGTATACACTAGAGAAACCCCAATATAGAATTGAATAAAAAGAAAGATATGCTTTAGTGTTGGATGTAAATATAACATACAACAATATGAATATATAATTATTTCTTTTGTTTTATTTATGTCTATAAAAGATATAGCAGTTAGCATTCTGTTAAAAGATATATCTCTACACAAAGCTATAACTAATATTAAATTAGAATATATAATTGTTAAAATTTTCTGTCTCTGTTCTCTTGCGTGAGTAGATCAATCTCAATATAAAATATGTTCTTTCTTAAGCAAGGATATATTATATATATATAATATATGAATATATATCCATTTAAATATATATATATATATAATATGAATATATATCCATTTTAAGTATATATATATATATATATATATATATATATATATATATATATATACTTAAAATGGATATATATTCATATAATAAATTTAGTACTTTACAATGTTTTTTATAAATCAATGATATGAAATGGCTTTTGTAATAGCATAACAGATATGGAAAGGTCCTGGAAGATACCTTGTTCAATATGCTCTACTTCAATTCTACATTAGTCTCATGTTGCTTCGGGCTCTCATATCTGTGGTGACACACAGAGAATTACAATTCTATTGAATAAAAGAGTAACATGCAAATTAACCATCACTCCGCTACATCAACAAGCCATGCCCACCAGCCAAGCAGGAGCAAATATGCAAATAAACCCAACCAAGATGGCTATGGCCACAGAGAGAGCAGTAGGGAGGCTTGGGTTTCCCAGGCAATGGAGTAAGCCAAGCTTTCTGCCTGTCCTTGCCAACCTAGGCCTCCACTCAAGGCTACAAAGTTTCAATGATAGAAGATACATAAATCTAAACAGAAATGCCAGCAGCCATGGAGTTGGAAGGAACAGGAGGCTAGGGTTGCCACTGGTGATGGAAGAAGCAAAACTTTCCACACACCTTGGCCTACCCAGGCCTCCACTAAAGGCTACAAAGTTTCAATGGTAGAAATAAATAAACCCCAGATAACAGGGCCTCTGCTTGGGTCATCAGGGGGAATGCTGGCCTGCAAACCACCACAGGCCCCTCTCCCAGGATGCCCAATGCCCCAAGGGAAGCCCCACCCTGATCCAGGACACCCTTCAGGGCCAGCCAGCTGGCCCCCACCCATGCACCAGGCCTCTATCCTATCTAATAAAAGAGTAATATGCAGATTGACTATCACTCCATCACACAAGATGGCTGCCCCCATGTGGTCAAAGATCCTGCCCCCATGTGGACACAAGATGGCCACCACAAGAATGGCCAGCAGTGGAGGGCATTTGGGAGGGACCAGGCCTGCAAGGGAGGGCACTTGGTGGCGATCAAGGCTGCAGGGGAGAGCAATTAGGGGTGACTAAGATGGTAGAGGAAGGAAGTTGAGGGTGACTAGGCCTGCAGGGAAGGGCAATTGGGAGAGACTCATGCCTACAGGGAAGAGCAGTAGGGGGTGGGGGGAGAACCAGGCCTGCAAGGGAGGGCAGTCAGGGGTGACCAGGCTGGCATGGAAGGGTAATTAGAGGAAATCAGGCTGGCAGGGGAGCAGTTAGGCATCAATCAAGCTGGCAGAGGAGTGGTTAGGGGGTGATCAGGCTGGCAAGCAGAGGCGGTTAGGGGCAATCAGGAAGGCAGGCAGGGAAGCAGTTGGGAGTGGGCAGTCTGGATTGTGAAAGGGATCTCAGATTGGAGAGGACGCAGGTTGGGCTGAGGGACGCCCCCCCCCCTGCATGATTTTCATGCACCAGGCCTCTAATCTATACTTACAAAGGATAATATGCTAATTAGACCAGACATCTTCTGATGTCCTTCCAGACAACGTCACAGTGACAGGGGCCAAGGCAGAAGTGGTTAGGGGGGATCAGGCGGATAGAGGGGAGTAGTTATGGGATAATCAGGATGGCATGGGAAAGCAATTAGGGGAATCAGGTCAGCAAGCAGAGGTGATTAGGGGCTATCAAGAAGGAAGGCAGGCAAGCAGTTAGGAGCCAGAGGTCTCAGATTTCAAGAGAGATTTCAAATGCTGGTTTAGGCCCAGTACAATAGGAATCAGGCCTAAACAGGCCGTTAGACATCCACCTAGGAGTCCTGGACTGAAGAGGGTGCAGGCTGGGCTAAGGGACCCCTCCCCCCATGCATAAATTTTGTGCACCAGGTCTCTAGTCCTATATAATAAAGAGATAATATGCTAATGAGGCTGAACAGCAGAACTACCATCTGGACGACCTTCAGGACTACCATTTGGATGTCTTTCTAGCTGAAGCTGGGGCTCTGATTGCTGCTGGCCAAGGCTGCGTCTGGAGCTGCAAGGGCCAGGCCCCTTGTCCGAATTTCATGTATCAGGCCTCCAGTATTTTATAAAATTAATAATTTCATTATCTAAGTGAATAGAATTATTTTAAAGGCACCACGACATTTTCCTAGCATGTTACTAAATCATCACTGTATATGTAGACATAAGTTCTCAATTAAATTCTATCACTTTATAGTAGGTGTCAAGGTATGTTATATTGATATGGAAGAGATAGAGGGAAGTAATATATGAATCATCTTATGCAGCTATTACCTATATATGTATGTATCTACTTATATTAACTTTTATTTTTATATTTATATTTACTTACTAATAAGTATCTTGTATGAGATAAACTGTTAAAATTATTTTCTGTGCACCAGTCTACTATTTGACAGGTTTCCATATGACACTTGATTATGAAAACATTATGCTACACATTTTCTCAATTACTGCTTAAATTTCTTTGAGTTAAAGGTTAATGACAGATAAGTGAAAACTTCTGAAGAGGAAGAAAATTAAGTAAGTGGTAGTACAGTAATGCATTACCAGTTGTTAGCTCCCACCTCTTTCTTTCAAGCATAAGAGCTGGCATTAGTTGTTTTGTTTTGTTTTTTGTTTTTGTTTGTTTTTGTTTTTGTTTTGTTTTTTAGTGACAACCCACTAAATTATCTTTCTCATCAGCCTGGATTTCCAAATTTTGGGGAGAAGTGGAAAACTTAAATTTAACCTTTTTATGATCTCTGAAAATAATTTTAAAATCTTAACCTACTGAATTTAGAACTTGTGTTTTATGATAATATTAACACCCAGAAGCGCAATTTTGCTTTGTTCATATTTAATGATGATTAATATGTTTGCTAGAAAATCAAGATAAAATAATGCAGTTCCTGAAAATTGTTCTGTTTTGTAATAAGGGAAATAGGAATTACTAGGAACTTAAAGGATTTTAAAAAAATGAAAAAAAGGATTTATTTTTAAACTTTTACCCATCACTTTTGAAGAGAAAGTTATAGAATGAGATATTTAGATAGAAAAACAAGGTTATCTTTTTTCCCAGAAGAAGAAAATTAAGTGAAGAGAAACTCTACAGTCAGCATTTTCCACCACTGTATATCAAGCATTAATCCTTATCCTCTCAACTGTCCTACAGGTCCATTTCTCTCCACGCAAGTTAAGGTGGATTCATATGATCCTGAACGAGCTGAGGAGAAATGGTTTTGTATACTTGCACCAAATAGAAATTAGTCTTCAGTTTGGGATAACTTAGAAAGAGAAAAATATTTAAAATCGCATAAGAAATAACATAATCTAGAAAATATGTTCTTTTTTTATTCTCAAATTTGTATGGTTTGATTAAATAGGTATCATTCCTTATTATAGACATGTTTTGCTAATTAATTATATAATAACTCTAAAAGCATCTTTGATTTCTGAAATAAAATTTGTAAAGTACTTTTAATTGGTCATAAAATATTTTTGTTACAGGAAAACAAATTATTCTGTGTGTTACATTAGAGTTAGTGTTGGGAAAAAATCACTGGTATGTGTACCCTGAAAAATTATTACATCTATCCATTTCATTTCCTCAGAAAATCTTTAATATCATCTAATTATTTTGCTTCACAGAGCAATATATTTCTTCCTATCATATCTCAGTGATGTATTCTAGCTTAAAATAAAGAAATTAATTTATCAGTGTAGATATGGCTCAAGGAGTCTCTAATATTACTTTTTAAAACATTATTTGATCACTTATAATATTTACAAAAAATATCTGTGAAAAGCATCTTTATTTGGATTAAAGAGAGAGTCTATTTAAGTCAAGATGTGGTTTCAAATAAGTAATGTACTACTTAAGTGTAAATGCTTCTAATTAGAAAATATCAGATTAGTTCTTAGGGCTGAATAGTCCATAATCTCTCTCTTTTTCTCTTTCATTCTCTCCTCTACGTGTGTGTGTGTGTGTGTGTGTGTGTGTGTGTGTGTGTGTGTCTCCTTAGAGCAACTATTATATATATAGAATTCTTTACAATGTATCAATGCCCAAAAACTTGGCCATTAGATAGCATTTGCTTTGGGAAAAAAGCTTAAACTACCTTGTGTTATTCAATTATTTTCCCCTTTTCATAATTGTAACCTTTCTTTTATCTGTATATAGGTAATTTGCAAATGCTGCATTACAGTGTCACAGTAACAACTAAAGAGCTGTGCCCACATGAAGCACCTGCAGGCAGCAATGGAAGCTCCTTCTCTCCCACCTCCCCAAGCTGCACAGGTCCTTCTGGGTGCCTGCAGGTGGCATGGGCTTTCTCCTCCTACAGAGGGCTCCAGTAGCTTTCTCTCACCTCTTGCAGAAGCAACACAGCACCCTCCCACCTCTTGCAGAATCTGCATGGTTCCCTCGAGGCTCCCATGGTAGCAGCATGGTGTGGCTTCCCCCCGCCTCACGTGTAATTGCAGAATCAATGCAGGTCCCTCCTGGCTCAAAAGGAAGTGGCATAGTTGCCTCCCACCTCCCATGGAAGTGTTGGGAAGCCTACTGTGCAAAATATCATGCACTGGGCCACTAATTAGAAATATAACTGACTAAAGGGCTGGTGCATAAAATTTATGCACAGGGTGGGGTGTCCTTTAGCCATGCCTGTACCTTTCCCATCTGGGACCCATTGAGGGACGTCTAACTGCCCATTTAGGCTGATCCAGATAAGATCCTAAAATGGCAGTCAAATACTCCTCTCACAATACAGGACTATTGGCTCTGAAATGCTTGCCTGCCTGCCTTCCTGATTGCCCCTAACTGCTTCTCCCTGCCAGCCTGTTCACCCCCTAACTACTCCCCTGCCAGGCTGATTGATGTCTAACCACTTCCCTGCCAGCTTGATTGAAGCATAACTGATCCCCTGCCAGCCTGTTTGCTCATAACTATCCTCACCTGCAGGTCTGGTCACCCCTAACTGCCTTCCCTGCCCTGCCTTGCAGGCCTGGTGCCTCCCAACTGCCCTCCCCTGCTGTCCATCTTGTGGTGGCCATTTTGTGTCCACATGGGGTCAGGATCTTTGACCACATGAGGGCATCCATCTTGTGTGTTGGAGTGATGGTCAATTTGCATATAACTTTTTTATTAGATAGGATATAGGGCTGGTGCATGGATGGGGGCCAGTTGATTTGCCCTGAAGGATGTCCCAGATCAGGGTGAGAGTTCCCTTGGGATATGAGGCATCCTGCACTAGGGGACTGTGGTGGCTTGCAACCTGGCCACATACCCCTTCAGCAACTCAAGCAGAGGCCCTGGTATCTGGGATTTATCTTCTACAATTGAAACTTTGTAGCCTGGAGTGGAGCCAAGCTTTCTGCTTGCTTTGTGGTGGTAGCCATTTCTATTGATATTTATGTATCTTCTATAATTGAAAGTTTGTAGCCTTAAGGGGAGGCCAAGCCAGGTCAGGGTGTGCAGAAAGCTTGGCTTTCTCCACCACCGGGGAAAACCCTAGCCTCCTGCTCTCTCCAGTTCCATGGCTGCCGTCATTTTTGTGGGATTTATTTATCTTCTATAATTGAAACTTTGTAGCCTGTAGTGGAGGCCTCTGCCAGCCAAGGTGTGTGGGAAGCTTGGCTTCCTCCATCACTGGAGAAACCCAAGCCTCCCTCTTGCTCTCTCTGTGGCCTTAGCCATCCAAGTGGGGTTAATTTGCATACTCGCTCCTGATTGCCTGGTGGGCATGTCTTGTGGGTGTAGCAAAGTTATGTTCAATTTGCATATTGCTATTTTATTAGATTGGATGACTTGGTTTTATAATAAAATATGTTTGGCAACATACTCATTAAATTTTTTTTCTATATAAATATGTGCATACACACAGAGTATGTATCTTCATTTTCTGCACTACATACAAATAGTTATTTAACAAATATAACTTAGATGGCTCATTTTCAAATAACTATAGACCTTAGTCATATTTCTGGCCCTTACTTAATAATGCAGTTTTCATATCATTTCAGCTCACCTTTTACCGAAAGCTTGCATAAATGTAGGCTAAAAATATAACAAGAACTTTCCGTTGTGACAGAAAGTTTACTCTTTTTAGATACATTGATTAGAACACCCATAAGTAGGCTTCTTTTCAGATCCTGAACTGTGAGCCAACCTTCAAGAAGATGGAAAACTTCCAACAAAAAAGCAGAAGGTTATTCCTCTGATTGATATTTTATTTTATCCCCATTTCTTGTTCCCTGGTTTGTGCACAATAAAAGCCAGAATATGGAAAATACTATAAAAGGGGAGAAAAAAGCAAATAGCAAAAACCCAATATGTTATATGCCTTCAAACCAGTATTAGTAGATATTGAGAAAAATTATCTTCCAAATTTCAATTTAAGTTTAAATAAAGTGAACATATCTAGGTTTGTACACACCATCCTATGAGACATAACATTCATCCTGTGGCCAGTTCTCTTATAGATTCTCACCATCGGAAAACCCGTAACTCAAAAAGAAAATTATCCTGAATCGGTTCTCAGCTCTTTTTAAATGCCTTTCTAAGAAGGACTTACATCTCTGCTTCACTTCTGAAAGAAATGCAGTATGCATCTCCCAGGATTGCAGTTCTTATAAAGGTTTATCTCTCACTTATAAATGTGTCCATTGAGAAGCAACCAGATTTTAGAACTACCGGTTTTTCCTTACTTTCAGCCCTCATCTCAGCATTTCTATACGGAATAAATTTGTACTGAAGACAATTATGAATAATTAAAGGTTTTATCTAGCTCTTCCCTTAGTTTTATTTCCCACTAAGTCTTCTGTTGATCCCAAGAGGTAAATTCATAGGCATACTGCATATCGTTCTTCTCTTGCCTGTGCTTCTGTTTCAGTTGAAATTCACTGTAATTTTCTTCAAAAAGCCAAAACTCTACTTGAATTTCGTCATGTAACGTTCACACAGTTTGATAAACTAGATCACATTAATATGTAAACAGGACCTTGTTCACTGAGGACCTTCCTTCTCCCAAACAGCATCAGTAAGATGTAGCCTTTGGAAGCAACGCCCCTGTCCAATCAACTTTATCTTGGGCCTGAGGTCTGCACAAATTTGGATAGTATTAGTAATTAAGAGAGATTATATATTACTTTCAAATTAATTCATTGACTCCATGATAGTCCATTATCTATAAACAATGAATCTATAGCAGGAACAAAAAATGGCTGTATTTGATACTAGCATTTATCACATTAGGTGCTTTTACAAATATTGCTGCTACAAAGCACATTTTGGATTGCTTCAGAGATGATACAAAAAATTGACTGGATATCTATGAATCTGAATAAAAATTAGTGATGCTCTATTAGGGTATTTTTTTTTAACATTGGAAAAGAATATTAGTCTCCACTAGAAGCTCATACAGCATCTTTACTTTTTTTGGTAAATAGTTTCTTAATAATAATATTTTGTTATAAGGATATAAAATAAATATATCCTAGGTAACTTTAAAGTATTTTATTTTCAGGCTCATAGTCACCCAAGTTTTAAGTTATACTTATTTTAAAAATAATTATAAAAATGTTTGTTTCATATCTTTCAGTCAACTGAAAAACAGTTCTGTCATTGGTGTGAGCAGAGTTGGGGATGGCAGTGGGGAATATAGTGAGCTAATTTACTTACTAGTGAAAGAGCAAGTGAATGTTGTATTTTAAGCTCATAAAGTAATTTATCATCTAAATTTAAGAATAAAACAAATATGATTTATATTACACAATTATTATATGGCAAGATTTTGTTTATTCCTCTCACTTATCTTACCACAACCTTGCAATAACTGTGGAATTAAGCATCAAGAGTTCAAAAATAAATGTTTACTTATTCTCAAAGAATTTGAAGACTAATACTAAAGGAGACAAGATATTTTATTTTTTTATTTTTTAAAATATATTTTATTGATATTTCACAGAGAGGAAAGGAGAGAGATAGAGAGCTAGAAACGTCAATGAGAGAGAAACATCAACCAGCTGCTTCTTGCACACCCCCTACTGGGGATGTGCCCGCAACCAATGCACATGCCCTTAACCGAAATCGAACCAGGGACCTTTCAGTCCGCAGACCTACGCTCTACCACTGAGCCAAACCGGTTTTGGCGAGACAAGATATTTTAAATAAATACAATATAATATGGCTTGAACTAAATTTTAAAAATATGTTTTAACAACTTGAGTGATTAAATCTTTCTGAAAAGAGATGCATATGTTCATGTGAAATAAAAATTGATATTGATAATTAAATAATGATAATTATCATTAATTCAGTACTTATTAAGTACTAGGGAATTTGCTGTTTTGTAAGACTGTAAGTCAGAGGTGATCTCTGCATTGGATGAAATTAGAAACATTTTCTAAAAACTTAAGTGCAAGATCACTCAACAAGGACAAATCTATGAATCAATTCTATAAATCAAATCCAGGTCAACTTGTGTCCAGGCTGAGTCAGGACACATGAACTTTATCATCAATAATGCTACTTGCTTACTCTATAGCTTTGTGTAAATCACAATTATAATTATCAGTGAGTTTGATAAATTAGAGATAATCATACTGTCTCACGTTTTTTCTTGTTGTTTTGTATACCTATAGGAACCATGGGGCAAGCAATGAGTCCTACAGAAATTAATGTCTTCCACAGCCCTAGTTACTATCACTCTCATACAGACATCTTTCATTGTCAATTTTATTGGACATTCTGTGCTCTGTTAAATGATGCTACTCGGTATGTCTTTTTCCCACTTTGCCATCTGGAACATTACTTCTTATGCTTCAAAACTTACTGAAGATGTCAGTTCCTGATTTACATTCACCAGCCTCATCTTCTATGTCCTTACCTTACAGTACTTGTTACAAGAGACAATTATAGCACAAAGCCACTCTGTGCCTTAGTGATTATTCTTGCTCTGCCAGATTCTGCAGCAACACTGTGTGAGCCGCTTAATAGATTCTCAGTGAATGGAAAATAGTAGATGCACCATAAGTTTGTGTTGATATGAAACAAAGATATTAATATTATAAACATTAGTTCAAATATATCTATTCTTAAGTTAATTTAAATTGAATATATGCAAGGCCCTTATTTTATATTATACAATTATTATATGATAATATCTTGCAAAAGGAGAAAATAATTTCTGATAGATTCTTTTCAGCAAGACATTAAATTTTTAGTATGCAAAGAAAAAACATTCTGACTCTATGCTCTTAAAAATTAATAATAATTCTAGTAAAAGGATTGATTGATCACCATCCATTTTAAGTGTAGTAAAAGGTTTTTAATTTAACTTTTCAGTGTAGATTTTTCACCTTGTCCTGACATTTTAGTCTTCTTTCTAAAGCATTAGTTTACTTCCTTAGACTTTTTTGGATAATCCTGAAATACTTATATACAATTTATACTAAACTCTTTTTGTTGAGTTTAAAGTATTTTTCCAGCAAATTATGCCACTTGTCAGAATGCAAGAATATTTTTCACAATGTAATGTTATTTATAATTGAAGGTAAAATAAGAAAGAAAGAAAAAACTTCTAAGTTAGAGAAGTGATAGTTTTCCATCCATCTTGTCAGAATATTTTATCATAAATAATTTTAAAACTCATTTTACAATGAATAGCTGTTCTTTTTATATCAGCACTGTCATAGGAAGGTTTTTTGTTTGTTTGTCTTTTTAGTATTTCCACAAGCAGCAAAACATTTATTTCATTATAATTGAGTTTTAAGTTTATTTAAAATGCTCTATGAGGCATAGCCTTCTGAAATGACTCATCGTGTTTCTGGGAGTATCTGGAGGATGAAAGTTACCTTTGAATAATTTCTGCATGTTAAATTGTACTTTGGGAGAATTATTCTAAATAGTTTTTACTATATTAGTTTTTTTTTTAATTTGGGTTTTACTTTTCCATTAGAAAATTACTACTCTTTATAAGAATATGAATAGTCAATTTCAAAACCATCAATGAGAAAGTCAACATGAACTAAATACTTGGCTAAACTTTATGGATATACAGGAAAAAGAAAACTTCTTCTCTTAGGAGCATTTCCAATTTGTAAATATTCATATGAACATATGAAAACACAGAGGTTCAAAACTCCAGGATACAGGTTATCCCTTCTAACTTATTTCAGAAATTTCCTAGTCTACTATTCTTGGAGCAAATAACTCATAGTCTGTTTTGAAAAATTAACATCTATCTGCCAAAGTAAAATCCAATGAATTTATTTTCTAGAGATACTATGTACTACATAGCTCTAAGTTGCATTGTATTTCATTAACTTAATATAAAAATGTGCACTTTGCACTGATTTTCAGCATAAAAATAATTTTAGGACTAATTTATGCTAACAAATATGGAGAACCAGCTTACAGAACTACATACAAAGAATAAAGGACGATCATATTATTTCATTGTGCATAATGTCTTTGTGTAATCTTATATGCTTATACAAGTTGTCCCTAAAATGCTTACACATTTTTTCAGCTGATAGTTCAATTTTGAAATTAAAATGTATTTTAATAAAGACTGTCTTTATAATTATTCAAAATGAGTATATACATTTTTGGAATACCCTATACACTGAGTGGCCAGATTATTATGATCTCTGAATGCATAATAATCTGGCCATTCAGTATATATATATTAGAGGCCCGGTGCATGAATTAGTGCATGGATGGGTTCCAGCCAGCCTGGCCAGGGGGAGGGGACATGGGCATTTTGGCCGACCTGCTGGTGGAATTCCTGGCTGAGGGGACAATTTGCATATGAGCCTTCTTTTATTTAGGATATACACTGCGTGGCCAGGTTATTATGCATTCAGAGATCATAATAATCTGGCCACTCAGTGTATATAAAGGTAGATTCATGTATATATTAACAAATATTTCAGTTTCCAGTACTGTGAACAACACAAAAATGAGTAAGAGTAACTTTCAATTTGTTTCCAATATAATATAGAGAAGAATGGCTGGTAATTAATATAAAAATTATTTTCAAATAACAAGAATCATGAGATAAATGTTTGCAAAATGCATAGTAGGGCATACAAACAAATTTTTCCCAAAAAAATCTTTTCCCAAATTATATGTCCCTCTTTTACCCTTCTCCATTTTAAGAGGATAGTGTCTCTTTGGAATTAAGGTAGTGAGGCTTACAAACTGCATATTTCATTTCTTATCACCTTTGTGTATCTCAAATTTCTGGTTCTTCCAACCCTGTTAAACAGTTTGGGAACAACTGCCATAAAGTAAAGAACAACTGCTTTAAAGAATGTTCATTTGCTTTGAAGCTGGACACAGCTGGATTAAAACCTTCACTCCAAGTTCTAGCTGAGTGAGCAAGTTATGTAATTTTCTGAACTTCAGTACTGTTATCTATAAAATGAGGAAATAAAACCTCGCTTACCCTGAATTAAATCATTATGGTTCCTAGAAAAAGGCTCCAGTACATTAATGGCTGCTCTTTTATAGTGAGATTTCTTCCCTGGGACTAGAAGGATGAATAGAGAACTTAGAACTACAATGGGACTAGCTGCAGGTGGATAAGGATACAATGGATTGTGGGAGCCATGGTGTAAAGCATGAGAAAAGAGCTAGATGGTGAAACCCCTAATTTTAGCTAGATTGGAAGATAGAAACTTTGATGTTGAAAAGAGGGAAATAAGCCTGGGAAGTATTAGAAGGAACATTCTTGTGGCGAGCTTAAATGCCATGCTGAGAAGAGACACTTAAGTTCTTGAGCAACATAGAACTATTGAACATTTTGGATAGAGGAGTGACATAATTATAATGGTGCTTTAAATACAGCCTTTGAACAAAATAGATTTCAAAGAGTCTAGAGGCTGAGAAGCAATTGAAGAGATGATTGTTGAAGTAAAAGAAAATGAAACTCTATCATACACTGGGGACATATCAGAAAGGAAGAAGTGGATAATATGGGAATGATTTGGAAGGATTTAATAGGTTATTATTGTAGGGAACAAATGAAAAGGAAGGTGTTTTTTTTTTGTTTTTTTTTTGTTTTTTTGTGATGTAATACAGAAGAGAGATGCCGCTATGACATAATAGGTTTTATTTGGGGGAAATAGTGATTTCTATCTGGGATGATGGGGTTAAGGAAATGTTCTTTGTCTAAATGTATTAACTCAACAATGAGTGAATAAAGGTTAAGAGGATAAATAACTTGCCTATGTTCCCTCTGCTAATAAAATTATTTAAATTTCTGGCTCCTTAGACTGCAACCATGTTTCCTATATTTTAAAGGAACATCCAGGGGACATCTCAGGAAAAAATGTCCAGTATTATACTGATTTGAAACAGGTATTTGATCAATGGATGGGTAAATTGGTATAGGAGTCACAAATATGGATTCTACAGTCTCGGGATAACATTGTCAAGAGAATGAGTATTAAGAGAGAAGAAAGTTGAAATTAATTCCTTGAGGAATATGTAATTTTAGAAAGTAGATAAGGGAAAAACAAAGAAGACAAAATAATTCAATCTGGTTGATAAAAAAATTAAAATAAGGCAATTATCTGTAGATTAGGAGAAGAAAACAAGGGAAAAAAAGGAAAGTAATAGATTCAATAAAAAAGGGTAAAGAAATAGCACTTATTTCACAATACCTAATCCATGAAGACCATTGAGAATATATTTTTGGTGTTTTTTGTTTTTTGTTTTTTTTCCACTAGTGTGAGAGGAAAACAAAATTAAGGTTCTGTTGTAATGGCTTGAAACCTGGAGAATATCTGCATTGAGTTATAGTGATACTTATTTGAATTTAGAAATTCTGTTTGTAGGAATTATAAGAGGAAAAAAAACAACAAAATGTTTGAATAGTCTTTATTGTATAAAGAAAGAAAAAAATGTCACTGTTGAAATATTGGAACATTAATAAAAATAGTTACTTTTGTTTCTTTCTCTTCCCTTTTACCTGGGCCTCTTGAGGACATATTTAGCACTGAAATTAATTGTGAATTATTTTTTGTACTGCAATATTTCTGATTTATTGTGTTTTTCTGCCAAAGAATACCCTACTTACTTTCTTAGGACATTTGTCCATATCACATGATACAGAAATTAAATACCAAGTCAATGACACTGGTTGACTAGCTTTAAGATTTGGTCACACAGGTCAGCAAGAACTCAGTCATCAGGGGGTAAGAAATCAACCAAAGGACTTGTATGCATGCATAACCAATGGACATAGACACTAGGGGGGTGTGGGTATGTCCTGGGGGCAAGAGGGGAGAGGCGAGTAGGGTGGCCCTGGAGAGATCAATGGGGGGAAAAAGGAGACATATATACTATATGTAATACTTTAAACAATAAAGAATTTTTAAAAATAAACTCAGTCACTCAACTTCTTATCACAGCATACAGCTGATAAAACTGACTATATGAGGTAAACACTATAAGGATTGAGACGATGTCCTCTTTTAACCTAGCACAGGGTCATTATTGTACATAGCAGGCATGAGTCAATGAATGAGTGAATGAATGTATGAACCATAGAATATATGCTAACTTATGACCTAATGCACAAGAAAATAATTTATTTTTACAAATCAGGTTAAGAAACTAGTACTTTGGTTTTCAAATCTTTACAAAATACAATCAGTGGTAGCCCATATAATAAAGAGCTAATATGCAAATTAGCTCATCATATGCAAATGGTCATCATGCCCTCATGTCATCATGCCTTAATGGCTCAGACACTCAACACTAGGGAGAGAGGAATGGGGATAAGCCAGGCTGCAGCCCAGGAGAGGGACAAGCCGCCTGTCCAAGGTGCCCATTGGCTACAGCTGGCCTGGGCAAAGTTCGCTAGGGTCCCAGGTGCCTGAGACCAGCCAGAAGAGGGAATACTGGGTCCTGGATATGGGGTGAGGCAGAGGCAATTAGGGCCAATCAGGCCAGCAGGGGAGCAGTTTGAGGCAATCAGGATTGCAGGCATTGGGGTTGGACCAATCAGGCAGGTAGGCAGGCAAGTGAGCAGTTAGGAGCCAGTGGTCCTGGATTTTGAGAGGTGGGCAGATATCCCCTGAGGGGTCCCAGATTGGAGAGGGTGCAGGCTGGGCTGAGGGACCCCCCCCCCTCATGCAAGAGTTTCATCCACAAGGCCTCTGGTAGTTAATAAAGCAAAGCAATATTTCTGTCTGTTTCTATAGGGATACTGAATAAACATTTTAGGAACATAATAAATAATGTGTGTATATATATATATATATATATATATATATATATATATTTACACTAAAATTATTAATATTGATTATTATATAATTACTTTAAATCACAACAGATAATTTATTCTTCTAGATGAGAGAGGGAGGGAATTATGGTAGATGAGAACCATAGGGGGAGGGTTGGTTGATACAAAGAAAAAAAAATAAGTTAAATAATTTAACTTCTTTTTTTTTTCTTCTCTAAATATGAATGAATAATTATTTCTCCATCGCCATTGATTTTGACTTATCTTAAAACTTGGGGTGGACATTGTTTAAAATTCATCATCCAAATGAGCAACATGCAGGCTTTATGACTATATCATTTTTATATATTTCACAAAGAAAGCTCAAATATCTCTTATCCAATTGAGATATAGCAGGCTTCTTTTTTTTCTTTTCTTTTTTAAATATATTTTATTTATTTTTTACAGAGAGGGAGAGAGAGGGATAGAGAGTTAGAAACATTGATGAGAGAGTAATATCAATCAGCTTCCTCCTGCACATCCCCTACTGGGGATGTGCCCTCAACCAAGGTACATGCCCTTGACCGGAATCAAACCTGGGGACCTTTCAGTCCGCAGGCCAAAACTCTATCCACTGTGCCAAACCGGTTTCGGCAAGCCTTTTTTTTTCCCTTAATAAAACTTTTGGTAATTTGTCTGCCAGTTTTCAAACATGCACATAAAATGTAAATACATCTGGTATTTCAAAGGATATCTGTTTTACAGATATAATCAACATTAAGTATTTAGTAAGCAATGGTATAAAATATAAACTAGGCTTTTAAAGAATAAAAGGTTCTTCTTGTCTTACCAATTGCTATAACATGTATCAGGCAGCAATAAGTAACATGAAAAATTTTAATGCATTTTAGATATGCCTTTTCTTATGTAGTTGTAAAGTACATTAATAGTCCTGAAGAACATAAAGTCAATGAGCTATATATTTATATATTCTTATAGTAAAAGCCCAAGACAGAATTGCTGATTGTTGTAATTCTACACTTGTAACTATAAATTATAAAAATTTGCCCTAGCTGATTTGGCTCAGGGATAGAGTGTCATCCTATGGATTGAAGGGTCCCAGGTTTGAGTTTGGTCAAGGGCACATGCCTAGGTTGCAGGCTTGATCCCCAGTAGGGAGCGTGCAGGAAGCAGCCAATCAATGTTTCTATCTCTCCTTCTCTTTTCCACTCTGAAATCAATAAAGATATACTTAAAAATGTTTAAAAATTTGTTATCAGATAATTCAGATGACAATTCAGGTGTGACCAGAAGATGATATTCTTATGAATTACTCTTTGGAGCTATACTTTGATATGAAGCCCTTATGCCATTGCTTTTACATTTAGAACTTTGAATTTGAAAGAACTCTAACCGGGAAATTAAATCCATTCAAATATGCATTTTGTGAATCATTTATGCAGAGCTAACTAAAATTTATATAAAATAGACAATTTTATCCAAAATCCTCATAAAGACAACCCTGCCTTTCTCATTCTCTGCATATTATGTGTTCTCTTATTTTTCTGAAAATGTTGAGGTTTTTCAACAAGATTTGTTTATTTATTTTCATTGTATTGCAAGACTATATCAATCCTTAAGTTGATTTGATCTTACATTCAATTTAAAAACAAAATTTTCATCCCAAATTTATATTTTGACTGCCTCTACTCACCTCTACATTTAGTGATTCATGGCAGACTTGGGCACCAATCTACAAACCCAACTCACTCATCAAAGACAGTAAGGACGCCTATGCTCCTAAATTTTATGCTCTTTATCTTACAATACTTGAAAAATGTTATTTAGTATCTATGTATTACAAACTTTTTAAATTAATTATGCATACACTGTGTCAGGTTGTTAATCAGACATAGGCTAGATATGCTGTTGTAAGACCAACATGTTTTCTTGAATATTTAGTTTTGACTGTATTTTTATATATACACAACATCCTTTCTTTTGATTTGCTTGATTGATCAGTTAATGATCCAGGAACATTTTTTCTCCCTTGTCATTCTATGTACTGACAGTTGATGAATATATTTATGTAAGTTTAGGAAATTTGGTTTTAGCTTATCTCTCAGTGATATTCTTAACTATTTTTGAAATATTCTGCACCTGTGTTTTGTGTGTTTTTTTGTTTTTGTTTGCTTGTTTGTTTGTTTGTTTTGGGGAGGAGGAGAGGATTCTTGTAGTTTTTTTTTGTTTGTTTTTTTCCTCCCAATCTGTTTAGCATCTCTCTTAGTCTCCCTTGTATGCTTCTGACCCAATTCCTTATCTCCCAGTTTTTGTTTCTGTCCTTTTACTCTTTCACTTCTTCTTGGCCAGATCTCATCTTGTTTAATGGTTTCAATGATAATCCCTGTATTGATTACTTTGAACATTATCTCCAATTTATAACTTTCAGTTGAACACCAGCTTTGTGTGTTCAATTGACAAAGAAAATCAACACTATTCTATAGAGACATACCTAACACTCAATATGTCCTAAAACAAATTCATTTATCTGTGTTAGGTTTGAAAGGAAACTGGAAACAGAACAACAGGGAGTTTTAAAGAAAGTTTATTCCCCGGTAATGGGCAGAAGCCATCACCGAGGTAAAGAGATCAGAATTAGGGGGAGAGGGGACAGGAAATCGGAACCCAGCCGGGCTGATGGAGGTCCACCTCCAAAAGCGGCATGTGTCTTGCTTGGGGTCCTTCTTAAAGGACAGAAAGGGAGGGGGTTGGGCCCAGGGTGGAACAGGAAGGGATGGGCCCCAAGGGCACTTTGGCCCGTGTTAATTGGTGGTTCACTGTCTTGGAGATGTCCCTATGGCAGGTGCCAGTCATGTGTTAAACTCTGCCCACCAGTTTGGGAGGGGGAGAACCTTTCAATCTGGTACCAAATTTATTTTACATCTTATATTGTCTGTCAGTGAATAATGAGACCTTTCTTTTTATCTCCATTAGACCCTGAACCTTCTCAACATTTTCTCCAGCCAATCTTTTAATTTCTCTCCACCTCTGCTCCCCCTATTTTTACTTCAAGTATCCTTTACCTCTTACCTAGATGACTGCAAACGCCTCTTAAATGGACTTCTTGCCTCCAATTTTGTTTCCCTCTAATCTGGTCTCCATATTGCACACATAATATCACACAAATTTCAATCACAATAATTTTATTGTCATGAAATAAAATCCTAAATCCTTAACCTGGTGTACAAAGGCATTTAAGCATGAGCTCTATTCATTTCTTGTCACAACACACATTTTAACCTTCCTGTAATCAACTTCAAAGCCCCACTTGTCATTCTCAGGTATCTGTAGAATCTACTTGTTTTTTGCAGTTAATGTTCATAACCGTTCAATATTACTTGATAACTTGACAAACACTTTTGTTTTGTATCTTTCTTCTGAGCAGTGTTCTAAGTATTGTTCTGAGTTTCTTACTAAGGTCTGACAACTATATTAATACCTTTAGTTACTGTTTTTGCTAAACTTATTTTGCTTTTTCTCTGTAGTCTCTCCTTTATTGTCAATTATGAAAATTGGACATCCTTTCCTTTAGTCTAAATATTTCTACAAAATATTAGATTCAACTGCCACAGCAGTTAAATGACCTCAACTGCTGAATGACCTCAGAACTCCAAGTTTGATCTGGTCAAAATCAATGCCAGATTATTCCTCAGTTAGCAAGATACAATCTATAAATCACTTTTTTAGTTTTGTGAACATTGGAATGCTACTTAGCCCCTCCATGTCTCTGTAGCTTTATCTGTAAAATGGCAATAAAATAGTACCTATCTAAAAAAAAAAAAAAAAAAAAAAAAAAAAACCACTCTATTTGCTATTTTTGTTAGATGATAAATCACCCCCTCCCCCAACTGGTGGACAGAGTATGACATAAACTGCACCTTCGGCCTGGCATTCCTGAGCACCTAACCAGGCACCTTATATGGACTGCAAATTGAACCAACAATCAGCACCTGACAAACACCCTAAGCCCTCATTCCTAAGTCCCTAAGTGCCTAATCATGTGCCTTATATGAAACCACCAATCAGCATGTGCTGAGTACCCTAAGCCCCATCCCTTCCCATTCCTCCCCTCAAAAGGCATGTTCACCCCTGCACAAGTGCTCTCTTCCTTTGCAAGGCAGCCCGGCAGGGTCCTTCTCCTCTAATAAACAACAATGCTATTTATTTATTATTTATTTATTATTTATTTATTATTTACTTATTTATTTGTTTATTATTTTTATCAATTTCAGAGATGAAGGGAGAAAGAAAGATAGAAAAATCAGTGATGAGAGAGAATCACAGATAGCTGCCTCCTGCATGCCCTACACTGGGCATCGAGCCTACAACCCAGGCATGTGCCCTGACTGGGAATAGAGCCATCACCTCCTGGTTCATAGGTCAATGCTCAACCATGAGCTACTCTGGCCAGGTGACAACAATGCTATTTAGAGAGAAAGAGAGATAAACTATAATTAAAGGGAAATAAAATATATTTATGGACACTTTTTTTGAGAAAAAAAAGGTTCCAAAATGTATAAGGCATTAAGAGAAATTGAATTTCTATTGTTACATTCTATGCAAAGGCATCCATAACATATAAGCACACCTCAGGAGTCTGGATTTTAAATGAACAATAAATTATTGTGAAGTTTTTAAAAATGTATTTTATGTATTGCTTTTAAAGATTTAAAAATTACATTTTTTATTGTAATACCTCTAGGCAGAAACTAAAGTAAAATATACCATATGCCAAATATGTACTTCCAGAAACTAGTGGAAAATAATAACTTAGGGCTAAGATTTTTATTAGGTTGTAATGATTTTTCCCCTCTTGTGAATAAAATGAGTTTTAGGAGGAAAATACATTGTTCTCTCAAGTTGTTAACATATGTTCAATTGACTGAGTGAGGTATTTTAGTTACCAAAGACTTCTAGGAAATGAAGACAATCCAATGAGCCTGGAACTCTGAAAATAAAGATCTTCAGCTGAAGAGCTTCAGTTACCTTCTAGAAATTATTGGAGAAATCCCATGCCTAAGGAAATATATAGAATTTCTGTTTAGTTTTACTTATCTCTGAAGTTCTTGCTGATCCAATAGCAGTTAGTTTTCTGAGTCAGAGTGTACCTTAACTTAGTTTCTTCAGACTTTCCCTTCTAAACACTAGTTAATTCCATGCTGTCTACATCCTTTGAGAGTTGTTCTAATCAATCATAATGTAATTTCAATTGTAGTTGCCCCTTCAACTTTATCTTTCCCTCACCAGCATGTCCATGTCCTGCTTCTCCAAACCAGGTTCTCAATAATAATTTCTTTTAATTCTAAATTCTATAACTTTTTTTTTTCTGACTTAGAACCAATTATTAGGTAAATTTGCTTAATAGAGGCAGAAAGTCTTTGGAGGATAATTTAACTTAATTAACATAATTTAATTGGTGTCTACCTTCCCTCTCCCCACTTTCCTGCTCATGAAGTTGATGTCACAGCTTCATTTTACACTGGAAGGAGCCCGAATAGAAAAATGTTACGCAACTTGTCAAAGGCCATACAGTTAATAAATTGCCAAGATGAGATTCAATCCATGCTTATATGAGACTTCCATTTTATTTTTTAAAATAAATCTTTATTGTTCATATTATCACAAATGTTCCTCATTTCCCCCCACCCTCGCTCCCCTCCATCAAGTTTCCATCCCACCCTCTGCCCTTTCCCCATCCCCCATTGTCCTCATCCCTAAATGCAGTTTATGTTCAGTCTCTTCCTGCCCCCCCACTCCCCATTTCCCCGAGAATCATTAGTCCACTCCCCTTCCATACCTCTGCTTCTATTATATTCACTAGTTAATATTGTTCATCATGATTTTTACTTCCCTTGGTTTTTAGATTCACTTGATAGTTAAGTATTTGTTGTTCATAATTTTTATCTTTCTTTTCTTTCTTTTCCTAAAGAACCCCTTTCAGCAATTCATATAATTCTAGCTTGGCGGTGATGAACTCCTTTAGCTTAAATTTATTTGTGAAACTCTTTATCTGGCCTTTGATTCTGAGTGATAGCTTTGCTGTGTGGAATCCCTTAACACGACCCGCGAGGTTCAGGGCCCACTCAGGGTCCAGTTTCTGGAGAAGGCCGCACACTAAAATGAAGAGACTGGAAAAGAGTTAATTTGGGAAACACAGGGCCAGGTGGGGAGTCCACCTGTAGTGGGAAGACTAACCCCCTGCTCTGACCTTTTTCCATTCTTTTTATTGAGATTCTGAGATGAGGACATCTCTTAGGCGGGAAAATTTCCAGCAACAGAAAATCAACAAGAATTTACATATGATTAACAAATTAAAGTTGCCTCAAGCTCCACTATCTCAACTAGACAATGAGTTAATAGCTCTGACCTTTCAGAGCCATCAAGGTTGGCCAGCTCTTTTTATATTTTATTATCAGTGACAATGTTAGGTTTCGGTTCCCTTGAATATTTCTTGCCATTCTTGTCTGGCCTGCATGGTTTCTGTTGAGAAATCACCTGACAGTCCTATGGGTGCTCCTTTATAGGTAACTACCTGCTTTTCTCTTGCTGCTTTTAATATTCTCTCTTTGTCTTTTGCTCTTGGAATTTTAATTATGATGTGTCTTGGTGTGGTCTTCTTTGGATTCCTTTTGTTTGGGGTTCTGTGTGCTTCCTGAACTTATAAGTCTATTTCTTTCACCAGGTGGGGGAAGTTTTATGTCACTATTTCCTTCAATATGTTTTTGGTATCTTGCTCTCTGTCATCTTCTGGGACCCCCATAATTCTGATGTTGGTTCACTTGAAGTTGTCCCAGAAGTTTCTTACACTATCTTCAACTTTCTGAATTCTCTGGCTCTTTGTGTTCCAAATCTTTGACTTGATTCTTACAATCTTCCATTTTGTTTTTAGGACTCTGTATAATATTTTTTATTTCAGAGAATGTATTCTTTATTTCTACTTGATCCTTTATTATTTCTTGTTGATCCTTTATTATTTCTAGTTGTTCTAGTTGATCCCTTTTCATATCCTCATAGGTCTTATTTATTTTATAGAAATTTTCTAGGAGATTCTTGATCAACCTCATAAGCGTGGTTTTGAACTCTATATCCAGTTGCTTTTTGTCCTCCATTTCTTTCGTTTGTGATCTGTTTCCTCGTCTTGGCATTTTCGCTGTTTCCCTGAGTTGGTAGGTTGGGAGGATCATCTGTGTCTATGCCAGGAGACTGCCTTATTCCATTAGACTTGGAAACCTGCAAAAGCCTCTGTGTTCAGCTTGGATGGGGCGGAGTTTCAGGGTGGAGCTTACAGGCTTGGCTTCCACTTAGCCCTGCCCTCTGAGGTTCCTGAGTCTCAGTGTTCCTCAGTGTCCTTTGGTATTTGCTGCAAGCATCACTGAGAGAAAGGTGCCCTGGAGTTTCGCCTGCTACCAGACAGTCTAGTCTCCCCCAATGAGCCTGCAACTGGGGTTCAGTGCAGTTGGAAGTGTGGTTAAGAGCAGTTCGAAGCTTATGTCTCCTTCCCTCTAGGGCAATCCAGTAGCCCAATCATCAGTCTGTCCTCTCTGCACAATGTGCTCGACTCGGGGGTTCTGCCTTTTGCGGCTCCCCTTAACTTCTGCCTTACGGCCCAGATTCCCTCAGTATAAGCGTAGGACTCCAGGGTCTCGTCCAGAACTCGAGTTCAGTGCAATCGGAGTTGGGGTTCAGCACAGTCTGGAGATTTTATCTCCTTCCCGCTAGGTACTCAGCAGCCCCCTCCTCTCTGGCTCTGTCCTCTCCCCACGCGTGCACCGTGTCTCTCCATGCCTTAGGCTTTTACAGCTCTTCTGGTTTTCCTTCTGGTTTTCTCTTTCTTTCAAGTTGTAGAATTCCAGTCAGTCAACTTTCCTGTAGTTCTGGATAATGTCCACTTTATGTTTTATTTAGTTTTTTAAAAATAACAATCAAAATATATTTTTTATTTTTTGGTACATACACAAAATAAGAATAAACAAAAAATAAAATTATTCATAATAAAATATAAATAAAAGTAATATTATAAATAACATGTATTTGGATCAATGAGAAGGATGAAATTGAATTGACTCATGAGAATGTAGAATTAGGAGCAGCTAAGCATGGTGCATATTCCCACCAAACTCTGGTGCAACGTGTACCTCCACCAAACTCTTCCCATACCCCTGGGGGTACGTGTACCACACTTTGGGAAACACAGGCTTAAGGAAATGCCTGTCATCAGTTCATTATAAGTGCTTACAGAATGAAATTAAGCATGCATTCTTGGCTGAAAAAACTGGGCAACGAAGAAAGAACACATGAAGGTATGTCCACCCCCTTGGGTCAAAGTTCAGGAGCCAGGGCGGTTACTTGGCAATCAGTGCCCTGGGAAGGGAACCTGGCAAAGCAAACAAATTTTACTCTCAGTGTTTCTTGGATGTCAATTAATTATCTGCCAGGCATGGAAACGGGCTTATAATCAAGTGACCATGGTCTCAAGCAGAAGTGCCATTAAAATCGCAAATGTGGCCTGGGAAGAAGCAATCAGAACAGATGCCAGGAGGTTGGCTGCACCGGAGGAACCAGCTGAATATCAACCTTGGGCCTGGGTCACTTTATATTTTAGTTGTATTTTTTGAAATTGTTGAGTGAGGCTGCAGTTAGGCGTTTACCTATGCCACCATTTTGTTTTTTTCTGAGATTTCCATTTTATATATTCTTGCCTCTAGTGACAGATATTTGGAAATAAGTGTTGGAGGAAATAAATACTTACATGGAGATCTGGAGGTAGAACAGTAATGTACAAATTGTTCTTTGGTCTCCTCTATAATTGTCAGTGTTTCCATAAGCTTTTGTTTGACTCTTACTATCACTGTATTGAAACAATCAGATAGATGAATAGATGATAAATAAATAGATAGATAGATAGATAGATAGATAGATAGATAGATAGTTGGATAGATAGATAGATAGATAGATAGATAGATAGATAGATAGTTAGATAGATTGGTAGATAGACAAATAGATAGATTAAATTTACTTATTGTTTGTATGGAAACTGTCATAATTGGAGAAGTAGTATAGCTAAGGAATGCCCATGATGATTTAAATTGATTGACTAATCTGATCCAACCTTGTTTTATCCTCATTCTTCCTAAAATTTGAATATAATTATATTTATTTTTAATCACTAGGATCATCCTTTTTCTTTTTATTTTATAAAGACAGGCATTCTAATGGTTCCTTTCCAGTTTCCAGGTATTCTTGTTATTGAGAACAGTGGATGAATGCCCATATAATTCAACTCTAACTTGCCTTGGAATATATTACCATGTGCAGCTAAATTGGACTACATAGACAGATATACCTTGACATTGTTTTTCTTCCTTTGTTTCTATATAATATTTATTTTGCTATCAGAAAAGAAACATTTTATTGAACTTCCTTTTTGTTATGGTTAACTAGAATTCTTTTCTCTATATAATATAAGGTTTATTTTATTAGACTAAGAGTTTTATTTTTTCCCAACAATAACAACACTAATATTTCCATTAATATGCTAGGCGCTATTAAACCCCTTGTATACTAGTAGGTACCCTTATAGTAACCCTTACTGTAAACACTGTTATTGTCTTCATTGAGGAGTCTGAGAAGCAGGGAAGGCCTGTCACAGCTGGAAAGTGTCAAAGTCTGATGCTTAGATTCTAAGAAGGTCTGAGTCCAGAACCCATATTCTCAAAAATTATGCTCTTCTTCCCAAACTAATTTTATTGCTTAAAGTTCAAATTAATGCGAATAATGCAGTTAAGTTCAGATCAATAAATAAATAGTTATTAAAAAACATTCTATTTTAAAAATGAGCCAATTTTATCCCGTAACATTCTGTTTTATATAGGTAACATAGTTTGTTGTTTTTTCTGCTTTTAGCTTTCCTATATGTATCCTGATTAAATATTTTGTTTACATCTGACCTTTTATAAGCCTTTGTTCTAAAATTTTTAAAAATATATTTTATTGATTTTACACAGAGAGGAATTGAGAGGGATAGAGAGTTGGAAACATCGATGAGAGAGAAACATTGAGAAACACTGACCAGCTGCCTCTTGCACATACCCCACTGGGGATGTGCCCGCAACTAAGGCACATGCCCTTGACTGGAATCGAACCTGAGATCCTTCAGTCCGCAGGCCGATGCTCTATCCACTGAGCCAAACCGTTTTTGGCATTTGTTCTAAAATTTAGTAGTATTTTCAAAAGCAATCATACATTTTTAAGATATGCAGTATATATACATGATATTTTGCATACATTAAATGTCAAGGATTTTAATAGTTGATAACTTATTGTACTTTTTTAATCCTCCAAACACTTTCTGCCTCTATTCAGCAAATTCACCTAATCATTGTTTATCAGTCACCATAGATATTTGGCCCCCTAGAAAATGTTTGGTAATGACTATAGATATTTTTTTATTCCAACTAATTCTGGACAACTGGTATCTATTGGGTAGAAGACATGGATACCACTAAACATCCTATAAGAAACAGTATAGGACCCCAAAAACAAAAACAAAGACAAAAATTAACTAGATCAAAAAAGTGGTTAGTGCAACAATGAGAAATGTTGAGTCCTACTCTAGCCCTGGGGCCTTTTTCATTAGCATGACAAATAGACTGCTCATTTCTCCTCTTAGACAGATAACAGTGGTTTGAATATCTTTATTTTATTCTACTCCAAAAAAGAGTCCTCTCACCATTCCTCCTGTTTACCATTATTTTAATTAGACTCCAATGTCTTAGGTTTTTTTTTGTCCTTTAAAATATAAATAAGTTGATGATAACAGTGACTGACCTAACTATGACATTTTAAACCCCTACTTGAGAGTTTAGCTCTAAATGGTTTCACTATGTTGATGTTGTTTGCTAAAGTAAATATTCATATTTCATTCAGTTAGCAAATGTTGGCATTCTATAATATAACCAAGCATATATCTAGTATCTTAATTTCAAATCTCTTTACATGCACATTTCTGGGATCAAGAATAAGCTTTTTGATTGTTGTGAAATTGTATTTGCCTTTTCAAACAGTTTGAGCACAATTGTCATTTAGTAAAAGAAGCATGGTTCCACTATTAATGTCTTACTTAAGAAACATAGGATTGGACCACATCTCACAAACTCCCACTGGACAGCACTTAAGAAGTGAATAATATTTCTGTCTGTCTAAGTCAAGTAATCCCAAATGTAAGTAATTTACAAGAAGGCATCAGGGACTGTTACAATAGACATATTGCAATATGTCACTGAAAATCAGCATCTCCCCACATGTTTGCATGTTTGATCAGCAGCCAGATGGAAGCTTTTATCACATTTATTTAATCTGAAATACACATGGTGATTACACTGGACCTTTGATTCAAGGCCTTATTAGTGTCTCAAGAGAAGTGAGGAAATGAGTTTGTTGCTTGCTGAAGCTATGACCCTCTGGGTAGAGATTACATCTATCACTGCCTAGACTAGAATACCGCTACAAATAATATAGTATTTCAAGGAAATAAGGTAAAGTAAAAGCTTTGTTAATCTATGAAAGAAAATAAAAGGGTATTCCTAAGTGGTTGACCTATGAACCCAAAGGACACAGTTCAGTTACCAGTCAGGGCACATGTTTGGCCTGTGGACTCAATCTCCAGTGTGGGGAGTGCAGGAGGCAGCCAACACATGGTGCAGTCTCATCAATTTCATCCTCTCTGAAATAAAGACTTACTAAAAATATTTGAAATGTATTGCTGAAGGATGGGGTAATAGAAAACTTCAACTTAATTTTACATATTTTTTTAACATTTTGAAATTTATATTATGATCAGAGGTCTGATGCAAAAAAATTATGCATGGGGGGGGGTGGAGGTCCTCTCAGCCCAGCCTGCACCTTCTCCAATCTGGGACACCTCAGGGGATGTCCTACTGCTGATTTAGGCCAGATTCTGGGAATCTAAACCAGCAGTAGGAAATCCCTCTCACAATCTGGGACTGCTGGCTCCTAACTGCTTACCTGCCCGCCTGCCTGATCACCCCCAACTACTCACCCTCACTGGCCTGGTCGCTCACAACTCCCCCTGCACCAGCCTGGTCGCCCCTTATTGCCCTCCTCTGCCAGCCTGGTTGCTCCCAACTGCCCCCCCCCATTCTGGCTTGGTCCCCCGACACAGCCTGCTATTCAGTCATTATTAGGTCTTCCCTCACTAACCCCCTTGCCCTGCCAGCCTGGTTGCCCCATGCAGCCTGCTGTTAGGTCATCTGTTTGGTAGTTTAGGTTATGAGGACCCCTTGCTTTATATATATTAGGATTATGTCATTTTATTTTCAAAGTCAGAGAAATTAATTTGAAAAAAAGGGAACACTCCTTCCACACAAGCACATATGCACAGTCTCCTTAAAGTAGTCACAAAAGAAATGACAGTTTTAATAATTTATTGATTTTTTCAAGATTTTGAAATGCATATAGCATATTATTACTAAAAAAGAGAGAAATAAAAAGGTTTCTATTAATATAGGTTAACATGACTAATGAGAAATGGTTAATTAAATCACATGCTTATCCCAAAACTAGAGGCCTGATGCATGAAAGTCATGCACAGTGGGGTGGGGGAGGCATGGAGGGGGTCCCTCAATCCAGCCTGCACCCTTTCCAATCTGAGACCTCTCGGAGGATGTTCAACTACTGGTTCAACTGGCAGTTGGACTTCCCTCTCACAATCCGGGACTTCTAGCTTCTAAGTGCCAGCCTGCCTGCCAGCTTTATTGCCCCTAACTGTCCTCCCTTATCAGCCCAATCACCCCCAACTGCCCTCCCCTGGTGTCCTGTTTACCCCCAACTGCCCTCTCTTGCTGTCCTGATCACCCTCAACTGTTCTTCTATGGTGGTTATCTTGTGGTGGCCATCTTGTGAAAATGTGAGAGTGGCCATCTTGTGACAACACTATGCAAGGGTGTCACGCCACCTAGGCTTTTATTATATAGTATGACCTAAAAATATTGTTACTTGATCAAAACTCTAATAATGGCTATTACTTTTGAACTAATACACTTGCAAACTATTTTTATTCCAATTAAAATGTTAATTTAAAAACATAATATTATCATATCAGTATTTTCCCCCCACTTTAAGCCAATATGGTATACACCACAAATTATTGTGTGTATCTCAGTTGAGAATTTCTTTAAGTTTGGTGATTTCTTTATTTCTACTGACACTACTATGCTACTGTCACTTCAAATTAGGTCAGATCTTGAAAAGTGTCAATTGTATAAACAAACAACCCATATTGACTATCTATCTACTCTGTACTAAATAACATTCTCAGAACTTCCCAATTCAAATTCCTTTCCAATTTAACAATTCTATAAGGCAAATGATCAGTAAAAACAATCTTTTACTGCAAAGATTGATATGCGTCTCAGTGAGACTAAATTGTTCAGAGTCACTTAATCATACTTGGTTGAGTCTGTATGACTATAAAAGAAAATTTGAGACTATGGTTCATTTAGTATCATATTTTTATGATCGCCCCACCCCACTTCCAAATGGTGTGTGTGCCTGTGTTTTAATTCTTCTCAAATAAAGAACTGATTTAAGACTTTTTAAAAAAATTTTATACTTACAACAATAGACAATCTTACTGGTAATGTACTACTTAAATTTTCTTTTATATGTAAAGATGAAAAAAATAAGCCTTGTACTGTTTTTCTGTGGTTAGAGTGTCATTGGCATACGCACCAAAGTGAGTTTAATTACCCATCAAAGGCAACACATAGGTTGCAGGTTTGATTCCTGGCCCCAGTTGGATTAGTGACAGAGGCAAACAATTAAGGACAAAGTTATTTCCCAGTGCTCCAAAGTGAGGTTTATTCAACTTGACCCAGGGATGAGGATAGAGCTCTTCAACATTGCTTTAAATTAGGGAAAAATACTGAGGTTGTAAGAACTTGGAGTCTGTAAATATTACTGTTACCATTTAGGAATAGGTACACTACCTAAGATATTTTTGAGTAAAACTATAAACTTTCAGCCGAAACTGGTTTGGCTCAGTGGATAGGACGTTGGCCTGCGGACTCAAGGGTCCCAGGTTCGATTCTGGTCCAGGGCATGTACCTTGGTTGTGGACACATCCCCAGTAGGAGGTGTGCAAGAGGCAGCTAATCAATGTTTCTCATCAATGTTTCTGTCTATCTCTCTCCCTTCCTCTCTGTAAAAAATCAATAAAATATATATTTTTAAAAAACACAAAAAAACCTGTATACCTTTTAAAAAACTGCCTAGACAAAGACAATTCTGGTTTGACTAATCATTTTGTTTCTTTAAATGACAGAGTATATGCAAGGTGGGCCTTTGATGAGCCAATATTGCACTATGGATACACATTTATGATTATCTGCTGTTAAAACAGAAAGTGCTGTATATAGAAATTTTGCTTTGAGGCAATAGTTATAAAGCATGCAAACTTCTGTTTCTGCATTTGGAAAAAATAAATCGGCTTTTGTTGAAGAAAAAAAAAAATGGGCCCGTGTTGCTTAGTGGTTGAGTGCCAACCCATGAATCAGGAAGTCACAGTTTGATTCCTGATCAGGGCACATGCCAGGGTTACAGATTTGATTCACAGTAGGAGATGTGCAGGAGGTAGTTGATGGATAATCCTTTCTCATCATTAATGTTTCTATCCCTCTCTACCTCTCCCTTCCTCTCTCTGAAATCAATAAAAACACACACACAAAAAAAAAAAACAACAGTTATGAGTCAATGAGCAAAGTGGAAGAACAGATATTAACATATTTATGGTGCTGACGTATAGCCTTACAATATGACCTTGAGGAAATAACTTAGCTCTTTGTTATTTTCTTGATGCATTATTTTATAAGACAATTTGAACTCTTGATGGGAGACAGGTTTTAGAAAAGAGTGGATAAAACAGGAAAGAAGAGAATTAAACAACACTCCATTTATTATAGAAACAGAAATATAAACAGTTAATACTGAACTTGGAATAATGATTATGACTACATTAGGTTTCCAGTCACAATTAGAATATGATTTATTTATGGATGTACAATTAATGATATTTATGAAAGGCATAGTTTCTTCCTCTAAATTGTATTTGTATTGCTTAAGTAGAGGAAAGTCATAAAGTTTTTTCATTAAAATTCTAGATACTAGGTGCCACTTTAAAAAGGTTTTAGGCATCTATTTTTATGACCACAAGACATAGTTTAGAAAATAGAATGCAGGTATTTTAATGTTGCTATTTAAATTTTTCTTCAGTTTAGTTGAAATTACCTTTGAGCTTTTAGTTAGGTCTTTTCATTCGTATGCTTGGACTACAGAGTGCTATGTAATCATTATTAGAATGAATAATTATATTTTATGCATAACAGGAACTTATTATGCCCAGTGCTTTTTAATTATGATGTAGGACAACATTTTACAAATAATTGTACTTCATATTTACTTGCCTGCGCAGAAGTATTTTATAGGTATGTCTGCCACTTATTAATGTTTAGGTCAATTTCCACTGAAGAATTAGTTACAGTTTTAGTTAGTTCATTTTGAGTACTTATTTCTTTTTTTTTTTTTTTTTTTTTTTTTTTTTTTTTTTATATATTTTTTATTGATATTTCACAGAGAGGAAGGGAGAGAGATAGAGAGCTAGAAACGTCGATGAGAGAGAAACATCGACCAGCCGCCTCTTGCACACCCCCTACTGGGGATGTGCCCGCAGCCAATGTACATGCCCTTGACCGGAATCGAACCCGGGACCTTTCAGTTCCCAGACCGACGCTCTACCACTGAGCCAAACCGGTTTCGGCAAGTACTTATTTCTTAAACATAAAAACATAGTTCCTTAATTAATGAAATATTCAAATTTTATGTATGATTAAATTGAATAAATTGCCATAATTTAAGGATGTTATGTTTTGTGCAAACTTATTTTTCTTTATTTTTGAAATAATGGAGTTTATTTATATTCACAAACATGCATACGACTTCTGTCATACTCAGTGTCAAGAGCTGCATGCTATCTGACCATTAAATTATTAATGGTGATCAGAATAAAGCAGTCCATGACAGATATTAAATATGCAAATTATGTACAATGGACCCAAATCTCCATGAATTATCTACATTGTCTCCTCACATTAATATTTTCCTCAGAATTCATGTTATTTAAAAAAAACTACTAAATTTGATACAGCCTTCTTTCAAAGTTTTTTTTTTCCTTCTTCTATAGTTGAGTAAGTAAATAGAATCAGGAATGATAAGTGACATTATGAATTGCTTTCTGTAATATAGAATTCTAGATACTTAATGAATTTTTATTATAACTTATTAATTAAATTAAGAGACTGAATTTTCTGTAAGGAGATAATTTGAACTCAACAAATATTCCATATTACCTTTAGATATAAATATATTTACCTGTGAACTTGCCAAATCTAGCCATCTATTATATCTTTAGCCATTTTGGAAAATAAGTTCTGAGTCATGGGTGAGAAGGAAGCTCAGTAATGCTTGTACTTTGATGTTATTCTTCCACTCTCCTCACGCAATGGTCTCAAAAGAGAATCAACACTGTGATAGCCATCTCAGGAAAGAATTCCTCCTGAAACCTGGGAAAGCTGTTTTCATGAATATTTATTTTCAGCCATCTATTCGAAGTCTCACTTTCCTCAATGAAAATATGCTCACACAAGTCTAATTCATTTTGCATTTGTTTCTGTTTTTATTTTGGAGTCTGGTACCTAAGTTACAACAAAAACATTTATTACGTATTTACTCTAAAATCTACTAAATTTTGTATGATATTAGTAACTATTTTGTGAGATTGAGTTGTGGATAAAATGAGTTAACTTATTAAAACAATTAATTAACTTATTAGTAGTGATATGAATAAAATTTTAATAAATATTAACCATTATTGTTATATTTCATGGAAAACATTTTTTAATAAGACCTTGACATGCATTACTTCATTCATTCCATGGAAAAGTTATGTGTAGCTCATATCACTATTTTCCTGTGTTATATATACTGAGTGGACAGATTATTATGATCTCTGAACACATAATAATCTAGCCACTCAGTTTCTATTCTTCTTTCAAAGTTTTTTTCTATAGTTGTATAGTTGGCGAATACACAGATTGTCCACGCGACCAGGAGTCATGTCCCCTCCCGCTGGCCAGGCTGACCGGACCCATTCCCTGCACCTGGCCTCTAATATATATATAATCTGGCCACTCAGTATATGTGGAAACTGAAGCAAGAGAGGTTAGGTTATATATTGGTCGCATTGCCTTTTATTTTAACATAATTTAATATTTGAAAAAGTAACAGGGTGCGATTCCATTAAGCTTAATTTTAATATTTTAATATTTAAGATATTCACAAGCATTTCCTACTATTATGTAATCATCTCTCTGAAAGGGTGTATAGAAAGGACATGCATATTGAATTCTTCTAAATATATTTATTATGATAACTAGGAATCTGGTTCAATGACCATTCATAATGGATTTAAACACTTATATAAGCATTGTCAATATAAGTATTATAATTAGCACCAAAATAATAAATTTAAAAGAGTAGTAATATATAATTTGTTCAGATGAATTGACTAGTAACAAAGTACACATTTTAGACTTGTAAAAGGAAATTATCTTAGCAGTAGTGGTATTGTGTTTTTGGTGTATTGTCTCATAATAAATATGTTTATATATGTGACTATTTTATCACAATAATTTCTGCATACGGGCAGACATTATAAACAATTGGTACAGACTAAACTTTTTAATGTTGAGCATTATAAATGCTCTCATTGTCAATCATTTATTCTTTATATTTTTTCTAGTATTTAAAAATAAATCTGTCCTATTACTGTTTCCTTTAAAAGCATACTTAATTATTTTCAGGTTATCTTGTTTTAAGTTTAATTTAAAAAGAAACATGCTAAACTCTAGATTTCATCCTTCTGCAGAAAACATTGCATGTAATTTATGCAACTTCTAGTCTGCTTCCTGCTTTAAAATACTTTAATTCATCTTTTTAGATTTGCACAGAGCACATTGCCAAATAGACATATGGTAATGTCATATACAAGTCATCTGTCTTCCTTTTCAGTGGCCGTTCTAATTTATTCATTCCGTGTGTGTAGGCTGAGACCAGTAATGTACAAAACTTTAGGTATTGTTGACATTAAGGCAGAACAGTCCCTCGTTAGATGATATGAGGCAACTGAAGAAAAAACAGTAGCTTTTACAGATCATATAAATATAAAAGAAATTGGTGTCATAGAATTAATTTGAATATATGTTTCCTGAAAATAAACAGTATAAAATACAGGTTTGTTTACGGTTTCTAGCATTATAAATCTCATTATTTGATTCACATTACATTTATTAAGCACCTATTGAATATGACTGATATGCACAGATCCCTTATAAACTGATTTTGACAATAACTCACTGAGGATGGCAGAGAAGATATATTTAATAGATGGAGACAAGTGAAACAGAGGAGGACAAACTGAAACTAGTACTTAGGTCTTATAGTTTTGAGTGTCATATTATTTCTGATCTTTCCTGATCTTAGAGGGAGACTGTTCAATGCAGGAAAATTATACTCTGTGGCACATACCTAATGGATAATTTAGCTGAAAATTTCAGGTAGTAAATAACATTTTGAGTTATTTACCAAAAATGTACCCTGATCTTCCTTTGTGTAGGTAACCTTAAAAACTTCATTTATTTCCCTTTTCTCCTGCAAGCTCCCCACCCCAATTTGGATGTCAGTGTTAAAGGTGAAACATTATGTGAAGGGCCCTTAACCCTAATAGCTACACTGTTCTCCTGGTTGAGAGTACTCTCTAAATTGTTCAAATTCTTCAGAACTGAGAAATTTCCCCATTTCTCAAGTACTCAAGAAACTACAATTCTGAGTTCCACAGAGAAAGACCAGTGAAATGATGGGAATTATGCTAGAATCTATTTTACCCCAAAATAAGAATACCTTATCAGAGAACATTTCTACTTAGATTTTTGTTCTCAAGGGTAGAGTATCTTATTCAAGTCTATATTTTATTTTGGCCTAGTACATTATTAACTCTTTATGATACAAGTTAATATTATCAATTTTATATAGTTAGAGAAAGTGAGTCATAAAAAAATGACAAACAGAGCTTAAGAGGGACAGTTCTCAGAAGAAAGAAGCTGGAGGGAAGTTAATGAAATTAGTGTAAGATGCAGCAACACCTCACTTTTGTATCTCTGGTAATCACATTCTATTTGCTAAATTATTTTATAAGTTTATTAAATCTTGAAGCTAAACAACCTGGAAACACTTAAGAAAAAAAAAACCAATAACAACAAATAAACATTTTGCGCTTATTGTCAAAATCTTTCTGGATAGGAAATCTGTGTGCTATTATACTAAGTACATAGAGAGATGTAATGGCATTTGTTGTTTATCAGCTTGACATGGAAATAAATTTATAGTACAGTAAATATATATATTTAGTGGGAAGGCTAAGTGTTACGGTTTCTGGGATTTCTCTTCCTATTATTGTAAACCTGTTGTATTGCATAGACTTAATGTAGAGCTCATAGAGAGCCCCTATCCATTTTTTAAAAAAATGTCTTGATTGGATTTATTGGGGTGACATTGGTTAATAAAATTATATAGGTTTCAGGTGTATAATTCTATGATATCTCATCTGCATAATGTATTGTGTGTTCACCACCTCAAGTCAAGTCTCCTTCCATTACAATTTATTCCCCCTTTACCTTTTCTTACCTCCCCTCCACCCCTTTCCCATCATATACTCATTATTTTATAGTTAAAAATTTGTGAAAACTATGCATACAAAGAACAATATATTTTCATGTCTTCTATACTTTAGAAATTATTCTTAAATATTTTTGTCAGAGACAATAATTATACATAAAATTAGACGATAACAGATGACCCCTGAGTAAATGTGGTGATATAGTTCTCTCCAGGGACTTTGTTAATGGCACATACTGCTAAAGGACAGTATACTTTCCCCCCATAAATTATGTATAACTAAATGTAATGGTTTATAATAGTGACCTTCTTTCTGAGCTATTATTCTTGTTAAAGAGGGGAAAGTAGGCTCTTGAGTACATAGAAAAAATCAAATTTAATGTTAGAATCAAATTATCTGAAGTATTAAGAACAAATCTGCATGAGTCATTTTACTGAAAAAAATGTTAAAATATTTACATAGCAGCAGTGTTATTATATTTGAACACACAATTTAATATTATGAAGGAGCAGCAATTCAGGACTCAGCACAGCAAATGTCAATCTAAAGATCCAAGTTCTTTCTGGAATTCAGTATTAGAATTAAATAATATCCATTCACACACTTGATTTTTTGGGGGGACTAAGAACTGAATGAAAATGTTGTGGCAGCTATATTGCAAGTGGAAGATTCAACTTTACTGTCAATAATACTTATCTTGGGTGAAAATAAACTAAAGCAAGCCAATTAATTCAAGAGGAAAAATAAAGAACTTCAGGGCTAAATTTACATGGAGAGACTGGTCACTGTTGTTTGGACTTTGCATACATGGATGGAAAACATTATTATAGGATGAAGAAAAAATGCTACACGGATCATTTAGCAAAGATGGGTATTGAATTCCTCTATATAATGGAAGAAAAGATAATATAATTAAGTGAGAAGGCAATAGAAATTACCTCCACAAACTGCTATTCTCCAAATAGGAGTTATCTGACACAGCCTAAAAACTGACTTTCATAATTATTTTTAAAACTCCTCAAAAATTATTAGAGTAACTTGCTTAGGCAAGCTGTCCCACAGTTTATCAATCTTTATATTAATAATAGCTATGATTTTCTGAGTCAACACATTTTACAGACATTGAATAAAATAAGCCATTTATAATACAGAACCTTGGCACAGATTAAATATCAATAAATTATTCTCTCATTTAATCTTCATTTATCAGACTCTGACCACATTCATTTTGTCCAATATTATGCCATAGAAATCTTTCTCTATTGACATTGCCCTCCATCTCTCAAATATTCAGACACTTAGAATGATCCACAGTAACCACATAAAGCCCTGACCAAAGAAAAAACCTTCTGCACAGCAAAAGAGACCATCAACAAAACAATAAGAAAGCTCACTGCCTGGGAGAACATATTTGCCAATATTATCTCCAATTAGGGTCTAATCTCCAACATTTACAGGGAATTCATACAACTTAACAAAAGAAAGATAAACAACCCAACCAAAAAATGGGCAAAGGACCTAAATAGATACTTTTCCAAAGAGGACATAAGGAAGGCCAACAGCCATATAAAAACATGCTCAAAGTCACTAATGATCCAATATATGCAAATCAAAATGACAATGAGATAACATCTCACACCTTTCAGAATGGTTATCAAGGAATCAAAAAGGCAAGTGCTGGTAAGGATGCAGAGAAAAAGGAACCTCATGGAAATGCAGACTGGTGCAGCCACTGTGGAAAACAGTATGGAGTTTCCTCAAAAATTTAAAAATGGAATTGCCATTTGACCCAGTGATCCCACTTCTAGAAATGTATCTCAAGAAAACAGGAACACCAACCAGAAAAGATATATGCACCCCTATGTTCATAGCAGCACAACTTACCATAGCTAAGATTTGGAAAAAGCCTAAGTGCTCATCAGCATATGAGTAGATTAATCCTGTGGTACATCTACACAATGGAATACTAAGCTGCTGTAAAAAGGAAGGGATTTCTACAATTTGTAACAGCATGGATGGAACTGGAGAGCAATATACTAAGCAAAATAAGCCAGTCAGAGGAAGATAAGTATCACATGATCTCATTTATTTATGGAATATAATGAACAATATAAACTGATGAACAAAAACAGATCCAGACATAGAGAAACATCTATCAGATAGTCAAACCTCAGAGGGAAGGCAAGGGAGGGTGGGGGTGAGGGGGAGAGATCAATCAAAGGACTTATATGTATGCATATAAGTATAACCAATGGCTATAGACACCAGGGGATGAATGCATGAACAGGAATGGGATGGAGGGCAATGGGGGTGGCAATGACACATATGTAATACCTAAATCAATAAATAAAAGAAAAGAAAAGAATATTTTTCTACACAGAAGTTTATACTTGCCACTTTCCCCATCCCCATATAACTAACATTTAGATAATGCTTACATTACACGTGCCAAACATTCTTCTAAGCCCTTTATGTACAATAATGCATGTCATCTTTGACTATCCTGGAAATAAGAGTATTCACATTCTAAAGATTAGAAGGCTAAGGATCCTGGCCAAAAATCAAACTAATAACAAGAAGTGGTTTAATGTTTGGTATAAACAATTTGTAAACCCAGATTTTTGTGAACAATTTATTCCACTTGAAAAGCTTTCAGCAACTTTTCTGCTTCATTCTACTACTTTTCGTTTATTTGTTTAAATAAAACACAACATAGTTTCATTCCAAGATTGATTTCATCTGATGTTCTTGACATCAATTATAACATCTAAACTGCTAAGAAACACTGGTGTGTGAGTAGACAGAGGCCATCAGTATAAAGCAGTACAGCATCTAATACAAGACACAACTCAGTTACAGGTGATTCACTAAAAGAACTAATATAAGCAAATTGAAATACAAAAATCACATAATCATATAAATTTATGCAGAAAGGAATTAGACAAAATCTAATACCCTTTCCTGATTAAAAAAAATCTCACAAAGTTGGAATAGAGAGACAATACCTCAACATAATAAAAGCCTTATTTGACAAACCTACAACCAACATCATCCATTTCCCCTAAGAACAGGAACAAGACAGGGTTGCTCACTTTTACCACTCCTGTTTGACATACTACTAGAAAGTGCTAGCTATAGCAATCAGACAAGAAGAAGAAATACAAGGCATCCAAATTGGAAAAGGAGAAGTAAAAGTGTCATTATTCACAGATAACATGATACTGTATAAACTACTAGACTTAATAAATGTATTTGGCCATGTAGCAAGACATAAAATTGACACCCAGAAATTCATGGCTTTCATATATATATGCCTAAGAGACTAAATATATATATATATATATATATATATATATATATATATATATATATATATATATATGACATTGTTATTTGTTATTGCTTTGTTATTGTTTTCTCCATTGGTATGCCTATATGCACATGCCCTCACCCCCCTACTGTCTGTGTCCATTGGTTATGCTTGTATGCATGTGTACAAGTCCTTTCGTTGATTTCTTAAACCCACACCCTCCCCAACACTCCCCTGCCTTCCCTTCCAAAGTTCTACTATGTTATGTAACAAAATTCTACTATGTTATGTTATTGTCTCATACAATCCATTCAAGACAATCTCTTCAATAAATGATGTTGGGAAAATGGGAAATATCCACGTAAAAAAATTAAACTAGGCTACCAATTTAAACCATACACAAAAATAAACTCAAAATAGATAAAGGACGTATATGTAAGACAGGAAACCATAGAAGTCAGACAGAAAAATATCACACATATGTGGTAGCAATATCTTTACTGATAGAACTCCTAGGGCAATGGAAACTAGGGAGAAAATAAACGAATTGGATTATACTATCTGAAGAGCAACATGCAAATTAACCATCACTCTGCTACACCCACAAGCATGTAACAGCCATGCCCACCACCAATTAGGACCAAGAATGCAAATTAACCCAACTAAGATGGCTGTGGCCATAGAGATCAGGAGGGAGGCTTGGGTTTCCCTGGTGATGGAAGAAGCCAAGTTTTCTGCACACCCTGGCTGGCCCAGGCATCCACTTAAGGCTACAAAGTTTCAATTTAAAAGATAAATAAATCCCAACAAATATGGTAGCAGCCCAAGAGCTAGAGAGAGCAGGAGGCTAGGGTTGCCCCATTCAATGGAGGAAGCCAAGCTTCTGCAGCCCTGGCCTGGCTTGGCTTCTGCTTAAGGATACAAAGATTCAATTATAGAAGAAAAATAGCCAAAACCAGTTTGGCTCAGTGGATAGAGCATAGGCCTGTGGACTGAAGGGCCCCAGGTTCGATATTGGTCAAGGGCATGTACCTTGGCTGTGGGAACATCCCCAGTAAGGGGTGTGCAAGAGGCAGCTGATGAATGTTTCTCTCTCATCGATGTTTCTAGCTTTCTATCCTCTCTTCCTCTCTGTAAAAACGCAATAAAAATATTTTTTAAAAAAGAAGATAAATAAATCCCAACATAAATGGCTGCCAAAACAGAGCAAGCAGAAGGCTTGGCTCCACTCCAAGCTACAATGTTTCAATTATAGAAGGTAAATAAATCCCAGGTACCAGGGCCTCTGCTTGGGTTTCTGGGGTCATGGCAGGCCTACAAACCACCACAGGCTCCTCACCCAGGCTTCCCCACACCCCAAGGGAGCCCCACCCTGATCTGGAACATCTTCAGGGCAAACAAGCTGGCAAACAAGCAGGCCTCTATCCCATCTAAAAAAAAGAGTGATATGCAGATTGAAGATCACTCCATCACACAAGATGTCTTCCCCCATGTGGTCAAAATGGCTGCCTCCATGTGGACACTAGATGGCCATTCCAAGTTGGCCAGCAGGGGAGGGCAGTTGGGAGAGACTAGGCAGGCAAGAGAGGGGAGTTGGGGGTGATCAGACCAGCAGGGGAGGACACTTCAGGGTGACCAGATCTGTAGGGGAGGGCAGTTAAGAACAAAAAGGCTGGCAGAAAAGCAGTTAGGCATCAATCAAGCTTTCAGGGGAATGGTTAGGGGATGAATAGGCTGGCTGCAGAAGTGGTTAGGGGAAATCAGAAAGGCAGACAGGCGAACATTTGGGAGCCAGCAGTCCTGGATTGTGAGATGGGTCTCAGATTGGAGTGGATGCAGGCTGAACTGAGGGACACCTCCACCCCTGAGCATGAATTTCATGCACAGGAAAAGAAACCATTAACAAAACAACAAGAGAGAAAATAGGAAAACATATTTGCCAATGTTATCTTCTATAAGGGTTTAATCTCCAAAATGTATAGGGAACTCATACAACTTAACAAAAGCAAGATAATCAATCAAATTAAAAAATGGGAAAAGAACCTACATAGACACTTTTTGTTAGGGTACATTATGAAGTCCAAGAGACATATGAAAACATTCTCAAACTCATTAATCATCTGAGAGATGCAAATTAACATGACAATGAGGTACTATCACACACCTGTCAGAATGGCTACCATCAACAAATCAACAAAAAACAAGTGCTGGCAAGGACATGGACAAAATGAATGCTCATGCACTGCTGGTGGAAATGCAGATTAGTTCAGCCATTGTGGAAAACAGTATAGAATTTCCTCAAAAAATTAAAAATGGAACTCCCATTTGACCCAGTAATCCAACTTCTAGGAATGTATCCCCCCAAAATAGGAACACCAATCAGAAAAATATATGTACCCCTATGTTCATGCCAGCACAATTTATAATATATACGATTTGGAAACAGCCTAAATGCCCATCAGCAGATTAGTGGATTAGAAAACAGTGGTATATCTATACAATGCAATACTATGATGCAGTAAAAAAGAAATAACTCTTGTCATTTGCAACAGCATGGATGGACCTGGAGAGCATTATGCTATAAGAAATAGGCCAGTCCGCCGAAACCGGTTTGGCTCAGTGGATAGAGTGTTGGCTTAGGGACTGAAGGGTCCCGGGTTCGATTCCAGTCAGGAGCATGTACTTTGGCCCAGTGGGGGGCATGTAAGAGGCAGCTGATCGATGACTCTCTCTCATCGATGTTTCTAACTATCTCTCTCTCTTCCTCTCTGTAAAAAATCAATAAAATATATTTTAAAAAAAGAAAAGAAATAGGCCAGTCAGAGAAGGATAAGTATCACATGATCTCACTCATTTGTGGACTATAATGCACAACATAAACTGATGAAAAATAATAGATCCAGAGACATAGAAACACCTAACAGACACTCAAACTTTGGAGGGGAAGGTAGAGGAGTGTTGGGGAGGGGATGGGTTTAAGAAATCAACCAAAGGACTTGTATACATGCATACAAGCATAGCCAATGGACACAGACAGTAGGGGGGTGAGGGCATGTGCATATAAGCATAACCAATGGACACAGACAGTTGGGGGTGGCTGGGGAAAGTTCAGGGAGGGAAAAAGAGGCAAATCTAACACTTCAAAAAATAAAAATTAAAGAAAACAAAAAGAAATAGGAATTAAGGATAGACTTAGTTTTAACAGATTATGGGGGGATGATAAAAAGCATAACTAACAAGTTCAGTTTTTTTCAGAAATATATTTGTAAGTAAACATACAAAGTAGCATTCTTTATATTGATATTATCTTTGAAATCTTTAAAATCCTAGGGCTAACTGTGGACTTATCTTGTTATCAAATGAAAGCTAAAGTTTAAAGTGCTTTCTTCATTTAGCATAACAGTAAGTGTAGAACATTATGAATAGGTAAAATAATATGTGTTTGTATATTATTTTCTCTAAAGGTCATAATAAATGTATACTAGTAAAATTATTATATCTATAAGTATATCTATTAAAAATCAAGGTAAGTAATCTAAAACTCATTCTGCCAGATCAAAATGTCTTAATGTACAAAAAAAGGAGGCAAAGACCTAAATTATTTGTGACTACTGTGCAAGTGAAGATCATAGGCAAAAGTGTATGAAATGAATCAATGAAATCTCTCACCAATAATGATTTACATCCAAAGCTCTTTTCTTAGTTGAATCACTTTACAGATATCATATGATCCAAAGATAGTTTCTGCTGGTGGATTGATCTGTAACTTTACAGCTGAAAAGAATAAACACCAGCATAAAATCAGAGAATCTGTCTTCAAAATATCTCAACAATATGAATTAATGTAAGGAAATAAAAGGATTCATTTTTTAATTGCACCCAAATGAAAAAAAATAATAAAGGAAGAAAAATAATGTATCCAAACACAGTAAAATCATCTTACAAGATATCTAAAAATAATTATTATACTTAAATTAAGAAAATAAGAACTTTTTATTGTCAGTATTACAAAAAAATTAAAAAACATCTACTACGAATGGGTTAAATAGAGAGTGGAGTTAAGCCAAAGTCACAATTGATAAAGGCCTTTTGGAAGGAATGAGAAATGGCAGAAAATAAAATCAGCTAAAAGGAGGATAAACATGGAAAATATAATTAAATCAAAATGTAAATTGATAAGATCATTTTAAAATAGGATGGAGGGAATGACATATACACAACATAAAAGATGGAGATTCCACCAGTGCACAAATTGAATTCCAAGGAAGAAATTAGAAAGAATAATTATTAATCAAAAGTAGAGTAGAAAAAAATTTCATGAACCCAAAGCAAATAAACTAATCTGATTTCTCAGTTTCCCAAAATAATGCTCAGTTCTGAGATATATTCAGGAAATTAAATGGATATGAATTTTGAATATATTTGGGGACTTGAGCAAGAGGTGAATTTTGAAAGTGATTCTAAAGTATCTAAGCAAGGAATACAAACAGGTAATTTAGAGGCAAGGCAGGGTTATGTTTGTCTCCCCTCCCCTGTTTTGCTTGTTTTTAGATTTACAGCCAATGCCAGAAATTAAGGAAAATTCAATAAATATATAATAGAAAGGTAAATTAACAATAGCTCCTATAACAGATTAACTAGTTGATGCTCTTTTTTTTAAGCATTTCAATTCATATATTCTTAGTTGGGTAACTTCTTCCAGGTGGAGATTTATTGACACATTACCTTATTCTGTGACTTTTTCATTTATTTTTTTTCTTTTCTTTCTTGTTGAAAGTATTACAGATATCCAGTTTGTTTGTTTCTTTGTTTATTTTCCCATTGACCTGCTCCACCAGGAACCCCTCCTTCCCAGTCCTTCACCACTCTAGTGTTAGTGTGTATATATATCCATGTTCCCCAGTTAATCACTCCCCACGCTCCCACCTCCACCTTCCCTCTGGAATGTGTCATTCTGTTCCATGCTTCTATACCTCTGGATCTATTTTGTGCATCTGTTTATTTCGTTCATTATATTTCACATATAGGTGAGACCATGTGATACTTGTCTTTCTCAGCTTGTATCTCCCGAGATTGCTCAGCAGGATTACATGTCTGGGCCTTCATTCAAGTGCCTAGAACACAAATCACATGGTTACATTCAACTGCAAGAGAGACTGGAAATGTTTAGATCTATGAACTGAAAGAATAGGAAACAAGTTTGTTATGAGTTAGAAATCTCTGCTCCAACATATTCTTCTGAACACCAAATATTCGTTCATGTTGGTTCCCTCACATAAACCACTGCCATGCCCCATCTAAAGAGATGAGCTAAAGATATATCAAGCCAGTATATTCAACCCAAAGATAAAGATCATTAATATGCTCAATCGTCTTCATCATATCTGTGTGCATTAGTTAAAGAACAAATGATCCAAAAGATCAATGCTCCTCTCCAACGGTATACAAAACACAGTGATAGAACTGAACCAGGAGGAGTGGGAGTGCTTTTTAAAAAGCTCTGTGGGTGAGAGTATTACAGATGAGCCCCTTGTCCCTCATTGCCCTCCTCCTCCCAGTTCCAACCCACCCCAGGCTTTCACCACCCATGGGCAATGCATATGTGCATGTAAGTTCTTTGAAGAACTTCTCAATATAAATGTTCCCATTTAGAAATAGAGGAAGGATGGTAAACACTGCTTAGTTACTGATCCATAGCAATTATGGAAACATGCCAGACTGGCATTAAAAGATCACTCCATGAAGACAGAAGAGACACAGTTCAGAGATGGAGGATGCTGATGACGCCTCACCATACCAGCAGACAGCAGCTGTGTGTTGCTGAAGGATGCCCAGGACCAAACCAGAGGCGGCTGGACATGCATTACCACCATTTGTCCACCAACCAGATCTGAAATATCATGGCTGACATGTACACATAAGGAAATATTTGACATTGAAACTGGGACTCAAAAGAACTGTTGGCCCAGAAAAGAACTCACTACAGACTGATTCATTTGCCTCTCAGCATAACCATTAAGGCTTGTCGCAGTTTAGGTTTTTACAAGGGTATGTCTTGGATCACATGACCTCACACATCTAGAGGAAATAATGAACAACATGGACTGGTGAACAAAAATAGACCCAGCCGAAACCGGTTTGGCTCAGTGGATAGAGCGTCGGTCTGCGGACTGAAAGGTCCCGGGTTCAATTCTGGTCAAGGGCATGCACATTGGTTGCAGGCACATCCCCAGTAGGGGGTGTGCAAGAGGCAGCTGGTTGATGTTTCTCTCTCATCGACGTTTCTAGCTCTCTATCTCTCTCCTTCCTCTCTGTAAAATATCAATAAAATATATATTTTTAAAAAATAGACCCAGAGAAAGAGAAGCAGTGATCAGACTCTTAAATCTCAGAGGGAAAGTAGGGGCGGGTGGGGGTAAGGGGAAGAGATCAACCAAAGGACTTGTGTGCATGCACATGGGCCTAGCCAGTGGCCATGGACAACAGGGGGGTGAGGGAATATGTAGGGAGGGGGTTGGGATGAGAATGGGGGGATAAGGACAATTATATGATACCATAATCGATAAAAATAAATTTTTAAAAAAGATAACCCTGCCTTGGCAAAAATTATAGTTAATTGGAGAAACTGGATTCCATTCTGTTCATTCTTTTTTACTTCCCACAATTCTATCCTATTGAAAATTCAACCCAATCAGTCATTCTCCTTGACCTCATCTGAAGTGAGTGTTTCAGAATATGGCCTTTGTGGAGTCTAAATAGCTTTTATAGGCTATCTCTTGCTTTCTTTAAATTTTGGGATTCCAAAGAATTGAAGTTTCAAAAAGTCAGACTTTTTTTTTTCCATTTAGTGTTTTGGGACACAGTAATTCTATTAAAACCACAGTAGACTTCTAATCAATGTGCCATGTTTGTGTGCCTTTAACCACACTCCAAGATAATTTTTTTTAGTCTCTGATTATATTTCTAAGGTAGAAAAAACAACAACACAGAACAATCTTTGCCCATGGGTAATACCTTTAAAAAATTATCTTAATTGTTGAAAGTATTACAGATGTCTCCTTCTTTTCCCCATTGACCCCCTCCTGCCTCCCCATAGACCTTCACCACACTATTTTCTGTGTCCATGGGTTATGCATATATGCATATAAGTTATATGGTTAATTTCTTCCTGCTCCAACCTCTCATCCTCAACTTCCCTCTGAGATTTAAAGGTATAGTTGTCAAGCCTAATTTATTTTTTATATCTTCCTCCTCTAAACCCCTCTTTAGACTATAAACAGCTACTATGATGTTATCTGTAACAACTGACTTGGAAGGATAGGCCATACTTTCAAATTGGTTCTTCCTGTAGGTGCTGAGCCTTGGCAGATTTTCTTGCTTAAGCTTCATTTAGTTTTATTCCTTACTATGTGACTTCTATAAACAGATTTCTCAGACTTTCAATATCACGATTGAGCTTTCTTTTGATCTTTTAGATCTCTGTTTGAAAACTGGACAGTTGCCTGTGCTCATTGCTTTCCTGTAATATCTTACTAAAGGCAGAATATAAAAGCATATCATTAATATGTATCTTTCCAGTAAGCTCTACAACTACAAGTCCAGCACACACTACATCCTCCATGCTGAGTATTCATTCACCTCCTTCTGTCAGTTATACTAACACAATCAGTAGCACCCTCTCTACAGCATACTCTCCAGGATCCTTTCTGCTGCCCCTCTCTCTCCTCTCAGTCTGCTCTGCTGGAAGCACTTCCTCTTTCTAGCTTTTAAATATGGGAGTTTTTCAGGGCTCAGTTTTTAGACCTTTTCTTTTGTCTAGACTCACTCTTCTAAGAAGTTTATCAACATTCATAGCTTTAAATAACATTTATATAAAGGTAAATCCCAGGTTATCATCTCCAGCTCCATCCTTTCCCATTCGAAAATAGTATAACTGTGCTCACATTACCAAAAAATTTCGCACATAGATATTTTTAGATGAAGAAGAGGAGGATCAAAAGGCATAAAACTATGCAAAACCATGAGTATGTTTATACAGTTTCTCTTTAAAATGAAAACTCAAAAGCAACAGTGGTTGATGGGAGAAATATTGTAACCCCAGGTAGGTACACAATAAATATTAGAGATACATTATACATATTTGTTGACTAGATGATTGGTGTACTACACGTTAATGAAGCTTTATTTTAATAGAAATGTGGTGATTTTAATAACTCATTCTAATGCAGATATGTACTCTATGACTAATAACACTAACTTACACAATATTTTCTTCTCTTTGCTAGATCCCAATGCTCTGGCTGGCCAGGCTGGTCCTGATCATGCTCTCATAGGAGGAATAGTGGCTGTAGTTGTATTTGTCACGCTGTGTTCTATATTTCTGCTTGGTCGATATCTGGCAAGACATAAAGGTGGGTTGTTTTTAATAGTGCTGTTAACTTTGACACAAATATTCTAAAGAATTGCTTTACCATGAGATATATGACTGTGTGTGTGTGTGTGTGTGTGTGTGTGTGTGTGTGTGTGTGTTTGAGAGAAAGAGAGAGAGACATCTAAATACTAAAACTATTTCAGGGAACTCTTGATTCTTTTGCTTAGCTATAAAGTTAAATTGGCTTAGTCCTGGCCAGTGTGGCTCAGTTCAGCATTGCCTCATGCACGGAGCGGAGCGGTCACTTGTTTGATTCCCCATCAGGGTATGCCCGGTTGTGGGCTAGATCCCAGTAGGGTACGTGTCGGAAGCCGCTGATCAATGTTGCCTTTTCACATCTATGTTTCTCTCTCTCTCCCTCTCTCTTTTCTCTCTAAAATAAATACTAAAACCATATTTACAAACTAAATAAATAAAGTTAAGTGTGCTTAGCAAAATAATGTTTAACCAATAACCAAAGATCACAGAGTAAATCATGGCTGGATAAACAAAAACAGAAGCAAGTTTATAATTTATTTCTAGAACTAAAATTCAAATATAACATTAAGCTTTTGGTTATTGTTTTTGTTTGTAGATTTATGGACACCCATGTGGCCATATTAGTGAGAATAATATGTGATTTTTGTAATGGGCCAGGTAGGAAACTCTTGATACAATTTACTTTTCAATGGAGTTACCAAAAGGAATGGTGACACATTTGATGTGATTATTATCAGCTGCTTAACAAAGGACCATGATTGCTACAGCTGCATGGATCACATGGTCTGTATCCATCATTAAAAAATCAAAGTATTCATTACCCACTCCCGCTTGGCTGTTACCTCTAGTTAACCTGGCCACAGCTTCCTCTTCAAGGTTTACCTAAAGGCGGAAAGAAAGTGTGCAACTTTAGAAGGGTAAATTGTGTGGTTTATTACACCTCAGAATAATCGCTAACACGTAAGACATCTGGCATAAGTTCCTTCCTAAATCAATGCAGCTTTAATGCTGGCTGTTTACCAGTCTCACAGAACTAACACATTTTTCTTCCAATACCCGCAGGAACGTATTTAACAAATGAAGCTAAAGGAGCTGAAGATGCACCAGATGCTGACACAGCCATTATCAATGCTGAAGGCAGCCAAGTCAATGCTGAAGAGAAAAAGGAGTATTTCATTTAAAATGCAGGCCAAGATTCCGAGTTTTACTTACCAGGCTGGCTGCTGGAGAAAACTGGCTATCATCTTTCAGAATTCATTTCTACCATCTTCTGCTACCTTTATTAACTTCCATACCGTACTGCTATCCTTAGCCAGTGCATACCAGCAATCAGCTGTCGAAAGCATTCTTCTTTAATTACCGTACCATCCATAATGCAGGACATTTCTTACTGCCTAAATTCCACACCATTGCTCTCTTAACATACAGTGCTTGAATATACAGCCTTAACAATGTTAATCATTTCCTTGGATCATGATAATTGAGTTGTTTTTATGCATTGAAAAACGTATGCAGTGATTTTTGTTTTTGTTTTAACCCCTCATTTTTTCACCCTCTTTAAATCATGGACTTAGTCAGTTTGCCATTGGACAGCTTTCACAAGAAACAGGATTAGATGACGAGCTAATGTGCTTAAGTCTAATGAGACATTAGAGGTTTACAGACAACATTTTCTGCATGTCTCTCTTCAAGGACATGCTTAGAAATATATGCCCTAGAAAACACAAAAACGAAAACACTGTAGCATAGCTCTGGACTGTTTGTGATATACTGGTAAAGCTGTATCAATTTGCTATTTTAAAATATAGCATTTGATACATGAGCCATGTGTACGAATTGTAATCATGTCATGGTATCTTATATAATTATATAGCTCCCACCACTAGGTTATTTTAGCTGTTTACCAATAAACTGTTACAAACGTTTTACTGCTTTGGGAATCACAAAGATTTCATTCACTGCTCTGATTTGATTCTGTAATTTATTTGCTTCTCAAAGACTCACCTTCTTGAACAAAATCGAAATATCCATAGGGCACAATTTTGAAACATTTTAGTATCTGTATATAGTGCATATAATAAATCCAATTACACATTATTTGATACATATTTAACTTTTTGGCTGTAGGTAATTCAACCATAAGTAAGCATTTTCTAATGTCCATTATATCCCTTTAGATATTACTTAAACCAATATTAAAGTAGATAACATGTATTAGTATTTTGTCTGTATGTCCTAGCACTGTTCAACAACAAATTTTTCTAGTTCTTGTTAATTTTTATTTGTTATACAATGGAAGCACAATGTTATAAGGAAAGGTAATTTTAAGCTAACAACCAGTGCACAGCCTCAGGTTTTAAATTACAACCACAATAGAATAACCTAAAAATAAACTCTTTAGTTTGCAAAAATTTTACAAATTTTCATTTGGCAGTTTCAGAGCTGCTTGCCTATGTTGGTTTGCCAAAAAGAAGTGTTTAAGATATGTTTTCTGTATAAATGAACTAATTCTTTATATTAAATTCCTGTCTATGCATTTTGTGAGGTACAAACTTATGAAACAATGAGTGATAGAGAATTTCTGCCATTCTTTTACCTCAAAGGTGAAAGTCTCTTTCTCTGGATTATTTCTGAAATTTTGATGTATTTAACCATTAGGAAATGCTGTATTCTTAAATATGACACAGAGTTAATCTAAAGTCATATTATTTCTTCAAGTAAATAACAATATTGTTAGATTAGTTCTCATTACATTTGTTATATGCTAAAGATTAAAAATCCAGTTAGGTAAAACTTATTTTCCCATTTATAAGCATTGCACCTTTAAGAAGAAAAGAAATGTGATAATGTGGAAGCTATACTCGTAATGTCAAAGCATGATGGCCGATGATTTTAAAAATATCTTGGAATTCATATGGGGGAAATGAGAATGTTCAAGTACGACATCAAGTGTTAATATCTAATGGAAGACAAGGGTGCTGTATTTTAGATTATTTATCAGAAAAGTTTAAATCCTTTAAAGATGTTAGAATTTTAAATTGTTTTTTTTTAATTGTTGAAGCATTTATCTTGTTGATTTCTTACAAAAGAAAAAGGATGATGTCAGTCAAGCAGCACTTTTTCAGAATATACAGAACATAAATAATATGATGTGGTTGAGTGTTAACATAATAAATCATATACAGTATGACATTTTAAGGAAATAAGTCTGCATTGATGTGATTGCATGCTTGTTTTTACAGTTCAATTCATACCATCTGTGGAAAAATGCAATAATATGTTAATATAGTATGGTAGTTTGAGAGAATCAGGTAGGTGCTACTAGACACATTGAAACTAGAATAGGTTTATAAACTGTTCATCTATTTCAATACATAACTTTTAGAAAGACTCCACAAAGAAAAATTCATCCTGTTAGAAAAAATGAAAAGGTTCTTATTACAGAAGTTCTATAAACTGCATCATCAATTACTATTTAAAGTCTAATTTCAGGATGCACTTACAAAATTGCTATTCTTCATTGATGTATTTACATCTCTCTTCATTTCATCTATATTCTACTTTGCTCCAACTGCTAATTTTTTTTCCATTATTTAGAACACTGTAAAATTAGGGATCCATTTTAAGATTTTTGATTAATTAATCCTTTGGAGTAAAGTAAAAAATCATTAGAAATATTAAAAAGAAACTAACTAACTGGTATATTATGATTTATGGGTTTTAATTGCCAGATTTATGGGTTTTTATTCAATAGATAGATTTAAATTAGGTATTGTTTTTAGTTATTGAAAAAAATAGCAAAGGAATTATATTTTCCCAATTTAAAAAAATATTTGATTTCCACCAAACAAAAAAATAAAATATAACAGCTGCTTAATTCTATAAAATTTAAAATAAAATGAAATACCATTGTTAAATGGAACCATGTTAATTGCCACATCTAAAATATGCACACTCATACTCACAGAGCCAAATTGTGTCTCTGCTTAGTGAGCATAGTAGCTATGGAACTCAGTGGAAGGAGTGCCCACACACAGACACATACACCCCCCCACACACCCCAATAGGATATGAACATTATTTTTTACCAAAAGTAGCTATTCTCTGCCAGTGTACTGTTTACAATGTAAAATGATTGTCCTTCATCAAAAAAGTATAAGCTGTATTTTACTTTTTTCCATTTTTGAGTGTCCTACATGGAACAATTATCAAAATTAGGGGGGAAAAAGAAAAGTTTGTGAATCCAAGAACAAAGACAGAGAGCATGAGCAGAGTATTGAGGCATGTGTGGGTGTGTTTAAGTTCATGTGTGTGAGAGGAGAAAGACATTGATTGATTGATGATTGATTTCAACTTATTTTCTTTAACAGAGAATTCAAGAAGCAGTTTAAGGAACCTGATATTGGCATTTAAACTAGAAACTGGATGATCTCATATTGATTCAAGAAGCTTAATCTTTCATTGAAACCCCACAATTAAAATAAAATAAAAAAAACAGAGAAAGAAAACTTTCTCCTAAAATGGCAAAGAAGCTAACACTTCATTTATTTTTTATTTTTTGTAAAAATATATAAATATCTCAATTAAAGGACAAGTTCACATGTAGTTATTTACTCATGATTGTAATAGCATTGAGATTCCATATAGGCACATGTACAGCAGCTGTGACAGTGACGGTTCTTCCATGTAATATAGCAGTTATCGTGTGATATAGTGCCACTTATTGCAAAGTGTTACCAAGGGGAACATTTAAAACATTTTTCCTTTTTCTTTGGCCTTAATGGATAATTTAATGAATGATAAATATGAAATTTCACATTAGATTTTTAACTGTGGAGAAAATGGAAAACTTCGTATCTTACTACAACTTCCTGGTCATATTACTAATTACTCAGAGCCCTCTATAAATGCCCAATATTATCCCCTTTGCAAATGTAGCCTGGATAAATATACAAAACAAAATGGACAAACAAAAATCTGGCAATGACAGTTGAAATAAATGAAACACCTAATAACAATTATTGAGTAATGCTTTTTTTAAGTGGCACAAAGTACACACTAAAAACTATGCAAAATATAGGTAACTACAGTGTACGTACATGTAAGTATCTTGTACTTGCTGTGTATGGATGTTTGAAACCCATGTAATTATAATATGCATTTTGAATATTGGGAAAGAGGAAATATTAGTGTAGATAATAGAATTTCTTTTGAAATATACACTGGCAATATTGAAATATACTCAGTGCAATATCTGCAATTCTATTGCTGGATACTCAATGCAGAGGGACTTTAAGAATTTTCCAGGAGATCTAAAAGGTTGCTAATCTTCACCTCCCATATCCTAATCATTAATTTAAAATATAACTGCCTCAGTGGAACATTAAGTTTTTCTTTCCTAATCATTAACGTGGCAAAATAAAATTATTTGGACTAGTTTTCAGCCTTACTGGAGAGGAAAAAAATTGATTTATATCTAATTCAATTTAGAATTCTTTAACTTTCTTTGAAATGTTTGTATGTTAAATGAATTGTGACACCCTTATTATAAGTACAAACTATTTAATCAAATACACAGGTTACCTTTAACAGGTAAAGTCACTACATTTCATTGGATTTTTAAAATCTTTTTTTTAAATTTATTTTTGCCTTTCTCTCCCTTTTCTACCACAAACATGCCCTTTGCACTTATATCCTTTGAAAAGCAATGAGTTGAAAGTTAAAAGATTATAAACTGATCAAAGGGGAACAAAATATAAGAATGGGTTCTAAACTCATCAGCATTATCAAAATTGAACACAATCATTATTTAATACAGCTGGTAAGTTCTCTGCCATGCATACCTATGATAACCCTTCTACCTCTCACTTTTAACATGGGCTAGGACACTTCAATACAAAAAGAAGAAAAGATGATTTACAAGATATCCCAGGAAACATTCTTTAGGGGCTATCATAACAGTCTGCTCCCCACACCCGGGAATTCTCAAAAGCCAACTTGCTCTAGTGTATTCAAGGTTGTATGGATCTGCATTTGTTTTCCTTTTCTATTGTTAACTTTTCCTGCAGGCAAAATACTGCAACTATAAAAGGACAGATCTTCTCATGCCTATTTAATATTTCAATGTAATATCATTGTGTTGATTTTTTTAAAAATAATTTAAATGGCAACACTTTGTAGTTCAATCTATTTATTTAAATTTAAAATGCAATTTCTTAGTAAGTAATACTATGCTTTTAAGTGAAACTTTATAAATATAATTTATTTTCCCTAGCAGTGTTGTCTATGTAAGACATAAATTTAAGCATTTAAGATTGCCTCCATATTAACAAATAAGCTCTAAATAATGAATGCAAAGTATTGCCACAAGTGTCCATTTTATTTTGTGTGCACAGACATATAACATTTTCAAGTTATGTAATTTAATTATTCTAAAATGAAATGAAATTTTAAAAGCAGATCTTCCTCTAGAAAAGAAGAGATACAAGAATAAAAATCAAATTATGACCTTGAATCTGTAATATATGCTTGAAGTGTAAGATGTTTCTATGTTATATGGTTATGTTATAAATACTCTTTGATCCTATCTTTATAATCTCTTCCATATATGTGTATATATGTATATATATTCTATATGTGTGTATATATATATACATATATACATATACTAGTATAGGTATATGCTAGTTACAAGAAATATATGGTTATTTGGGAGAGAATGGGCCCAAATGTGAAAAAGATGTAAAGAAACTAAAACAACAAACCCACTATTTCCCCTCTATGAAATATGCTGTATATTTCAAAAGAAGACAAGTTAAAAGATATTTGAAGATTGCAGGGGCAAAAGAAAAATCTACCAGGGCTCAGCACTTAAGCACTTTTCCTACATCCAGGGTCAGAACAGCAGTGATTCCTACACGGACTTTCAAGTGCGGTCTCATCGCCACAGTACACTTCTCTTACACACAGTACTGTCAACCTCAGATGTTTTCTTTCTTCAGATGATTTTCTTTGTACATGATACTAGTAGTCACTTTTCTCGTTATATTTGCTGATAGTGAAAGTTATATGCAATAAAATATTTGATGATTGAAAGCAGTGTTTACCAGTTGGTTAGAAAAAAACTGTAACATGTAAACTGAATTATATCTTTATCCTTTTTGCTTTTCTCTGTGTTTCTAATGTACTGGAGGACCCTCATAAGTAGAAAAATAATTTAGACATTTTTCAAAACTAGTACTCTTCCTCCTTTTAAATGTATAAAATTTTAAGCTCCTTACAATTTTTTAACTGTAACTGTTGTACCTATTGTAGATTCAATGATGAAATTAAGTAGTAACCCAAGGATGTATGAGTTTGGGATTACTAACCCATTTTCTTCATATTCAGTTCACATCAGTATTTGTGAATTGGTTATTTTGCTTTTCATTCAACCAAAAAATTTTCCCTCAAGAAAGCTCCATTTTTACCATAAATATTTCAATACAACCAAACGTTGAAACAAGTCTGCCATGTTAAAAATAATTTAAAGACTTATCTCTAAAAAATTGTATTTAATAAATGCAGGTGTCCCCAGTGATATGGCTTTGAAAATAAAATGTTCCATTTATATGATATGAAATTCATAACTTTCGGAAGGGTATATTTATGGCAGCATAAAAATTATGTGCTATAAAGAAGATCCATACAAATCAAGCATATTGCACAGTTATTGAATCTACTGTTATCATTAATGTTTTAAAAAAACCCAAAATGCATATTGTAATAGTAGGTACATGACACTTGCATGTTGATATGCCTATATACTCACAAAGTATTCAATGTGTACTTAGTGGCACTTAAAATATGTCATGTACAACCCTTATAAACATTCTTACAGGGTTCCCATTTGCAATTCATCTATCAGTAATGCCTTGTCAGGAAAAAAATTGCCCAATATATATGGAAAATAAAATTTGAATTTTAGTTATCTGTTGGACATTACAGAATTGTCTATTCATTTAGTTTATTTTATTAGAGTTGAAAATAGACATTGAAAGATGGAACTTTCTTTTTTTCCCCACTGACAATGTATTAAAGATTTATAAGACATATTCCTTTATACCAAACACATTATTTTCTATATCTAGTTCAAATTGCATACATCATTCATTTATTTTAGATATCCTTAATGATACCCATTTTTCTTATAAGTTTCTAAATGGAAGTTTTAAAAATTAAGCAGTAATAAAATAAATGTTATCTTATTTTTACATTTTGTATTTTCTCCTTGGAATATAACCTTGTAATATGCTAAGGGTTAAAAAATGTTGCTGACTTAGGGAACTTTGCTTGAGATTGCCAAAATTTCAAAACTCTGTAATTTTACATTCACTTATGTCTGTTTACTAATGTTGACTATGAACAGAATAAAAAATACCTACACCTATTTCTTTTATAATTTCCACACCCTAACTCCAACTACCTAAAATAATACATTCAATCATATATTCATCCTAAGTTTATGCTAATTAAATTTGAGATAAGCTTTTAAATTTATGGAGGATTTTCTTTGTGTCTTTGGAAGTTCACTTACCATAAGGTATTTTATAGTCTACTTTAAATAACAGATTTTGTTATACAGGGTAAGCCAAAGGCTGTTTAAGAATTAGTGTCATTGGGTCTGATATTTGTGTTAGACCATGAAATATTCCATTAAAACTTATCTGTAAATACAAAGCAAGATTTTGTTTCTGGTTTATTTTGTTAAGTAACATTATATTTAATTCCGTTTTTCTTAACAAAAGAAGCCCTGTGATACATGTTAGCAAGTTTGATATTGTATTGAAGATCAAATTCAACACATCTTAAAGAAAATTATGACATTTAAAATAACACATTCATAGACACTATTTTTTTTATGATAGCCCAAATGTCCACTCTTATTCAGTTCTACAATCATATGCACACCACAATACATCCATGTTTTCTAGATAAATCAATTGGATGAGTTTTTGATGACAATTGTTATTTCTGTCAAAATATTCTTTGACTTTTTTTTAATCAAGGAGGTACTCAGGAAATTCTACTTAATATAATTCACTAAAGGGCAGCATTAAGTCTAGGTGTCCATAATAATTGCATAGTAGTTTCACTCTAAGGCTGAGACTGCATTACATGACAACCCTGAGATAATGCTAAAAATAACTGCATGCCACTTTAAAATAAGAAGTTATAAAGAATAGATAGATGATAGATAGATGATAGATAGATGATAGATAGATGGATAGATAGATGATTTATAGACAAATAGAGATAGAGATAGAGATAGAGATAGAGATAGAGATAGAGATAGAGATAGAGATAGAGATAGAGATGGAGATACTAGAGGCCCAGTGCATGAATTTGTGCAGCAGTGGGGTCCCTTGGCTTAGTCTGTGGGATCGGGCTGAAACTGGCTTTCAGGCACTCACTGAGGGGCTCTGATTGCCAGAGGGTGCAGGCCCATCTGAGGTACCCACCAGTGCATGATTGGGAACAGGGAGGGACACTGGAGGTTGGCCAGCCAGGGAGGAATGGTGGGAGGGCTCCACAGCAAGTCTGGCCCATCTTGCTCGGTCCTGATTGGCCAGCTCCAGCAGCAAGCTCACTTACTGATAGGATCGTCTTTCCTCTGGTGGTCAGTGCACATCATAGCAAGCACTTGAGTGGCCAGAGCATATCATTAGCATGTTATACTCTTTTGGTCGAACATCCAACTGGACAAGGAGACACTTAGTATATTAGGCTTTTATTATATAAGATATGTGTGTGTGTGTGTGTGTGCGTGCCTCTTTGTGTGTGTGAATACACATATGTAAATATTTCCATATAGGAGATATATGGTGATAAAAACATTAAAAATAAATAAATGAAGGACTGTTTTGACTAAAAATAAATAAACAAGTAAATATTTAAAATGAAAAGAATTCAAACCATATTTTATTTGAGAAATATAAGGGTATTCCCATCCCTTCTAGTGATTTAAAACCTAGAAAATTATATATATATATATATATATATATATATATATATATATATATATATAAATTTTTAAGGGATAAAGCAGCTTTCTGTATGCATTTTAAATGTCACTTACCGCTGCTCTACTTTGCATGTTTTGCATGTTACTTAATCATAACATAACTATTTAACACCTACTATAAGTATATCAAGTCAGCCCCTTCGTTAACTTGAATACCCAGTGTTCTATGCCCAGACCTTCAAAACTCATTAATAAGTTATCCTTCCAAAAAAATAAATAACCATTTTCTATATTTTTGATATTCCTGTGTTGGAGGGAGGAATGAGGAAATTCTACTAATAAAAATAGAATCAAATGAACAAAATAAACTGAAGAACTAAATAGAAGTGGAGACATGTACACATGAGACAGATTGACAGATGTCAGAGTGGAGGTGGTTGGGGCAGATGGGATGAAAGAAGTGAATAAATTAGCCAGAGAGCATATATGAATAAACCATGAACACAGAATAAGAATGTGGCCAATTCCAGAGGGAGGAGGAAGATTGGGTGGAGATGAGCAGAGGGGGAATGAAGATGGGGGACGTTTGTAATAATGTCACAATAAAAATAAATTGTAAAAAATGCATATATAAATAAATAAATGAAGTATAATTATGAAAGGGGTAATTTGATTTAATCAATCTGAAAAACAAATATTTAACCTATCTTTCAACCACTATTTGTGGTCTCAAATGTGACCAATATTTCTCTCTGAAGATTCTCTGTATTGTTTTTTTTAAAAAATAGATCTGAATAATAAGCTAATAATTTATTGGGCCAGAAAATTTAGGGGATTAATTTATCTTCTGAAGAGTGGCATAACAATGTCCAGATTTAGTACATTATTAAACATGTTAAGAGCATGTGTATTTCACATACTATCAAAACTATAATGTGTTTTGTCTTTCTAAACCAAATCCTTACACAAATGGAGGGTGCATATGATATGTGCACGTGAAAAATTTAAGAAATATGTTTTCCCATAGATTTGAGTTGGTATACAAAAACAATAAGGTATATACAGTCCTTTTAAACTAATGAAATAGCACTCAGAGAACAGCATAGGATTTAAAAATATCTACACTAATAAAAGAAAAACATAAAAATTGGCCATCAGTCTGCTAGGCCCATCAGCCAATCAGAGGGAGTATGCAAATTAACCCAACAAAGATGGTGGTTAATTTGCACATGAAGGCACAGAATGAAGACTGAAGACAGCATAGAAGGAGGGGGAGGGGAAAGCAGGAAGTGGGGCAGTGGTGTGCAGCCAGAGGGACAGTGCAGGGTGGCAGGAGGCTGTGGGAGGGAAGCCTGCTGAGGAAAGCTTCACTCCTCTGCTTTTCTCAGGCCACGAGAAGCCCTATTCTTGCAGGAATCTTCCTGTAATGGGCCTCTAGTTAAATTAATAAAATTTAAATGTCAGAAAGATATGTATTTTACTCCCATATTAAGAGATTATCAGGATGAGAAAATTTGTTTCAATGTGTTTGATAAAAAATGATTAAAAGAGAATCGGGAATTTTCTGAAGATAATTTGTATCTATTTAGCAATTTTATCTAATGGGAACACTTCCTAATACCTTTTTGTCAGAGTTCAGAGAAACTTTGTGAAATGGAATCTCAAAGGGTCAGCTATTCCACAAAATCTGATGGCTCCCGGGCTGGTGGAAGGGCTGGCTTTGGGGACCTAAGAAATCCCATTTAACCCACATATTCTACCAATTACATGTTCATTTGCTTTATTAAAGTAACTTTAAAATTGGATACGTTTTCATAAAAATATAAACTTAGCTAATTTGCACCTTTTGCTCTACATTGAATCCTATGCTTCAGGCTATTTCCTGCTCCTTAGCAGCGAATAACATACAATGCATCATGTGATACTAATGTCCTTTCTTTGACAGGTATGTGTTATAGAAATCATTCATATCTTTTTTTAAAATATATTTTTATTGATTTCAGAGGGGAAGGGAGAGGGAGAAAGAGATAGAAACATCAATGATGAGAGAGATAATCATTGATTGGCTGCCTCCTGCAGCTCAATCTACTGGGGATGGAGCCCATAACCCAGGCATGTGCCTTTGACTGGAATCAAACCTGGGACCCTACAGTCCCCAGGAAACGCTCTATCCACTGACCAAACCAGCCAAGGCAAACTCATTCATATTTTAAATCAAATTTTGCTTCCAGATTTTTCTGCTAATCTGACAGAGTCATGTAAAATAGCACATGCATATAGTACTTTGATTAGAAATCGGGGTACATTTTAAGCCTTACCTTGGTCTCCTAGCTAAGAATCTGCCTATAGTCTTCACTAAACACATCACATTCCCAGCCGTGCAAACATTTCTAGTTCATTTTGGCTTTCTTGTAACCAGCCGCTACTTACAACATTGATACTAAGATGTCAGAATATCACTCTCCTTCCCCTTTCTTAGAATACAGCTCCTAAAACCCTTGGAATCTCTAGAAATTATAGATGTGTGTTTGTGTGCTAAGAGACGACTAGTGCCTAGAGGTTACTGGATATTCTGAGGATGGAGGCTAGTTGTGTGGGGAACCAATCTGGAGATTAAAAGGGTTGAAACTTTTAGCCCAACCCCTGACCTCTGGGAGGGGAGAGGGAGCTGGATTGTGACTTAGTCACCAATAACCAAAGATTTAATCTATCATGCCAATGTAATGACAAAAAAATGTCCCTGAAGTATGGGGATATTAAAAATCCCTGAAGTATGAGGTTTCGTGAGCTTCCTGTTTGGTGAATACAAGGAGGTGCTGAGAGGGTGAGAACTGGGAAAGAGAATATAGCAATGGCCCACTTCCTCCATACCCTGCGCTATCGCTATGCATCTCTTCCATCTGTTGTTCCTGAGTTATATCCTTTCTAATCTAGTTTTTCTGACTTTGCAGTGCTGTTGTAGGAAATTATCAAAACTGAGGAGGATGTGTGGAAACCTCTGATTTGTAGCCAAGCCAGAGAGAAGTTGTAGGTAACCTGGGATTGGCAGTCTCACAGCCCTTAACCTGTGGGATCTGTACTCATTCCAGGAAGTCAGGATCAGAATTGAGTTAAATTACAGGGAGTGCATCTGGTGTCAGAAAATTGGTTCATGTGGGAAAGTTCTCCACCACTTCCTCCCCAACACACACACACACACACACACACACACACACACACACCCCAAGTCAGAGAGAGTAGTGTGCAGCTTTGACCATTTTCTGATTCCCTAACTTAAAATACTTTCTGCTTCTCCAAAGACAAGAAGAAATACCATTTCCCCAATAGAAGATGATTTTGAAAAATTTTAGGAACTAGAATATGGTGACCAGATGTCCTGCTTTTGGCATGACAATCCCAATTTTTAACAATTTGTCCCACATCCTACGGCCTGGGACAAATTGTTACAAATCGGGACTGTCCCGCCAAAAGCAGGACATCTGGTCACCTTAAACTAGAACCACGTTTTACAAAAGAGGAAGCTGGTGTTTAAGAGGTCACATACATGCCCCGTTAGTGAAAAATCCAGGTTGGCACAGACATCTAACTACTGAGCTCCACTGCTTCTCATTAGGGAATTTCCTGACACTGGGAATACACAGGTCAGATTGTGGGTTCCCCACATTGTGGGGCATTAGTAGCCCTGTTCCGCTATCACAGGCATGATCTGTACTGCACGAACCTTGGAGTCACCACTGCTAATTTTTATGAGTCTGAGCTTCTCTTGGTGCCCTCACAAATAAACGATCAAAATACAATAGTGACGTAAATCGAGTTAAGGAGGTTGCTGACAGAAAGTAGGAACCTAACCAGAGATTGATTGATTGATTGATTTAATGGGGGTTATAGAGGAGAAAGGGAGCGTTTGGAAATAGGGTAATTTATGGAGATTAGAACTGAATAAAAGAGTTTTGGCCACTCCAGGGGAGCATCAAGATGTTGGGAAAGGCATAGGGAAAATAAATGCATTTTTCCTATTTATTTTACAAATTGATTGGATGCTAGAGTCAAAGCTCCTGAAATATCTGTGGAAATTATCTTAGCATAAATGGTCAATCCCCAACATTACAACCAAACTAAAGCAACAATCTGAATTTTTTGGAAAAAAAAATAAGTCACCTTTTGTCAAATGTATAATGTGAATATATTTCAATCCAACTATTATATAGCTAGGGTTCTGATTACATTTATAATCTCAAGCAATACTAGCTCTTATGTGGGGGTGACTTGTTAGTTGAAGCTTTAACCCCATGCCTGCTACCAGGGCTGGCTTCATGGGTGGACGAATAGTGGAACTGCACAGGACACCACACTGCAGGGGCCTCCTGTTTGGGAGTTCGTGTCCTTGAGTGGCCATTTTGAAGTTTTTATATTTTTCCTTGGATTGCTTTGTAAGTTAAGTTTTGTGGGGTGATGGAGTATGTCCTTGGGCATCAGCCCACCTGTGATTCTGCCCCTCACCAACTTCTGAGGACAAGTTTTTACAAAGGCACTTCCCAGGCACTGCTGGGAGATCCCTGCAGCCACGGCCCCGGTAGGGACATAGGCACAGGCAGAGCGGGGTTTAGGTCAGGATTCCTTTTCCCAAGTGTGGAGTTTCAGGGTGGCCCAGGTATTTATGGGAGTCTGCACTCACCTGATCCCCTAATGAGTGCTACATAAAATGTCAAATAAAATCCAGGACTACAGGTTGACTGAGATTTGGGAAGAAAAGGATTTTGTTGTTGCTATGTGTTTTTTATACCTACCAGCAAGTGAATCTATAAATCAAGTGAATAAAAACATCTGATAAATAGAATGGACTGGTGAATATAATAGAATCAGGGACATAGAAAGACAATTCTCAGGGAGAGGGGAGTTTGAGGGGTGCAGGAAGAGATTGGACAAAAATCTTATACCTATGGATGAAGACAGTGGCTGGGGATAAGGGCATAGGGTGGGGTGGGGAATCAGGTGGAGGGGAGCTATGGGGGCGGGGGGGAGAAGAGGAACACCTGTAATAATCTGAACAATAAAGATTTATTTAAAATAAAATAAAAAAATATCAGATCTTTGTTTTGCACAGAACCTTGCAAAATAAGTAGCAGCACCCCCCCCCTCTATTTTAATGATATAGCAAATACATATTGTTTCAAAGTATCTTCAGACTGAACCTGGCTTAGCTTCAGATGCTTTGGTTTAATGGGTGTGTGGGAGGATATGGAAATATTATGTCTGTTCTTTTTTTTTGGTTATTCTATAAATTTATCCACTTCTCTCTTTCAGGAGAGACATACAGATCATGTTTCAGGTTCAAAATCCTAAGGCAAAAGTTACTAGAAAATTAACGTTTTCATTTTTTTCTTTTTCTGTCCTAACCTCAGTGTGAACAATGAAACATCAACAAAATTAAAAGCTGGTATATTCTTTTGAAAATAAATAAAGCAAATCACATAAATAAAACATATGGCCCATACTAGCTTAAGTTATTTAGTGAAGGGAATTTGGTAATCATCCTACCTAATAATAGAGTAAAATGCAAATTAGCCATCACTCTGCTACACCCACAAGCCATGCCCACCAGTCAATCAGAGTGAGTATGCAAATTAACCCAACAAAGATGGTGAATAATTTGCATACACAGAGGGAGGGAGGAAGGAAGGAAGGGAGGAAGAGAGGGGGGAGTGAAGACTGAAGACAGCATAGAAGGAAGAGAGAGGGAAAGTGGAAAGCAAGGTGGCTGTGGCTGCTGGAGGGAAAGCACTGCCTGCATCTGCAGGGTGGGGTGGGACAGGGTGAGGCACTCAGCAGTGGTGTGCACGGGCCACAGAGGTGGCTGCAGCAAGTGGGGACAGTGGGGACAGTGGGCGCTGCTGGTCGAGTGGGCAGGGTGAGGAGCACAGCAACTTGGAAGCTGCCCCAAAGATGGTTTGGGGAGTGCAGCAGTGGTGGGAGAGGTGGGTTGGGAATGTGGGGCAAGGGACACAGCAGTGGTAACAGCACTTGTGTCCATGTCGATGGTGGCAGCGATGGCTGTAGGCATGGTGGGGTTGTTGGGACAGGCAGGAAACGCCCCACTCATCCTGCCCGCCTCACTCAGTCTGCTACAACTGAACAGGTGGTGGGGGCGGGAGAGATGGCAGTGGTGGGAGGGAAGCCCGCTGGAAGTCTTGCAGGAACATTCCTACAACAGGTCACTAGTTTTAGATAATTTTCTGAAGACAATTTAACATGACAATTGGAGTCGTGTCCAAAAATATTTTAAAAAGCCAACAAGTGAATAATAGATTTAAAAGATTCAATAATAGTTATTTTTATAATTAAATTTCAGAACCATATGACATTTATTTTCATTTCAGATTATAATCTCTGTGTTCTAAGAAGAGTCCAAACAATGAGCAATTCAAACTATTATCATTGACCTTGTTGAAATGCAAATGAGGTTTCTTTTATTCCCTGATTAGAACACTTCAATAATATCCACTATTTTAGATAAAATCATATACCCATATCTTCCTAATTTAATCCTGCCTCTCCATATAATTTAGACTCTGATTATTTCCTCTACTTATATCCCATTATCCAGTTTTCTTAAAAGTCTGCATGTAATGAGTTCCTCATGTTTCCTCACTTATTAAAAAGGAATTTTTAATCACTAAAAGATATCAGCAGGAGGTATAACACTGAGTATATCAGGCATTGCCTCTGCCTTTATGTCACATATAATGTAGGAAAGAGAATGAGTACTAGCCAAATATTCACAAAAATTATATATATTTGCTAATTCTGATAAATGTGGTATATATGTATGAAATGCTAAAAAATAGAAAGTCTCACTTATTGAGGTGAACTGATCTGAGGAAGAAGTGTTTGACATGATATGTGGGTGAGTTGATTGGTGTTAACCAGGTGAACATAAGAAGAAAAATATTAATGAAGCGGAGGAAGCAGCAAATGTTAGGAGCTAAGGTAGGCTCATTGTTTTGGCAAAATAGAAAAGATTCTCGAGCAGAATTACGTGGTATTTTATTTATATTTGTACCTATCACAAGGCATGGTTTCTTGCACAATCAGTATTAAATGTTTATTCACTACCAATTATAAAATATATAAACTAATATAACAGGGTTCATCCACTAAAACAGAAATCACTACATATTTTCAAAGAGCATTAGTTACACAGGATAGAAGGCAAACAGGGGTAGTGAGCTATCCAGGGATTGGCAATAGTAGGAGGCTTTTATCATGCTCTGGAAACTGGAAAGTCTGGAAGCCAGAATGGTCCGCCTGGAGCTAGAAAAATTGTGGGTCTTCAAGACAGGATCTGGTGCTGTAAGTATAAGAGGGGTGTCCATTGAGTTTTGAGTCAAGGAAGATATAAATATGCCCCCCAAAAGGAACAGGAATAGCATGTTTTCTCCCCTTATTTGCCTTTTAGTCTATCCCAGATTATATGGAGGCTTGGAAATTAGACCTGTGTGTGTGTGCCTGTGTGTGTGTGTGTGTGTGTGTGTGTGTGTGTGTGTGTGTGTGTTATACAGCAGAGGATATCTAAGAGCAAAGAGGTATTTTATCAGCATGAAAAATTTCCTATATTTGTAAAACTTACAACCTAGCCAAGGAAGATCATTCCATGCTGGTGATAATTAGATATCAATCACAAATATTATATCTTTTTCCTAAAACTCTTGTGTGATATGCACAGATTCGAAACACTATTCAGATTATGAGGAAAAAATTAGCTCTGAATAAATAATAAACTTCCAGTGTTTGAGGTTAAATGTTATGTAGATTATGGTTTTAACTTATTTCATTTAGTTTGAAAACTCAATTATTCATAGATGTTAAAATATTTTATCCATTTGAATATATTACTAACTCTTTTTAGTTCATTCAAACAAATTAAAGTGAGCACCAATTATGTGCTACAGATGATGCACTGTGCTACAGATAGGAAGATGACAAAGATCTACTATTTTTGAGAAGTAGAGGAAAAGGCATCTTTAATTAAAACCACCATAGAATATTATTGAACACTACGGTAAAAGTTTAAGGAAAGTACTGTAGTCCTACATAATAAAAGTCTAGTATGTAAATCAACCGAACTGCAGAATGACCAGTCATTACAATGTGCACTGACCACCAGGGGGCAGACACTCAATGCAGGAGCTGCCCCCCACTGAAGCTGCAGTAGGAGGTGGGGCTGGCGAACAGGCAGCACCAAGCCAGCCAAGGCGGGTGCAAGCAGGGGCCCCCTTATCGCCTCACCGGTTGCCCCAGAGATCAGCTCTGATCACCAGCCAGGCCTAAGGACCCTACCTGAACACAAATTTCATGCACCAGGCCTCTATGTCATAATAAAAATAATAACATTTTTATATTGATGAGAATTATCCAATAGGAAAAGAGACCAAAATTGTTGATTCAGGAGGGGGGAAATTTGGGTGAAAGATGATTTTTGAGTACATAAGGACTGGAGTTGGTGGACCATTCAAGGATTTAGCTTTATCAGGGAGTTTAAAAAAAAATTAAAGGAAAATGGAAAGTAATGTGATTAAGTCAGAAAGAGAGAAGAGGAGGTACTGGAAGAGAAAGAATAAAACAAAATTGACCTTGTAGGTGCAAATGGACTAGCAGAATGAATGTCTAGGAAACACAGTAAAATTGCCATACAATAAAATCAAAATTGTTTAGGCAGTGAGGGTTACATTTAAATAAAAATATTTGGTAGTTGTGTATGTTTCCATTATGTGGTTTAAAAACCAATCTACAGTGACAGATGGTGGGATGAATAAAATGACATTAGAGAAGGGATGCATTGTGTGGACACGACAGGCAGCAGCTGCTGGGAGGCAGGTGCATCTCCCTGACTATGGGACATGCTGTGGGGTTCAATTTTGAGGGCCAAGGTAGTGTTATAGGTTAGATGCAGATCAGAATGTTCTTACATAGTTAGGTGTTAGGAGTGGCTTGGAGAGTTCATGGAGTGTGTGAGGGAGTAGGTGAGTGCAAAGGACCCAGCATTTTGAAGACCATATCAAGGAAGGGTCAGGCCATGGAAGTCTCACAAGGGCACCACTTTACCTTCCCCTTCCCCAACACTTCCCAGAGCACATGACTGAAGAGGGTGAAGTTTGGCTGAGCCACGGTGTGGGAGAAATGGGTGACCCGGGCTTCTGGGGTGCATGCCCCACTTCCAGAGATAGCTTCAGGCTTACACCCCAGCCTCTGCTGCACTCCTCAGTGAGTAAGGATGGTCTATTTGACTAAATTAATAAGATGAAACCATAAAGGGGTCAAGAAATGAAATGATTTTTGAAAGTGACTACACTGTGAAACTATGTAAGATAAGTTAAGCAAAAAAGAAAGAAAATACAGAGATGGACATTGACATGCAGTAAAATCAGTGGATTTTAGTTGCTGGGTGGATACCAGGTATATTAGAGTTAAGAAGCAGAGGGAATGAGATGGAAAGAAGTTGGATATTTTGCTTGATGAGTCTAACAAAAGAATTGTTGCCTGACTGGTGTGGCTCAGTGGTTGAGTGTTGAACAATGCACCAAAAGGTCATAGTTCTATTCCATAGTTTGATTTCCCTCCAGGTCACATACCTATGTTGGAGGCTCGATCCCCAATGAGGAATATATAGAAGGTACTCAATCAATGATTCTCTTTTATTATTGACTAGAGTCCACGTTCACAAAAATCATGCATGAAGAAGAGGGGATATGTCCCTCAGCCCAGCCTACACCCTCTCCATTCTGGGACATCCCTCTCACCACCCTGGACTGCTGGTTCTCAATGGCTCTCCTGCCTGATGCCCTTAACTGCTTCTGCCTGCCAGCCTGAGAACCCCCTAACCACTCCCCTGCAGACCTGATTGACACTTAACTGCTCCCTTGCCAGCCTGATTGCCCCTAAATGCCTTCCTCTGCCATCCTGGTTGCCACCAACTGCCCTCCTAACTATGCTCTTGTGCCAGCCTGCTCACCCCTAACTGCCCTCCCCTGCCAGCCTAGTTGCCTCCAACTGTCCTCCCCTTCAGTCCTGATCACCGCCAACTGCCCTCCATGGCTGGCATGGTCACTCTAACTGCCCTACCCTACAGGCCTGGTTGCCCCCAACTGCCCTCTCTTACAGGCCTGGACATCCCCAAATGCCTTCAACTGTGGGCCATCATGTGGCGGCCATCTTGTGTCCACATGGGGGCAGCCATCTTGTGTGTTAGAGTGATGGCCAATTAGCATATTACTCTTTTATTAGATAGGATGTTTCTATCTCTCTCTAGCTCCCTTCATATATGAAATAAGTAAAAAGGTATTTAAAACATAATTGTCAACTTTGTTTATCTTTTCAGAAAACTTGCTCTGTTTCATAATTTTTTTCTATTTTCTTTTTAGTTTCTCTTTTATTTATTTGCACTGAGATCTTTGTTATTTCCATTCTTCTACTAATTTTAGGAGTTGTTTTTACTTCTTCACATGTAAAGTTAAATTGTTTATTTGAGATGTTTCTTGATTTAGGCCTTTATTGCCTTTAACTTTCTATTTAGACCTGGATTTGCTGCATTCCATAATTTTTGGTATTTCTATTTTCATGTCTCAAGGTATTTTTAATCTATTGTTATTATTATTACTAGAGGGCTGGTATATAAAATTTGTGCACAGGGATGTGTGTTCCTCAGTCCAGCCTGCACCCTCTCCATTCTGGGACCCCTGGAGGGATGCCTGACTGCCCATTTAGGCCCATTTAGGCCCATTTAGGCCCATTTAGGCCCATTTAGGCCCATTTAGGCCCAGTCAGACATCCCTCTCACAATCCAGGACTGCTGGCTCCCAACTGCTTGCCTGCCTGCCTTCCTGATTGCCCCTAACTGATTCTTCCTTCCAGCCTGATTACCCCTTAACCACTCCCCTGCCAGCCTAATTTATGCTTAACTGCTCCCCTGCCAGCCTGTTTGCCCCCAACTTCCCTCCTCTGCCAGCCTGGTCACCCCTAACTGACCAACCCTGCAGGTTTGATCACCCCTAACTGCCCTCCCTTGTAGACCTGGTCCCTCTCAACTGCCCTCCTATCCTGGCTTGATTGCTTACAACTCCCCTCCCTTGCAGACTGGGTCCCTTCCAACTGCCCTCCACTGCTGGCCATCTTGTGGTGGACATCTTGTATCCACATGGGGGCAGTCATCTTTGTGTTGCAGGCTCATCCCCAGTTTGTTTTATCTGTTACATATATAGCTATCTTTGGTTTCTATTTTTATGTAATAACTTTTTTCCCCTTGACTCTCAGTTTGTGTATGTCTTTCTGCAAGCTGTTTTTGAGTTTGACATGCATCTTCATCCAATAATGCTTGTAATTGTTGGTCTTCAAACTTTTTTGTTGTGTATGTCTTTATATCTGAAGTAAATCTATCATAGGCAGCATATAAGGGGGGTGTTGTTGTTGGTTTCTAATACACTCATCCACTTTTATCTTCTCAGGATATTTTAGTCCACTTGTGTTTAAAATTATTAATGATGTTTATGTATTTTTGCCATTTTATTAAGTATTTTCTAGCTGCTTTATAATTATTGTGCTCCTTTATTCTTTTGCATTTTTTAAAAAAAATAATTTGATGATTTTCTATAGTGGAATGCTTAGATTTATTTAAATATGCATATATACCGTATTTGCCGGCGTATAAGACGATCTTTTGGCCCTGAAAAATATGCCTCCAAGTGGGGGGTAGTCTTATACGGCGAGTATATAACAAACTCTGTATTTTTAGTGGAAATGTTAGGGGGTCGTCTTATACGCCCAGTCGTCTTATATGCCGGCAAATATGTATTTTTCAGGGCCAAAAAATCATCTTATACGCCGGCAAATACGGTAATTTTTTGCTTATAATTACCATGAAGCTTACATAAAACAACTTATATTTATAGCAGTCTACATTTAGTTGATAACAACTTAGGCTTGAAGACATTCTAAAAGTCTACATTTTATTCTTCCCCATAGCTTATGATCTTGGTGTCAGAATTATTATATATGTCTAACAAATTATTGTTAGAGTTATTTTCACTACTTTTGTCTTTTGACCGTAGTGCTAGCTTTTAAGTCATTAACCCACCACCTTTACAACATTAGCTTATTCTGAATTTTACTATATTTATATTTACAAGTGAGTTTTATTCTTTTATGTATTTCCCTGTTACTAATTAGTTCCCCAGTATACCTCTCCTCTTTAATCCACCCATAATTCATTTTGAATATGGTGAGAGGTAGGAAAATTGTTTTTCCCATTAACTACCTACATATTCAGGTTCAGGCTATCAACTTTAATTCCTAGTCGTTCTGTTAGTTTTGTTTAGGGTTTATAAATTCAGAGTCACTACAAGGCAAAAGTTATGTTGGAACTTGGAATGGCCAAAATTGACCCCCCCCCCTTTATAGAAATTCAAGTTGTTTGATATAACTGTTTTAAAATTTTAATTTTAAAAATGTATTTTAACAAGTAATTGCTGAACATCTGGTTAGAGGTGGAGCTACCATGCAAACATTTATGAAGAACAGGAAAGTGCTGCATTTAAGGATATAAATATCTAGTATATAGGGTAAGACATTTCAAGATAAAAATATAAAAATACACATATTTAAATAAATAAAATGGAGAGCACAGTATGCTAAATGTCACAATAACATAGAGATTTGAAGTGAAAATATTTAACTGTAGAGTCAACAGAGGAGGCTTTTTCAAAGGATCAGCCTGTAAGTATCAATATATTGCCAACGGACCAAGAAAACATTTTAGATAATTAAACCTTTTGCATAGAACATTTTAAATATAGTTTGTGCACACTCCTAAACCTGAAGAAGCAAAGAGCATTACTGCAGACACTATGCAGTTAAATCTGTTTTGATAAGTACATGCATTCCAAGATAAGAATATTGGATTTTTTAAAAATAATATTGCTTTCGGTGGCATCAGAAGATAGAATTAATGTAATAAAAACTATTTTAGAAACATACTTTTATATTAAGTATAAATCAATCTGAAGTTTGAAGTTTAGAATATTAATATAAGTGGTATATTTTTGGTTTAAGATGAGAGTAAATGTTTTGTCATCTCCTAACTATAATAATAACAATAAACAAAAATAGCAATAATAAAAACAAATAGATATGAGTGAACTCAAAATTATTGACTCAAAAAGACAATTTAACTCATTATTTTGAAAGTATTATTTATAAAAGTTACAATGTATGTTCTCATTAGTACTGAGAATTTCTGTTTACATCTCTACCAACAACAAAGATTGACATTAGTTTTATGTTGCAAGTGATATCTTATTGTTTATTACATGTTATTAGTGAGGCCACATAGAATAAAAGTATTTACAGTTAGAATGTTTAAAATTCAAATAATAGATTTTCCTATTATTAGGCAACATGTTCTTAAGCAAGTTAATATCACAGAAACTGTTTTTTCATCTGTGATATAGAAAAATTATAGTTATTTCTCAAATAATTTGTGATGTGATTTTATTGATTTACTGCGTTTTGGGCCACTTGATGAATAATTGGTATCTAATGTAAATACATTTTTCATGTATTAATGATAAATATTTTAAGTAAAGAGCATCTTTATATTCTTTCCACACTTTTGATGAGGTGTTTGTCATAACCATCTTCTCTGTATTCTTTTCTTGTTTGTGTGTTTGATTTAGTGGAAGGACTGTTACAGGCAAACTGATCTCCGGGAAATTGTCCTGCCACCGCCAGCTTTCAGTTTGCTGTGACCATTCTTGCCTGTGGCTCCCACAAAAGCTGCTGAATCCCGCTTCCCAGTCTTAGTGGTCATTTCCACACCTGAGCCTGGCCTGCCCTGCTCTCACAAGGCTGCAGTCGCTGCTTCTCCCCTGTAGTGCTGCTTTCTCTGGGAGGGCACTGTGAGTGTGGCCTCGCTGCCTTCCATCTAGCGGGTCCCATCTGCAGTGTCTAATGGAAATTAACCCACATTCTCAGCAGGTGCATGTTATCATTTCCTAGATTGTAGTTCTGATGCTCGTATCTCCCTTTCAGGCTCGGTTTATGAAGAACTTGTATTCACTTTGATAACTTACCCAAAGTTAACCCAGGACATATATTCAGACAATCAATGTTTATAAATATTGGTTTTGTCAACGCATTTATGTACCCTCCCCCATATAGAAACAATTAATTTGGCATGATTCTTCAAATGTTCTTGGCTAGCTTCCAGTTGCTGTTGTGTTTTGTTTTTTTAATAAATACACAAAAATACACACACAAAAAAAAATACTTTATCTCTTTTCACCTTTCAACCTACATATATATTTAACTGAACATTCTATTGAATATGAATATTTTACTACTTTTGTTTTTATTTGTCAGCAATAGAGAAGAATGTTCTCTTGTTATAGTTTTATTTCTTCACCCCAAAGTACTTCCAACTGGTGCAAACAGTGCACTGTGAAATGTGATGTGGTTTCAAGGAAAATGCCAATTTAGATTCATTGCTCTTGTATTTGTGTGAAGAGCAGGAGACAAAAGTACTGATACTTGACTCAAAAATAACAATTATTATATAGGTAATATAAATTACTTTTACTTAGCTCTTTCTCTGTATATATATGTTTATAAATATATAAATATATAAATATATATAAATATATAAAAATATATATAAATATATATAAATATATAATGTATTATATATAAATATATATTATGTAAATATATATATATATATATATTTGTAGTTTTAGAAACTACATATACATATAAAAGGGAAAAAGAGTATCTTCATCTCAACTTTTGGAGAAATATGCATATATAAGCAAATTGTCTTTGCATGTCTAAAAGCCTAAATTGCTTCTCATAGTCCTGTTTACCAAATCAGTGTTGAAGCTAACCCTTTACTATGATCCAGTTATGTCAGAATAAAACAAGAAAAAATATTGTCTACTAATATAACATGGTTACCCAATATTTTTTTGCTAATTTTAATTTTAAATATGGGCCTGGAAAAACATCTAATAGCTGAGTATACTGTAGTTTCTCTACTTAAGAGAAAGATTCACAATAAATACTTTCTTGCATCTTATTTAGTTCCTATTACCTTGACCTTCTTTATTTGAACTCAAAGCATCCCATTCTCCTTCCATCCCCCAAAACCTTGAATTATAACAATGTCTCTTCTTGCATTTGTTTTTTAGTAAATTAATGTAAGCAGTTATTTTTATTACATAAGTTTAGTACACGGACCATTTGCTATGATATTATATAGCTGCATGTAAATGTGTATAATCTTAGTTTACACTCCAGACTTACTGAATTAAAAGATTTTGTTTTGTGCCATTTAATGTGTCACATTATTATTTTATTTTAACATTTTTATTTATAATTATTTGCTGAGTGATGATTTTAAATTGCATTTGTATTACATATAAATTTGAATAATTTAAAGCATGTTTAATGGACTTTTTTTCTTTTTTCTTTTAAACACTAATCATCACAATTATGAAGTAATACCATGGGTATCTCTTTTTCCCCTTGTCCTGAGCGCCAGGGCAAAAAGTAGGGTTAAGTACCTCCATCATTTGGATGGGGGGACACTCTGGGCCTGATAATAGAGAGAAAAGACTCTACCAAAAGAGCCACTTAAATTGGCTAGCATGTACTGGTAGAGGGCAAGAATGAACAATAAGGGTTGTTTTACATATATACACTAGAGGCCCAATGCATGAAATTCGTGCATAGGAGGGGGGTGTCCCTCAGCCCGGCCTGCACCTTCTCCAATCTGGGACCCCTTGGAGAATATCCAACTGCGGACAGTCAGATATCCCTCTCACAACCCGGGACTGCTGGCTTGTAACTGTTCAATAGCCTGCCACCTGATTGCCCCTAATTGCTTCTGCCTGCCAGCCTGATCAAGCCCTAACTGCTCCATTGCCAGCCTGATTGATGCCTAACTGCTCCCCTGCTGGCCCTATAGCCCCCAAGTGCCCTCCCTGGCTAGCCCAATAGCCCCTAACTTCTTTACAGTGCCAGCAAGATCACCCCCAACTTCCATATACTGCTGGCCTGATCACCCCTAACTGCCCTCCTCTGCCAGCCTGCTCCCTCCCCTTGCCTGACTGCCCTACCATGCAGGCCTGTTTGCCTCCAACTGCTCCCCTGCCAGCCTGAGTGCCCACAACTGTGCTCCCCTTCTAGCCTGTTCACCCCCAACTGCCCTCCCTTGCCAGCCATCATGTGGTATGTGGTGGTCATCTTTTGATGACGTGAGGGAAGCCATCTTGTGATGATGTCATGTGATGCCACTTAGGCTTTTATTATAAGGATTTATATAAAGGTCTGATGCAAAAAATTTGTGCACTTGGAGAAGGTGGGGTAGTCCCTCAGCCTGGCCTGCACCTTCTTACTGTCTAGGAGCCCTCAGGGGTAGTCTGACTGATGGCTTAGGCTTGCTCCCTGGCAGTAGAATAACCTTAGTGGTCCTATGGATGCAAAAGAGGCTCCTTCAACCACTGCGCTCACCAGTTGTGAGCCCACTGTCTGGGTGACTAACTACTTCTAACTGCCTTCACCTACTGAACTGGTCAGCCCTAACTGCCATTTCCTGCTGGCCTGGTCGCCCTGTAACTGTCCTCCCCTGCAGGCCTGGTCACCCCCAACTGCCCACCCTTCCTGGCCTGGTCACCCCTAACTGCTCCCCCTGCTGGCCTGCCCCCCCAACTGCCCTTCCCTGCAGGCCTTTTCCCTCCCAACTGCCCTCCCCTGCAGGCCTGGCCAACCCTAACTGCTCTCTCTGCTGGCCTGGTACCCACAACTACCCTCACCTGCAGGCCTGGTCACCCCTAACTGCTCTTCCCTGCTGTCCTGATGCCCCCCAACTGCGCACCCCTACAGACCTGATCTCCCCCAATTGCCCTCCCCTGTAGGCCTGGGTACCCCACAAGTGTCCTCCCTGGTAGCCTGGTCACCCCCCACTGCTTTCCTATGCTGACCTGGTCACCCCTAACTGTTCACCCGTCCTGCCATCTTGTGGCAGTCATTTTGTGTCCAGATGAGGGTGGCCATCTTTGACCACATGGGGAAGGCCACCTTTGACCACATGGGGGAGGCCATCTTGTGTGTTGGAGTGATGGTCAATTTGCTTATTACCACTTAATTATATAGGATAGAATACTTTTTCTATCTATTTATATAGATATCCATATAATTCAACCATAAAAAAGGGTAAAATCTTTCCATTTGTGACAACATGGATGAACCTCCAAAGAATTATGCTGAATAAAATAATTCAAACATAGAAGGATATATGTTTATAATTTCTCTTATATGTGGAATCAAATATGATAAAAGAAAAGCTAAGCTCATTGATACAGAGAACATCTTGGTGATTGCTGGGCTGTGGGGCCAGGGAAAGAAATTAAAAAAAAAAAAAATTCCACCCTGGCTGGTGTGTCTCACTTGGTTGAGAATTACCCCTGCATCAAGAGGTCACAGGTTGAATTCCCTGTCAGGAAACATGCTTGGGTTGCTGTTCAATCCCCAGTAGGGAGTGTCCTCTGTTTGTGTCTGGTCGTCCGGTCATTGGTTAACCTGATGACTGGACAACCAGACACTTATCATGTTAGGCTTTTATTATGTAGGTTATATAATCTCACAAATTTTTTATCCATTCATCTATCGATGGGCATTTAGGTTATTTCAATCTTGGCTATTATAAATAACTAGAGGACCAATGCACAAAATTTGTGCCAGGGGCTTGCCCTTGTAGCCTTGGCAACTTGCCTCAGCCCTCAGAGTTCAGAAGTTTGCCAGGAAGGATGTCCTGAAGATCGTTTGGCTGTCCACTCTAATTAACATATTACACTTTTATTATTATAGATTCTGGAATGTATGTGGTGATATAGCTATCTATTAGAGATAATATTTTGAACTTCTTCAAATAAGTACCTATATATAGAGTTGTTGAATCAGATAGTAGTTCTATTTTTAATTTTTTGAGGAACCTCCATCCCCATCCCCATAGTGGCCGCACTAATTTATCCTCTCACAAAATTCACAGACTGTCCTTTTCTCCACATCCTTTCAAACACTTGTTGTTTCTTGTGTTTTTTATAATAGGCATTCTAACAGGTGTGAGGTGATGCCTCATTTAAGAGTTTGATTTGCATTTCTCTGACGATTAGTGATGTTGAGCATCTTTTCAGGTACTTTTTGGGCATCTATCTTTTTTTGGGAGAAAAGTCTATTCAGGTTGTCTGCCCAATTTTTAATTACATTGCTTGTTTGTTTGCTATTGGGCTGTATGAGTTCTTTATATATTTTTTAAATGTTTATCACTTATATACATGATTTGCAAGTATTTTTTAACATTAAGGAAATTACTTTTTTGTTGTTGTTGATAGTGTCCTTGCTGTGCAGGAGGTTTTTAATGTGTTATACTTCCATTGTTCATTCTTGCTTTTGTTGTATTTTTTTCTGTCAAATCCAGAAAATCATTGCTGGGTCATCTGTTAAGGAGTTTACCACCTGTGTATTCTGCTAGAAGTGTTACAGTTTCAGAATTTTACATTTTCTATTATTTTTTAAAAGTATTACATAAATTAGTACATATATCTCATCCCCCCCCTCATTGACATTCTCCAGCCATTCCTAACCTTGGTGCATGCCTTCATCCCCCTGCCCAGTGTCTTGTGTCCATTGGTGTCCTTATATTTATATGCATGCATACAAGTCCTTTGGTTGATCTATTTTCTTCCCTCCCCAACATTCCCCAAGACTTCCCACTGTAATTTGACAGTCTGTTCAGTACTTTACTGCCTCTGCATCTATCTTTTTAGTGATCAGGTTATAATATTCTTTATTTTCCATAAATGAGTAAGATCATGTGGTATTTTTCTATAATTGCCTGGCTTATTTCACTTAACATAATGCTCTCCAGATTCATCCATGCTGCTGCAAATGCTTAGACTTCCTTCTTTTTTATAGTAGTATAGTATTCCATTATGTAGATGTATCATAGTATCATAGTTTTCTAATCCACTCATTTGCTGATGGGCATTTAGGCTGTTTGCATATTTTAGCTATGGTGAATTGTGCTGCTATGAACATAGGGGTGCATATATCCTTTCTGATTGGTGTTTCTAGTTTCTTGGGATATATTCCTAGAAGTAGGATCACTGGGTCAAATAGGAACTCCATTTTTAGTTTTTTGAGGAAACTCCATATGGTTTTTCACAGTGGCTGTACCAGTCTGCACTCCCACCAACAGTGCACGTGTGTTCCTTTTTCTCCACTTCATCACCAGCACTTGTCATTTGTTGATTTGTTGATGATTGTCATTCTGACAGGTGTGAAATGGTACTGCATTGTCATTTTGATTTACATCTTTCAGATAATTAGTGACTTTGAGCATGTTTTCAAGTGCATCTTGGCCTTCCTTCTGTCTTCTTTCAAAAATATTCTATTTAGGTCCGTTGCCCATTTTTTATTGGATCATATAGCTACCTTCTATTAAGTTGTATAAGTTACCTGAATATGTTGGATATTAAAACTTTATTATTGATAACATTTGCAAAAAGCTTCCAGCAAACAAAAGCCTGGGGCCAGATAGCTTCAAGGGGAAGTTTTACAAACATTCAGGAAGAACTAAAACATATCCTCCTCAGATTACTTCAAAAATTTAAGAGGAAGGAATACTTCCAAGCTCCTTCTATTAAGCCAACATCACCCTGATACCAAAACCAGATAAAAACAACACAATGAAAGAGAATTACAGGCCAATATCTCTCATGAACATAGATGACCAAATCCTCAACAAAATTCTAACAAATTGAATCCAGCAGTACATCAGAAAGATCATACACATGACCAAGTAGGATTTATCCCAGGGTACAAGGATGGTACAATATCCACAAATCAATAAATGTGATACATCACATAAACAAATTGAGAGATAAAAACCACATAGTCATATCAATTGATGCAGAAAAAGCATTTGACAAAATCAAACACACTTTCCTGATAAAAACTCTCAACAAGGTGGGAGTACAAGAATCATACCTCAACATAATAAAAGCTATATATGATAAACAGGTAACATCATACTCATTGGGCAAAAACTAAAACCATTTCCCCTAAGAACGGGAACAAGATAGGGATTCCCACTCTCACCACTCCTGTTTGACATAGTACTGGAAGAATCAACCATTGCAATTAAACTATAAGAAAAAATAAAAGGCATCCAAATTGGAAAAGAAGAAGTAAAGCTGTCCTTATTTGCAGATGACATTGTATTGTACATAAAAAAACAAAACAAAACTGAAAGACTCCATCAAAAAACTATGACTTAATAAATGAATTTGGCAATGTAGTAGGATACAGAATTAACACCAAGAAATCTATGGAATTTCTATACACCAATAGTGAACTTACAGAAAGAGAGACTAAAAAAGAAATCCCATTTACCATCGCACCAAAAACTTTAAGGTACCTAGGAATAAACTTAAATAATGAGGTAAAAGACCTATACATGGAAAACTACAGGACATTGAAAAAAGAAATAGAGGAAGATGTAAACAGATGGAAGAACATACCATGTTCATGGATTAGTAAAATCATCATTAAAATGTCCATACTACCAAAGCAATCTATAGATTCAATGAACTCTCCATTAAAATACCAACAGCATATTTCACTGACCTAGAAAGTACTCTCTAAAAATTCATCTGGAATAAAAAAGATCCCTAATAGCCACAGCAATCCTGAGAAAGAACAAAGTAGGTGGAATCTCAATACCAGATTTCAAGCTGTATTACAAAGCCACTGTTCTCAAAACAGCCTGGTACTATTACAAGAACAGACATATAGACCAATCAAATAGAATAGAAAATCCAGATATCAACCCAAACCACTATGCTCAATTAATATTTGACAAAGGAAGCATGAACATACAATGGAGTCAAGACAGCCTCTTCAACAAATGGTGTTGGAAAAATTGGACTGATACATGCAAAAAAATGAAAGTAGATCACCAATTTACACCAGACACAAACATTAAACTCAAAATGGATACAGAACTTAAACATAAGATGGTAAATCATACAAATACTAGAGGAATCCACAGGCAGCAAAATCTCAGACATATGCCAAAGCAATTGTCTTCACCAATTCTGAGCCTAAGGCAATGGAAGCTGAAGAGAAAATAAACAAACGGGACTACATAAAAATAAAAAAGCATTTTTTACAGCAAAATAAACCATCAACAAAACAACAAGAAAGCCCACTGTATGGGAGAACATATTTGCAAATGTTATCACAGAATTTTACATTTAACTCTTTAATTGATTTTGAATTAATTTGTGTATATGGTGTAAGATAATTTTGGTTTAATTTTATTCTTTTGCATTTGGCTTTCCAGTTTCTCCAATATCATTTATTGAAGCAGTTCTCCTTTCCCAATTAAATATTCTTGGCTTGTTTGCATAAATTATTTAATTATAATAGATAGGTTTATTTCCTGTTCCATTGACCTATGTGTCTGTTTTTATGTCAATGCCATACTATTTTTATTACTATAAATTTGTAGGATAGTTTGAAATCAGAAGTGTGAGGCTTCTAGCTTTGTTCTTTTCTTAGTGGCTAAAATTAGCAGGTCATAATAAATGGAAGAAATCCTCAAAAGATTGAATGGACATATTCAGCAGGGCTGAAAATATGCATGTTATTACCTGCTGCTGGAACAGCAGAGGCATTCCCATAACCTGAATGTTTACCAAACCTTACCTTTGACATGAATATCTGCTTTGCTAAAGGGAAAAATGTGTAAATAAAAAGCCCTGGATCTGAAGATTTGGAGAGCCCATTTCACTAGAAAGTGGAGCCTCCCCTGGCTCCACCATGCCTCCCAAATTTATATTTATTGTTAAGTTTATTCATTTATACCCAGCCACTTCTCCAGATTCCTGAACCCTAGCTGCAGAAAATCTGTGGCATTCTTTTACTCAAGATTCCTTGATTCTCAGGGTTTTGTGGTTTCATCACAATTTTAGAATTACAGTTATGTGCTACACAATGACATTTTGGTCAACAATTAATTGTATATACAAATACAATAAAATTATAATGGAGCTGACTTTCTTGTAAGAAATGAAAAAAAATGTGGTTCAGATGGATTTTTTTCTCTGACAGAAGAAATATTGTAGGGATTGGAAATACATTTCCTCTCACAGCACTTCAATTTTGAGTGCACAGATTACATTCTAATCAGTCAGCTACTGATGTGTCTCAGCATAGAGGAGCTTGCTTCCACAGCGCTATGTAATCAGAAGATCCTACAGGCCCCCCCTCCCCTCCCCAGATTTAGCTGGATGGTTTTCAGAGAACCTTGCTCTAAATGCTTTGCTGAGGACCTAAGATCCTTTACAAGAACACTAGTCCACAGGAACTACTTTAAGAAGTGTTAAATGCCACTGCCACTTTAATATACACTTTCTGTTATTGTGTAGAACCAGCCTCACCCTGTGCTTTCAAAATATTTTTTAATGGTAATGATGGGAAGCATAGATAAGTTTTTGTGTGTTTTTTTGTTTTTGTTTTTGTTTTTCATATATATCCATTGCCAGAGAGAATCCTTTGTGCCAGATAGGGTCAGTGGAACAAAAAACAAATTTCCAAAGTAAAAATATTAAATTCTCAATTCTACACTCTCCATGTGAGACACCCTCTTTTTTTTTTTATGAACACAAAGATCCTTAATCGGACCACTGTTCTAATGTGCAATAGTGAAAACCACATCACTGTGAAAATCTCTGATGTCCCTTTATTTCTCCATCTTGATTTGATTATACTAATCCTTAGGCCACCTTTAACTCCCTGCTGACAGCCTCTGATATGATTTATGCCTACCCAGCCAGTTTGCTCCAATGTTTCTAATCAATCCAGGCCACACCCCTGTTCATAGAGAAGCACTGACAGTTTTTCTGTTCTATTTCTGACTGTAGTGGAAGTAAGAGGGTGGGTGGGCTTTAGGCAGCATTGGTAAAGTCTGCAATAGTGAGCAGGAATGTCCCAGGCCTTCATGTTCACTCACCCCTCACTCACTGGTTTACCTTAAGCAATTCCAGTGCTGCAAGCTCCACTATTGGCAAGTGTCCTTTACTAGTGTAGCATTTTTTTCCTGCTGTTCTGCATTTTTACTGTACCTTTTCTATGTTAGATAGATTCAGATCCACAAATACTTAACATTGTGTTGCAATTATTTATAGTATTCAGAACAGTATTATGCTATAAAGATTTGTAGCCTAAGAGCAATTAGCCATACCATCTAGGTTTGTTTAAGTAACTCTATGATGTCTCCACAATGTCAAACTCATCTAATAACACATTGCTCAGACTGTATCCCCATCATTAAGTGATGCAGGACTTTATTTGTTCTACTTCTTTTTAAAATGCCATTAGAATTTTGATATGGGTTGCACTGAATCTGTAGATTGCTTTGGGTAGTATGAACATTTTAACTACTGATTTTTATAATCTATGAACACATAACATTTCTCCATGTATTTGTTTCCTCTTCATTTTCTTTCATTAATTTTTAAGGTTTCCAAAAAACATATCCTCCATCTCCTTGGTTAAGTTTATTGCAAGGTACTTTTTGTTCTTTTTGATACAATTGCAAATAGGATTTTTTAAATTCCCTTTCTGTAAGTATATTAATGTAAAAATACAACAGATATTTGTATTTTGATTTTATATTCCGCAACTTCACTGAATTTATATATGAGTTTTAACAGGTTTTTGATGTAGTCTCTGTTAGAGATGCCTTTACTATGTTGAAGTACCTTCTTCCATATCCAATTTGTTGACAGTTTTATCATAAATTGATATTAAATTTTATCAAATGTGTTTTTTTTTAATTTATTGAGATGGTGATATGATTTTTTATCATATGGTGTGTTATATTGACTGATTTGCGGATGTTGAACCATTCTTACATTCCTGGAATAAGTCCCAATTGAAAAGTCCCATGGTTCTTTTAATGCATTGTTCAAATTGGTTTGTTAATATTTTATTGATGATTTTATATGTATGTTAATTAGGGATATTAACCTGTGTGTTGTTATTTTTTTCTATTGGTGCTCTTATCTGGTTTTGGTATTGGGGTAATTCTGCCCTACTAAAATTATTTTGGTAGTTTCTTCTTTTTCTATATTTTCAAAGAGTTTGCAAATCAAAACAACAATGTGGTACCATCTCACACCTGTCAGAATGGCCAACATCAACAAAACAACAAACGACAAATGTTGGCGAAGTTGCGGAGAAAAAGGAACCCTCATGCACTGCTGGTGGGATTGCAGGTTGGTTCAACCACTGTGGAGAACAGTATGGAGCTTCCTCAAAAAACTGAAAATGGAACTCCCATTTGACCCAGTAATCCCACTACTAGGAATATACCCTAAGAAACTAGAAACATCAATCAGAAATCATATATGAACCCCTATGTTCATAGCAGCACAATTTACAATAGCTAGGATTTGGAAACATCCTAGGTGCCCGTCAGCAGATGAATGGATCAGAAAACTATGGTACATCTATACAATGGAATACTATGCTGCCATAAAAAGGAAGGAATTCTCATCATTTGCAGTAACCTGGATGGAATTGGAGAGCATCATGCTGAGTGAAATAAGCCAGTCAATGAAAGAGAAACACCACATCACTTTACTCATTTATGGATAATAAAGAACATTATAAACTAATGAACAGAAAGATAGATATAGAGACAGTAAAACAATAAGCAGACTGTCAAATGACAGCAGGGGGGGTAGGGAGATCTGGGGGAGATAAGAGATCAACCGAAGGACTGGTATGCATGCATATAAGTACAACCAATGGATACAAAACTCTGGGGAGGGAGGGCATCTGTGGGAGGAGGGGGGACAATGGTAAGCTATGTACACATATAATACCTTAATAAATTTTAAAAAATAATTAAAAAAAAGAGTTTGAGAAGGACTGCCATTAATATTTTTACTGTTTCAAAGAATTCAACAGTGAAGCTGTCTGTCCCTTGACTTTGTTGAGAAATTCTTTGCTACTTATTCACTCTATTTTTCTAGTAATTAGTCTGTTTAGACTTTCTATATTATCATGATTCAATCTTAATAAATTGTTTATTTCTAGGAATTTATTCCTTTTTTTAAGGCTGGCAATTAATTGGTGCATAACTATCCTTAGTAGTCTTTTGTGATTGTTTGTGATTCTATGGTAACAGTTTCAACATCACTTTGATTCCTAATTTTGTTTATTTGAGTCCTCGCTCTCATTTTCCCCCCCATTGGTGACACTGGCTATAAGCTTGTTAATTTTGTTTACTTTTGAAGAGCAAGCTCTTTGTTTCATTGTTCTTGTCCATTGCCTTTGCAGTTTTTATTTTATTACTTTTTCTCTAAACTTTATTTTTTTTCTAATCTGCATTTAATGCATTTTTAAACATTACATTTAAAAAAAGCATTATCAATATTTAACTCTTATCAGCCATTTTCCCTTTTTTAAAATACTTGATTTGTCTCCCCCCAATATTGCAGTTGCTTTGCAAAGGTTACTGCTCATCCCCTAATATTCAAATCAAATACTTCTAGCCATTTTTCAATGTATTTCAATCTTGGCCAACAGTCCTTTCTAAAGTTTTCCTTTCTGAGTCTTTTATATTATTAGTATGACTTCTCTTTCTTCTCTTGGAGCTGCTTTTATTTTATTCCCATTCTCTTCTTCCCAATACCAATGTTCTGGGTTTTTTTATTTTATTTTATTCTATGCTCTTCTTTGGCAAAGTTACTTTCCTACTTATAATTTAATTACATAAAGAGCTTGACTTCCAAATCTGGCCCACATTTATCTCTTGAGATCACTTTTATCTTAATCAGCTTCTGAACCTGGACATTTTTAAGATCAATGGGTTTTAACTGAACTTAATGCTTTTCTACTCAAATTTGATTTTTTTTCCTTCTCTTTTGGGCTGTTAGGTAAAATCTCATATTTTATGCCTCAGTATATTATAAACTCCTTAAAGTTGTGGACCAATTTAATCTACGTAATACCTTACAATGTGAAGGCAGAATGAAAAACAATTGCCTGATAGCTTACTTAACTAACCAGATTCATTCAAATGTCAGTTTACTTCCATTCATAAGTGATTCTTATGAATACCTGGTGCGGTTCTATAAGTTAAGGTTATTATAATAGCCAGGAAAAGTTTAGGTGCTAGATACAAACTCACACAACAGAATGAACTGTATGGAGAATGCCAAATAATTGCCTCAAGTGCATGTTGACTACACATACCTGTATTTTTGTGTCTATATAGCTCTTTCAAACCACCTAGTTCACCATCTGTTAAAAACTATATGCCAATGTGATATAACAATATTCTCTTTGAAGAATTGATGCAAACATTTGCTAAAAATGATAAATGTAATCTCTATATTCTGTATGCGGTACAGACACTTTTTATTTATCATACTGTTATTTTCTTATTTACTCATCTTATTAAGTATCATCTTTATATCTTGGACTTAATATATTTTTTCAGGGTTGATACACCATCCAGAGGAAAAAATAATAATGGCTCTATATGAGAAGTAAATCCAGTCTAATAAATATATGTAACTTTGTATGTTTGTTAAAGTACATGTTTATGAGATGAGTGCAGGTATGGTGCCTGTCTCATACAAGGAAGGGCCTAAATGCAATGGAGGATGAAGTCAATGAAAGAGGAAAATCAGTTTTCTACTAATTGTCTTGATAATATAGATAAAGATTCTATTTTCCAATGGGGTGTTGTAAAGAATAAATAATGGCATTTTACATTGGTTAATAGCTCAGGTTTTGGGGATTATTTAGATCTCAGGGGAAAACCCTGTTTAATGACTACTAATTATTGAAACTTGTGCAGTTTATATGGCTTTTGAACATGAGTAAAACAATGATAATAATCCCTATCTCATATGGTTATTAAAACTAATAAAAAAGATAATGTATGTTAAACACCAAAACATTCTTTATAGTCTTAAATAGTATCTATAATTATATTTGCTTCTAATTTATATTATTTTCATCCTTCCATATTTTTATTTTTAGTTTTACTCTTACTGTTGCATATAGATTGTGTTTCAAGTAGTTCTTCTGCCAATTTCTAGTTGTGTGTCAACTCTATCTCTGAACCTCATTTTTCTATTTATGGAATTAGGATTATAATGCTCAGATGAGAAGAAACATATAAAAATGTGATGACCACTGTAAAATGATACTGACTGTGAGTTATTTAATTAAATTGCAGATGATAACTGGTCACCTACTAATTCATTCAACAGATATTTATTGAATGTGCAACGAGTTATAGATTTTGTACTGGACACTGAAGAATGATATAAGCAGGACCTGCTTCGGGGTTTACAAATTAGTAGACAATTAAATTATATATACTGCAGCTGCATAGTGTAATGCACTTATGCCTAAGAATGAACTTCCCTTGTGTAAAATCAGAATTCACTTGCCTGAACTTTACATGAAATATTATAGTTGAAAGTTGATCATTCTCTTTTAACAATTGACTTCCATTTTGCCTCATTGGTAGTTGATTTTATAAGTCAACCTGACTGGGCCACAGGGTGTCGTGGCACTTGTCCAAACATTTTTCTGGGAGTGTCTATGAGGAGTTTCTGGATGATATAAACATTTTGCAACATGGGGTTCAAGGTGCAGACTTTTTCTGTTTGGTCCTTGTCCGACCAAGTTGAAAAATAAATTTGTGGACTGACATATTTATTTAATAAAAATGTAGAAGATTTGGGGGGGGCAATGATAAGCTATGTACACAGATAATACCTTAATAAAAAATTAAAAAAAAATGTAGAAGATTATTGGAAGCATATACAAACTCCATCTTGGTTCAAAAGATGCTAAGGGACCCCCAAATGGGAAAAGCCTGCTCTCCCTCTAATGGGAAAAAATCTAAATCCAAAAAGTCTGTATTGTGTTCCTCCATCTCTGGTTTATATATGCTGTAGTTCTTTGTTTGAACAT